>CM053627.1:126999279-127014937 GCA_028646595.1 Phalanger gymnotis | reverse complement strand
TTGTCTCAGCTCCTGTGCCTAAGAAACTCCTGATGATGGCTGGAATTGATGACTGCTATACTTCTGCAAGAGGCTGTACTGCCACTCTGGGCAACTTTGCTAAAGCTACCTTTGATGCCATCTCCAAAACATACAGCTATCTAACCCCAGACCTGTGGAAGGAGACTGTGTTCACTAAGTCTCCCTATCAGGAATTCACCAACCATCTTGTGAAGACTCATACTCAAGTGTCTGTCCAGAGGACCCAAGCAGCTGCTGTGGCAACCACATAGATGCTTTTTATAAACAAATAAATTGAACTATGCCTGCTAAAAAAAAGAAAAAAATATTTTTGGGCTGACTAACTACATTTAGATGCATCCTGAAATCTCAGCGGTAGACTTATTCTATATCCACTTGGTCTTTCCTATGTGGATGGCCAGACCAAAATCCTTTAGGTGATTGAAGATCTCTTGCAGGAGGCTCACAACGTCCAGGAGCTTGAAGCAATCAACACAATTTCATAGGCAAAAAGGAAAATTTGGAAGACTGCCTTCTACATGGAATCTTCTCTCAATCTGAACTGTGAGCTAGATCTCTTTCAAAGAGTAGTGAATGTTTTTAGTGAACATACGTCTTCCTGTTTTTTGCTTCTCCTAATGTTTGTTATTAGAGAGTTATTGAATGGGGTTATTCCTGTTCTGTCTCAGAATGAATATTGAATTATCTTGATATAGCTATAAATCTATATATTTTACAACAAGGAGACACCTTGGTTTTTTTGTTCATATTGTTCACAATCAACAAACAATAAGCATAATGGGATTCTATATTCTGTACATTTCAGTCAATTATAAAATGGTCAAGATGTGGTCCATTGTCGACTATCATTTGTGAAGGATTGTTTTTTCACTATTAATACCCTGATCAAGGATGAGAAAGTAGATATAATAGATCAGTAGTTATTTTCTTAGTCACCTTTTTTATTTTTTTGTAATTACTAAGGTTCAAGACTTTTTTTCCTATGTCTTTAGTCAATCCCTCAATGCCCAAAGAATTGTATTCTCTCTAGTACAGATATTCTTTATATAAGCTTGATCTAGCCCAGATGTTTCTCTAATCTTCTATTTAGTTTTATTTCTACTTCCTTTAAAATACCTCAGGGGCTAGTTTTTTAGGATTCAAGTATGGGAGTTCCACTACCCTTAATGGAATCAGTAGTTAATCATCTAGCATTTATTAAGCTCCTACTTTGTACCAAACACTGTTTAAGTATTGAGGATACAAAGAAAGATCAAAAACACAAACTGGTCCCTGCTGTCAAGGACCTCACAATATAACTGGGAAGACAACACATAAACAACCATGTACAAACAAGATATATACAAGATAAATTAGAAGGAATCAGAGGGAAGTAACTAAGAGTAAAGAGGACTGGGAAAAGCTTCTTGCAGGAAATAGGACTTTAGTTGAGACTCGAAAGAAGTTAAAAGGCAAAGGATCATTCTAAGCATAAGCAACAGCCAGTGAAAATGCCCAGCATTGGGAGATGGATTATTATGTGTAAGGAAGAGCAAGGAAGTCAGTATCACTGGATCATAGCATATATGGTGGTGGCAGAGGGTAGTGGTATGAGGTGTAGGAAGACTGGAAAAGTAGGAAGAGGCCAGGTTATTATAGAGAAAAGTTTGTTGTAAAAACCTTTCCCATTTTTATTCTGTTTATATGTTACTTTCCATTTTCATCTTAGAATGTCGCTGGAATAATTTTGCTTAGTTTATTATCTTGGAAAGCTGTCTTCAGACTGGTTTAACAACTAGCACATCTTTTTGCTTTATGGGATGATACTGCTCATAATCATCTATGGTCTTTCTGTAAGATTTTCCAAAGAGTTTATATTCTAATCCAGTGTTGCCTTTGGCAGCCATCTTTTTCCATTCAGTAAATGTTTGCTAACTAGGGTGTTTTCTGCACTCTATGTAGCAATTAATTTACATTGGTTTAACTTCTGGATGAAATTATTACTGTTGGTGTCAATGTTTTTTCTGTTGTCCACTTCCCATTTTTTCAACAGATTATTTAAATAATTCAGTTACATTATCTTAATTGTGTGTCATATCTTTTTGTCATTACTATTTTCTTTTATTGTTTATTATAAAATCTGACCTAATCCTATCTTTTAAAAATTTAAGTTTTTATCAACCACCCCTTCAGTCTCTTTGAACCACTTTCTCATCTCCTCATCATAATCATTTATTCATAAAGTATAATCATTCCCATCTTACAAAGAAGTAAGTTTAGGCTCAGAAAGGCTAAATCTCTTCCTTAGTCTCACATAGCTAGCAGAGGATCAATATGGGATGTTCATCTAGGTCTTCTGAATCCAAGTACTAAAAACTTAACAGGTATGACAGACAACAAAAGTAATGTAATCTTAATCTACATTAAGAGAGATATAGTGCCCACAAGTAGAGAACTGATTGTTCTACCATATTCTGCTTTGGTCCGACCATATCCTTAATTGTGAGAGGCATATTTTAGGAAGAACACTGATAAGAGTGAAAAAGCACAGAGCCTGAGAAGTAATGAATGCTTGCTGGCTTGCTAATGTGAGGGGCCTCAAGATCATTCTACAGGAGAACTGACTGAATAAACTGTAGATAATTTGCTTTGGGAAAAAAAGAATCAGGATAAACATGAAAGCTGTCAAATATTTGAAGAGCTATCATGTAGAAGGGGAATTAGATCTTTTCAACCGATAAACATTTATTAAGCACCAACTGTGTCTCAACCACTCTAAGTACTAAGGATATAAATATAAAAAAAGAAAGTCCCTACCCTCAAGGAGTTTTTAATATAATCTAACAACACATAAAAGGTAGTTAAAAGGGGTGGGGCAGGGAAGGTACCAACTGGAGGCATGGCAGAAAAGTCAGAGAAATCCCAAAATAGTCCTCCCAGGTGAGAAATGAGGAAATGTTCTGAGCTGATCTCCCTCCTTAAATGCAGTTCATGGCTCCAACCCTCCAATAAGAGAGACAGAGAGGGTGGTGGGTGGTGATTTTCTCCTTGGCCCCAAAGGAAGGATCTAAAGAAAAAGGGTGAAAGTTGTAAAGAATCAAGCAGAGCTACCTAAAAATAGAACAGGCTACGTCAGAAGACTGTAGGTAGCTTCCCTCTCACTAGAGGCCTTTGCCACTTGTCAGGACATTGAAAAGATTATTATTCAGATACAGATGGGACTGGATGCACTTTGTCAAGTGTCTAAAATCAGCTCCTCCCTCAGATAACATGTGAATGCACGTTATTCAGCCCAATATATGAGAAGATACTAGAGAGAACAAATAAGTTGAAAAATATTTCCTATGTTACTCTGAGGTCCTTTCAAAACCAGGGACTTTGTGATTCTGTACTATAGTGATTCCAGGGCTATTACAAGTAGATATAAAGTAATGCATCAGTAAACCACTAATTTGATCTTATGCTAAAGCAAAACATATATTAATGCTATGAGATATTTTTTGTAATCATGCACATAGTTCACTTGCTCTAAACTGGTTTATTAACCTGGCTCTGCAATGTGGGTAGAAGCCCATATAGGACACAAAGATGGTAGTTAGACAGAATTTACAACTTAACTAAGACAGCAACACATTCATTGATTTGCTCCAGGCACAAAAGCAGGGCCCAAAGCACACATTCCTTCTCCTATAGTTCTCAACAGTCCTCTTTTGAAATCTAATCCGTTCTTCTTGAGTGCCAATAATCTTAGAGTAGGAAAGGATTTGTGAAATCATCCAACCTATCCCCCACCTAAATCCTAAATTCCTTCTGTGACACAGGATCTGGATCTTTTTTGTGCCATAGATTACTTTGGCAGGAATGCCCTTTGGCATTCTGGTTAAGGCTATAGATCAACTCCTCAGAATAATATTTGCAAATAATTGAAAGAAATGCTGAATTTTCATTACAGGTTAGTGAAAAAAAAGATCTATTTTTTTTTCCCCAAAGTCCACAGATTCCTCTGAAATTTGTCAGGTCCACGAACCCTAGATCAATAGCTCCTGATCGAGACTAACCTGTATTCAAATCACAAATTCTCTCTAAAACATCCCTGACAATTGGTCATCCAGGCTCCTCTTCAAGGTCTCCAGTGATGGAATACCCCACTACCAATTGAGACAGCCCACAGCTTTGTCAGGAAATATCTTCTTCTGAGGAGCCAAAATCCTCCTTCCTAAAACTTCAACCCGTTGTACCTAGTTCTGACTGCCAGAGGCAAGTTACTTTCCAAGTGACAACCCTCCAAATATTTGAAGACAGCTATCATGTAACCCTCAAGTCTTCTCTTCCCCCCAGCTAGACCTTTCAGTTCCTTCAACTAGTCTTGGCGCCGCCTGGTTTCTAATCCTTTTACCATCTCATTCCAGCTTATCCACTTATTCTCCTTCTAAGCAGAATACCTAGAACTGGACACAGAACCCCAAATGTGGTCTGACAAAAGGAAAGTGAAATGATACTCTCACCGCCCTCCCTCAGCTTTCTATCTCTTATATAAAAATGACTTAAAAGTTTGACTTGATTTTCAGTTCAATGTGAATTAATAGTTTAACATGTTTTGACTGTTTAAAGAAAAGTTAATTCAACTTTGATTACGTTAATAGAGATTTAGTCTTTATATAACAGTCCTCTTGTACTTTGCCCTTGGGCAGTTAGGCAGCACAGTAGATAGAGTGCTGGGCCTGGAGTCAGGAAGATTCATTCATCTTCCTGAGTTCAAATCGAGGCTCAGACACTTAGTAGCTGTGTGACCCTGGGCAAGTCACTTAACCCTATTTGCCTCGGCTGTCTTTGTAAAATGAGCTGGAGAAGAACATAACAAACCATTCCTGTGTCTTTGCCAAGAAAATCCCAAATGGGGCCATGAAGAGTCAGACACAACTCAACAATGCTCTGCCCTAATCAGACTATATCTGGAGTATTCTGTTCACTTCTGAGTGTCGCACTTAAAGAGGGATGCTGACAAACTGGAACAAACTCAATAGAAAGCAATCAGTTTAATGAGAAAATCATGCTATATAGGGACCAGTTGAAGAAATTGAAGATGTTTAGCCTGGGGAAGAGAATACTTGAGAAAGATTTGACAGTTCTCTTTAAATTCCACAACTTCCCTGACAAGGGGTAATCCAGCCTTTGCTTGAAGACTTTTAGTAAAGGGGAGCTCACTATCTCCCAAGGCAGCTCTAATTGTTAAGAACTTCTCTTTACATTTGTCTTACGAAGGAATAAGAATCTATTCCTATATGAAAGAATGACAAAATCAAATGGCAAGCCTCAGGATGCTCTCCATAACTGTCCTGGGAAGATAATAAATTTTCCTATTGTAAAAGCCTAGCACACAGTAGGTGCTTCTATGTGACTATTAAAGATAGAAGAATGGATAGGCGAATGGATTGGTTGATGTGCAGTGAATAGCTGTGTCAAGGCTCCTCAGTAGAGAATCTCCAACCACCATTTTTTATCTTTTCTTTCTCTACCCCTTCATGGGTGATCTCTCTCCTGACACCATTAGGAATCTGTAATACAGGTCTGGAACTGGATCAAAATGATATATTTGTAGACAATCTAATGGCTAACAGAAAGAAGTTTACTTAACCATAGCATGAAAATGATAGTCAGCAAGGAAACAGCATAGATTCGGTGGAGCACAGATATCCTGCCTCCATGTTGTCCGCGATGGTGCAACAGTCAGAAACACGTCAAGCATCAGGTAGGAGGTCCTGACTCCTCATAGCCTGGCTTTAATCCACTAGAATGCTATCTGTCCATTAAGAGCTAAGACTTAGTCCCTCAGACTAATTAAATTTCAAGGAGTTTTATATCTTTTTAAGAGGAAAAACTAGCCTAGCCTTCATGGCAGGGACTTTAGTATGTGTTAGTCAATCAATTGAACAGTATTTATTAAGAGATTATTTGCCAGGCACTGCGCTAAAAGCACTATGCTAAGCCATTCCTCCTACATCCTGACCTTCTGACAACTCCTCTATTTGTATCTGTTGTTGGGCAGCTAAGTGGTGCAAAGGATAGAGTGCCAGGCCTGGAGCCAGGAAGACTCATCTTTGTGGGTTCAAATCTGCTCTCAGAGACTAAAGAGCTGCATGACTCAGGACAAGTCAGTCTACCCTGTTTGCCTCAGTTCCTCACCTGTAAAATGAACTGGAGAAGGAAATGGCAAAGCACTCCAGTATCTTTGCCAAGAAAACCCCAAATGAGATCACGAAGAGTTGGGCACAATTGACCCAACTGAACAACAACTATAGCTATTGTTAACAAATCACTTAGATTTCCTACTGTATTAAAGGAACAAGCATTCACTTAAAATAGCAGACATTGAATTATCAAGACAATCATCAGTCAGCAGACTTGCCCCTGGGGTCAGTCTATGGAAGCTGAAAGCTGTGATCACAACATGACCATTGCCACAGAAACAGAATCAGGAAATTTCTAGTCCTGCTTGAAATAGGAACTTGACTCATAAAAACTCCTCTAATGTGAAGGTGCAGTCAGTCTACCCAGGGCCTGGAAAAGCACAAACCTCATCTGGTCTGCAAGGCAGGCATCAGTGGGACTGATGAAACCTCCCAGTGCTGCATCAGAACGGTAAATCAGCACCTAAAATCCAACCTTAACACGGGGAAAAAGAAGGATCCTGGTCCCTCAAAAGCCCCAAGGCAGGACACGGTATTCCACATCATTTTCCTTCCTCCTCCTTGTCAGTGTTCATTTCTAAAAACGTCAGTACTACAGGCTTATCCATTAAGATGCCATGTTGCCCCTAGCTAAGCAACCTGGAAAGAAAAGAACAGACATATCTTTAATCAATCTTTTGGAAAAGTAGAACATTTCCCTACATCTAACTCTCTGACACTTCTCTTATTCCTCAAACATTCGTGAAGAGCATGACAGCAATGAAATCTCCAGTTCCATCAATACAAATTCTTCCTAGGTCAGGAAACCCAAACTCGCTTTTAGCGGAAGGTTCTCTCTTACTATCAATTCACTTTACTACATCTTCAGTTCTCCCTTAATCATTTACGATTCTCCCTTCTATATTGGCTAGGGGTGCAGAGCTCCCTGCAATCTGGAAAATCCATGTAAAAAATTTTGGCCCTTCCTTCGTACCAGAGAAGAAGTCTGAATTGTCCTTTTTCTTTTATGGGGTGTTTACACTGCATTATGGTAAAATTGGGGTTAATATTTGGTCACAGGATCTGTATCATCTGCTGGCCCTCATGTGTCATCTGCAACTTCCACAATATTTCCCCAAAAATTCCCATTTAATTTCTTATGCCGACCCATGATATATCGAAACCACCCTGAGGAAAGTCACAATGGGGAAAGGATAACTATATATTCTCTCTTTTTCAAGCCAAGGATTATTTTCTTTAGAAAATAGTGAAGCAAAGAAGGAATTGAGCAATTCTGATGCCATCTGTTAACAATTATGTTTTTCTTGTCCTAGATAGACAGACAGACACACACACCCTTTATATTGATCTTTGTATTTATTTTGATCTAAAGATTTCTTTTTCCACACACCTTAAACGTCTTCCCCTCATTTAGGTACCTAATAAATCAGTATTTCAATGCCTTCACAACTGAGTTACTTCCAGTATAATCCCTCTATAGACTTAATCCAACCTGCTTTTCCTATCTTAGTTCTCTTTAGTTTCATTTCTCCTTCCTTTACAAGCACTTCAGGGACTGCTGTTAGAATGATGTTGGTTACATTATCCTCAATGGAGGAAACAGTTTGTTGCAAAAAAATTGCAAATCTTTTCCATTTTATTCTGTTTGTAGTCCTTTTTACATTTCTGGGGTTGAATTTGCTTAGGTGAGTGTCTGGGAAAGCTTTCTTTAAACTGATTTAAAAGCCTTAAAGCTCCACAAAAATTTGAGTTATTATTATCCCTTGTTATGTGCTCCCCCTCCTCCACTCACTCCCACTCCTACCCCAGGTTTCATCTTTTCTACATGTCTTTTTAAAGTGTGAATCTTTTGAAGAGCTATCTATGCAGCCATAATGATTTCTCTAACCCTTTGCATGTTCTGATTCATCAGGATAATTCACAATTTTGCACGTCATGAGATTTTGATGAATTTCATTCTTTCCCTCTTAATAGCTAACTTGATACAGTGCCTACTACATACCAGACACTGTGCTAAGCAATTTACAAATATTATATCGATTCTTACAACAACCCTGAAAGGTAGGTGCTGTTTTTATGTCTATTTTATAGATGAGCAAACTGAGGCAAACAGAGGTTAAATGACTTGTCTGAAGTCACACAGCTAGTGAATGTCTGAAGCTGGATTTGAACTCGGGTATTTCTGATTCTAGGCCTAGTGCCCAATCCAATGCATGACCCTAGCTGCTTCACTAGAGCTATCTTCCTAACTTTTTTAAAGCCTAGAGTTCATGTCTGACTTTGACCAGTGTTCAACTCCTTGGTTATCATGAAGTCTGAGATGCCACGGTCATTTTCCGTTTAGGTTCTCATCATTTTGACTTCACCAATCAGACAATCAGTTTGTTGTCATTGGAAATCAAGTTCTTTTATGATTTCTACCCTCTAAAAGATGAAATCATCAGAATGGCAAGTCAAGAATCTATCAGATGGTATATTTTTAGCAGAAAGATTTATAGGAAAAACTTGGGCTTATAATAGAAGACTCCTTCACCACTACAGCTTGTCTGTGGACCAGTTTTGTGTTTTGTGTCAAGAACATCATTCATTTCTTCTACCTAGCTATGGACCATCCAAAAAAATGGATATTCTAAATTCTTTTTATATTCGTCCTCAAGACAGATATATGCATATGGTCAAAGACACATACACACACATACACACACACAGACTGTAACTAGTTATTTACCCAATCCATGCTCCAGCTGGGGCAAGGACAGGAAATGAGATCTGGTATATTTATGATAAAAGTTAGAAGAGACATCTTAGAACAATTAGTCTACCTTCATTTTAGAGTTGAGGAAACCAAAACCCAGAAAGATTCAGTGATTTGCCCAAGGCCACACAGGTATTATGTGGCAAATTTGCACTTTTTTGGTCATAGCCTTACAAGAGCTTAGCATCACCTTCATGCCACAAGTAGACATTAGCAGTTGTATCCTGTGAGCACTTAGCATTTGCCGACTGACTATATGACTGTGGTATATAAGGTTTGTAGATATTATAGAAACACAGATATTTTTCTTCCTATAAAACAACCTGCTGTCACAGTCCCTCTCACCTGTCATGCTAAAGGCACACTTATTCCTCATTCCTCCCATTAACTCACCCTGGAGGCATAAGGTAGACCCCAAGGCAGTCCTTAGCTTGCTTCAAAATGAGTGATGCAACTACTTCTCATGAGTCTTTCTCTAGGAACTTTATTTATAATGTGCAAGTACAGCAGAATATCAATAAAACACGGCTCAATTTTGCCCAAATACAGACACCTCATTGGTCAAGTCAAGTCCCTTGAAATCTATCAATTGCATGCTGCAAAGGCTGTGGTTAGCACGTAGGGATCCCTTTCAAAATACAACATTTTTAAAAATGTTCCCTTACCTTATTTTACTTTCTTAACTCTATATTCCTTTAGTTTACCTTCAAAAAAAAGTTGAGTATGTGTTTAATCCACAATGATGACTGAAAATAGGTGAATGTTACAAGATATAGACTTATTTTGTCATTGCCAAAATGCTGTGGTGGGAAAAGTACAGTGTACTTTATAGTCAAAGTGGGTTTGAATCCCCTTTCTGCCATATCCTATCTGTGTGACCTTGGGAAGTCACTTAACCTCTCTGGGCCTTTCCTCATCTTTAAATTGAGGAGGTTGTACTATATAATTTCTAAGTTTCCTTCCAGTTATCAATCTATGATCTCATAATACATAATCAAAAAATGGGCCTATTGGCTAGCATTTTAGACAAATAAACGCTGAAAGTAATACAGTTTAATTAAATTTAACAAATATGAATGAACAAATAAATGAATTAATGAACTCTGCCACTGGACTCTGATATGTGGGCTCTCACCCTATCTGGCCTAAAACCAGGACAGCACACCACTTCCCAGACATTTCCAAATCCTTCAGTCACACATATGCCACTTTTCCCTATATCCAGCTCACCTTTGTATATTGTCTTTCTCTATTACAATGTAAGCTCCTTTTGGGCTGAGACTGTCTTGTGGACTTTGTGTTTGTATCCCTAGCACTTATCACAGTAACTAGAACACAGTGGGTGTGATTTTTTTTTCATCGATTGAGTCATTATCCACTCTTTTTTAACTTTTTATTTTTAGTTTACAAAACTCAGTTCTACAAGTTTTTCAGTTCCAAATTTTCTCCCCCTTCCTCTCCTACCCCGCTCACCCCTGAGATAGCATGGAATCTGATATATGTGCTACACATACCTTAGCATTAAACTTATTTACACAATAGTCAAGTTGTAAAGAAGAATCATGACCAATGGAATGAATCATGAGAAAGAAGAAACAAAACCAAAAAAGAAGAGGAAAAAAAAGAGAGAGGAAATAGTTTGCCTCTCTTAAGAAGCTTACATTCTACTAGGAAGAATTAAGACATATGTGGCTAAGTAAATACAACTTCACATCAGAAATGGGGAAGGAATTCACAACTTAGGGAATCAGGAAGAGCTTCCTACAGGGAGTGGCATTTGAAAAACTAGGGATTCCAAAAGTCAGAGATAAAGAGTGGGTACATTCCAAGTATGAGGGATAGCCAGGGCCAAGGCACAGAAATGCAAGATTGAATTCCAAGAAAGCAGAATAGCAAATAGTCTAGTCTGGCTGGAACATAAAATACATGAGGAGAAGGATTATACAGCAAGCCTGGAAAAGTAAATTGGAGAAAGGCTTCAAGAGCCAAAGACAAAAATTTATATCTTATCCTAGAGGCAACTGGGGGCCACTGGATTATCTTGAGCTAAGTAGTGACATGGTCAGATCTTTGCTTTAAGAATATCAATTTGGCATTTGTGTGAGAATGGATTAGAAATGAGAGAGATTGGACTTACCAGAAGGGGCCATTTAAGCATCTATTAGAATAATTCAAGCAAGAGGTGGTGGCTGTGTAAATGGAAAGAAAGGAATGAATATGAACAATGTTGACGAGGCTAGAATTGACAAGACTTGGCAATTAATTGGATATGGGGAGGGGAAGGCAGGAGAGGAAGAAGGAAGATATGATGACTCATAAACCAGGATGACTGAAAGGATAGTGGTACCCTCAACAGAAATGGGAAAGTTAGGAAAAAATAAAGGTCTGAAGAGAAAGATAATGAGTTTCATTCGGACATGTTGAGTTTGAGAGGGCAGCTGCAGGAATCAGTTAGAAATGTTGAACAGGCAATTAGTGATACAGGACAAAAGGAAAGAAACTATAATTGGATATATAGGTCTCAGATTAAAACTGGGACTGACTGAGATCGGACCTGTGGGAAAGGTATAGATGTAGCAATGGTGGGATGGGGTGGTTAGCACAGTTTAGCCAACTATATTCAACCTCTACCCTACTATTGATCCACTGCCTAGATGGGTTTCCCAGTGTAAACCATTTCTCTGTTCTAAAAAGTTATAATAAGACAATCTTTATTACTATTCCTTTTTTTAAAGCTCCAAGCTCCTACCCAGAGACGATGCACTGGCAAAGTACCTCAGTTCTCACTCTCCACTATTGTGAGTTTTCCCTCAATTGCCTCCTCTCAACTGCATTCCCAGTAAGTACACTCAGATTAGTAAATGTGTCTTATCAATGCTGTCTATAAAGACAAAGTAAATGCTTAAAACAAAGAGGAATAAACTTCTAAGAAACAGACTCTTCCTGCGGCCAGAGGAAAAAAGGTTTTATGCTTCCATTATTGAATACAAAGGTATTAAGGAAATACATAATTACCTCCTTTAGTAGCAGTCCAGTGGTCCCCATAGTCCAGAGGGGTGTCAGTGACACAATATATTTTACTGTCACAGTCCTGGCACCTGCTTCTCATGGTTGTTTCCTCAACCTATGCTTCTGCTGTTCCATCTCCACAAGGATTCTCCAGGCTTTCCCTCCTCCACTCCATTAAGATCTAAGTCCCTCTGCCTAGGCTATTACAAAGCCAACAACTTCAGGGTTTTTTTTGTTTTTTGGTTTTTTTTTTTTTGGTCAGGAGCCTTCAGGGCATGGCCCAATTATTTCTTGGCTAACGAAATTGCTCCTTCCAGTTCAATCAAGAAAAAACTTGTTCACACTCGAAAGGGATACAGAATATTATTGTCTTCGTACTCTCTGTGATTAGTTCTGGCCTCCTGAGAATACCCCACACAGGAAAGTCCCTCTACCAATGCAGAGCAGCAATTGTTCTTTAATTTATAGTCTTAGAGAGTTGCCTAGAGCATTAAGAAGTTAAGTGACCTTTCAAGGTCACTTGGGCCAGTATCTGTCAGTCTCCCATCTTTCACTCCAGCTTGATGATAAAGTGATCCTACTTAAGTCACTGAGTATCAGAAATATAACTTGAATCAAGGTCTTACTGAGTCTAAGGATGGTTTTTTATCCATTATGCCATACTGCACCTTCATAGAGATGATAAAAATGCATTTATTAAGTGCTCACTACATGGCACTGCACAGATGTCACCGATACAGATCAATCTTAAAGAAGATTCATTCCTTTCATGCAGTTATAAAAAGGTTCAAGAAAAACTGTAATTTCAGGAACAGGGGAAACAATAAAGGGAGAAAGGAAGCAAGGGAGGTGGAGAAAGAAGAAAGAAAGGTCAAGGGTAGAGAAGAAAGGGAGAAAAGAAGGAATTAAAAAAAGGAGAAAGAAAGGAAATGAGCATTTATTAAGCACTTGTGCCAGGCACTACGCTAAGCCCTGGGGCTACAAATATAAGTAAAAAGAAATACTATCCCTGCCCTGAAGGAGCTTACATTCTAATCTAAGGTGACAACATAAAAAGGGATTGTGTGTTACAGATAACTGGTACAGGGGGGACAGGGTTTTGAAGTTTAGAAGCCAGGAACAGGGCCAGGTTGGGAATGAAGGCCAGCTTGGTTCTCGCCACAAAATGGAAGCCCCAGGAAGAATTCACTAATAGTTTGGTGAAAAGTCTGCAAAGGCAGTTGGATGTTCCAGGACAAGGAGGCCAAGGAGGAGGAAGGGGAAGAGCAAGAGATTGCCATGTCCAGAGAATCAGTGGCCTGGACTTAGAATGTATATTAAATAAAGGGATTACAGAGATTCTGAAGCATTTGGTTTGATTTAACTAAAAGAAAAATGTACACAATGAAGGCTAGCATAGAGTTGAAAATTATTGCAAGACAAAATTAACTGTATGACTTTGTGCTAGTCACTTAACATTTCTGGCTCTCAGTTTCTTCACCTGTAAAATGAGGGAGCAAACTTATGGCTCTTCTCTGTTTCTGACTTAAGACCCTATGATTTTCTATTCAGAAGGCTGTCATTACTATGGGATTACTCACTGTTAGAAATGCTATATTAGTACTCAATATTTATCATGTCAAGACTGATTCAGTTATTTGTCTTAGTGTCTAAGATATCTTATAAACTGAGCTTTCATTCTTTTAATTCGAGTCTTCTTGTACAAAATGACTAATATGGAAATGTTTTATGACTACACATGAATAAACTATATCAGATTGCTTACTGTCCCAGGAAGGGGGGAAGGAGAGATACAATTTGGAAATCAAAACTTTAAAAAACATATTTTTGAATTGTTTTAAGATGTAATTAGGGAAAAATAAAATATTATGTTATTTTAAAATTAATTAATTAATGCTATGTTAGTGCCATAGAAGCAAATAAGAAGAGGTGATTAAACCCTTCAGTCCACATTAACCTTCCATTTAACGGGAAATGTTATTCTTGGTTGGTGATTTGTGTGTGGGGTAAAGAGATGTTCCTATTAGGAAAAGAGACATCAAAGAGATACCAAACCTAGGTATCTAAATGATAGTTATTGAATTATATTCTTATAGCCAGTTAAGACCTCAAGAGGAGGCAAGGAAATGCAGAAAATTTTCAAGCTTGTGCCCTGAGGTAGGTCCCCCCAACTGTCTGAAGTGACTCCCTTCAGGGTCAGAAAAGTTTGTAGGCAAATGGCAACCAAGATGGTTTCCCAGCTTTCCCTTTTTATAAAGAAAGGTCCTATCTGAAATGTACGTTGGTGATATTTCACCAGTTTTTCTTATTTCCCAGGGGTTATGGGGCAGTTATTAAAGGGGATTTAAAGTATTATCTGTGAGCAATATTGTAAGGATGACTAACTGTGAAAGACTTAGCTACTCTGATCAAGACAATGATCCAAGACAATTCCAAAGGACCCATGATGAAAAATGCCATATACCTCCAGAGAGAGGACGGATGAACTGAGTGCAGATTAAAGCATATTTTTTACTTCTTTTATTTATCTTGTTATTTTGTGTGTCTTCTTTTGCAACATTGCTAATATGGAAATATGTTTTGCATGACATCACATGTGATCGATATCATATTGCTTATCTTCTCAAGGGGTAGGGAAGGGGCGGGAGAGAGAGAATTTTTGAACTCAAAGTTTTAAAAAACGAATGTTAAAAAAATTTACATGCAATTGGAAATACATAAGAAAATAAATAAAAATATATTTTGAAAAATAAAGCATTATCTGTTATTTCACCTCTGTACTTTGTGATCTGTAAGCATTGTAATTGGTTGATGGGGCAAGGGAAAAAAGACAGGATAAAGAGTCTGACTTTACCCTTAACTGAATTTCTAGATTTATTGGGCAAGTTCTCATGGTTGGCCTTGATTGGACACTGAAAAAATATTTTTTCTATAAACTTCTTATAGTCTAATACATCTTATAAATGGAGCATTTGACTTAGTTCTATGATAGATCTAGAAGTGGGACTCTACAGCCCAGAGGCTCCATCCTATACACAGATGCCATTAATTTAAAAGGAACTGCATAACCAAAGAAAAAATGTCATTAAATTTGTTCATGGCCTGTATTTCTGACTTAATTTTGAACTCTTCTGAGCCATTCTCCATACTCTATAGCATGCTTTAGATGATATAAACAGGTTTTTTTGTTCAGTATTTTGTATATTTATGTATTTTATGCCTAAGGAGATAAACCAGCAAGCAATTACCTGGGGCTAGAATAAGCCCTACAAGAGCATTACCTAGCACTGAATCAAGAAAGGAAGATCAGGGTAGACATGGAGGACCTCATGTAATCTATTTCCAGATGGTAACAATGTTTGGAAATGGATGACATCCCAAGTAGAACAAAACCACTGGAAATGGATGACATAACCAAGAACAAAGCCATTGAAAAACCGACTAAGGTCCATAGACAGTAGATAAAGAAACATATCTCCTGTCTTTCAGAAGAGGATGAATTGTATAACAGATGTGATCACTATATTGGATTTTTTGTTTAATTTTTCTTATTTGATATAAGGAAGGAATCAATGTGGAGCAGGGAGTGTTAGAAAGTGATAGTATTTATAAAAATGACTGATTTTTTTAAAAGTATAAATAAAATTTACTTTTTAAGAAAAGAAATATCAAGAGGGCAGAGCCAAGATGGCGACTGGAAAGCAGT
>CM053627.1:126988201-126998779 GCA_028646595.1 Phalanger gymnotis | reverse complement strand
AAAAATCTCTAGACACATCATATTCCCTCATCTCCAAAGTGGGAACCAACAAATTTTTAACTTTAAGAAGGTTCCAAGAGAGTTTGCTGATGAGTGTTAAGAAACTCAGAAAAACATAGCCTCCAACATTAATACTAATACTTTCTACAAGGCCTCTCTCCAAAGCGATATTTAAAAAGGACAGATAACTAAAGTAAAACTTCACCAATCTTCCAGCAGACATATTTAGACCAGCAGATGGTGAATAGATTAGTTCTGTTTATCCACATTGACTAGATGACCTCTATAGTCTCTTCCAGCTCTGAATCCTCTGATCCTATAATCGACAAAACTGTCCTGGCCCAGATGCAAAAAACTCATTAAGAATCAACAGGAGACTAGAAGGCTCATCCTCTGTCTCCAGGATGATCAAACAACTCAAACTGGCCAACTTGGTAAAATAAACCAATGCACCAAAGCCGTAGACTGACTAGAGTTTCTCTGTCCAATTGTTCTACTATTGAGCAGACACCATTTGTACCTGATATACAAGTGTTATCAGTCCACATCCCTCCCCTGCTCAACATTTACAATCGTTTCCTTATTGACTCCAGAAAAAAAAATACAACATCCCCCACCGGTCCTTCCAAACCCTCTTCAATATATCTCCTACCTACCTTTCCAGTCTTATTTCATATTAATCTCCTCTAGGAACGCTTTTCCAATCAAATTGATAGCTATTCCTCAAATGCAACATTCCATTTCCTAACATCATTTCTGTGCATAGATTGTCCAGAGTATTTGGACTGCACTCTGTCCTCACTTCTGCATTGGAGCATGCCTAGCTTCTATCAAAGAAGAGCTCCAGGTCATTTCTGTTTCCCTACCCCAATTCTACCCCCAGCTATTAGCATATTCACTCTCTCTCCCTCTCTTTCTTCTGTATTCTTATTTTGTTTTTGCGTGTCAATTTCTATGCCACATCCAGGGGTGTGTTGGAGCCATCCCTAAACTTGGGAGAACCCATTATTAAATTTTCAGTGTAAGCATTTACACCTCAAAAGTGTCAACTGCTATAAATCAGGACCTAATTTATCGCTAAGTATGTAAAGCATTAATAATGTGGATTATATTTTAAAGTGTGCATACATGCTTTTTTTTTTCCCCTGGAGAGCCCAGTTGTTAAATATTTACCAGCACACCTCTATATTGCTCTGTAAAGATCCCTTGAGCTCAGCAGGAATGCAGTAAAAGGTTCAGAGAATTAAGTCAACCCTAGCCTGGAGGCCTGGTAACTGTTGGTGAATAATAATAATTTATATCAAGCTTTAAGATTACAAAGCGCTTTGTATTCATTATCTCATTTGAGCCTCACAATACATCTGCATGTCCCTAACCCCTAGTAGAATACCAACTCTTTGAGGAATTTTTTGCTCCCCCCCCAAAAAAAGGACTACCTTTTCTTTGTCTTCTCAGCGTCTAACATAGGGTATAGCACACATTAGGTACTTAATGAATGATAACTGAACTTAACTTATGCCAAAATACTCATTTTCCATTTCAGTTTTCTGTAATGAGATTTTTCATTTTGAGCCAGATATTGGCTGGGGTTGGTTTATGCCTCGGCTAGGTGATACAGCAGATAGATTGCCAGGTCTAGAGTCAGGAAGACTTCCTGACTCTTCCAGAGTTCAAATCTAGCCTCAGACACTTACTAGCTGTGTGACCCTGGGCAAATCACTTAACCCTGTTTGCCTCAGTTTACTCCTCTGTCAAATGAGCTAGAGAAGGAAATGGCTAAGCACTCCACTATCTTTGCCAAGACAACCCTAAATAGGATCAGGAAGAGTCAGGCCTGACTCAGCAGCAACAGCATAATCTCAACTCAATTCAAATGGACATGAATATTCTAGGGTATACGGCATTACCAAGGATCTTCCTAACATTCTGTCCCTAAAGGATCTGATTTCCAAAACGGATGTGACTCATGCAATGATGCTAAATTAGGTCACTTTAAATGACCAGTGGTAACTGTAGCTTGTTATCCATAAATCAGCCAGGGTCATTTTTCACCTGACTGCATCTTCTGTTGTAGCAGACCGTGTGTGGCACTGAGAATTCAGATTTAGGTCCTCCTAATGCCTATCTCCCCTTTCTCATCTCAGATGAGGGACAGAATTTCTGCTTCATGACATTTAACTGATCTCTGACTCCAGTAGAATTAGAAGAAGAATGGAGGATAGGGAAGAGAAGAAGGTATTTTTTTCCAGATCCTCTCACAGGAAGTCTATCCGGCATGCACTTCTGGGATTAAGTTTAACAACAGCCACCACAAACTGGGCATTAAAATAAAGAAGTCCTCTCATTTATTGAGACAGAAGGATCAAGCACACATTAGGAGGGATAATTTTTATGAAATTAAGAGAGCTTCTAGATTGATTTTTCTTGAAAATTCAAAGCTGAGAGACACAAATCCAGTCATTACTGGGGGAAGTGTGGAGAGAGTCTATTTTTAGCATCTTGATTATATCCAGTCTGCTGATTTTGCAGACTTTCCTATAAGCACTTTATTTTGTGACTCTCTAATATACCTATTGTGTGACAATAGTAGATAGTGACAACTGACATTAATAGAGCACTTTAAGATTTGCAAAACACTTTATATGCATAAGTTCATTTGATTCCCTACCACAGTCTAGTTCAACAGGTCCTACATAATGCAATTATCACCAGTTTTTTGATGAGGTTAGAGAAAGTGGAAGACAAGAAGAGATGGTAAGAAAAAGGTAGCTATGTCCTGAGCTCCAGGGATCCTCAGGTTACCGTTCTGAGAGAAAACACCCTAAAATGTTGCCCATTTCTCCTTCCATGAATGATGTCATATATACTGCACCTGATGTGTGGCAGAATCAAAGTGACTAACCAGGATCCAAAACTGGTGTTCTCTGGCATACAGGTATGAGCAGTGAGGGGGAGTAGAAGGAGTCATTTGGGAATGAGTGTTAAGAATCTCATACCTGTCAATTCCCTGTTATTACCTGACTATTCTGTTTATTAAATGCCTTTTCTTTTACCTTATTTCAATCTGGCTTGGTGTAGAAAAGAAGATATCATATAAGGGCTTGTGAACTGAATAGAAAATGATATCATGAGCCTACGGTAGTTGCAAGAGGACCATATCAAGGGGAAACCCTAGGCTAGAGACACTAAGAAATAGATTTCATCTAGTCTAAATTTTACATAAAGCACAAATCTCCAGCAAGTGGTCATCCAAATTATATTTGAAAATCCCTAGTAATAGGAATCTTATTATCTCCGAAATAATAATGGACTGCTAAAATTATTGGAAAGTTTTCCTTATATTGAGCTGGAATCTGTCTCCTTTTAACATCTATTTTAAGCAACTCTGTGTTTGTATCAATATACACATGTGTCTGAAATTGTCACTTAATTAAAAAAATCTTAGCTATATCACAAAGAGATATTAAGTACTATATATATATATATAATGCAACGAAACAAAGGAAAGCCCACAATTTCCAGTATGCAGTTCAACAAACACAAAAATCACATTAGAAACTACATTTGCCATAAGTCCACAAGCCCCAAAAGTTCACTCAAATGACATAGGGCCAAAGCTTTTAATTCCCATGGTATTCTGTGTTGGCAACAGAGAGATATCATCAGCATGAAGAGATGACTAGGAGGAGCAACTAAAAGCCAGGTCACATAGCACAGAGGACAAAAGATCCAAAGTCATAGGGCTGACCGAGAACTGAGCCATGGATGTGCTGGATTTTCACCATGACTCACAGCCTCTTGACACTTTCATTCCATGGCATGACTTTTACTTCCTCCTAACTTTTAGCCCAGATCCCAAAAATTCAAAGTCTGATTTACCCAGTCTCTTGAAGAAGGCAAAAGGCGGTTAGGAAAATCTAATCCCAGCTCTAATCAGTTACCCTCCCTGCCCACTTTGCAATAGAGCTCAGTGCTTTTCCATTTTATTGTGATTCTCCAGGCACAGCAATCAACAATTTCCCCAGCTGTGGGCAGTCTTGTTTGTTGAGCAACAAAGGTCAGGTTAATTTGAGAGTTGTTAAACCTAGCAATATCTTAAACTAGACATTAGAGAATTCTTGATAAAAAAAAAAAAAAGTTAGCCCCTATACCCATCCTCCCTCCCAGGATGGTGCAATTTCTTTGTTTCTTGCCTTCTAGTCAATTGCCCTCTCTATTCTACCACCCAAACCTTAGAGGTGCCACTGATAACTTAGAGTCTCTTGCCTTCACATCTGAGATCTATTAGTATATCCACCGAATCCCAGCCAGGGTCAGGCCTATAACAGTCCACAGTCTTTCAACAGACCAAATTTATGCTTTTTAGTCCAAATTTTTGCTGCCTGGTATTATATATTTTCCATTTATAACACCGCTTGCCTTGGAATTGACCCTTAAAGTGTTGTTTCACCAAGAAGTATTTTTAAATATATTTCTCCCCAATTACATGTTAAGACAATTTTTAACATTTTTTTAAAATTTTGAATTCCAAACTCTATCCCTCCCTCCCTCTAACCCCTCCCTCCCCGAGATGGTAAGCAATCAAATACAGGTTACACATGTGCAATCACGTAAAACATTTCCATATTAGTCATTATATACAAGAAGATTCGAATAAAAGAAAAAGAGTGAAATGAAGAAAATGAAAAATCGCATGCTTCAGTCTGTATTCAAACAATATTGGTTCTTTCTCTGGAGGTGGATAGGATGCTTCATCATTAGTCCAACCAAAAGGTAGGCATGTTTGAGGGGAAACAATTAAAGATGTTAGATTATGCCTGTCTTTGAAAAGAGAGACTGAAAATTCACACCAGCTCTGGTGTTCTTCCCCCTCTTTCTTGACAATGAAGTTAGGTGTTACTTTACCCACCACTGAAAATTAATTACGAGTTGTACAACACTGGGATAAGTGACCAACTCTCTGAGTATCGATCTCTTCTATTAAAAAAAAAAATACTTTGGCTAGCTACCTCAGTAGTTTAGAGAAAGTGCTTTGTGAACCTGAAAGCATTTCAAAATGTGTATTATCATTCATCAAGGGCCATTTGTCCAAAGCTGACAGGGTACCCCAAACTATGCTCTAGTTTGTTCTCGTTAGACTATGAGAAGGAATAATCAAACTACTTAAATTATGCAGTGGCTAAGCTAAGCTGTCAGCAGCTCCTAAAAACAACCTGTTTTATTGGTCTGTCTTCAATTCTACTCAGTCAGCTTGAAGACGGGAGAGGTCAAGCCTCAGAAGCCTTGCTCCTGCCAAGCAAGGCTATACATCAATCCTTTCTCCTCCCATGGTGCTGATGTTGGACACTGTAATTCTGCATCCTGTATTCACCAGTTACTATGTCTCTAGCATTCAATGAGTTATGAGGGAAAGAAAACTACTCACTGGAGGATTTATAGCTTATTGAATCTGTAGAGTGAGTTATTGCTTGATTTCTAAATCCTGCCCCTCTTAATGACCAAGCCAACAATGACTCCACAGCCAGTGGCTGTGCTTGGTCCAAGTATTCCACAAGAGTATGCAAGATTAGGGCATACAAAAAATTCTTCGGGGTATGTAACAGCTCAACCACAGAAAACATCCTGACAGGAATTTTCAAAAGACAAGTGACAGTTAACAACAGAAGGTAACCAAACAGAGCAAAAATCTCTGATCTGACCACAATTTTTACCTAATTCAGGACACTAACCTGAGGGAAGGAAGAGGAGCTGAACACCGCCTTCGTTTCCAGAGATTTATGGAGAGAAACAGAGTGTGCCAACAGATTCCAGCTGCGATCCATCATGATATAGCAGAAGGCAATGGAGACATGATGGGAAGAGTACTCACCTAGGAGTCAGAACACCTGTGGCCTAGCCCTGGTCCTGCAACCATGTAGCTGTGGGAATGTCATTGACTATTTCTGGGACTCACATTTTTCATCTGTAAAATAAGGGAAGTAGACACAGGCTGGTCTCTAAGGTCCGTTCTAGTTTTCTAATTCTAGGACGAAATCTCTCACAATGAACATCACATCCTAAATCACTTAGTGCTCCACGGATATGGAGAAGAAGTAGAGCAGAGTGGAAATTGTAAAGTAGCTATAACCCGGTTGTTTTCCTTTCAAACTATGGTAGTAGGGTCTCTGAATTCCTGGAGTTTTATTTCCACTGTGACACTATGTTGGAGAATAATGCCTTCTTATGCATGCGGGGCTCCGATGCTCCAAGTTTCATAGTTTCAGCCCACTGGTATTCAGTCTAGGAACTTCACTAATTAGAGGCTTTCTTTGTTGTGCTAATAGCAGTGAAGAAACAGAGACACTCAGAAAGCAACAACAAGATTGGGTTGATAGTGGTGTGATGGTAAATATTTAATAACAGTGTCTTAAAAAAAAGTAGGGACTGTCCACTTTCAAGTTTAATCTGCATTATTAACACTCTCTAAAATGTAGACAGTCAACAAAACAATACATCAAGTCCTGATTTGTATCATTTTTCCAATTTTTGAGGTATAAATGCTCACACTGAAATTTTAACAATCAGCTTTTCTACTTTGAGCCGGCTCCAGGACACTCCTGGGTATCAAGCATCTATCAAATGCAAGACACTAGATTCGGACTCATAGGATCAGAGATTTAGAGCATGAAAAAAAACCTTAGAGGTCATCTAATCCATCCCCCTCATCCCAAAGATGACCCAACAAACAGTGTGCTGGTGTTTGATAACTAGCTCTCTGAAAAAAAAAATGTACACACAACACAATTTTAAATTTAATCTGTCATTGTTAATATTTTCTCCCTCACTTTCTAAAGCCTAGGCAATTAACAAAACAATAAACTGAGTCCTAATTTGTAGCATTTGCCAATTCTGAGGTGTAAATGCTCATACTGAAAATTTAACAATTAAACCTGTTCAAGCTGGTTCCAACCACAAGAATCCGGGGCCCATAGGGATTAAGTAACTTGCCCAAAGTCTTACCCAGAGGTGATAACTGGTTGAAATGCAATTTGAACTCAAATCCCATGACTTCCTAAGTTCAGTACTCCTCAATACTGAATACAGTCCAATACTGTACCATGCATCTCACCTAAAACCCAGCTGGAGAGATATCGTGTATTACGTTGTTCAGTTGTGTCCCTATTTGGGGTTTTCTTGGCAAAGATATTAAGAGTGATTTGCCATTTCCTTCTCCAGCTTATTTTACAGATGAGGAAACTGGGGCAAACAAGGTTAAGTGGTTTGCCTAGGGTCACACGGCCAGTGAGTGTCTGAGTCCGGATTTGACCTCAGGTCTTCCTGACTCCAAGCCTGCTGTTCCACTTAGTGACCCTTAACGTGTATTACGATAATGATTTATTTGGACTCTATCTGTGATTTCATTGATCTAAGATTCAGAATAATACTTGCTCAAGTAGCTTT
Source organism: Phalanger gymnotis (assembly GCA_028646595.1). Lineage (NCBI taxonomy): Eukaryota > Metazoa > Chordata > Mammalia > Diprotodontia > Phalangeridae > Phalanger > Phalanger gymnotis. The sequence goes on along the minus strand of CM053627.1, from coordinate 126,991,339 downwards.
AAGTCATAGAGAGTTTCCTGGCACACTGAGACAGTGTCTATCGGGGCAGAACTTGAACCCAGATCTTCCAGTCTCCAAAACCCCCTCTATCTATTGAGGTCTCTTAATAATAATAATGGCTAGCATTTACATAACACTTTAAGGGCTTGTGAAATGCTTTATGGATATTATCTCCTTTGATCCTTTGGGAAGCAAGTACTATTATTATGCCCGCTTTCCGGATGAGGAAACTAAGGTAGACAGAGGTTAAGTGACTTCTCCAGGATCACAAGCCTAGTAGATCCAAGTCCAGTTATCTAACCACTATGCTGCCTAGCTGTCTACTACTATGATGACTACTACTAACCATCTTCATCAATTGATTGGTATTATAACTGATATTTCTATGATGCTTTGCAATTTGCAAAGCATTATCTCATTTGAGATGCATAAATAGTACCCAAAGAAGGCACTGTAATTATTGAAATACCTATTTTAAAATGAGAAAATGGAGCTTCAATGTTGCTAAGTCACTTGCCTATGGTTACATAGCTAATAATCATCAAAGGTAGCATTTGAACCAACTCCAAGGGCAACACTTTAAATTTTGATATTATAAGAGATGTCCAGAAGAAACAGAGTGGAGTAGAGAGAAGACTGACCTTGGAGTCAAGAAGGGTTGAGTCTTGGTTTCAAGTCTTGCCTCTAATACATACCAGCTTTTTAACTTACCCTTCCAATGGCCCCAGAAAAATCTCTATACCTTTAAAGTATAGGTGAGTTGTTGTTCAGTCTTATGCAGCTCTTCATGACTGACCCCGTTTGGAATTTTCTTGGCAAAGACACAGGAGTGGTTTGCCATTTCCTGCTCCAGCTCATTTTACAGATGAGGAAACTGAGGCAAACAGGATTAAATGACTTGCCTGGGATTACACAGGTGGTAATATCTAAAGCCAGACTTGAGCTCAGGAAGAAGAATGAGTTTTCCTGACTCCGGGCCCAGCGCTCTAATCATCGTGCCACCTAGCTGTCCCCAGAGGTAAATTGCCAATCCATAACAGTGGAGAGATTTTTTTGTCACATCAGGTGTTTCCCACAATGATAAAATCACAACTCTTGACCAATAAAAGAGTGGGGGAGGAGAAGTGAGAAACATGACCTCCCCGCAAAAAAATGTAATGAGAACTTCCAGAAGAGAAGCATCACTTCCAGTAGATGGAGGTCATGAAGTTTTATTAAAGAGAAAGTTCCTGATCTGGGGCTTTAAACAATGAAGAGGTTTTCACAACATCACAAAATCCTGAATCCAAAATGGACCCTCTTCTCCTACTCATACTTGCCAAATCTAGTGGGTTTTCCTCAATCCTCATCCTTCTTCACCTCTCTGCAGCCTTTGACACTCCTGAGCATCTTCTGTCTTCTAGGTTTGTAAGACATGGTCTTCCCCTGGTTCTTCTCCTACTTGTCCTCAGTCTCTCCTGTTGGATTTTCCTCTAAGTCATGCTCGCTAACCAGGGATGTTTCCAGGGGGTTACTAGTAAATGTTTAATAACTGGCTCTTCAAAAAATAATATACCCAGGACACACTTTTAATTTTACTTTGCATTATTAACATTTTCTCCATCACGTTCTTAAGTCTAGGCAATCAACAAAATAACAAATCAAGCCATAATTTGTAGGACTTGCTGATTTCTGAGGTGTAAACGCTCACACTGGAAATTTAAGAATCAGCTCTTGAGAGCCATTTTGAGCTAGTTATAGCACATCTTTGGTTCTCAATGATCTGTCCCAAGCCATTTTCTCTTTTCACTTTATATTATGTTGCTTAATGATGTTGTCAGCAACCAAAGGTATAAGTCTCATCTCTATGGAGATAATGCCCAGATCTATGTGTCCAATCCTAACCTCTCTCCTGAACTTCAGTATTGTATCACCAGGTGTCTGCTTGATGTTTCATACTGGATGTCCCATCAACATCTCAAACTCAATATGTACAAAAAAAAATTTCCCTCCCCCAATCTGCCCCCTTTTCTGAACTTCCCCATTATTGTCGAAGGCACTAACAATCTCTAGCTCACACAAATCAGAACCTCAGTGTCACCCTCAATTCTTTGCTCAGACTCACCCTGTTTACCCAGTGCATTGCCAATTCTTGTCATTTCTGTCTTAGCAACATCTCTTTTATATGCCCCCTTCTCTCCTCTGCTTGTTCCGCCTCCTTGGCATAGGTGCTTATCATCTCACACCTGAACTATTACAATAGCTTTCTTGTTGATTTCCCCATCTCAAGTTCCTCCTCACTCCAATACATCTTTCTCTCACTTGCCAAAATAAACTTCCTGAAGGTTATTCTCTTGTCATTCTCTTACTCAATAAACTCCAGTCGCTTCCTATGACCTCCAAGATCAAAAATAAATTTTTTTTAACCTGATCCTCCCTATCCTTCCAGTCTTTTTACCCTTTACTCTCCTCCACTCAACCTATGATCTAGTTCCGCCAGCCTACTTAGAGTTCTTCCGACATGAAATTCCATCTACCATTTCTGTATCCTTGTCCTGGTTGTCCCTCATGTCTGAAATGTTCTCCTTCCTCAATTCTTCCTTGGCTTCCTTCAAGGCCCAGCTAAAATCCTATCTTATGCAACTGGTCTTATTATCCACTAATAGTGTCATCCCTCAGAGAATATGTTCCATTTATACTCCTATGTGTGTGTTTGTGTGTATGTAGTATATATAATTATATTCATTTTGTCTCTCTCATTAAAATATTGTTTTGTTCCAATTTTCCCACATGCTCTCTAGCATTTGTCATTTTCCTGTTTTGTCGTTTTAGCCAATCTGACAGGAGAGATATGGTACCTAAGAGTTGTTTTGATTTGCATTTCTCTAATCAGTGGTGATTTAGAGCATTTTTTCATATGCCTACAGATATCTTTAATTTCTTTCTCTAAAAACTGCCTGTTCATATCCTTTGACCATTTCCCAATTGGGGAATGACTTGTATTCCTATAAATTTGGCTCAGTTCCCTGTATATTTTAGAGATGAGGCCTTATCAGAGATACTAATTGTAAAGATTTTCTCCCAATTTTCTGCTTCCCTCCTAACCTTTGTTGCATTGGCTTTTTATATACAAAAACTTTTCAATTTAACATAATCAAA
>CM053627.1:126869730-126988101 GCA_028646595.1 Phalanger gymnotis | reverse complement strand
GAGTTCTGAACTGATCCAGTCATTCTGGAGAGCAATTTGGAACTATGCCCAAAGGGCTGTAAAAATGTTCATACCCTTTGACCCAGCAATATCACTTCTAGGGCTGTATCCCAAAGAGATCGCACAAGTGAGAAAAGGACCCATATATACAAAAATATTTATAGTGGCTCCTTTTGTGGTGGCAAAGAATTGGAAATCATGGGGATGCCCAGCAATTGGGGAATGGCTGAACAAGTTGTGGTATATGAAGGTAATGGAATACTATTGTGCTATAAGAAATGGGGAAGATAGGGACTTCGTAATAACCTGGAAAAATCTACATGATATAATGCTGAGTGAGCAGAGCAGAACTAGGAGAACATTATACACAACCACAAATATATTGATTCTGTGATGACTAACTTTAATAGACTTCGCTCTTCTCAGCAACACAAGGTTCAAAGACAACTCCAAAGGACTCACGAGAGAGAGAGAGAGAGCTATCTACATCCAGAGAAAGAACTATGGAGTCTGAACGCAGAAGGAGGCATACTGTATGCGCTCCTTTTTTTTTCTCTTTTGGGTTTATTTTTTTTGGTTTTGTTTCTTCTTTCCTATGATTCGTTCCATTGGTCATAATTCTTCTTTACAAGTTGACTATTGTGTAAATAAATTTAATGTGAAGTTATATGTAGACGATATATCAGATTCCATGCTGTTTTGGGGAAGGAGTTGAGGAGTGGGAGAAGAAAATCTGGAACTCAAAATCATGCAGAACTAAGTGTTATAAACTAAAAATAAAAAATCTTAATAAAAAAAGAAAGTACAGAAAATATCGTTTTGTTATTCATCCTTTATTCTCAAAAAGGACCAATGGTATCACAAGCATGATGTCTTGACCATTAGAATGCGAATTCTTTGAGAACAAGGACCATGTTTTTGCCTTTCTTTTTATCCTCAAAACTTAGTTCAGTGCCTAGGACATTGGGAGTACTTAACAAATGCTTATTGACTGAAAACCTATAAATAAACAAGAATTCCCTCTATGATATACTTAACAAATGATCATCTAGTCCTTAATTGAAGACCTCTCATTAGATGAAAACTGCTAAGTATTTCCTAAGGCAGTCCACTTTACATTTTGAAAGCTCCATTAGAAAGTGCCTCCTTATGCCAAGCCTAGGTTTTATTCATCCCAATTTCTATCCATTGCTTTTAATTCTGCTCTATGGGACTAAATAGAATAAGTCTATTTCCTCCTCCATATGACAGCACTTTAAATACTTGAAGATAATCATTACATCCCCTTACATCTTCCTTTCTCCAAGCCGTATGTGTGTGTGTATTTCTTACAACCAAGCCTCACTCTAATCCATCCTTCATATAGCTGCCAAAGTTTTTCCATGTCACTCCCCTATTCAATAATCTTCAATGGCTCCCTCTTGCCTCTAAGATAAAATACAAATTCCACTGTCTAACTTTTGTTATTGTTGTTCAGTCATTTCACTGGTGTCCAACTTTTTGTGACCCCATTTGGGGTTTTCTTGGCAAAGATCCTAGAGTGACATGCCATTCCCTCCTCCAGCTCATTTTACAGATGAGGAAACTGAGGCAAACAAGGTTAAGTGACTTATCCAGGGTTACACAGCTAGTATCAGAGGCCAAATTTGAACATAGGTCTTCCTGTTTCCACACCCACTATTCTCTCTACTGTGCTTCCTACCTGCCCCCATTTGACTTTTAAAGCCTTTCACAAGCTGGCCCCAATCTATTTTTTCCAGATTCATTATGCATTACTCCCCTTCCTATACTCAATGAGTCCCACAGGCCTTCTGTCTATTCTCCATATACAGTACCCCATCTTTGGTCACTCTGTCATTGCACTGGTCATTCTCATGCCTGGAATGCTCTCCTCCCTCACCTCTGTCTCATTGAATCTTTTTTTTTCCTTTAAGACTCAGCTTAAACATCATCTTCTGTGTGAAGTCTTTATTGATTCTCCAATTACTAGAGCCCTCTCTCCCTAAATTACCTGTACTGTATTAAACTATAGTATTAAACAACCTTATACTTTGCATTTATTCTCCAGGCTTCAAGGCAGAAGTTTTTCCAGGGTGGAAAGAGCTGATGAAGAAGTAGGAGAGAGAGGATCTGAGCTTGAGTGAAGCAAGTATGGCTGGAAGCCCTTCAGGAAATAATGGTCTAAAGCATTTAGTAGTTACTTCTAACAAATGTTTGTTGATTGGCTTAGTTATGTGCCATGATCTTGGAGCTTTTTACCATCCTGGTTACCATGCTCTGGACACTTTTTAGCAAAAGAGATTACATAAAGGAGAGACTCAGAGGCAAGTGAGGACTCACAGAGGACCATTTGAGAAGGGAGCTATTATAATAGTCCAGAGAAGAGGTAATGAGAATCTGAATTAGAGTACAGCAGTGAACGTGAAAAGGAAGGAATAAATGAAAGAGATAACTGTCTAAAGAAAATTGGCAAAATTTGTCATTAGCTTGGATATTGGGACAAAAGAGTGGTGAGGGAGAGGGAAGAGTGAAAAATTATTCACTCCATGGTTTCATGCTTACATGACAAAGAGGATGATGACATTATCAACAGAAATAGAGAAGTTGGGGGAAAGGCAGATTTTGGAAGAAAATGATTCGTTCACTTTTGGACCTATTGAGTTTGAGTAGCCAGTATAACATCCAAGCAGAGATATCCTGCAAGCAGTTAGAACTGGGTCAAAGTACAGCGAGACTATCACCTCCACCCCCCAAACTTCTTCCTACCACCCCAAGTCATTGACATTAACCGGTTCTTAATGCAGCCTAACATAATTAGCTTTGTTTGCTGCAATATAGTTCATTGTAAAGGTTAACAGAAACAATCAAACACAAACTTTGGGATTGCATTACAAGAAGGAAAGAGTCTATCTAGACCAAGAAAAGTAACGAGCCCATTGTATTTGGCCTCGGCTGGATGACATATGGAGTACTGTGTTTAGTTCTGGGCACCACATTTTATGAAGGGCATTGAAAAAATATAGTATATTAAGAGGACAACCGGAATGGTAAGGGAACTGAAGATGATACAAGAATCACTTCAGAGAATTGGGAATGTGTATTCTATATACAAGAAAAATTAATGGGACAGAAGAGCTGTCTTCAAGCATTTGAAGAGCTGTCCTATAGAAGAAGGATTAGATTTATTCTGTTTGGTCCCAGAAGGCAAAACTAGGAGTGATGGACAGACATTCCAGAGAGGCAGATTTAAGTTTATTGGGCAAGAAAAAACTTCCTAACAAATAAAACTGTTCCAAAGTGGAATACATTTCCCCAAGAGGCAGTTGGCTCTCCTCACTGGCAATCTTTAAACTCAGGCTGGAAGACAATTTTCCATTTATGTTCAGGTTTGAGTAGGATTAAATTTTGTGTGTGTGTGTATGTGTGTGTGTGTATGTTGCAATACTGAAACTCAGAGGATGAAGATGAGTATTTAAGAAAGAGAAAGAAGGGAAGGAAAGGGAAAGGAAGTGGAGGAAGAAATGAAGAGGAAGAAGAAAAGAAAGAAGAAAGGAATGAGGATGAGGCAAAGGAGAGAAGAAAAGAAAAGAAAGGAAGAGGGGGAGGAAGAAGAACAGAGGTAAAGAAGAAGACTAGGAAAAGGTAGAGGAAGAAGAATAAGAGAAGGAAGAAAAGAATCAGATGGCTAAGTCCCTAGACTCTCAAAGGGAGAGACAGAAATGAACTGGCTCCTACAGGGTGGTGGAGATAGTTAAATAATCTGTCACCCAGTATTCTCTGAGAGACAAGAAATTCCCTCTTGACTTTCCATTTTATTTTTCCCACCAATAGAGGTCACCATTCCCATTTCCACCCCTCTCCTCAGCCTACACTGGGCATTTATGAAAGTGTGTATTCATGCCTTAAAATCATAAAATCACAGATTAAAAGCTGGGAGGAACCTGGAAGGACCTGCATACCAGCCCCCTTATTTTATACACGAGGAGTCCAAGAAGTGATTTGCCCAAAGTTACATGGTCAGTGGCAGAGCTACAGTTGGAACCCAGGGCCTCTGGCTCCAAATCCATCACTGTTTCCACAGTAACCCACTAGTCAGAGTACTATCCATAGTTTAGGACCCTCAAGCAGAAAAGCCAGGTTTTAATGCAGATCTTTGACTCTAAACCAGTGTTTTTTCCACTATACCCCTCTCTATGCTTAACAGGCACACATGTTTTATGTAGCCAACAAATGTAAGTTCACGCAATTGTCTTTTTCTAGAGTTAGCTCCTTAGAAGTGAGAGTATAGTAACAGCCATGACCAGTACACTCAAACATGCAGAGTGGGTTGAGCTCTAGAACAGGAGTAGATCAGATCAGCAGTGTTGCCCTGCATTTAGCACTGAATAATAGTTTAACAATTTCTTATTAATTGGTTGCTTAACTGATTGGAAAGCACATTCAACCACAAGTCAGGAAACCCAGATTCTGCCACTAACTAGCTAGTATTGGTACTGCGTATAGATTCAGGGAACCTGGGTTCAAATGTCAACTCTTCCACTTAGTACCAAGATGACCTAGAAAAAGGAAGGAAGGAAGAAAGGAAGGAAGGAAGGAAGGAAGGAAGGAAGGAAGGAAGGAAGGAAGGAAGGAAGGAAGGAAGGAAGGAAGGAAGGAAGGAAGGAAGGAAGGAAGAGAAATTTAACTTCTCTGGGCCTCAGTTGTCTCAACTGTAAATCAAGGGTTTGGGGCCTGATGAATTCTAAGGGAACTTTCAGACCTAACATTCCATGAGTCTATGCCAGTGTTGTTAAACTCGAATAGAAACGGATCCCTGTAGGCTGCATATTGACTTAGAAAACCACAAATTAACATCATCTGTGTTATATTTTTGTTTATTTTGTTTAACACTTCCCAATTTTATTTTCATCTGGCTTGGGCCATACTTGGGAGTGTTGAAGAGCCATGGCCAAGGGCCATGAGTCTGACAACTCTGGTCTATACCATGAAGTCAGAGGACCTAGATCCAAATTCTGCTTCTGTGTGAGCTTAGGCAAGTCACTTAACCTCCCTGGGCCTGAGTTTCTTCATTTCTAAGATGAGAGTGTTGGACTAGATGGCCTCCAAGGTGCCTCCCAGCTCTAAAATCTATGTCCCTATGATCTATAAGCATTCCTGAAGAAACAACTTAAATCATCCGTCCTCCTGACAGTCTGATGATTTTAAAGCATGAGGCCCCAGGGATTCTTCATCATCACTGTCATCATCCAACAGTTATAGCAAAACCCAGGCCAACAGAGTCTTAGAGTCAAATTCCTAGGGGTGCCATTTGGCCATAAATCCATGCTCTCTCCTATAACATTATCTGCTCTAGTGCTGGGCATTTTATTAGAGATTAACCTCATTTTGCCAGCACACTTAATGTTCTCATTGTCCCTCAGGAGTGCCCGAAATCCTAAGGTAAAAAGGTAGCTTCTTTGTAGCTTGGCAGAACATGATTTTAAAGGATTTCAGGATGTGTGTAGTTTTTGTTTGTTCCAGCTTTCAAAAGCTTCTAAAAGCTGTCTCCTTTAATAATCCACTTTGAAACAATGGTCAGCCAGCCAATTACAATCAGCCCTCTAGGGGGCAATGGCAAACCGTTATTTGTACAAGTCCTGGAAACATCCCAGGCCTGTCCCCTTTCTCCTTGGGCAGTTGGTTCCCAGGGTGGGAACCCTGTGTCTGTGTGTGTTTGGGACTGGGGAAGAGCAAGGCAGGGGAGACACCATAACACCAGGCACTGGGGAAAGTTGCCAGCATTTCAGTAAAGTATTAGGAAACCGTTAACTCTGATTTTGACCACTGTAAGGGTTTTCTCCCTGAATTGAAAGCTGAAGTCAACCCTGGGCTGGGTTATGTTGATCTGTTGTTCCCTTCCTCCCTCTTAGAGAAATAAGGAACAGCATGTGCCAAGAGGCTATTTAAGGTTTTGGCTAGGGTTCTGAGAGAAATCAGAATGCTCAACTCCCACTAAGGATTCTGAGATGACCTTGGAAAAGTGGAGTCAGCTGAAGGGACTGTTCAGCATCCCAAAATAATTGGCCATCAGAGCTGAAAAGATGCTTCAAGTTCCTTCCACTCCAACCCATCAGTTTTGAAGATAAGGAAACTATAATCCCTGAAGGATCAAATCTGAGCCATAATAGAGGCCCAGTCCAACCTCTTGATTTACATAAGAAGAAACTCAGGTTAAGTGAAGGTTAGTAACCTAAAGTCTAAGTGACTTACTCAGTGTTGCGCAGTTAGCAGGAACAGAGCCAGAATTTGAACCCAGATCCTCTGACTCCAGAATCAATGTTCTTTTCATTATACAACACTGCCTGCCAATGACTTCCCTCAGGACAGACACTGAACTAAGCAGGACTAAAAGCCCGGTCTTTTGACTCCCAAGGCAGAATGAGCACTACCCTAACGATGCTGCCTTCTCATGAGTATATTTATCTTCTCAGGACTAGATATTTGGAGATATTTGGAGACTCAGTGTTCACTCCGATAGTTATCTCCAAAAATCTGAAGGGCTGTCACACAGAAAAGAAATTAAACTTGTTCAGTGTGGCCCCAGAAGGCAAAATTAGAAGCAGCAATGGAAAGTGGCAAAGAAGATGATATAGGTTTATGTAAGGGAAAATTCCCTTAAGATAAAATCCATTGAAGGGGAGGTATTAGGTTCCCCATCACTGAAGGCCCTCAAGCAAAGGCCATGGTATATCTGTGGTATATCCTCAAGCCATGGTTATGGTTTATCTGTGTTGTAGAAGGCTGTGTTCAGATAAGGATTGGACTAGATGGCTGCTGAGGTCCCTTTCACCTCCAGCATTCTGGGATTGCTCAGGATTTAGTTTAGTTAACCAACTGCAAAAAGACAAGTCTTCAAACCTGACTCCATACGGCTCCTATATTACATTTTGAGATATTTCCTAGCACTCCAAGATTTGTCAGTTATGATTAGTAATCAATTGATAAACATTTATTAAGTACTTTTATTGGCTAAGTGTCTACTATTTGCCAGGCATTGTGCTAAGTGCTAGGGGAACAAAAAGAGGCGAAAACAGAACCTGCCCTCAAGAAGCTTAAAATCTAATCATGGAGACAACATGCAAATACAAAGCAAACTATATACAGAATAAATAGGAAATTATTAACAGAGGGAAGGCAGTGGAATTAAGAGGAGCTGGTGAAGACTTTCTACATTGCTCATTCATTTCAGTCACGTCTGACTCTTTGTGACCCCATTTGGGGTTTTCTTGGCAAAGATATGACAGTGGTTTGACATTTCCTTCTCCAGTTCATTTTACAGATAAGGAAACTGAGGCAAACAGGGTTAAGTGACTTGCCCAGGGTCACACAGCTAGTAATTGTCTAAGTTTGGGTTTAAACTCAGGTCTTCCTGACTCCAGGACTGGCGCTCTATCCTCTATGCCTAGCTGCCCTGACTTTCCATAGAAGGTAGAATTTTCGTTGAGACTTAAATATGGAACTTCTCTAAGAACTCTTGTTATTCCTCACCACTCCCCTGTATGAGAGGGAGAAATTATGCACTGTCAGTCCAGACTTCTTCCCAACATAGTGGAGCCAAATGAGGGCTAAACATCAGGGCAAAGAATGTTTCCAACTCAAGGCTGGTTCGGTTCTGTTGGCACCAGGGCCCCAATAATACATGTCCTGAATCACTCCCTTTAGTTTGGGAGTCATTCATAGGGTGATCCCACTTGGGTGAAACCTAAGGAATGTCTCAGTCAAACAATCAGCAAACATTTATTAAGCACCTATTGTGAGCCAAAAGTTTCCAGGTACTTATGATAAAAATACAAACGCAATAAAATTCTTGCCCTTCAGGAGCTTACATCCTAGGAGAATGGGGAATACACAGGTTAGAAAGTAAAGGATAAGCCCCAAGATAGAGTAGAAGTCAGTCAATAAACATTAAGTGCCTACTATGTGCCAAGCACATTGCAGGAATAAATACAGCCGAGCTTCCTCTCTCAACACTTATAAACAGATCTAGAAAATGTACCAGATTAAGTTTAGACTAGGAAATCCAAGAAAAAAAATCACACTGAGTCACTTTTCCAGCCTTGGCCAGTCAGGACAGCCAGGCTAGCCATGTCTGCATTCCCTTCCAGCCCACGTTCCTGCCTCTCAGGTCCTTCTCTATCATGCCCTTCAAGTCTCACATCTGTGACTCCAAAAATCTGTAGCATGCTCAATGGCCATGCTCTGGTAAAACCGTCTGGGCAGATGGGCTAAATAAAGTTGAGGATAACCGATGGGCCTCAGATCTGTCAATGGGTTAAGGGAATGTCTACCCCAAGCATGTGAAGACCGTTTCCCAGCAGAATGGGTGGATGAAAACAATTTGTTCCAATGGCCATGAAGGCAGCTGAATCGGGTGCTGTGGAGTGCTTAGAGCTTGGTCAGACATCAAAGATGCCACCAAGGTCATCCACTGCAGCCTGGACCATCACCAGTCATCTTGACTTTTGTCCTACCACTGGATTTTGATGACTGGAAGAAGAGACAGAGGCTGATGACTTCACGCAACTCTGCCTCACTTAAATCCAATTCAAGTGCAAGTCAAGACTTTACTCCTTGGTGTCATTGGTCTTCTTTGAAAATGAAGGACAAACAACATGAACTCCTTCAAGTGGTTATCACTTCTACCTCCCTTCCTTGTATGTGTCATCTTCCCCCATTAGAATGCAAGCTCCCTGAAGACAAGGATTCTTACTGCTTGTATTTATACTCCCAGAACTTAGCACAGTGACTGGCATATAGTAAGATCTTAAAAAATGCATGTCAACTTGACATGACTAGCTGAAGCATACTACCCACCTCCTGATAAAGAGAGATAATGGATTCAAAGTGCAAATCAAGATGTCTTTTACATGGTCAAGGCAGGAATTTGTTTTGATTAAACATTTTTATAATAGGAGTTTTGTTTTTCTTTCTCAATTAAGAAAGGCAGAACTGGGAGGAGTAGAGCCAAAATGGCAGAGAGAAACCAGGAAGCTGCCTGAGCTCTCCCCAGTTTCCCCCAGAAACGATATTAAATCAAGCCTCTAAAAGAATTCTGGAGTGAAAAAATCCAGCCCCAGATAGCTTAAAAGGACTTCAGGAAAGGTCTGTCTCACTTGGGTAGAAGGGGAGTACAACCTAGCATAGGTGGTATCTGGGCAAGCCAGTAGGAGGCTCTTAGCCTCAGCACAGATCAGCAATTGAGGTCCCCTGGTCCTGGCTCAGCAGGCCAGTGGCACAGCAGGCCAGCTGTGAGGCCTCCAGCTCCAGTGCAGCAGGCAAACTGGCAGCCCTGGAACCCAGGGCACAACAAGTGCAACTAAGCTGGGCCACCCTAGCACAGTGAGCAACCTGCCAGCCCCAGAGGCCTCAATACAGAAAGCTAGTGACCAGGCCCCTGGCCTCCAGTGTAAAGAGCTAGGGACAGTGCCCCCTGTACCCCAGGAACAGAGTTCAACTTATAAAAATGAACACTAAAAAAAAAAAGAAGAACCCTGACCATAGAAAGCTATTATGGTGACAGGTAAGATCAAAACCTAAACTCAGAAGAGGATAACGATGTCAAAATGCCTACATGCACAGCCTCAAAGGGGAATATGAATTGGTCTCAAGTGCAAAAAGTCCTATTGCAACAGCTCAAAAAGGATTTTAAAAATCGAGAGAGAGAGAAAAATTGGGGAAAGAAGTGAGAGTTATGCAAGAAAATTATGGAAAAAAAGTCAGCAGCTTGGAATAGAAAGCACAAAAATTGACTGAAGAAAACAACTTCTTTAAAAGGCAAATGGAAAAAGGAGTTACAAAGCTAACTGAAGAAAATAATTTCTTAAAAATTAGAATTTGGCAAGCAGAAGCTAATGACTCTATGAGACACCAAGAATTAGTCAAACAAAATCAAAAGAATGAAAAAATAGAAGAAAATGTAAAATACCTCATTGGAAACAACTGACCTGGAAAATAGATCCAGGAGAGATAATTTAAGAATTATTGAACTACCTGAAAGCCATGATCAAAAAAAAAGAACCTGGACACCATATTTCAAGAACTAATCAAGGAAAACTGCCTGATATCCTAGAACCAGAGGATAAAATAGTCGTTGAAAAAATCCACTGATCACCTCCTGAAAGAGATGAAATGAAAAACTCCGAGGAATATTGTAGCCAAATTCCAGAACTATCAGGTCAAGGAGAAAGTACTATAAGCAGCCACATATCAAGAAGCCACAATCAGGATTACACAGGACTTAGCAGTTTCTACATTAAAGGATCAGAGGGCTTGGAATATGATATTCCAGAAGGCAAAGGACCTTGCATTACAACCAAGAATCAACTACCCAGCAAATTTGAGCATAATCTTCTGGGGAAAAAATGGATATTCAATGAAATAGGGGACTTTCAAACTTTCCTGATGAAAAGACCAAAGCCGAACAGAAAATCTGACCTTCAAATACAAGACTCAAGCATAAAAGGTAAACGGGAAAGAAAAAAAATATCATATTAAATAAGGTTAAACTATTAAACTGTTTACATCCTGACATGGGAAAATGACACTTGGAACTCTTAAGAACTCTATCTCTATTAGGTCTGTTGGTAGGTGTATACTTAGACATAGGGTATAGGTATAAGTTGACTTTGATGTGATGACAAAAAAAATTATTAAGAGGCAAAAAAAGGATTGTACTAGGAGAAGAAGAAAGGGGGAAGCAGAATGGGGCAAATTATATCACATGAAGAGGCATGAAAGACCTATTACATAAAGAGAAAGAAGGGAGGAGGTGAGTACTGTTTGAACCTTATTCTCATCAGATTTGGCTCAAAGAGAGAATAATGTACACACTCAGATGGGTAAAGAAATCTATTTTATCCTGTAGGGAAGTAGGAAGAGAAGGGGAAAAGAAAAGGTGGAGGATGATAGAAAGAAGGGCAGTTTGAAGGAGGCAGTGTTCAGAAGCAAAACACTGGTGATAAGGGACAGGGTAAAAGGAAAGAGAGAAAAAAAGCATAAACAGAGGAAAACCAGGATGGAGGGAAATACAGTCAGTAATCATAATTTTGAATGTGAATGGGATGAACTCTCCCATAAAATGGAAACAGATAGCAGACTGGCTTAAGAACTAGAATCCTAAAATATGTTGTTTATAAAAAACACATTTGAAACAAAGAGATACACACAGAGTAAAGGTAAAAAGCTGGATCAGAATATATTATGCTTCAGTTGAGGTAAAAAAAAAAAAGCAAGGGTAGCAATCCTGATCTCAGACAAAGCAAAAGCAAAAATAGAGCTAATTAAAAGAGACAAGGAGGGAAGTTATATCTTGCTAAAAGATACTATAGACAATGAATTAATGTCAATACTAAACATACATGCACCAAGTGGTACAGCATCTAGATTCTTAGAGAAGTTAGATGAGTTATGGGAAGAAATAGAGAGTAAAACTCTACTAGTAGGAGATCCCAACCTCCCCCTCTCAGAACTAAATAAGTCTAACCACAAAATAAAACAAGAAAGAAGTTAAGGAGGCAAATAGAATTTTAGAAAAGTTAGATGTGATAGATCCCTGGAGAAAATTGAATGGGGATAGACAAGAATGTATCTTTTTCTCAGTGGTACATAGCACCTACACAAAAATCGACCATGTACTAGGGCATAAAAACCTTACATTCAAATGCAGAAACCTTACATTCAAATGCAGAAAGGCAGAAATACTAAATACATCCTTTTCAAATCATAATGCAATAAAAATTACATATAATGAAGGGCCATGGAAAGATAGACAAAAAATTAATTGGAAACTAAAAAAAATCTAATCCTAAAAAATGCATAGGTTAAACAACAAATCATAGGAAAAATCAATAATTTCATCAAAGAGAATGACAATAATGATAAAACATTGCAAAATTTACAGGATGTAGCCAAAACAAAAATTAAGGGAAAAGTTTTCTGTCTAAATGGTTACCTAAATAAAATAGAGAAAAAGCAGATCAGTGAATTAGGCATGCAATTTAAAGACCTAGAGAAAAAAACAAATTAAAAATACCCAATTAAACACAAATTAGAAAATCTGAAAATCAAAGGACAGATTAATACAATTGAAAATAAGAAAAGTATTGAAATAATAAGGAAAACTAAGCTGGTTTATGAAAAAATAAGATAGATAAACCTTTGGTTGTTTTAATTTAAAAAAGAAGAAAACCAAATTACCAGTATCAAAAATGAAGAGTGTGCATTCACCACCAATGAAGAGGAAATTAAAGCAATACTTAAGAGCTATTTTGTTCAACTATATTGCCAATCTGACAATCTAAGTCAAATGAATGAATATTTACAAAAATATAAATTGCCCAGGTTAACAGGAGAGGAAATAAAATATTTAAATAACCGCATTTAAAAAAAAATAGAAATTGAACAAGCCATCAATGAACTCCCTAAGAAAAAAATCACCAAGGGCCAATGGATTTACAAGTGAATTCTACCAATCATTTAAAGAACAATATACAGACTATTTGGAAAATAGGCAAAAAAGTACACTTACCAAATTCCTTTTATGATGCAAATATGATGCTGATACATAAATCAGGAAGACTCAAAACAGAGAAAGAAAATTATAGATCAATTTCTCTAATGAATATTGATGCAAAAATTTTAAATAAAATATTAGCAACGAGATCACAGCAGTTTATCATGAAGATAATACTCCATGACCAGTTGAGATTTATACCAGGAAGGCAGGGCTGGTTCGATATCTGGAAAACTATTATCATAATTAACCATATCAATAAGAGAGCCAACAGAAATCATATGATTATCTCAATAGATGCAGAAAAAGCTTTTGACAAAATACAGTACCTATTCCTATTAAGAACATTAAAGAGCGTAGGAATAAATGGAGCTTTCCTTAAAATGATAAATAGTATCTATCTAAAACTATCAAGAATTATCTGTAATGGGGATAAGCTAGAAGCCTTCCCAATAAGATCAGGGCTAAAACAAGTATGCCCATTAGCACCACTATCATTCAACATTGTACTAGAAATGTTAGCTTTACCAGTAAGAGAAGAAAAAGAAATTGAAGGAATTAGAATAGGTAATGAGGAAACAAAACTATCACTCTTTGCAGATGATGTGATGGTATACTTAGAAAATCCTAGAGAATCAACTAAAAAACTACTTGAAATAATTAACAACATTAGCAAATTTACAGGATATAAAATAAACCCACATAAATCATCAGTATTTCTATATATTACCAACAAAGCCAAGCAGCAAGAGATAAAAAGATAAATTCCATTTAAAATAACATTTAAAATAATATGAAGTATTTGGGAATCTACTTGCCAATACAAAGCCAGGAAGTATTTGAGCACAATTACAAAACACTTTTCACACAAATAATGTCAGATCTAAACAATTGGAAAAAAATCAATTGCTCACGGGTAGGTCAAACCAATATAATAAAACGACAATTCTTCCTAAATTAATTTATTTATTCAGTACAGTGTCAATCAAACTACCAAAAAATTACTTTATAGAGCTAGAAAAAGTAATAACAAAATTCATCTGGAAAAACAAAAGGTCAAGAATATCAAGGGAATTAATGAAAAAAATGCAAAAGAAGGTGGCTTGGCTATACCAGATCTAAAACTATATTATAAAGCAATAATCATCAAAGCTATTTGGTACTGGCTAAGAAATAGAGTGGTAGATCAATAGAATAGATTAGGTACACAATATACAGTAGTCAATGACTATAGTAATCTACTTTTTGATAAATCAAAAGACTCCAGTTTCTGGGATAAGAACTCACTATTTGACAAAAACCACTGGGAAAACTGGAAAACAGTATGATAGAAACTAGGCATAGAACAACATCTCACACTGTATACCAAGATAAGGTCAAAATGGGTACATGATACCCACTGTGATACCACAAGCAAATTAGGAGAGCAAGGAATAGTATACCTGTCAGATCTATGGAGAAGGAAGAAGTTTATGGCCAAACAAGAGATAAAGAACATTATAAAATGCAAACTGGATAGTTTTGATTATATTAAATTAAAAGGTTTTTGCACAAACAAAACCAATGCAACCAATACTAGAAGGAAAGCAGAAAGCTGGTAAACAATTTTTACAGCCAGTGTCTCTAATGAAGGCCTCATTTTTCAAATATATGAAGAACTGAGTGAAATTTATAAGAATACAAGTCATTCCCCAACTGAGAAATGGTCAAAGGATATGAACAGGCAGTTTTCAGAGGAAGAAATTAAAGCTGTCTGTGGTCATATGAAAAA
The DNA here is from genome assembly GCA_028646595.1 of Phalanger gymnotis. Taxonomy (NCBI): domain Eukaryota; kingdom Metazoa; phylum Chordata; class Mammalia; order Diprotodontia; family Phalangeridae; genus Phalanger; species Phalanger gymnotis. Next base: position 126,973,780 of record CM053627.1, on the reverse strand, counting down.
ATGCTCTAAATCACTATTGATTAGAGAAATGCAAATTAAAACAGCTCTGAGGTACCATCTCACACCTATCAGTTGGCTATATGACAGAAAAGGGAAATGAAAAATGTTGGAAAAGATGTGGGAAAGATGGGACATGAATGCATTCTTGGTAGAGTTGTAAACTGATCCAACCATTGTGGAGAGCAATTTAGAACTACCAAAGGGCAATCAGACTGGATCCCTTTGATTCAGCAATACCACTACTCAGTCTATATCCCAAAGATATGATCAAAAAGGGGGACTCACATGTACAAAATATTTATAGCAGCTCTTTATGTGGTGGCAAGGAATTGGAAATTGAGGGGATGCCTATCAACTGGGGAATGGCTGAACAAGTTGTGGTATATGAATGTAATGGAATACTACTGTGCTATAAGAAATGATTAACAGGCAGATCTCAGGAAAACCTGGAAAACTTATATAAACTGATGTTTGAATTAAGTGAGCAGAACCAAGAGAACATCGTGCATAGTAACATCAGCATTGTGTGATGATCAACTATGATAGACTTAGTTCTTCTCAGTGATACAATAATCCAAGACAATGTAATAACAATTTAGATTTGAGGATCAGACAATTCCAAGAATCATGATGCAAAATATTATCCACATCCAGAAAAAGAACTATAGAGTCTGAATGCAGATCAAAGTATGCAATTTTCACTTTTTGGGGGGTTCTTTGTGGCTTTTCCCTTTTGTTCTGTTTCTTCTTTCACAGCATGACTAATGTGGAAATATATTTACATGATTTCACATACATAACCTATATGCTTGCCATTTTGGGGAGGGGAGGTAAGAGGGAGGGAGAAAAAAATTGGAACTCAAACTTTTATAAAAAATGAATGTTCAGAACCATCTTTACATGTAATTGGAAAAAATAAAATACTCTTTCCAAAAAAAGGCAGAATTGGTAAGGAGAAGACAGATTTTTGTTGATTAAAAAAATTTAATTTAAACAAAAAAGTATAGGATTAGAAAAAAATGAATTCAAAGGGATGAGAGTATCAGCACTGAGGAACTACAGAATGAAAAAGGCCTCTTGAAAGAGGAGGCACTTAATCTGAACCTTAAAGAGAGGTAGAAATTCCAAGAGGCAGAGTTAAAGAGAGTCTGCCTTGAAAGAGAACCAAAACACCAGGCTGATACAAGGTTGAAGTGTGCCATTCACAAGACAGACTATTAAGAAATCACTTTGAAGAGCCAGCATCTCAGAGGATCCTTGAGGTTGGGAGTCCTTAACTTGTTTGTATCATGAGCCCTTTGGCAGTCTGATAATGTGTATGGACCCATTATCAGAAAGATAGAATTTTTTCCTATCCATATTCACAGACCCCCTGAAATCTGTCTGTGGTGATCCATGGACCCCAGGTTATGAACCTCTACTCTAGAGAGGCTCTCCTAGGCCTGTCCAAGTCTGAAGCCACATTTTAGGATCAGGGCTTTGCCTAAGATAGTTTCTAGGAACAACATAAAAGCAGAATTGGCTTGTCACTCAGTTCTCCCTGTACAAGAGTAGAGAAGAGAACTTGGTGGCCTCATCATACAGCAATACAATTTTAGAACTGAGTAGAACCTGAATATTCTGGACCATCTGTCCAGTGGCCTGAAAGAAAAGAGTAGCCATACAGTTCATGGAGTACTAACTAAAACATCCAGCTCCAGTCTATGTCCTGCCTAAGTTCTCTTCTTCAAACTAAGGAAATCACTGCATGCCTTTATCCAAATCTCTGCCTAAATACTAAATCATACACTGCCCTAGTAAGTCTTGGTCTGTACTTCCATGGAAGCTTTCAATTTAAGTCAGCTCAGCAGTCCAACAAGCATTTATTAAATGCCTACTATGTGCCAGGCACTGTGTTAGGTGCTAGGGATACAAAGAGAAACAAGGCCGTCCCTGGTCTCAAAAAGCTTGCATTCTTCTAGGCAGTTTTTGGCAGAGCATACCTCATAAGAACACACAGGTTAGTGGTAAAAGCTTCTCTCTCAGACTACTCTATAAAATATGTTTAGGACAAGGCAAACATGATTTTTTTTTTTTGGACAGCAATTTAAGTTCACCCTTCAGGCACCTTGGTTTTATGAGGTCAGAACAAAACCAAGGGTCCATCTATAGCCACCATCTGCTGTTTAAGAGGCTGTGAAATGTCCTCTTGGCTTGTTTTAAATCCCAGGGTAATGGTTCCAGCAGGCTTTCAGCAGCCTCCCACCAGTTCTGTCTCTGAGTAGTTTGCCTTGTGACTTGCATACTGGAAACCTGTCCCATGTGCCTTTTCCAGATAATGAGGTATCAAAAGATGCCAGGCCTGGTACCTGATAGCAGTGCTATTAAAAGCCCTGAACAAACTATAGCACTTTTGATTAAACAAAACATCTCTACTGGCTTCTCTTTCCTTGTGTCCTAAAATTACAGGCAGCTTTTTTGCAGATCGTTCCTGTCTCTGTTCCCTAGGTTGACTCTGGTTAGAGGAAATGGGGGCCTGAATGGCTGCTGGATGGCTGCCCCGAGGACAGTTGTGTTTTTTGCAGAATCTTAGATTCATCTTTAATTTAAACTATCTTTGTTTTATTTTTATTTTGGAATAATCACTTCCTTAAAGGAAGCAGCCCAACAGGAAAGAGCCTAGGGCTAGGACTGAAGAGATCTCAGCTCTGTTCCCAGATCTGCTCTTAATTTGCAGTATGACCTTAGACACTTCCCTGGGAGTCAGTCACCGCGTTTGTAAAATGAAGATAATAATATCTGCCCATCTGACCTCGTGAGATTTGAATGTGGATCAAAGGAAATTTAGCTGATATCTTTGCATTGCCTTTTTCATCTTTATGGTGATTTCTCGGTTCCTGCAAATCATACGATCATAGGACCACAGACTTAGAGTTGGAAGGCTGTCAAAGGTCATCAAATCCAACCCTTTAATTTTACAAAGAAATTGGAGCTCAGAGAGATCACTTGACTTGCTCAGATCTTGTATGTAGTGTCTATGAAAGCATCCGAACTCAGGTCTTCCTTACTCGAATTCCAATGCCTTGTCCACTGAAATAGAATCTGTGGAAGTCTCTGCCAGAAGTGAGACTGCCACATCTCTCTGGGAAAGAGAGAAAAGATAACAGGAACTGTCCTGCTAGGAATGGGGTAAGAAACAACATAATAGTACAAGGGGATATTATCGGTGTATTGTAGTATTCTTTTAATTCAGTATCCTTTTTCCTATGACCTTGCAATTCATACTCTCAAGAGATAAAAGGAGAAAGGCCAGTGTGATAAAGGACTAAATGGAAAAGATATGGACACTATGATTAGATCTGGCCAGAAGACCTATACAATAAGATTCCTATCTACGAGGCTGACCCACCTCCCTCCCTTGTAGGTTAAGCTAGTTCTTAAGCAAGGTAGCTGTTCCCCAGCATTTGATAGGTGCAGGGAGCCACAGCCACTTCTGCCCAGGCCTAATGCTCTGTGTTAATTATGTGTCTTTTCTATGCAATAGCTAAGGAAATGCCTTTTGTCAACTGTTGACAAGTGTCTCATTTCATTACAATATTAGACCTAAACTACCATAAACCCAACCCATGACAACATGATACCATGAAGAGAGCTTTTGAATTTGGAGCACTGATGGTCACCTGGGAAAGCCCCAGGGAAAAGAGTCAGAGTTACAGAAACTGCCAACTATCCTTTTCAGGGAATCCTTTTGAGAGAAAATGGGGAGTGGATACTCAACATCTTTTCTATCTTCCATTTTTAGTCTAGGCATCTAATCTAACACAGAGTATACGCATTCTTTCCAGCCATTCCTTCCCACAAGTTGTAAGTTTGTGTGGTTGGGATTCCCCTCTTCCGTACATAAAGATCTACAAGGGTAATGGGACAAAAGCCAGAAAAAGCCCTTATTCTCCAGAATATTTGGCCTGGTTTCCTTTTCACATTATTCTATATATAATAAACTATGCAATCATGGCTTTAAATCTATGAATGCATCGGGAAGTGTGAAATCCAGACCGAGTGCGATCTCTGAGTTAAGTACACAGAGCCAACTTTATGTTTTAATATTTTGAGCAATATTCCATTCCATACCCTAGATTAAATTCAGATGTGGCTAACAAAGGATTAACTAAAGCTGCAGTCCAGGTGCTTGAAACTGCAGTGGCTTCTGGTGGCTAGTAGGCCACTGAAACTTCTTGGTAATGGGCTCATAGACCTAGATGTGGAAGGAACCTCAAAGGCCATGTAGTGAAACACCCTCATTTTACATATGAGAAAACTCACACAGTAAACATTATTTGTAAGTGTTCAAAGTAGCATACAAATGTCAGATATTACATCTGTTATTAGAATATTAGTAGAAAGAGGAATATAGACTAGAGCAAGGATTCTTATTCTGGGGAGTAAGGTAAGCTGCAAAAGGTCTAGGAATGGACTTCAGAGCGTCTGCAGACTTGTACGGGAAAGGAATACATCTTTATTTTCATTATTCTTGAACTGAAATTTAGCATTTCCTTAAATTGTGATTTTAAAAATGTTATTCTGAAAGTCTAAAGAATGGAAGAGTATGTGATCCATTTTGGATGATATACTGCATTTTACTTAAAAATTGTAAACAACAAGAACAAAAGAAAACTTACAAGGAAGAAAGGAAAAGGTGGATAGCTCTGAACACAATGTGCACTATTTATCATGTAGGCTTCTCGAAATGGAAATTTATTGCTGCATATTTTGAATCTTCTCATGTTCTGCTGTGCACATGGCGATGGGTTTTTTTTTCTTTTCTTATCTCATATTCAAGTTTTAGTATTTAAGTTTATAATGTCTCTTTTTCTTCTTATTGTATATTTCAGTTTTAGTATTTGAGTTTAAAATAAACTGATAAAAATTATAAAAGACAATGAGAATTTCTTCCAATTCAGTATAATCTGAGAACATAACAGTAACTGGAAATCGTCTCTTACATTGTTTCCAAAGTCTTATTCAAAGGTTAGTAATTCCACCTTCCCAATAGCTTTCATATCTGTCCACTTACTTCTCTCCACTCACATTCCAAACGCATCGATCCAGACCTTTAGCACTTTTCGCTTGGACCATGGCAGTAGATTCCTTCAAGTCTTCATATTTCCAGCCTATCTCCTCTCCAATCTGTGCTCCAGTTGCCAAGTTGATCTTCCTAACGCACAGGACTGACTAAAATGATATCTAGCATTTCCATAGGTTTAAAAGCATTTTTACATGTGTTAACTAATTTGATCCTTACAACAACCCCATGGAGTAGGTGCTATTATCATCCCAGTGTCACAGATGAGGAAATTGAGGGACAATGGGGTTAATTTGAATTCAGGTCTTCCTGACTGCAAATTCTACACTCTATCCATGATGCCACCTGGCTGTCCATATGACCACCTTACTCCCCTGCTCCAGAAGGCTTTCTTGGACTCCACAACTGCTTAAGATTGATGGCTGGAAATTGCAGAGGCAGACTGACTCCATTGTAAGGAAAAACTCTGAAGGTGCAATTGGACCTGGGTTCTGAAACATTTGTTTCAAAATTAATGACATCCCTTCAGGCAACTAGAGATATTCCTGATTTATAACAAAATGAGTAATAGAAATCACCCCAACTGGATAGGGGATCGAGAGTTCTTTATACCTTACATTTAGGCAATGTTTTCCATATAACAACCCTGTGAAGTAAAGAGCACAAATGTTAACCCCCTTTTAAAGACCAGGAAAATACAATTTAAAGAAGTACAGTGACTTGCTTACGGTCATATGATTCTAAAACGTCAGCACAGCATGTGACCAAGATCTCCTAACTCCAAGTGCATTGCTCTTTCTATTATAGCTCACTCTGCAGGGGAAGGAATGAGAAAGAGAATGCTAATCGGTCAGTTCTGCTACTTATAATTCTGATCAAAGAACTATTCTATGAAAAGGAATATTGGGATTACTGGATAAAATGAGGAGGCAGAAAACGTCTATGGTTCTCATATGTCCTGCTGATTAGGACTGGCCCTGACTAACCCTTTATAGAGGTTGGGGTTTTTTCCCAGTTTATTAAGCATGCTCAAGGCTTGCCACATATTTTGTAAATCATCAGAATTATTAGCTATTTAAAATGGAAGCCTAGGAAAGAATTCCTACTATTATAAATGTACATGTCCAAAATGAGTTTTAATCTTTCCTAACATAACATTGTGACACATCAGCACTGAAATACAAACAACTATATTGGGGAAGAGATGTCACTCTTTGAAGCATGAGAATCAGTCATAGCTGGCATTCAAATAATATTTATTTAAAGACTAAACAATACAAATCTGTTGGATAAATAATCTAACATATCAGATCATCGGTTTTACCTAGTGGATTACATACCACAAGAGAAACTCTAAGAAAATACTGTTCACAGTGTTACAGAGAAGATTTTCCAGAACAGCAAAAGAAAGGTTATAGAAAGGAATACCTATGACTTCTTCAGAATTCCAGAACAATATTAATATTTGAGAACTATTGTCTATGTTAATGATCCTTCGCTGGCATCCACAAGGGCTCAAATAAGATTTTATATGCAAAGCATTTTACAGATTTTAAAATGCTATATAAAAGTTAGGGATGGTGACAGATGGTTGGTGAAAATAATGATGAAAAATTATGAAAATAACTGAAGGCCAAAAACTTTGTCTCTGCTCATCACTCAACAATCCTTTGGCTATATAACAAGAGATCAAGTGACAGGAATGCATTGGCTTAGAGAAATCATGCACCTATGTAACAAGGCTAAGAGAAGAAACAGTAATCAAAGTTTGTTCAAAAACTTCTGTTTGGACCTCACCCCAGTCCTGACTCATTGCCCAAATGGAATTCCCAATATTTATGTTCCTTCCACTCTGAAAAGTAGTGTTGGAAGAACTTCATTGTAATAACCTTTTGTAACTTTTTACTGTTATAACCTTTCATTGCAATAATCTTTTATAACTTTTATATTGTTATAACTTTTCATTGTGAAAACTTTTATTGGAATGTTTGGACCTTGCCCAACTCTTATGTTTATACCTTACTTAATGCTTGTGTTAGAATCACTTCTGTTATTGCTATTGAGTCCTTTCAAGAGCTTCTGATTCTCTCTAACCCCAAATTCTTGTCAAGGATACTGGAGTGGTTTACCATTTCCTTCTCCTGCTCATTTTACAAATGAGGAAACTAAGGAAAGAGGGTTAAGTGACTTGTCAAGGGTCACACAGCTAGTAAGTGTCTGAGGCTGGATTAAAACTCAGATCCTCCTGACCCCAGGGCCAGTGCTCTATCCACTGTGCTAAATAGCTGTTTGAACCACACCCAATCTTTATCGAATGGTTACTCACTACATCCCAAGCAACTCACATGCCTTATCTGGAAACTGCCTATGTGCAACAATTGTGTCCTTGCCCCTTTTATGGAAACTTCCCATGTGCAGACCAATCAGTTAATTGTGTCCTTATACCGTGGCTTGTACCATTTTCTGGCTCTTCCCTCTGGGGAATGACTTAATAAACTTCTTTCTAAAACTTTTTTAGGTTTGGGTTTTGTTCTCAACCGACAGTAGAATAAAGTCATCTGTAATTTTCATCATCCTTTTGTTAACTCTAAGCCAGTATTTCTGGCAAAACACCTCCACATAAAATTTATCTCTACCTCTTCTCTGAGGATGTTTCCTTTTCAGTTTCTCATCTCAAATGCACTTCCAATAAGTACACCCAGACTAGCAAAGGACTATGACTAAAGACAAAGTAAAAGTCTAAAATAAAGATAAATATTCAGTCAGCCCAGGGATCCTCATTTCCAATGTCCTAGTTCCTTTCTTCGAGGTGGTTATCTCTACCTGTTGTGCTTCCACTCTCCCAGCTCTACATGGCTTCTTAGAATTTCCCTTTCTCCAGCTCCACGTGTCTTCTACATGTTTAGTCAGGTCACTCTTTAAGTCTGTCACCTGAACTAGTTTTTAAAGGTCATCTTGAGGCATGGTCTATCATTCCTCATCCCATTTCACTGCTTCCTTTTTTGATTCACTAAAGAGACTAATTTGAACTTCAAAAGAGAGATCACCTTATGTGGCTACATTTCTTACAATTATTTATTGTCCCTTTTTCTATGATTAGCACCTAGGTTTTCAAAAGCCATTACTTTACACATACAAATAAATGCACAGGGATTCAATCGACTAAGGCATTGACAGAAAACTGACCTGATGGCCTTTTAAAAATAATTTTGAGGACAAAAGCAGAAAGGTAAGTCCTACTGCTTTTGTACTGACCATCAAGGAAAATTCATAGTAAGAAATGCTACTTTTGCTGGAAAAAGAACAATAGGAAAAGGAGAATCTAATGTGCTTTATTTCTGTATTTCTTTTCTTTCCCCCTTTGTTCCTTCTTTCCCTTCTTTGATTCTCCTTTCCTCCCTCTCACCCCTATCTTTCTTCCTTTTTTCCATATTAACAATATGGAATATTAACATCCAAGACCCAGTCTTTATAAAGTTCTCAAATACATTTAAGTTTTGGCAATTTTACCTGTGTGCCTGAGAGATGTGAACTCTCTCTGTTATTTACTCATCAAAGCCATGTTGTTTAAGAGAATGTTGGGGCAAGATTTTGAAAGCAATTTATAAACTCACTCAGCAGAAACTGGAGAATGTTTTCAATGAGTTGGAAAATTGGATTGAACAGTATCATGAAAAATGGTTATATCAAAGCTTAGAAATATGAACTGAGTTCTGTTTTTGTATGCCATTTGAAGTTTCCTCCTATCTTTGTGTGTGTGGCTGAAATTATTAAGGCTTGAAGTTGCACAAGAATACAATTTCCTGTACTAAAGTGAAAGGGAGAGGGGAGGAGAGTCATAAATAGCTACAGGTTGAAAATGAGTCACATTTGAATCCTAAACTAAAAATGTTTTTGAAAACTTTGTTCCAGTTTGATTAAAGGAAAAACAGATGGGGAAGTCCTTGTGATTTTCATATTTAACTTGTTTTTATAATTTTCCATTCAGTTTCTCAGAGAGAAATGTCAGAGTTGACACCATTAACTTTATGTAAGTCTCTCCCCTAAGTCTGCTTCTGAACACATAATGACCAACAGAAGTACTGTAGAGCCAAAAACAATCACTTGGGCAAAGGCATGAACAAAAAAACTGACCTTTGAAATGAATTCTTCTTGATTGCTCTCTACACTGGGTCAAGAATTCCTTGCTAAGTACTTGGATTCCAGGTCAAAAAATGGGAATCTATAAAGGTCCAGCAGAGACAAATTGATGAAGGACATGAAATTTGTCATCCACACCCTCCTCACCCTCTCCAGTCACCTGGAGGAGAAACCATCATGAGATGATATGCGCAGGTACAAATTGTTAGAGAAGATTTTCTCCTGAGTCTTTAAATTTAATGACAGTGAGGCAGCTTGAGTTGCTGGAGCTCAAGGGAGGTTTCTCTTTCATTTTGGCAAGCTGTAGGCAAGTGGAGATGATGTGCCAACAGGGCTTCGAGGAGATTGCAATTAAATTTGTGTCTGCTTCCAGTGGTCAGAAGGGAGATGACTGAGGCTGAGAAGAGAAGCTGTTCCTGTCAACATGTTAAGCATCACTGTGGAGCCACCAAGCTGGATCAGCCTGAATCATTCCACCACTTCACAGGTATAACAGATGGTGCAATGAACACAGAGCTAGACTTGGAGTCAGGAACACCGAATTCAAGAATTCAAATTCCCCCTCAAACACTAGCTCTATGACCCTGGTCAAGCCACCGAAACTCTCTCAGACTCAGTTTGCATGTCCATCTTTCAAATGCAAATAATAATAGTACCTGTCCCACAGGGCTGTTGTAAGGATTGAAAGAGGTAACTTTTGTGTAAATTTTGAGGGGTTATAAAAATGCTAGCTAATAATAATAAAGCTGTTGTTGTACTGTAAGAAGTGTGATGAAAAGAATGGTTTCAGAAAAACATGGTAAGATCCATAAGCTGATTCAGAGTAAAGTGAGCAGAACCAGGGAAGCAATTCATACAACAACATCATGGTAAAGACAAACAACTATGAGAGACTTAAGACCTCTGACTGATGCAATATTCAATCGCAATTCCAGAGGACTCATAATAAAGCATGATATCAGCCTCCTGATCAAGAGGAATGGAGCATGTATTTTGGACATATGGCCAATGTGGAATTTTTTTTTTTGCTTGGTTGCATTTATTACAAAGGTTGGTTTTTTTTCCCTTTTTTTCAAATGGGAGGGAAAAGGGTAAGCGGCATGAGAGAAAGTAGATTTTCATTTATTGAAATAAATTTAATTTTTAAAAATAAGTCAAACTATTGGTTCTCTGTGTGTGTTGTATCCTTTAGCTCAAAGCCATAGTAACACAAAAGCTTTCAAAAGAATTAAAAATTGAAGAATAGGATATACAGTAAGATTAAGTTCTTCATAAATACATGATTAATCGATTGATGGAGTTATTTCTTGGATGCATCTCAGAAACCATTCCCACCAGGAACAACAGTTGAAGGATATAGGTCAGTCAAGTCATTGTATGGTTCCTTTGACAAGTTTCTCCCATTGGGTGGAGAAATGCTCCCAAGTTGTTCATAGGCGAATGGCACTGTCACTCAAGCAGAACAAGTCACTTCGTCAGAGAAGGACCAATTCGTGTCCAATTAATTTTGTCTTTTTGCATTTTGGGTTATAATCATGAATGGGAATTCCCCCTCAGAATTCAAAGATACAAAAGGCCAGGCATACTGACACCTAAATAGGTAACAATTTGTGCAAGAGGTGATATGATGGAAATAACACTGCTTTTAGAGTCAGAGGACCTAGGGTCAAATACTGCCTATGGGTCTTACTACCTTTGCGATCTTAGTCAAGTCACTTGCCCTATTCCATCCTTAATTTCCTCATCTTTAACATGAGAAAGCTCGGCTAGACCGTCTATGAAGTCCTCTCCAGATCTATGTCTAATCCTGTGAAATCATATGGCTGTATCCCTAGTTAGGAGACATAAATAAACACTTCCTATATAACATGGCCCCCACAGATCAGCATTCACAACTTTCTTCAAGTTGTACACTCAATCAGGACTTTTATGGTTTTCAATAAAATTCAAAATGCAAAGTCCCTAATGGATGGGGTCAGGACAAAGATATGTGGGGTAGCTACCAACCCTCTGAGTCACTTCTGTAAATAAGGCTGGATTTGAGAACATGTTCTGTTAAGGCAAAGTTAAAAATTAGGTTAAAGCTAAAAACATGGACAGGGCACGGTAGTTTGGGCTAGGCATTTGATAGAACAGTGGGAGACTTGGGGTGGCTAAGGAGAAAAATCTCTGGCCCTGGCTTTTTACTTTTGCTTTGACCATATGGGATAAATGGGGCAAGTGGAGAAAGGGCATGGCATTTCTAGTTAATCCGAAGTCTGGAAAGACAATATAATGAGTCACTTTTATTAAGTCCAATACTTCAGCTGTCCCTATTGCATAGACCTCCTTCAGCTGTGATGAAGAGAAAATATTGACAGTTGAGGAAAGTCTCTGAGACCTGAAGGTTCTATCATTTAATTGCCACCCAATATCTATGCCAGGATATCAACCTCCATCATTCAAAACTAAATTCATCATCTTCCTTAAACTGTTTCTTCTCCTAGCTTACCTGTTTCTGTTGATGGCACTGTCACTTTTCCAGACACAAAGATTAAATCACTGCTCACCCTTCCCTTCATCTCCCTCATCCTCTCATCCAATCAGTTGTGAATTAAGAATAATATAATCAGAATCACAGAATGTCTAAACTTGTGGCAACCACTAAGATCATCTTATCGAAAATTCTTTATGTATAAGGAAACTAAGGATAAATAGAGATGAAAGTCTTAACCAAAGTCACACAAATAATATCTCTCATATGCATTCCCTCTTTTCTAAGCCTACAGCTACCACCCTAGTTCCATCTTCATTATGACTTGGCTGAACTATTGTAACAGTTTCCCAACTGGTCTCCCTATCTCCTGCCTTCAGATCCCTTAATCCACTGTAATGATAATGTAAATTTGAAGATCTTTCCCACCCATTAATAGGCCCATGTGACCTGCTTATGTCACATGAAGCCTAAGTCACATGTGGTGGGAGGAGCTTACTGAAAGAGAGGAACAGGAAAAGGTAGAACAGGAAATGCTCAGAGCAATTAGAGCTGAGGGAGGGAGCAGACACAGGTGTGCTAGCTGTGCTGTGAGTGTGTTTGTGGGAAGGCCACAGCAAGGAGGCAAAAGGTTATGGGATGGCAAGGCTCCATGCTGTGATATTGTGTTTTAAGTTACTTGCTGTTATGACGAAGTGGGTTTACTGGTTTGGGGAGCTGGTTGCTGCTTGGATAAATTGGACTTATTGATTTGAGGATTTGGTCCTCTGGTATATGAATAAATGTTTTACTTCTTCTACCTTCTATATAGAAAGTCCCTTATATGTTGTGATACAGAACTACATAAGCATATGAACAATTATCGTCGATGTTGTGTATATTGCCTTGCTAATACACCCACTTAAGAACTGAAAAAGATAAATTTTCCAGATGTACATCTCTGATGATATCCCTCCTCAGCTCAAAAACCTTCAACAGCCTTCCCATAGCCTACTGGATAAAGTCTATACTCCCTAACCTAGCATTTAAGCCTTCTTTAACATGGCTCCAACCTCCCTTTTCAGTTTTGTCTCACACTACTGCCCTCCCTTTCACATATTCTGTAACTGTAGTCAAACTAGACTACTCCCTATGCCCTGGTTTCTGATTTCTCTCACCTGTGTACCTTTGTTCACACTGTTGTATCAGCTTGATGTGCTCTCCACACCACCCTCAACCCATCCCCACCTATTGAAATCCTACTTAGCTTTTGGCTCATATTAAATACTAACTTCTCCATGAAGCTTTCTCTGATCCCCAGAGTTCAAAGTGTTATATCCCTTCTCTGAACATCCTAAGCATTTTGTTCATGCATCTCAAGTGACATTCTAACTTCTATTACAGGCATCTTCCCTACTCGACCCTAATCCCCTTGAAGACAAAGACCAAGTTTTCTTTATCTAAGAATCCCCCACATCTCATTGTGTTGTATGTAGTAGTGTTCAAATTTTATGGAATGGTTGGAGCCACCAACCAGGCCTAGAACAGATTTCATTCTAAGAACAGACCACATGAACTAAACATATTATAACTCTAGGCTCTTATCTTGAGGCATAAGTAAAGCTCTTAATGGTTAAACCTATAATCCTAAGCACATAAAGTGATAGCAGATGTGAAAGTTCATAAATACACTTCAGGCAGTGTATTTGTTTTTTTTATATCATTCAATAAGCACTTAGCTTGTGTTTAGCATTGAACTAGTCGAAAGAAAATTCATTGGTTGCAAGTAGGAAATTGTTAGTCCCAACTCTCCCACTTTATTGGCTATCAGGCAAAGGGCTTAATATCTCTTCGCTTCAGTTTACTTATCTTTTAAATAAGAATACTATTTACCCTATTTACCAAAAAGGAAGATGAGAATGAAATAAAATATTTCATTCTACAAATATTTGTTAGGAATCTATCTTGCAAACTACTTAGGAATTCTTTTATAGAGCTAGAAAAAATAATAACAAAATTCATCTGGAATAAAAAAAGGTCAAGAATATCAAGGGAGTCAATAAAAAAACATGAAGGAAGTCAAGCTAGCAGTCTCAGATTTCAAACCATATTATATAGTAATCATCAAAAACAGTATGGTACTGGCTAAGAAATAGAGTGGTAGATCAGTGGAATAAATTAAGTACATAATACACAGTAGTAAATGACCATAGTAATATATTCTTTGATAAACCTAAAGATCAAAGTTTTATGGGCAAGAACTTACCATTTGACAAAAATTACTGGGAAAACTGGAAATAGTTTGGCAGAAACCAGGCACAGACTAACATCTCACACCATATACCAAAATAAGATCAAAATGTGTACATGATTTTGACATAATGGGTGATATCATAAGAAAATTAGGGGAGCATGGAAAAATATACCTGTCAGATCTATGGATAAGTGGAAAGTGAGTATATGTCCAAACAAGACATAAGAGAGGATCATGGGAAGTAAAATACATCATTTTCACTGCATAAAATTTAAAAAGTTTTGTACAAATAAAAGCAAAGCAGCCAAGCTTAGAAGAAAATGGAAATTTAGGGGATGCCCATCAACTGCAGACTGGCTGAACAAGTCGTATTGTATTATTGTGATGGAATACTATTGTGCTATAAGAAATTATGAGCAGGATGGGAAGACTTATATGAACTGATGCAAAGTGAAGTGAGCAGAACCAGAAGAACATTGTATGCAGTAACAGTAACTTGGTTATGATGATTAACCATGAAAGACAACTACTCTGTTCTAAACAGTGATCTAAGACAATTCCAAAGAACCCGTGATGAAAATGCTATCCACCTCCACAGAGAGAATTGGTGGACTCTGAGTATATAGTGAAGCACATTTTTTTCACTTTCTTTACATTTCTTGCTTTTTGCTTCATTTTTGTTTGCAACATGGCTAACATGGAAATATGTTTGGCATGACTTCACAAGTATAACTGATATCATATTGGTTGTTTTCTCATTTGTTGGAGGAGGGTGGCAGGATTTGGAACTCAAAAAAAAATTTTAAATGAATGTTTAAAAATAAATAAATAAAAAGGGGGGGGGCAGAAAGAAATCTATCATGTACATACCACAGTGACCTTAGAGGAGTTACAAAATTTAGATAAGACTAAGTCTCTGTCCTCAATTTATAGCCTAAGTGTATTAGAGGCTTACAAATCAAAGTGTTGTTTGATATCCTGGGGGGGGGGGGAGGTAATTATTACTAGAGTAATAGATGTGAATAGGAAAGTGAAAAATATTATACATTTGTACAATATCATCATAATCGTCACCATCATCATCATCAGTAGTAGTAGTAATAGTAGTAGAAGAAGCAGCAGCATCAATAGTGGTGGTAGTCATTGTCATCATCACCATAGTTGTGTTGTTGTTGTGATATAGCACACTGAGCACTGAACTGGGTGAGGGGCAGTTGAGCCCAAATCTCAACTCTGTTATCACTTGTATAATACCCCTGAACAACTCACTTGATGCCTTTAGGCCTCAGCTCCCTCAAATGTAAGATGAAGGACTAGATGGACCGGGTGATTTCTAAGTCTCTTTCCAGTTTTAACTCAGTGAGTATGTATGTATATGGGATATAAGTGTGTGGGTGTTCCAAATTCCAAGATAATACATAAGCCATTACCAAAATATAAGACATGATCACAAGGAACAAAAAAGATGCTAAAGAATGAAAAGTAGGAAAGGCCAAGGAGAAGATCAACTTGGAGAGAGAGGCTTAGAAAATTTTTCTGGAGATTATCGCTTTAGGAAAGTGTGCAATTCCTCTTGGACTTAGAATATGAGGACCTGGGTTCAAATCTTAGCCCCCATATCTACTACCTTATAACCCTAAGCAAATCGTTTAACCTCTTTAGGCATCAGATTTCTCATCTATAAAATGAACTAAATTGTAAGCTCCTGGAGAGCAGGGACTGTCTTTTCTTTCTTTTGTATCCCTAGGGCTTAGTGTGGCACATGGTAGGCACTTAATAAATATTTATTGAATTGAATTGAACCTCTGAGATCTCTTCCATCTCAAAATGTATGAACCCTATGATGTACTGTTCTGCCATATGGGAAAAAAGGTAGAGGGGACTCAAATAAAAGAGACATATATTCTCCAAGTGTTCCCATACAACTGTAAGGGCTTTTCTCTTGAAACTGTGTTTAACAAAAGAAGAGAAAAGCAATTGTAAAAGGAATGTTATTATCTGGAACATGAAGGGATTGAATGTCATTTCACTGAACGCTTCCAGTACCTTACAAAAACCACAAACTTATCCTTGGCCTCTCCAAAGGGGTGCATTTGTCTCTCCAAAGGAAGTCAGTGTCTTCCTTGAGACCAATTTCTTGGGCACAGCAGATATCACTGATACCTTTTTCCTTTGAGTAACTGACCTTCTGAGTGAAAAACCTGGTTGTACCTTAGCCTCAGGTACCTTTGTGGTGAAACATGCTCCATTTAATTGCTTCCTCCACTTTTATGTCTTCTGTGTATGTATTTCTGTGTCTGTGTCTGTGTGTGTGTCCATGTGGAAAGGGACTTGTTTCCCAGGGTGCCTATTCATTGTCATTAATGAAAATAGAACTTCTCTAGATGAAAAATCTGAATGCCTGGTCTGTCTGAAAGAGCATTTCAATGGGTCTGACATCTGAAGCTGTGTGGGTAGCAGGCTGCTGATGTGCCTTTTGGATGAGATGTGACTTGTCAATCAGAAGTAAAGGGAAGAAAGCAAAAGAAATGAGAAGAATTAATAATGAAAGAAGATGGCAGAGATGATAAAGAAACAACCTTAATGATCAAGTCAGAGCCTTAAATGTTGTCCGTAACCAACTTTTAAAAACAAACAAGACTGTCGTTTTGTCAACATGGGAGCTTTTTAGGTGACTTGCTCTTTGCTGGCAATCTTAACCATTTCTTATGATAAGATCTCCACCATGCCAACATAAAAAGTCATGTTCTACTGTCAGGAGCAGCAAGGAAGCCATGGTTTCTTTCTTCCTCACTTACAGCTAGTGCTTTGGGATTGATGAGCATTCTCTTCTAATGTCCCATGATTCAAGGAGGAAGCTGTCCTCAGGGGGAACCTTGAGGTAACTCCAATAGAAAATGATCAATCACTGATGCTCTCATGTCTCTTGTCCACCCCACAAAGTTCCTTTCCTTAACTTGCACAAAAAAATCCTCTAATTTTATTTGTTAATAGATAAGCATGTTAGGAAATTTGGTGAAGACCGTCGATCGTCTATTCTTCATGCTTTTCCCTCTGCTTTTTTCTTATCTTGATTCTTCCTCTCGCTATAATCTGGGCAAGCTGCTCCTTCATGGAATAATGTTGGTCAAATGAAAATGCCATACATACTAGTTCTTCATTATAATGAAACTCGATTTGCTCAATTTCATCATGTTCTGTTTAAATATTTTTAACAACCTTGTTTTCATAGATTTCACAGACTGTTTATTAAGCTATGTACCAGTCACTTGCATAGATACTTGTGTGTATATTCAGAATTTCAGTAGGCAATGGATCCATGATCTCAGCAATATGGGTATCCTCTCTATTGGTACAGATAGCAACTAATATACATCTTTTCTTATATAATCGCTGTGCATGATCTCCAACAGAGCTGTCCAACCTCCATGGAGTTTCCAGTGCACCTGAAGGCTTTCCTATATGTCTCCCAATAGTTCCAAAGATCCCAGAGCATCATTTTGGCTTTCCATATGTCATCCCTCATTCTTACTACATAACAAGACTACCTCTTTTTCCAATCATACATTACCTGGATATGAATTTAGACCTCGCTCCTTCATTATAAACTCACATACTTCTATGGACCTCTTATACATTTTCCTGCAACATTATGTGTTTATTATATGTATATGTGCTTATTTCTCCACATTTAATTATAAGCTCCTTGAGAGCAGGAAATATGTATTTTTCCATCTCTGCATGCTAAAGCAGACTTTACATTGTAGGTACTTAGAAAAACTTATCAGCTTGAAAATACTGCCTTGTTCTATTCTTTTGTGAGAGGCTGGGGCTCTCAGGAAGGGTCGAATGAGAAATAAGAGCTAGATAAAGAATACCTCTGAGATGAATGGACCTATTTCAGTAAGGAAGAGCATATTTCCGACTAATTAGTACTAAGGGGACCCAAATAATTAGATTTATGTAAACAACAACTGACAGGTTGGACGTATGCTATGAAACAATTTTGACAGGACAGTGTTTAGAGAGAAGCCCTTTGAATCCTTTCAAGAACTGTCTTCCAAGTAGCTAAATTAATTAAACAAATACTGTCCCTGTTCATAGACTTGTAATGAGATGCACAGAATGTTAGCACCAGAGCAAAATTAAAGATTATGTAATCTATGCTGTCTCTTTCTATATTGTTTTATAGATGGAGAAACTGAGGTCCTGAGAGAGAAATTGACTTGTCCCAAGTTATACAAGTCTGTCACAAACTAGCTACATGACCTTTCTCAATTCTTCACCCTTCGTTACCTCTCTATAACATTTGACCGGTCCTTTTTCCTGGGACATTTTTTTTTTCTCTTGGTTTTCCTGATACTGCTCTCTTGGTTCTCCTACTAACTCTTCAACTATTCCTCCTCAGTCTCTTTTGCTGGATTATCTTCCATATCATGCCTTCCCTGCACTCTTCTTTTCTTTCTACAATGTCTCAGTGACCCCATCAACTCCCACAGGTTTAATTATCATCTCAATGCAGATAACCCACATATCTCTATATCCACCCCAGTCTCTCTCCTATAACACCAAACGCCTAGTAGATATTTTCTATTTCAAGTTCCAGAGACATATCAAAGTCAACAGGCCCAAAATATAACTCATTTCCCTATGAGTGTTAGACACTACCTTCCTTCCAGAAATCCATATCCAATTATTAACCAAATTTTTCCACCTCCATATTCCTTCATCTGTCCCCTTCTCTCACAGTCTCTAGTTCACATTCTTATTATCTTTCAGAAGGATTACTACAATAACTTTCTGATTCGTCTCCCTGCCTCAAATCTCTTGCCATTCCAATAAATCTTCCACATAGCTGCAAAAGAGATTTCCTTGAAGCGCAGGTTTCATTCCTTTACAAAATAAACTCCAGTGGTTCTGTATAACCCTGATCAAATGTGAACTCTGACATTCATAGCTCTTCACAACCTGTGCCCAAATTACCTTTCCATCCTCATTATTCTCCATGCACTCTATAGTCTAAACAAACTGGCCATCTTATTCATACCATAGGCTCCGTCTTCCATCTCCACATCTTTTTTTTTTCAATAATAAAAGAGCTAGCATTTATTAATTCTTTTCAAGTTTAAAGACTCATTTTGTGCCTAAAATTCCAGATCTTTACAGCATATCCTCTGATTGGTTTTTCTTCTCTAGTAACATTACTCCAAAGGCTCCATGATTCAATATTTTTTTTGAATTTTATCATTTGTATTTAATATTTTAGTTTTCAACATTGATTTCCACAAGATTTTGAATTACAAATTTTCTCCCCATTTCCACCCTCCCCCCCATTCCAAGATGGCATATATTCTGATTGCCTTGTTCCCCAGTCAGCCCTCCCTTCTGTCACCCCATCCCCTTTCCCCTTACTTTCTTGCAGGCAGGATAAATTCCTATGCCCCATTCCCTATATATCTTGTTTCCCAACTGCATGCAAAAAACAACCTTTTTTTGAGCATTTGCTTTTAAAACTTTGAGTTCCAAATTCTCTTCTCTCTTCCCTTCCCACCCACCCTCCCTAGGAAGGCAAGAAATTCAACATAGATCCCACGTGTATCATTATGTAAAACACTTCCACAATGCTCACGTTGTGAAAGGCTAATTATATTTCCTTCCATCCTATTCTGTCCCCCTTTATTCAATTTTCTCCCTTGACCCTGCCCCTTTTCAAAAATGTTTGCTTTCGATTACCTTCTCCCCCTATCTGCCCTCCCTTCTATCATCCCCCCTTTTTTATCTCCTTCCCCTTATTTTCCTATGGAGTAAGATACCCAATTGAGTGTGTACGTTATTCTCTCCTCAAGTTGAATCCGATGAGAATAAGATTCACTCATTCCCCATCACCTGCTCCCTCTTCCCTTCCAACAGAACTGCTTTTTCTTGCTACTTTCATGTGAGATAATTTATCCCATTCTATCCATGTCTTTGAACTGACTAGCCACCCCGCCTGGAATGCACTCTCTCTTTTCCTCTACCTCTTAGAATTCCTAACTTCCTTCAAGTGCCTCCCCTCCAAAAAAATTTCCCTATATTCCTTTTATAGATACCTACAAATGTACCTGCTTATCTCTTCTAATAAGACATGATAATAATAAGCTCCTTAAGGGCAGGGAATGTTTCGTTTTTATCTTTGTATCACAGCAACTTGGATGGTCTCTAACACATAGTAGGTGCTTAATAAATGCTTGCCAACTGTGTTACTTTGGATAGTCACTTGAACTCTCTGGGACTCATTTTCCTTATGCTCAAGATGAGGTGCTCGAACTACATAATGTCAAAGATCTTGAAAAACTAGTACATATATGAATCTCATTTGCTCCACCTAAATCTATGAAGGAGCAGCCTCCTTTAGAAATACATCTCATTCATGAAAATATCCTGAATAAAAAATCTTTTGCAAAACAGTCCTTTTTTCTCATACCCTATATTATCATAAAACTCATTACACTTGCAAACAGCTTGCAAAAATCATCTCATGCCAAAAATAGCTGGAGCTGACAAATTTGAATCGATAGCACCCATCTTTAGCAGGGTAAGCTTCACCTCCTGGTCATGCCTATATCCTCTATTATTTATCATAAACAGGCTGAGAAGACGAGAAGTACATGCCCTTACCAGCCTTGTATATGGTAGACATAGTAAATGTTGTTGAAGTGAAAACTCTGGCTAGCTTCATAACTTTGTGAAAGGTAGGAGCAGTCAGGCAGGGACAGAAGGAAAAATAAGAGCTAGAATCAGAATAAAAGACAATGAAAACATCTGATTAAGGCAATTTGAGTCGGAAATAGCCTATTTCTGACTAATTAGTACAAAAGAGGTCTAAATAATTGAATTTAAGTGAATGATCCTATAAAAAATATACCAAGATTTCCCCAAGAATCCTGCCTGATGTTACAGAAAGAGCTTGGGCCTGGGAGGCATGGAAGGTAATCCCAGCCCTACCATTAACTAGCTGTGTGGCCTTAGGCATGTGTCCATGTTTTGTGTCTCAGTTTTCTCATTGATTAAAGGGGGGGGGGGGGGGCGAGGGCGGGGGAGGGGGAAATAACATCATTTCTATTTGCCTCTGACTATTCTTTAATGAATCTCACAATCTCAGATTTAGAAAGGACTTCACTAACAATGTGGTCCAACTGGTTCCTCCAATTATTCTTTCTTCAAAATGTCAGACAAGTGACCACCTAGACTTTACTTTTGAAGACCTCTTGTTGAAATGTTTGATCAAGCCAACAGATGTTCTAATTGGAGCTGATTCGTTCACTCCTCTATGACTTCATAATTCTCCAGATTTCACTATGCCTTGGCAACAAGAACTTCCCCTCTCACATTTCAGCTCCCCTTTCTGTGTTTTAGGATGTAAGCTCTTTGAGGGCAAGGATTTTCTTTTTGCATCTATTTTTAGCCCCAGTGCTTAGCAGTAGTGCTAGCACACAGTAAGCACTTAAGGGATGCTTTTTGATTTGACTTCTATATTAGGCTCTAAGTGATAATTTTCAATGACTCAAAAGCAAATGGAAGTTCATTTGGTTTATGTGCTTACAAAAGAATATTTTATCTTTTTGTTCATAAGCCAAAGCCTATTTTGCCAAATAATTGGCATCATTTCATATCTGGTAAAGTGCTAGCTGGAGTTAGTAAAAATCAAATTGGGCATTACTTGAAGCCTCTCAGAAATTCAATTAATTTTAGTCACTCATCAAGGATTTTTTTAAGTGACTACTATGTCCTAGGCTATAGAGTTACAAATACAAAAGTAAAATAAGCCCTGGCCTCAAAGAGTTTATAGTTTGTCAAGTAAGATCTGACAAATGATCTTCCAGCCTCTGTTTGAACATTTACAGTAATGGGGAACTCACTTCCTTCTTCAAGGGCAGCTAGGTGGCACAGTGGCAAATCTGACCTCAGATACTTATTATTTGTGACTCGGGGCAAGTCATTTAACCTCTACCTCGGTCTCTTCATCTATAAAATGGGATAATAATAGAATCCTCAGGGCTGTTGTGAATATCAAATGAGATAATATTTATAAAGCGCTTAGCACAGTGCCTGGAACATAGTAAATCCTATATAGATATTAGCGACCATCATTGGTCCTTCTAAGACAGCTCATTTCACTTCTGAGAAACTCTCAATGCTAAAGTGTTTTTCCTCATGTCTTCTCTAGGAGATGGCTGTCATTACCCCAGTTCAAGGGCTTGAATTTGCCTTGATCTCAACCAGCCAATTGTGCCATCTTGGACTCACACACCTGCATGATTGCACCTAATTCCTAACTCTGGCTGTCCCCCAGGCCTGGAATGTTCTCCCTCCTCCTGCTCTACCTACTAACCTCCCTAGCTTTCTTAAGTCTCAACTTAAATCCCTTCTTTCACTGGAAGCCTTCCCCAACCCCTCTTAATTCTAGTTCCTTCCCTCTGTTAATTACTTCCTATTCATCCTGTATATAGCTTGCTTTTTATACATTTGTTTGCATGTTGTCTCCCCCATTAGACTCTAAGTTCCTTAAGGGCAGAGACCATCTTTTGCCTCTTTATTAATACCCCCAGCACTTAAGACAGCGCCTGGTATATAGCAGGTGCTTAATAAATATTTGATTGATGTTGATTGACTGATGCAAGACAGGATGAAAAAGAACCTACTAAAAAGGCAGATACTAAATCAAGATTGCACACTTTAAGAACGAATAAAAAATAACAATAATAAATGAGGCCATTTAGGCCATGTCAGAAACCTTAGGGGAAAGAAAAATGGTCTCATAATTATAATCAAGTTATCATAGATGGCATTTTACCTAAAGCTTTTCTAGTTAATTATGACAGTAGAGTCAGTGGATATCTCTGTGGGTGGGAAAAGACTAGATAGGATAAATTAAGATAAAAGCAGAAAATTAGTTTAAATCCCATGAAAGCTTTAGAGGCTTAACTTTGGATGCTTGATTCTTTGACAAATAACTAATGAATTTTTCGAGGTGGGGAGAAGGAGGATAGAGCAGGAATGTAAGCTACATTCTTTCATTTGCTCAGTCCCCATGGGGTTAATACCTTAGAATTTGAGAGCCAAAGTCAAAAAGCACATAATGTTCCTTTCTGACTGCATCTGTGATTGTTTTCAAATGGCCTATACCTGTTGCCATTTTTTTCCCATGGAATCCTAAGAAGTGAGCTGGACTGGTCACTTTCACTTACAGCCAGACATGGCCACATGACTGTCTCATGAGAAAATCACCAAGTGTTTCCCGGGAGCTCTGACATTTCATTGTCACAGGGCAGACCTTGAATTCCTTTGTGAGATGACACTCGTGGTCACTTAGAGACAGTCTATAAATACAGTATCTGGCCTTTCAAACACCACTTCATCAATCCTCACCATGCTATGTAGATGACAAGGACAATAAAACCCCATTTAGAAGCTGTTCACAGTCTACAGACTGAGATGAAAGGTCAAGCCATGTCCCCTGTGTGCATGGTGACATAGGACGTATCTTTCTAACACAGGAAGGACATAACAGACTCTCCCCATAATTCTAGTATCATAGACAGTCTTATCCCAGGCTGTACAGTAATACCCCATAATATGGTCCACGGAGAGGGAGGAAGAGGGACCTATTTATAGTTTGAAAATGGTAAAATATTTCTAGACTTTCCAGCCTAGGAAAGGGTAGCTGCTGGCCCCTCCTTCAGGTTCCAGCTCAAGTCGCAAGTCCTCCATGAAGGTTTCTATGACTGGTCCTCATCATTCTCTTTCTCCTCTTCATTCCTATTGAGGAACAAGGTGGTATGATGGAAAGAGCACTGGATTTGGAGTCAGATGACCTGGGTTCAAATCCTACCCCTGATACATAACTACCTCTGTGACTTTCATAACTACCTGTGTGACTTTGGACAAGTCACCTAACCTGTCTCCAAGACTGGCATGTGACTAGGAGCAAAGTAATGCAAGACTGCAGCTAATGCCTATTTTTTTTAGTATTTATCCTCTCTTTTTTCAAATAGCTTGAGAAGTGATCCCTCAATATCTGAAAATTATGACCCCAGCAAAGGCTTCTTATGCATACACTTGTCTTAATCTAATTAATCTTCTCATTTTTTAATGCTATTTCAATTTCCTATTGGAGCATCTTGGAGACATTGATGTGCAGTAAGAGTCCAGAAGTGATGACTCTACTGACATTGATGGAAAAAAAGAGTTTGTTATAGAAATCTTGACAGATCCTTTCCATTTTTCATCTGCTTATTGTTTCACTCCAGCTTTTTATCCTTAAACACCCTCAGGATGACTTTGCTTAATTGGTTTTCTTGACAAGTTTTCTGTAAACTTGGGGTTTTTTTCCCTCTACTGCTTCTTACATTTCATGAAACAATACTGTTAATAACAATCCGCCATCTACTCTGTAAGATTTTACAAATGAATTTATATACTAAATTAGCATTACCCTTGGTTTTTATATATCTCTGCTTGGCAAGGAGATCAAGTATGTGATGACCAAGGCAGTTTTCAGACTCTTTGGGTATCCCTATTGCATCAATTTATTTACATTAATTATACTTCCTGACAAAGAATCTTCCTGGCAAAGAAAGGAGTTGGCCTAGTTGGTCATGAACATTAGTTAAGCCAGAGAACATAGAAATGTACACTCTGATAGCAGAGATCTAGACTAGAAATCAATTCAAAGGGGGATCTCTGTGAATAATAAGGTTCTCTAGATGCTCCTTCTAATGGATGATGGTGGTAGCTGCAGCCAGCCTAATAACATTGCGTAGCTTCCTGGAAGAGGTTTATAACTACTCAAAACAGTTCGACCTGACCATAAATACAAGAAACACCAAGTGGATGAAGAATGTCTTTTGTCTGATTTTGACATCCATCCAGTTAGATGGACAAACTATAGAGCTTGTCTAGCTGTGTGTATATCTTTCCCAGTACAAATAGACAATAGATTGTACTCAGAATTGAACAGGAGGAGGAGTGAAGGCTGGATTGCCTTCAGGAAACTGCAAATTACCTTTTGCATCCTCAAGACTCTTCTGGAAACAAAGGCCCACCTTCTTAATATGAACATTCTACTAGTGTTGCTCTATGATAGCAAAACTTAGAAAACTATAGACACTAAAGAATTGAATATGAATGTCATGCAAAAGGCAATTAAAAGGAACATGCCGGGTGTAAGCAGGCTAGAACATAAAACCCATGTGCGAGTAGGTTAGAACATAAAGCCCATGGAAGAAGAACAGAACTAAAGGGTGTCTTCAGAAAAATGTAGGCTAGGAAGAGGTGTGTCGGTGAATGGTAAGAGCAAGGAATTAGAGGTGGACAATGAGAGTACTACATGAGTATTCTTGAAATGTCAGAAGAAACCAAAGAGGACCTCTAATATGTTAGGTGAATCTTCTGTTCCAAATCTCTGGGACAACATGGATAAGAGTTAGAAAAGAGGGGCAGCCATGCTTATGGTATACATATCATTGGAAGAAACATATAAATCGAGATCATATGCCCATTTGTATATTTTAGTAAGTTTTTTTAGAAAATGGTGAGACTCTGTGTTAATATCTATTTTTTCATTCATATTGCATTTTTTTTCACTCTAGTAGTACATTTAAGTTACATTGAGGTTGCCTCACCTTCGTGTCCTGTCTTCATTTTTATTCTTCTAATTTGATATTGGTTCTAATCTCCATTCTAACAAGCCAAAGGCTTAACTGTAAATAGAAAATTGGATCATAAATGACTTCCACATTAGTAGTCAGTCATTTCTGGTTAGAATATAATCAGTTTCATTTTTATGATGTTATTTGGTGTTTACAATATCTGGCACCTACCAGGACTCTTCTTGAACAAAGTATTCTACTCTTTCTGTATCATGTGTCCAGAAGATGAAGTCGATAGTTCCCCCACAGTATGGGTGCCATGAACTGAGCCAGTGAAAGAAAAAGAAAATGGGTCTGGGGTCTCTATTCTGTTTCATTTGCCCTTCTCAGTTTCAGGTGCCAGTGAGGATTCCCACTGGACTCTTGGGGAGTTTGAGCCATGGTCATCTTGGACCCAGTATCCCAGGTGAGATGTAACAGTCAGCCAGCCTGGCAAGAAAGTCAGGGTACCAGGAATTCAAGCCCAGGGGAGCATTTTGGATTTGTAACCAGGACCGTGCTATACAGGAACTAAGGTAGGAAATGAACTTAATCCCCTGGCCCTCCTTAGAGACTGGGATGGTATGGATGGGGAGAGAATATGCCTCTCATGTATTGGGGCCTGTTTGCATATTTGTGATTATACCTTTGGAATAAATATTCCTGTGTAAAAGCTTTTTTTTAAGTATTTACAATACAAAGGTGTTAGATTTCTGTATAGTCTAAAAGCCCTTGATGGCCCTCATTTCTTATTCCTGAACCAGGTTTTCTAATGTATTTTAACCATCTCCTTCCTCATGTCCACCATTACACTGAAGCCCCTGAATTTTAAAGTATACGCTGATTTAATTTAGAAGGTCTTAATGAGCTCTGGATATGATTTGCCCCCCTCTTCCTCTGCTATAACAAATGTTGGCTCATAAGTGGCAGTTATCTTCAAGCTGATTTTTTTTTAGCAAATGATTCAACACAAGTATTGCAATAAGAAATGACAAAGTATTTCACTAAATTTTTCTCCTTCCTTTGGGACATACTATGAAACCAATTCTGCCAAATTCTTTGTTTGACTCTCCAAGGAGAACATGAGTCATCTTTCCATTTAGCTATAACTTGCTTTTGTCTTCTGATTTCATTTAAAGTGAGAATGTCAAAATTGGTATAATTCATCCATTAGTATATCAGCTCATTGGTCATTAAACAATATTCAGAGAATATCTGAAATGAATTTTAGAAGGCACAATATTCCCCATTAGGCATTAAATGGTAGTTGTAAGGAATTTTCTAATCATGAATCAAATCATTGTATGGGACCCTAGACTTTGAATTAGAATTAGACACAGAAAGTCAAAAGAATAGACTTATTCTTAGCCTGGATGAGTTCTGTTGGTTGCCTTCAGTTAGGTATGGTAACTCATAGTCACCTTGTAGATACAGAACCTAATAATCCACAGGAAATTCCTTTTCAACTTGGACTCTAGGCTGTATGCCGTCATTCACAATGGCAAACACCTTTGGTCCACCTCTCATCAATCTGTGACTTTACATTTAAAGTCGCTACAGTTAAATTAATGTTTATAGATAATCTAAAAATAATTTGACTCTTAGCACCCTCTTTCTATCCCCTATTCTACAACTGTACCACTGTCACTACAGAAGTGAAAGGAAACTACACAGGAGCAAGGACTACTTTGCGTTTTTTGTTTGTTTGTTTCATGAGTTGCCATGGCCAACAAATTTATAACCAAAGTGCTTTTTTACTGGTGATGAGCCTTTCCAGGCTTAGCTAGGCTAGTCTTTGGAAAGCAGACACGGTCTGTTGCCAGGACCCTATTTGAAGCCACTCCAGCAGGATAACATGAACCAGTGCTTGTACTCTTGCTTGAATCGCTACTTCAGTAGCTTCTATGAACATCCTGAACACGTTGGTGCCAAGAAATGCTACCCCAAGTTTCAGGTTCTGGGTAGGGCTGCACCCACTGAAAACCACTAAACACAAGCCCTCAGTAATGTGTTTCCACTCGCCAACCAACAAGAGAACACATTAGGTCAAAACTAGACACTTAATCAAACAAGATAGCAAAAAAAAAAAAAAGACCATATGAAAAGCTTCCCCTGAGTACATGTAGAGTATACTTGCCAACATATTACCACACCGCTAGGGGAAGAAAGTGTACACAGAGAAAACGTAATACCAGAGAACACTTATGAAGGTCTCACACATAGGGACGAGTGAGGCCAGAGCATATTTGTGGAAAGGCACATGCAAAAACTCCTGTGGCCGGGACACATGGTTGGCCAGGACAATTCATACCCCCAATCCTGAAGTCCATCCCTCTGAAAATGTCATCATGCTACTCTCTGTAGAACGTCTCTTCTTTGTGCTGAGCGTAATTTCTCTGCCCCCCATGAGGAATGTTATCTCTATGTTGGATACCACAGCTCCACTGGACTTTAGTTTAACAGACCATCTACTTGATCTCTGTTCCATCTACTAAGGGGTGGTAGCCAAAAAGTCTCACCCTAACAAGGACATGCTGTGCTCTTTTTTATGCCTCAGACTATAAGCGACCATACCTCACCAAGGACAACCAATAGAATCTAGACAGAATGCTCCCAGGTTAAGAATAAGTATTTTTTTTTTTTACTTCTTATGTTTGATACAGATTCAAAGTCTGTAGTTCCGGACAATAATCTGATTTAGGGTTAGAAAATTCCTTATAACTACTATTAAACCCTTGGAACAACATAGCTATATAGTGGCTAGGGTAATTAAGCCTAATCCACATATCTTCTTTGACTGGCACATTAATGAAGTTGGGCCAGAAGAAAAACTAAAAGAAGAAAACGTGGTCATACTACTCCACCCTTCTCATCCACATGTTTCATCACTATGTATTTCTACCAGGAATAAAAAACTTAACTTTTGCACTAAATCATATGCATAAATAAGTCACCTCTCCCTGTATTGCCTACATGGTGGGCATATTCATAGGTGGCACAGTGGACAGAGTGCTGGGCCTGGAGTCAGGAAGACCCAAGTTCAGATTCAACCTTAGATACTTTCTAGTTGTGAGACCCTGGGCAAGTCACTTAACTTCCATTTGCCTCAGTTGTCTCAACTATAAAAGAAGAATAATAACAGCACCACCCTTACAGAGTCGTGAGGGTCAAATAAGGCATTTATAGCACAGTGCCTGACATATAATGGGCTTTAAATATCAACAAGGAACAAGTGTTTATTCTTTTTCTCATTACTTGCGTCTATTTTACACACCTATTACATTTTATTTTTCATTATAATTATTTGTGACACATCCTCCTTCTAGACTCTAAGCTAATCTTTGTGTCTCCATCAGCACCTTTTCTACTCTCTTTCCTGAACTCCAGGATTGTGCCATTTTGAACTCAACGTCCAATACGTATCTCAAACTCAACGTGTCTAAAGAAGAACTCATTATCCTACCCCCAAAACCCTTCTCTCTTCTGAAATTCCCTATGACTGTTGAAGACACTACTATCCTCCCAGAAACCCATATTCACAATCTCATGGTCATCCTCAACTCCTCAACTTATCTCACCCAACATACAAAATCCTTTGATAAGTCTTATTTTTTCTACCTTCGAAACATTTCCTCTCCACTCACTCGGCCACCACACTAGTTCAGGCTCTCATCACCTCTTGCCTACATTATTCTAAGAGCCTTCTAATTAACTGTCTCCCTGCTTCCTGTTTCTCCCCGCTCCAATCCATCCTACACTCAGCTGCCAAAGTGATTTTCTGATCATATCACAGGTCTAGAACTTGTATGCTACTTCTAGTATCAAATATAAAGTCCTCTGTTTAGCATTTAAAGTTCCTTCCTACCTTTCCAACTGTCTTAAACTTTACTGCCTTCTGGGTTGTCTATCACACAGTGTTACTGAACTATTTACTGTTCCTTGCACATAACACCCCACTGTCCATCTTTGTGCCCTTGTACTGACTGAATGCTCATCCTCTTCACTTCTGTCTCAGTTTCTTTGGCTTCCTTGAAGATTCGGCTCAAGTCCCATCTTCTTCAGGAGAAGCCTTTCCCATTGCTCCTTGATGCTAATGCCTTCCTAGCTAATTTTCTCTTTCATCTACTCTGTGTATATCTTGTACATAACTGGTTATTTATGTGTTGTCTTCCCCTTCCCGTCCTCCATTAGAATGTAAGCTCTTTGTGGTCAGAGACTGTTTTTGCCTTTCTCTGTATCTTCAATATTTAGCATAGGGCCTGGAACATAAAGCACTTAACAAATGGTACTTGATTATCAGGATGCTTTCCACACTTCAGGGGTGGTGAACCTGCAGCCTCAAGACCACATGCACGCCTCTAGGTCCTCAAGTGCAGCTCTTTGACAGAATCTACACTTCACAGAACAAATCAGGGATTTCTGAGAATCAGGGATTTCTGTGAAGTTTGGATTCAATCAAAGGCCCACATGTGGCCTCGGAGCCACAGGTTCCCCACCCCAGGGCCTTGAGGTGATGAAGACCTGCATCAGGGTAGTAGCAATATCAGAGGAGAAAATGAGGTGTATGCGAGAGATGTTACCTAGGTAGAAATCCTGTTGCTATCACTCAAAACAGAAAGCTCTAGTCCTCTTATCCCTGCATGTACACGTTTTCCTCCCTTCTAGAGTCTACAGCAACCTCAGTAACTTTCCATTTATACACAGAGTATAATCAAATCATCAATATAGATTTTGTTGTTTAGGGGGAAGGGAAAAGGAGAGACAGAGATAGAGAGACGAAGACAAAAAGAGAGAGAGACAGAGAATCTGAGATGCAGTTAGAGACCCCCTCTACTGCCTACACTCTTATTCACTAAATCGCCACACCCTAACAGAAGCTATTAATCCCAACATTCACCCACAGAGATTTTCTCTTCCCAACATGCTCTGTGCCAAGCTCCCAGAAACTCTCCCATCTCACTCTTAGACACACAGACGTACTCCTCCTACACCATCCACACTGGGGCTCCCAAGTCCTAGGCAGCTCATTGCACATACCAAGCTGACTCAGTTCTTTCTCTCACTCTCATCCACAGTACCTAGCTCACTGATTCAATCACTGTGACACCATGCTAGTTTTCAGCCAATATTCCTTCCCTCAACATATCTACAGGCTAGTATCTACCACCATACCTTTAAGGAGGCTTCCTAAAAAAGGCACAGGAACAAAATAATGTTTGAAAGCAGCTGTGTGCCTCTGCTGAGCAGCTGTTTGCCCTTAAACAGAATTCTCAGACTTTACCCAGACTCTGGGTCCCAGAGGGTTGCATCCGATGACCTCGAGACGTCCCTATAAGCCCTTTTATTCAGTTTTATTCTGAATATTTCTATAATTAACAAAATTATGTACTATTTTCTCTTCTCTTAAGTCAAGAAACTTTTCTAACTCTTAGCAGCACTCTCTTTTGGGCTGCCAGGAAGCTTAAAACCAATTCTAGCTGTGATGAAATGGAAGCAACGGAAACTCTTCCACGTCTAGAAACATTTTTCTTGGCTTATTCTCCTTTCAACCTTACAAAATCCATCCCAGCAGATAGTAGATCAAGCACAAAACCGCATATGAAAGGAATAAAGTGATTTTTTGAGGGACCAGAAAAGGAGGAAAAAAGCCCACAGCCAGTCAGAATACCTACTCTTCAGTCACAGCCACAAAATAAAAATCAAAACAACCCCACTGCTCATTTGGTCTTCAGAATTCAAAGGAAGAAAAAAGTTCAAAAGTTCAAATGAAGGCTTTCTGACAAACAGCTCCTACTTTTAATCAGAGGGGACATCACTGAAAGGACAAATAGATTTCATGCACTGCTTTGATCTGTCTCAGACACATTCTGTTACATGTTTACAGGTCCATGTGGTCTGAGATAGAATGCATAACAAAAAGAAAGGCTCTAATAAGACATATGAGGAGATGTGGTAGAGTAGATGGAGCTGACCTCCAAGGCAAGAAAAGCTGAATTCAAGTCCCATTTCTGAAAGATGTTGTCTGTGTGATACTGGGCAAATCACAGCCTCCCTATGCTCTAAGCAACTCTCTAAGACTACGAAGAAAATGAAGATCTGCACTGGTAGAGGAAGTTGTCACACCCAGGAGTTCTCTATATTAATGAAATCCCAAGTCCAGTTCCTATCCCTCTACTCATATTGCTGGGTTATTCAATTTTAAATAAGTGTTTCCAGGCTAAAAAAAAATTGCCTAGAAGGATGCACAGCAATTCTTTTTTCAACTACCAAGGGAATTCACATCCTAGCTTTAGGTGATCACATGCCAGTTATGTACACTCCACTGGTTCTCCCTATAAAGCCAGCCAAAATCTACAGTTTGTCCCTGAAATCTGAATAAAACTAATAACAGCCTCAGTAGGAGCACACATACGACACTGTCTCCCTTTGGGAGCCAAATGCTGTTTTCTGGAACACTCGTTCTCAAAACTGAGAAGCAGTACTAAAGCCAGAAGCAGAAACATTTCTCTTAATGGATTTTAACCAGGGTCACTGGATTATAAGCAGTGTTTAATCCACCTCTTCTCCTGCTGTGTGGAATTGCCTTTCCCTAATGCTCTGTTTATAGCAGCCTAGTGCATTGCTTGGGAAATGATTACGAAGTTATAAAGATAGCTCTGTGACTTCACCTTAGGCAGGGGGAAGACAGATAGAGGCCATTGAATTAGAAAATCCCTTTTTAATGCACATTCTCTCTTAGGAATGTATTGTAATGGCAACCATTCAAAAAACTTGTCCCACTGAAATATTACAGGGTAATTAGCTTGAAGTGCTGAAGGGGATTCATCTTCTTTGTCCAAGCTACCATATTTTGAGACTAATCTAGGGTATATAACAAAGAAACCCATTTTTGGTCAGGTATTCTATGGGTTGAAGCAGAGATGACTTGTGGGAAATGTATTGAGAATTATGAGTTTGAGTAATGGAAGAGAAATTTAGGATAAATTTTATTGAGATCAAATCGCCTTTGGTCTTTTATCACCACTGACAGTACAGAGGTAGGTGAGGATCCTAACTATGAGAGTAAGGGGTGGGGGCAGAGTTCATTTGATACCTAAGCCATAAGTAGACCCCACCCATTCCCCTTCCCTGTCACTTCATGCTATGGACAATTACCATATAAGGAAACAGCGCCTTATGATGCCTCACCAATTCCACTGCAAAGATCCCAGTAGATGGAGGAAAGGGAATATCATTATCCTAGCCACTGGCAGCAGTCCCAGCCTTGACTCTGGTCTCGACCATGCACTTCAGTGGAATTATAATGTAGACCAAGAGTTCTTAATCTTCGGTCTGTGAACCCTAATGAGTCCATAGATAGATTTCAAGGGGCTCAAAATCTTGGATGGGGAAAAACTGACAATTTTGTTTTCACTAACCACTAACTACAATTTAGCATTTCCTTCAATTATGAATATAGGCAACAAACCACAGTAGTACTAGTAGTACCTGTGACTCTTCACTAATAGAGATCATAAATATTTTTATATCACGTAACAGTTCTTCCAGATATCTTGAAATAGCACTTACACTAAATACATCATAATTTCTACAGTTATTAGACCTGCCACTAGATCAAACACAATCACAGTGTTCTCATTGGGAGACTATATTTTAGTATAATTGGTTTTCTTTGTAATCCTATGCATTTTTGAAAAAGGGGTTCATGGGTTTCACCAGACATGCTGCCTGGGACTAGAGGGAGTCTTCCTTCATAAGATTTCTGTCTATTGCCACTGTTCTCAAAGAGATCTGATTCTGCCAAAGAGGAAAATAATAGAGAAGTGGCTTTCTTTGATATATTATTTCCCACCTCAGAGGACTCACTCACCATTCAACTTTCCATGCTGCCATTTTCATTGACCCTCTTGATCTCTGCTCTAATCAACTGAATATTCTATCAACCAATAATTGCCCATCACGTGGTTTTCAAACTCATCTGCCAATCTTTGTAATGTCTCCTCACAGTCAAATCCCCATACAACTTAGTCCACCTATGCTCTGGTTCCTATCCTTCTTTGACCTCCCTTTCCATTTGCCCTCCAGATCCCCCACTCCATCATCAACAAAATCCTTTTCATCCAAAGTTTCTTCTTCTCACACTCACTATATCACCTCGTGCTCATGGAACGCTGGCTTTCCCCTGATGACACCTCACCCTGATAACACCCTCTCTAGTGCTAATTATTTTTTCCCTCATCCCCCCGATATACTCTGGTCCCATTGCCACTTCTAGACCCTCTCTTTACTATCATCACTTAACAATCTCTCTTCCCTTAGGGTTCACTCCATCCAACTCTAGCACCTTGTCCAGACCCTTACTGCAATCCTCAATTGTCAACGTTACTTTCTCTCCTTGCTTTAGGAGTTCAGCTTATGGTTTTCCTTTCTACCCTTTTTGCCATTCTACTTGGGGACTTGATGTCCCCTCAAATGCCCTGTCCTCTCAGTTCATCAACCTTATCAACTACTATGACCTATTTCTCAGGTCTACCTCAAACACTCACAGCAGTGAATACAACTTAGACCTTACCATGGCCCAAAATTAACATTTTCAATTGAATTCTGTCTGATAATAATCTCCTATCTTTACATATCTTCTGCCTTATTCCATTTAAGCCTATTCTTTATTCTTGCCAAGACTTCCATCTCATCCTATTTTCCCATTCTGTCAATCAATAAGGTCTTTTTAAGCACCTACAACGTGCCAGGTAATATGCTAGATATTAGGGATACCTATTTTCTTTTTTTGTTGTTTTTTGGTTTGGTTTTTTTTTTTTTGCAGGCGGGAAGTCAGGGCAATTGGGGTTAAGTAGGTCACAGAGCTAGTGTGTCAAGTGTCTGAGGCCAGATTTGAACTCAGGTCCTCCTGACTCCAGGGCCGGTGCTCTACTCACTGTCCCACAAGGGATACCTATTTTCATGGAGCTTATATTCCATCATTCCTATTTTGATAGAACTTTCTTATCTTCTTTTCACAATCTTGACACTGTAGTTAAGCTTTTCAAGAAAGCCCTGGCCTTCATATTTTGAAAATATGTTGTCTCAAGTCCTTCATTATTCATGGTCTGCTAATCCTGATGCCTATCTACTTTTACTCTTGGGAATAGGGATATCAACTACCAACTGAGCCTTCACTGCTGTGGGGCAAATATTTTATTCTTTTCAAAACTGACTACCATCATCCCTATAATAGCTGAGAAATAAAGAGTAGGATGGTGCTAGAGATTCAGAGAGGAGAAGGTTTGGAAAAGCTATTTTAGGGGTGATGGTAGTCAGTCTTGAAAAGAATAACCTCTCTACTAATGACCTCGATCCCATCCCCCTACGTGTTACACGTTGTTGCTAGCATAGAATGTTTGAGAATGATTTTGTTTAAAGAAAGTGATAGTCACCAAAAACCTGCATTTACCAGTTGAGGACTTACTGACAGTAAGACTCATTAATCCATACACAAATTGCGGTTCTTGGCTTTGAAGCAGATTGCGTTAACAAGTTCTGAGACTCTCCAGAGCTCAATTTCAAATGTGAATCACCAACAATCTACTGACTTACATTTTCACGAGGGCCAGTTGGATGCTGCCTACCAGAGATGGGCAGTGGCACTAGCCAATTAAAAATTTAGCTTGCACTATCAGCCAGAGAAGACTAATATAGATAGATAGAAATGTCTTATCTTACATGGATCATATGAGTCAAAGCAAAGATAGTACCATCAAAAGGGTGAAGGTAATTTGTAATCAACAGGAAGCAAGCCTTTTTTATATGACAGGACTGCTGGAGCCTGGGTCTTTCACCAGGAACTGCATGCAAGTGGACATGGACTTGGTGGCACTGAACATCCTTGTCTCTTTTACCTTTGTCACCAATCAATCAAAAAGTATTAGTATGTCTCCGTGCTATATGGACCAGCATACTAGATGGGGAGGGGGTGGCATATAAAGACAGGAGTGAAATAGTCCCATCATCTTAAGGAGTTTACTATGTAAACACAGGAGATAACATGCACACATATAAAGTATACAAAACAGTCATATACTAGATACGACGTAAATTTGGACAAAAGACTAGTAGCTAGAGGCATCAGGAAAGGCTACTTGCAGAAAGTAGCATTTAATCTAGATCTTGAGAGAAATTATGGATTCTAAGAGATCAGAGTGAAGAGGGATTGAATTTCAGGCATTAGAGGCAGTCAATGCAAGGGCACAAAGATAGGAGAAAGAATGTCATGTGACAGGAACAATAAGAAGTCCAATTTGGCTAGACCAAAGTGGATGTGGAAGAGTGAGGTACAATAAGGCTGAAGAGGCAGGTTGATACCAAGTTGTGAAAAGCTTTAAATCACCTTGGCAACTCTGTGGAAGATTGACTGGAGTGGAGTTGAGATGAGGTAGTAACAACAGTTAGGAGGCTACTGTAAAAATAAGGAGATAGGTGGTGAGGGTATGAAGTATGAACAGAAATAAGACTGATGCTAGAGATGCTATAAGGATAGACATGGCAAGATTTGGCAACTGATTAGATATCCAAGGTTTAATGAGGAGTCAAGGTTGATACCACGAGGTTTGCAAAACTTAGTGCGTAGAAGGATGATGGTACCCTCAACATTAATGGAGAAGTTCAGAAGAGGTTCACTTGGAGGGAAAGACAACAAATCCTGTTTTGGACATGTTGAATTTGAGGTGCCTGTGGAACATTTAATTTAAAGTATGTGATGGGTAATTGGTGATACTCAACTGGAATAAAGGAAGGAGACAAGAGCTAGATCATAAATACGGAATTCATCTGCTTAGAGACAATTGAATTCATGAGAACTAATGAGATCAGCAAATGAAAGAACATAGAAAGAAAGGGAAGCATGCCCAGGACAGAAACTTTGAGACACAAAGATATAGTGGAGCCACCTCTAACTGCCTCCTAAGAGACAATTGTTAAATTTTCAGTGTTTCTGAAGTCAGGAACTGCTACAAATGCTACAGCAAATGCTACAAATCAGGGCTTGATTTATTGTTTTGTTGATTGTTTAAACTTAAGAAAATAATGCAGAGAATGCCAATAATAAGGGTTAAATTTAAAGTTTTTCATGCATACATTTTTTTTTGGAGAGCTGGTTGGTGAATATTTGCTAGCACTCTGTACACTGAGTTACTGGACATGATATGGGTGGAGATCTGGCAAAGGAAACTTAGAGACAGACAGTCATGAAATCAAGAGACAGAAGGGTGTTATGAAAACCCAGAGAGCAGAGAGTATCTGGAAGTCATATCTCAATCATATCAAATGCTGAAGAAAGTTTAAGAAGGTTGAGGATTAGATCTGACAATTAATGTATCATTGGTAACTTTAAAGAAAAGAATTTTAATGGAACGATGAAGACAAATTGGAAAAAGCTGGATAGAGTGGGAAACTTGATAATCCATAGCTCCACCCACTATAGAAAGCTATTCTTTGACACCTATTATACCATGGCCAAGTCCTGCTATGAACCTCATCAAGGCGTGGAGATAAAATCTATGCTTCTACATCATGAGCAATTCCTACTAAGCTAGAAAGGCTTCAGGTTTGTGTTGGGAAATGGGAGGAGTCTGTTACTGAAAAATTACGCTAAGAATTTTTTGTGAGACTAATCTCTCAGCAACTAGATAATGAATGGGGTTTTTTTTGGCCATGTGTACTCATGTATACATTCTATTGTGCCATGAGAGGAGTATGACCTTCACTGGAAGAGGGAGAGTCCAAACCAATAAAATCAAAGAGCTTAAATGAAGGGTACCTTCCAGCTCTAAGTCTATAATCCTATGATAAGATGACCTTTTTTGAAAAGCTGTGGCCTCTACATGTTACTTGTGGGACAAGATGTCTTTTTCCTCCTATTTTCATCTTTCTCAACCAAAAAGGTACAATCAAAACACTTCACGGACCTCTCAGTCTCCTGGGCTGGCTGAGGAAAGGTCTTTTCCACAATTCCTTTCCCTTTACTCCTCCTCCCCTCATTTCTCTTTCTATACAATGGAGAGCAATTAGCTTGGCCCACCAGATTCTATCTCTCCTGGAGAGACATCCAGAGTGACTATAACCAAAAGAAATTTTAAAAACTGGGCTCACTGAATATGCCACCAAGTAGTCTCCTGCACCACCAAACCATTAGAGGCTATTAAAAACCTGCTTAAAGCTGACCTACTCCCCACCAGCACTTACGGTCAAACTCAACAAAACAATGGAGAACAAACTCTTTTTCTAAATGAATCAAGTCTGAAATAACAGGAAAAAAATTACACAATTGCACAGTGAATAATCTATGGCTGTTGAAAGCTCTAGGAGGAAAAAATTCCATCTCTGCAGATAGAAGTGAGGGAAGAGGAAGAAAGTGGAAATGACTTTACTTACCTTCATAGTCAGTTTGAGATGGCTCCATTTCTGCTCATTGCTTGTTGTTCTGACTGCCACACCTCTCTGTGACATCAGTTGCAGTTGACATCAGGTCTCCCTCAAACACTCTGCTCCCTCTCTCTCTCTCTCTCCCTCTCTCTCTCTCTCTTTCTCTCTCTCTCTTTCTCCCTCTCTCCCTGCCTATCTCTCCTCCCCTAGAAGTAGCTCTTCTAATATGGTCATTTTTACTTCTAGAAACAGTTCACAGAGCTCTTGCCCAAAGTCTGAGATGAGGTCGGTTAGTATAATGGAAAGTGCAAGAATTGGAGATTGAGAACTTAGGTTCAATTTCTGTCTCTACCCTAGTTTCTTCATCTAAAAAGGGAAAGGGTCAGAGAAGATGATCTTAATAATAATAACTGGCATTTATATAGCACCTTAAGGATGACAAAGTGCTTTACAAATATCTCATTCTACCCTCACAACAACCCCTAAAAGGCACATGCTATTATTATAATCCCTCTTTTACAGATGAGGAAACTGAGGCAGACAGAACCTGTGATTTGCTCAGGGTCACACAGAGAGTAAGTGCCTAAGGCTGGATTTGAACCCCGGTCTTCCTGCCTTCAGACCCAGTTCTCTAACCATTGTACCAACTAGCTACCTGCTTAAGAGCCACTCTAGCTCTAAATTTATGATCCTACGATTTTGTAAGTTTCCTTCCAACTCTATATCTACGACCCTATTATCCTAAGAGTTGTAAAAGCTCATATTTGGGTCCCTCAGAACAAACCACCACAGGCTGAGATTATGTTCTGGTCTTGGTCATGTCATTTTCTAATCCACTACAGAGCTCTGTCACTGAGGTCGAGTTGTAACTGAATATCCATCTATTAGTACTAACAGCTGTTAATGGAGAATGGGAGACAGGATGACTCCCTAGCCAAACTCCTACTCCTCAACGGGTTAGTGATTTATAATTTGCTTCTTCTTTATTTGTTTAACAAAGACATAGGTGTCTCATATTGTATCTAAGTAGGAATTTCTCATCACTACATAGCCCTTGTCTATTGACTTGGCTACCTTTTCTTGTAAGAAGAGAAAGGGTCTTAAAACACCTACAGCAAAAAAAAAAAAAATTATTGGGGAAAATACGAAATGCTTGTGTTACTCATCAAGGCAACAATTTATTAGCTACAACTCATATTTATGTTTTTTTTTTTAAGGAAAACCATAATTGGGTTAAGATAAGCCAACCACCTAGAACTGTTTTAGCATAGATTAATCACTAAGTTAGGTGATATGCAAAGTAGATAGCTGCTTTGGACACAATAGCTAGAGGTCAAAAAGGCATGCTTTTTCATATTACTTGTTACAAATACACACTTTTAATGAGGGAAAATTCCACTCTTCCTGGTATGTAGATATTAATTTTGTGATAAGTCAAGGCCCCTAAGTTACATTGGAGGCTTGCTGTTGGACAGTAGCCTGCAGGGGATATGATGTCCAAATACAGGGAGGGGGTGGGGAATATAATTTTCAAAAAGCCTAAGTCACAAAAATGCCTTATCCCAACTTAGCTTATGGATATGCCTATGTTAGCCCATTCTTCTGTGCAGCAGCTCTCGGGATAACCAGCCCCCCGGGAAAGAGAGTCATCTCCCGGAAACAGCTAGCACCAGGATTCAGGCCCTATTTGTTGAAGGTCAATCCAAGGAGTGAGCCATGTGAGTTTATGAGGTGCTTATTTTCATCTAAGTATCTCAAAGCCCACTCTTCATTATTCTTTACAACATGTGAGTCATAATTATTAATAGCTTTGATCAAGTGCTATAGTTTAAGAACGTCTGTCAGGGATGCATAAAATTGAAATATCGTCAATAAAAGCATCAGCAAGTAACTGAGTAAGTAATGCCATCAAGTCATATTGCCTGGCAGGGGTCTCTTTTCTGGTTAGCCTTTTCATTAGCTATTGCCTTATTCTGACCGCTGTGACTCAACCCACACAGTTCAGGGTGCTACTAATGTACAAATTTCTGAGCGTTAAGAGTATGGCTAAGTGATGGATGGCAGGCCTTCCTACATTTAGCCCTTGTTGTTCATTGAAAGTGAAGTTGCACTCTTTCTCTCTCAGGATCTTCCAGTCCGTGTAACATCTTGTTAGCACAGGTGGCCATGTAAAGAAGGCTAAGTCTAGCAATCACAAAAATGGCACAGAAAGGACAACAAGAAACCTAGGTCACAGAGATATGTCTCCGAAAGGGGTTTAACCCCCAGTTTCTGAGAAACATACACTTTGTTAAGAAACACAAGAAGGGGCTAGAAAAGATGCAGGTCAACAACACCAATGTAATCAAGGCCAGAGCAGAGGCCTTCAAGGCCCTGAGCACCAAAGGCACCAAGGCTAAGTTCTTCAGGCCCGAGATCCTCAGTGCCAACACTCAGTGCACCAGCTTCAAGATGGCCACCAAGCATCAAATGCCCAGGAAAAGGATTATGATAAGGAGCACGAGATCCCAAAGCCTGACTTTAAGGTTGCCCAAATCTACCAAGCCCACTGCCACCAAGGCCACCAAGTCTGATTCCAAGGCCACCAAGTCTGATTCTAAAGTCACGAAACCCAATGATTCCAAGGCTGCTAAGCCTACTGACCCTATGCTTGTGGAATCCACTGACCCAAAGGGCAACCAAACCCAAAGATGCCCGGCGTAAGGCTACTCATCCCAAGCCTTTAAAACAGATGCTTTAGGACAGAAGGCCTTGTTTAAATCCTAAAACATTTTTTTTCTCAGTCAGGGGATGATTATTTGCTATTTTGTTCAAATAAAGGAAACATTGAGTCACAAGGAAAAGAAAAAGTAAAATTTTGACCCTATTGTGCAGATAGTGGCAGAAACACACTAGAACTTCAATCTCAATATTGCTCCTACCTTTATTTAGTACCTCACCTACCTTTCAACGCAATGCTTCCTTATTCCAAATCATCCACCCCACTACCTTACACATGTTCCATTTTCTAATAGACAAAGTAACAACACGTGGAGTTTATGACATGTTTGAGAATTTTCCAGTCCTATACACCATTCCTCAGAGCTCAAGATGTCAATTAACTAATCTAACAAACAAATCTTCAGTATTCCAGTAATGGAAGACACCTAGAAAGTCATTCCTAAGTAACATATGTCACTTTCACAGTGACCCTCTGGAAACAATGATTCTCCCCTCCCAATTTTCTAATCCACAATGGACTTTAATAATGGAAATTTCAATCCATGGCAGATTATTAGGGAAGATTTATATGACTGAAGTGGGGGAGCAGAGGGGAGGGAGAAGAAAGGAACAAGATAGTGAAATAAGATATTTACCATAGAGGATCTCTAGGTCTCTTCCAATTCTAAAATCCTATGACTTCCCCGTATCAGTGGTGCTGTATCTGTTTAACTCTGCCTCTGAGCAATGAAAGTTGTTATTGAATCATAATCTCCAGAGGCTACACGATTAAAAGCACAATTGTTAATAAAGTGGAGAGGGCTGAATATCCTAGCAAACGACCTTAT
Source organism: Phalanger gymnotis (assembly GCA_028646595.1). NCBI lineage: Eukaryota > Metazoa > Chordata > Mammalia > Diprotodontia > Phalangeridae > Phalanger > Phalanger gymnotis. Next base: position 126,932,238 of record CM053627.1, on the reverse strand, counting down.
CAGAGGGAATTCGCTTCTTCACTGAATGTATAGTGAAGGTTGAAGTGGGAAGGGGGGGAGAGCCAGTTAAAGGCCAAAGTTTCCAAAGGCCATAATCAAGGACTCCAACCACCAGGAGTTTTAAGCTCATTATTGTATGCAAATTTCTTGATTTTTCTTTCTAGCCTGATTACATTAGGAAAATATTATTTCTAGGTTCCTCCTTTGTTCCCTCTTCTCCAAGCTAGCATCTGGGCAAACTATTGTTAATTTGACTTTGGTGGGAGAATGATTTCTCTATTCCTTTTAAGGCATTTGTTATTTCTTATGTTGTGTCACATTTGTCTTCCTCTCAGCAAAAAATAAAGGAATTTTTGAGATGCTGATTGACTTCAGCTAGGAACGGATTTTTTACTTTAAAATAAAAAAGTAGAAAGGGTCAGAAAAAAAAGACATTAAGTATTGTAAGTGAACTCTTACAGATAGCTGGGTCTGGTCTCTTTGCATTTTTTAAAACCAGATTTATTTTATTTTATTTCACTTTACTTTCTTTTGAGTCACATTGTAGATTGGTGACTAGAGAGCCAGCCTCTGAAGTCAAGAAGACCTGAGATTTGGTACCACCTCTGCCGCATACCAGTTGTGTGACCCTAATCAAGTCCCTTAACTTCTCAGTGCTCTGGGCAATGGAGACTATAAATTGCAAAACAGCTGTTGATCTACCAATATTGGAAGATAGAATTTCCTCAAAGAGAATTCCCTACATCAGTGAAAAAACAAGTCTGGACCAAATTCCTTTCATTTAATTTTGATAGCAGCAAGAGGCGCAAGGAAATGTATCCTCAGGTGAACGCTGTAAAAATAATTGGGATGACAAGTTGCTTGTATAATAGAGATAGTGTGTTTTCTTTTTCTTCTCTCCTTCCTCTGGCTGCAGAAATTCTAGAAAAACATTTAAGTTCTCCCACCTGTCATCTGAGATGTGGTAAGAACCAGACCCAGATAATTTTAATAATCTATCCTGGAAGGATTTCTAGGACTTGAAAGATAATTGTAAAGAAACTGGGACTTTTTTCTTGCAGTTTCTAGACCTGTGGGGAGTGCTGCCTCAGGAAGGATGCATATCACCTGAGTGCAGAAGGGAACAATTCAATCCTTGTACTCACCACATCCTAGTCCGTCCATCATGACAGAGACGCATGCCAAGCTAAAAGGGGCAGGATGTGGGTCCTGACTGCTGTGAGGCCAGAAGCCAGCATGAACAATGATGAAAAGACAGTGCTTTAAACTTCTTCCACCTTCCACTATGATTGGCCCTGATATCTGGCCTCCTTTGGAAAGAAGAATAGTGCTTTCCATTCAATGATGAACATTCTCATATCTGGCCATATCTTATACATCTCAGTGATTCTGAACCCTTGTAGTTCATATCCATCCCCTGCCACTTGATTTTAATCCCCACCTTTCCACCATAAAGTTCCAACCAAACATCCCCCTCCTGTTCCACTGTGCCCTCTGGAATGCTTATTCCATAGGCAACAAACTTCCCTTAATCCTAACTCTATTCCTTTCCCACTCCTCGAATCTACTAGATATTACTGAGGGTGTATGGAGGTGTTCAGGAAGGACTAGCATTTCTGATGTGGGACTTTGGTGTCCACCTGTCACCCAACTCCCACCTGTGGCTCCCAGAAACTCTAGCATGCACAGTGGTACTGGTAAACTGTCTTGGCAGACAAGCTAAAACCATGTTGAGGGTAACCAATAGGGCTCAAATCCATTGGTGAGTTAACAGGATGTCTGTCCTAAGCATGTGAAGACTTAATCTGATGAAATGGACAGATGAGAAAAATTTGTTCCAAGGCCATGAAGGCAGCTGAAACAGGTGCTGTGAAGTACTTAGAGCTTTGTCAGACATCAAAGACATCAAGGTCATCCACTGTATCCCAGGCCATTACCAGTAGTCTTAACTTTTGTCTTGCCACTGGACTTTAATGACTGGAAGAGAGAGTGAGGCTAACGACTTTGTGCAACTCTCACTTAAATCCAATTCATGCAGGAGTCAAGATATCACCCTGTGATGTCATTGGTCGTCTCCTAAAATGAAGGACAAACAACAGTTAGTGCTGAAATCTGGCTCTCCACCCCACCCTTCCCAATGACACAGCTTCCGTGGCCACTCTTTCCAATACTGATTTGAAACATGAGCCAAAGGAGTTGGAACATTCTTTGCTACCTGTTACAAGGTTCTCTCCCTGCCTTCAGTACCCAATAACTTCTCCTCTGAGGTTGTTTATTCATCTCTACAACCCAATTAAAATCCTGATAGCTTAGCCTCTTAGAATCTGGCTTCCAACCTTATCATCCCGCCAAAACTATTCTCTCCAAAGTTACTAAAGCTCTCTTAATTGCCTAATCCAATGGCTTTTTCTCAACCCTCATTCTTCTCAACCTCTCTGTAGCTTTTGATGTTGTTGATCACTCCCTCCTCCTTGATGTCTTCTTTTCTCTCTAAGTTTTTAGGACACTACTGTCTTCTGATTTTCTTCCTACCAATCTGACTTTTCTTTCTCTGTCTCTTTGGATGTATCCTCTTCCAGATTACACCCTCTAACTCTAGGTGTCCCTCAGGATTCTGTCCTGGGTCTTCATCCAGCAATCTAGTCACACTCCATGTACAGCATGCAGCAAAATGCCCCAAGATTGGCAACCAAAAGTTACATACATGTTATATATACTATCCTTTTGGTTTCACTTATTTCATTCATACAAATCTTTTCACATTTCTCTGAAATCCTCATATTTATCATTTCTTGCCATCAATGGAACCAAAGATTTAGAGCTAAAAAGAACCTTAAAGTTCATCTAGTCTAACCCTTCCTTTTACAGGTGAGGAAATGACACCCCAAGAGAATAAGGGACTTACTTGTTCAAGGTTGCAAAGTGACAGAGCCAATATTTGAACCCAGTTCCTTTGATTCCAATTCCAGCCCTCTTTCCACAATAGCACACTGCCTCAATATTTCATTACATTCATTTACTACAATTCATCAACCGTTCCCCATGGAGCCTGCCAACGGTTGCCATTCATGGTTCTGATCACCCAGGTGGGAGCTTTGGGTCCTGCTTCTAGACATGTTTCACTCACAGCTAAAGGGCTTTAAGATGGCAACATGTCTTTTTATTGGCTACAGAACTAGAAGAGCTGAGGAACATTAGTGGATGTATAAAGGGTACCGATGTTTCCTCAGCCCCTCTCCCCCCTTCTGACTAGAAATCAGATCAGTGCTATTTCAAGATGCCCATTTAGCTATAAGCACATGGTATTTAAAGCACATGCACTTCCTACGCAAGCTAAAGCCTAGGTTTGGACTGTTTCTTTTGTGTTTGCTCTTTCTTGATCTTAGGTAAATATGAGTACCTGTCCCAAAATAGATTGGATATATCTAGGTTTGAGGTGACCTTGTGGAGTTTGAGAGGTCTAGAGGATTTCAGTCCTTTCAGATCATAGATGAATAGAAGCAGGGAAAGAGCCCCTAGCAAATACTGTAGCAATTTTGTAGACAATTTTTATTGTTTAGTCATTTTTTAGTCATGACTGACTTTTCATGACCCCATTTGGGATTTTCTTGGCAAAGATACTGGAGTGCCTGGCCATTTCTTTGTCCAATTTATTTTACAGATGAGGAAACTGAGACAAACAGGATTAAGTGGTTTCTAGGATCATACAGCTAGTAAGTGTCTCAGGCTACATTTGATCTCAAAAAGGTGAATCTTCCTGACTCCAGGTCCAGCATTTTATCCACTGTGCCACAAACCTGCCCCTTTGGGGACAACAGAATGGCCCAAGCTTTGATGTTTTATTAGCAGATAAATCTTGGGAGTTGTTTGGACAGTACAGAGCCAAGATGCAATGTAAAATTACATTACATAATTAGCAACCAAGAAAAATTATTTGTGCCTTGATGTTCAAATATCAGCCTTCCAGCAGATCACAACCATACTTACAAGTTACTAATCCTGTTTTAAGTGGTTCTGTTAATGTTGTGCATCTTTTATGTTTAGCATTTCTTTTGTCACATACTGTGAATTTAGTGCCTTATTACTCTTTTTACAAAGGGAAACCCTAGAAACATGAGCCATAACCTAACCTATAAGTAAAATTGTCTCTGGGGTACAAAAAGGGACGTGAGAGGCTAATGAGCTTAACAGTATTAGAACAGGGAACCTACTAGATCTCTCAGGAAAGAGCACAGTCCAAATTGAGTGCCTGCCTACGGACCAGACTGGTGTAACAATACCTCAGCCCCTGCAGGTCTTATGATGGTTCCTAAAATTTAGACTATATCATAGACCTAAAGCTGAAATGGGCCTTAGAATCCTTAGTTCCACAGTCCCTCAGAAAAGGACCATCTGGTCAAACTCCCTTAATCGATGAGTACCAGCCATTGCTCTTACAAGAAGTATTGCTATTGACATTTTGGGATCTCTTTTTTATCTCCTCAGGGTGTATTCAGAGTAGTGGATTTACTCAGGGTATGAATAAATTGTTTTTCCAGAATGGTGGGAAATAAAAAAATATATATTTTAAGTATCATTTGAAGGTTGTTGTAGTTTTTGCTGTTTTAACTTGATTATGTTATCCCTTTCAAGAGAATTTACATTTTAAAACAGGACAATAAAGAGATGATAATGCTTAGGCTTAACACAAAGGAAGGGGCAGCTAGGTGGCAGCCAGTGGATAGAGCACTGGGCCTGGAGTCAGGAAGACTGGAGTTCAAATTTGACCTCAGACACTTAACTAGTTGTGTGACCCCGGACAAGTCACTTAACCCTATTAGACCCTATTTCTTCATCTGTAAAATGAGCTGGAGAAGGCAATGGCAAACCACTGTAATCTTTGCCAAGAAAACCCTAAATGGGGTCATAAAGAGTCAGACACAACTGAACAACAAAGAAACACAAAGAAAAGAATTTCTAATTGTGGAATTTCAGACACTTGTTCAGTAGTATATGGAGAGATACCTTTTTGGGGGAGGGGAAGAAAGAGAACTCTGTCTGAAATCCAGAAACTTCTAGTTCACATTTCCAAAGTGACCACCAATTCCATGGGTAATATGATTCTCTGGGGAAGTATAGAGAAAAGAACAGCCTCTACCCTGCCATGTCCTACCTATTTTTGGTCCTAAACCCATTTGTCCTGAATTAATGGGCACAAATGTGGGCACAAGATAGACAGATACAAACATGTCTTAAACTCTTATTATTCCCTTTATTTATTGGACCTTGGCTTTCTCATCATATTCAGCATTCTATTGTAACTATTTCTCCTGTACAACATTTATCTTGCATTTTTTTTCCAGCTGTCTTTCAGGGTTGGTCTGACCTTTCAGTTATTACCTTGAATAATGCTTGCCACCAGACATCATTACATGAATGTTGAGTAAAACTTTCCAAAAGTGCAAAACAAATCCAATTATTTTCAATCTCTGATTTAAGTACTTGCGGAAAGGTTATTTGTGGGAAAATCTGAGAGTTTGATTGCTTAACTTAATATGTATCGGAACTAAATATGGACAATTCAGTCCACCATATTAACACATCATTGACTCTTAAAGCCTAGATTCTGCACTCAAGGTAATTTAGTATACATTTCCCAGATACTTGGATTAACAAGCCGGTGTGTATTGCTGGTCACCCTTTCATATGATTGCTAGGTACAATGAGATTTGTACATGCGATGAAAGGTCAGAATGCTTCAGATAGTAGGATTTCCTTCAGCAAATTATTATTAGTCTTATTGCTTAGCTTGATAAAAACAGAACAAAGGAGATTTACCTTCTTTACTTTGTCAATAGTCTGAAAGGTCTGGAGCAGGGGTTCTTAACCTTTTTTATGTCAGGGACCCCTTTAGCAGTCTGGTTAAGACTATGGATTTCTTCTCAAATATTGTTCTTAAATATATGAAATAAAACACCAAAAATACCAAAAAACCAAAAATTGGAGAAAATGAATTTTTTTTTCCAATTCAAGTTCATGGATCCCCATGTTAAGAAACCTGATAGAGTCAACCTGAAAACAACATTTCTGTCAAAAAGTCAGTTTTAGTCCCCTCCTTATCTTCATATGGAAGAGCAAGTAAAGTGGGACTTTTTACTGTTTTTTCTTCTGGTTTGCTTCTCTGCACTAAGGCAATTAAGTGCCTTTGATTGACTCTTGCCTTTGTTTGTGGGAAGGCCCACACCCTTTTTGCTAATTAGATCATGAGAGGTGTGAAGCCCTAAGGCCCTGAAGGAGGATATATATACTCTGAGGTTAGCATTTTGCTTGGGGCCTCGCTCATTGGAAGTGTCCTATGATTTGACCAAAGGAGACTCTGGGTAGCCCTTAAGGAGCACCCGCACTTTGAAAAACCCAGATGTTGGTGCTTCCCTCTCTGATAATTATGTATAGCCTTGGTCAGACAGCTAGAAGCCTGTCTGTTGATTTGTGTTATTTTGCTCTGTTTATATAATTTCTGTGTTTTCTCTGAAATTCAGGGTGCTAACTTTTTCCCCTGATCTAAGTGAACAATACATGTATGTTTAATAAAAGTAAGATTGTTAACTCCTTAAAGTTGCTTTTGTTAGAAAAGCAGATCAAAGAACCTGTGCTAGTAGCCCGCCTGCATGCTGGTGGTATTGGCCTAACACAGTCACAGTAGCGGCAAGCAGCATTGTTGTTATACCATAGTTGACTTCTAAAGGCTACCATACTTCTGGAAATCTGAATAATTTGAGTATCTGGTAGCTGGAAAGGAAGCCAATACTTCTATTATTTCAAAATCCAGAGATAGAGAATACTCTGACAAAGTTGGCAAATCATATTTTCATTCTGGAAAAAAAAAATAACTAAGTTGGGGGTAAGGGAGAAAGGTACAGAGAAGCTAGACAAGTTTTAGACTCCAGTTCTCATTTTCTGCTTCCCATAAATCGCTAGTCTTGGTGCTATTGTTTTTCAGTCATGCCCAACTCTTCATGACCCCATTTAGAGTTTTCTTGGCAAAGATACTGGAGTGGTTTGCCATTGCCTTCTCTAGCTCATGTTACAGATGAGAAAACTGAGGCAAGCAGAGCTAAGTGATTTGCCCAGGATCACACAGCTAGTAAGCATCTGAGGCCAGATCTGAACTAGGGAAGATGAATGCATCTTCCTGATTCCAGGTACTGTGCTCTACCCCCTGAACCACCTAACTCCCTTGGTGGTACTGGGGGAATCCAAAGAAGAAAGGAGTCCTTCTTTGCCCTCCATTCACTATAAGCCCTTAGCCATTTCAAGGTGTAGGCTTTTCTCCTTTAAATGTAAATTCCATCCTCACACTCTGTACCTTGAATGGATTTCAGGTGCACTACGCTAGTTCAGATTTTAGCGAAGTCCACTTTATTTCTACAGCGTGCACATTTGTGCTTTTTCTGGAGACCTAAAATATAGGTCAAGTACCTTTTTTGTAATTTGTTAAATTAATATTTTGCTTCTATTTTAAGTCATGTTGCAAACTCAAATGCATACAATTTAGATTGTTTTCTCAGGGCTCCTTCTCTACCTCAACACCCAGGCTACATAAAACTGATTTAGGTAATAAGCCTAAATAAACGACTCTAGTAAAACCCTACTAAATTATCGGTAGACTCGTTGAGCTTCCGACTTTGTGCCTAGTGCTAGCTAAGTGCTGGGTGGGGCTTTTACGACAAGGTAGACATTTGAAAAAGCAATCAGTGGCACAGGTCTTCCAAGAAGAGATGAGTCTTAGAATAAAGTACTTACTATATGTGTCTTTCAGTAACCCTCTTTCAGAGGTTTGGAAACAGGAACCCAACAGAAGCTTCATGGAGAAAGGAAATTGTAGTTTGCAAGATAAACTTCTGAATTCTAATTCTGACCCCTTATCTATATTTTTTTAATCTTTGTATTTCTAGTGCTTAGCACAGTGCCTGGGAGCTAATGGGCACTTAATAGGTTCTTGTTGCATTGAATTTGGAAAAATTTCAAACTTGTCTTTTTTAAATTTTCATAAAGTACGCAGAACATCATTTTTTTTCAAAATATGCTAAATGCCAAGGCTGCCTGTTTTTGTTCTAGGGCAAAGATAGAGGTAATAATTTGCTCCCAAACTCTCATCAATCACAAAAATCTAGAAGAATTATGTTTATGTATTTGAGGAATTATCTGTGGGATTTTCTTTGAGCTTTTTAGAGAGAGGTGGTGAGGATGATGATGATGGTGGTGATGGTGGTGGTGGTGAAGATTGATGACGGTTACTGGAATAGCATTATAGAAACAAGATAAGATTTGGAGTCAGAGGACCTAGGTTCAAATTCTAATTCCACCAATTACTACCTGGGAGAACTTTAGGTGATTAACCTTTCTGAGTTGCATCTATAAAATGGAAATAGTAACAATAATAGCATTTGTCTTGTGATGATGAAATGAGACCATGCGTATCTTGCAAATGTTAAGTTGCCATGTAAAAAGTCAGTTCTTACCATACTGTGGTTACAAATAATCCTGACCTCTTATAGCTGTGTTGCACATTATACTTTATAAAATATTTACATATGTGCTTTGCAATTTGAGGACCTAATAATAATCCGATAAGATGGGTAGGGCGAGTGATATCATTCCTACTTTATAGATTTATAGATTTTTTAAAAGATATTTAAGTTCAGAGAAGGTGAATTGATTTGTTCATTGTCACCTGGCTACTAAATAGGACAGAGATTATATAATACAAATCAAATTCTTCTTTGTTAACCAAGCCATTCAACCAAACCTTTTTTTCCCATAAAATGAAGGTATAAAAGAACACTGAGTGGGGATTCAGGAGACCTGGGTAGTCTGAGCTTTGCTACTAACTACCTGTGACCTTGAATAATTACTTCATCTCTCAGCCTGTTTCCTCAACTCACTCTTCCTTTGACTATTGGAATTCTCATAACTCCATCTAGTCCAAGCCATGCCCAGTGAGATGAAGTGTCTTGTCCAAAATCATGTAGTAAGTTAACATAGTAACTTTCTATATTACATAGGAAGTTAGAGGCAACTAGGTGGCACAATGGCTAGATCGCTGCTCCTGGAGTCAGGAAGATCTGAATTCCATTCTGGTCTCAGGCACTTACTAGCCGTGTCACAATGGACAAGTCATGTATACACTGTTTGCCTCAATTTCCTCAAGTATAAAATGGAGATTATAATAGCACCTACTTCTTAGAGTGGTTGTGCTATTGTGAACCCCAAAAAAGCAAGTGACTGAGCTGTGTTTAGGCAGAGGTTATGCTTTCCTATGGGGCCCCAGAGACTTACTAGCTGTATAGCCCATGGCACACTTAACCCTCTTTGCCGGAGAAGGAAATCAACTCCAGTAACTTGGCCAAGAAAATCCCAGATGGGGTGAGGAAGAGTCAGATACCAGTGGAACTGAACAACAACATGCTTTCCTATGATACTCGGTGGAAATATCACTTTTCTGCGATCAGACATGCTTACAGGTGATCTATTCCTTAGGGGAGCACAACGACAGGTTTTTAAGCAATTCTGTCCTATGGCAAAGTGAGGCCTTTTCTTTGAACCCAGACTGAGAAGGCTTCAGTTGGGATCTTAATGATTGGTCAGGGTAATTCCCAGCTCATAGGCAAAGGCAGCTGGGATGGAGGGCAGCTGGCTACCACCAGCCTTTCCAACTAAACAAGAAGAAATTGATTTGTTTATGAGTGGCTTCAAGGAATTGATTTCCTCGACGAATTTTTCCCCAGGTTCAGAAGGCTCTGAGGAAAAACAGAAATCACCAGTCTTTCCTGGACATAATGCAGCACTTCAAATCCAGTTTCAATTATTCAATGCCATTCCATTTGGAATTAATATTTAGAACTGAGACCACGAACACTGGGGTCTATGTTCTTGGTTCCATTTGCATGTTCTCTTCTTGTCTGCTAGAGCTAAAAATACAGTTCATCCTCACTTTGTGATACATTTCCTACAGGAAGGTAGGATCACAGAATCCTGTTAAGAGAGACGAAAGGAATCTTAAGAGATCTAATCCAACCTCCTCCACTTCACAGATCAATCAAAAAAAGCATTTATTAAGCACCTGCTACGTTCCAGGCCCTGTGCTAGTTCCTTGAGAAAACAAAGAAAAAAATGAAAGTCTCTGCCCTCAAAGAGTTTACATTCTATCGAGATAGAGAATATGTACACATATAGATACAAACATATACAAAATAGGCAAAATTGATGGTATATCGATATTTCATTGTATTTTTGTAGTTTATTGACTTTGTTTCTTAAGAGTGACTCTTTCTTCTACACCTTTGTATTCCTCATTGTGGCCAACATGTTGTAAGTATTCAGTAAATATTTGTTAAATGAATGTATACTTGGTTAAACTGCTGAGCTGCTATTAATTACCTCTAAAATCATAGAAAGAATAGAGGTATTACAGGACTGGAGATGAGCAAATGTCTCATTTTTCGAAAAGAAAGAGGGGGGAGAGAGAAAAGGTGGTATCTTCAAACTATTCACCAGTGAGTTTCACTTCAATTTTATGAAAAATTCTAGTTACAGGAGTGGAGAACCTGACAAAGGTTCCCCACGCCTGTATCCAGTATATATTATTAAAGGAATGGTTTGTGATATAAAAAGAAGCACGTTGAGCACTAAAGGCCAACATCTGTTTGTCAAGAACAGGTCATGGCAAACTAATTTAATTTTCCTTCTTGAAAGATTTATTAGGCTGGTAGATCAGAGGAAAGTCATAAACACTATGTACCTGAATTTCAGCAAAATGTTTGAGAGTCATGCAGGCTATTATTATGGACATGACAAAGAAATGTGAGTTACAGTTGGGTGGATTAGGAATTGGTTGAATGAACAGACTTAGAGGAGTCACTAATGAATCAATAGCAGAGAGCTCAGACAGTTCCTTAAACTATTATCCCTTTACTTTCTGAATCAAACCATTCATAAATGAGTGTAATATATAACATTACAGACCGATTATTGTTTAAGGTCAGTATGAGAGAAGATTTCTATGTGCCTCTTCCGGCTAATGATTTTTGCTATATATTGAGTAAGAAGACAAAATTGGTCAGATGGCTTAACCATTTGCATAATATAAAGTCAGCGAGATACCCCAAAGAAATGGTAATTAACTGCATGATGTATCACAGTATATTTGTGATTTTTATCACAGTGCAAAGAGGACATGGATTGATTATCCATTTAGCCAACTCTCCTTACAGGGGTTATGTAGGATTACATATGGACAAAGGTAAAAGTCTTTCTTAAAGTGAATGTTTAGAATTATGATTTTAAAAAATTAACTTTGGGACTTAATATAATTTTTCCCCCTTTGGGGATAAATCATTGAATTCATAATGAAAGTAAATGGAAAAATATCACATAGATAAAATATTTTTATTCTATGTACTTTTTCAGGAACTGAACCTAATAAATGCAAGAAAGCCAAGCTCTATTACTGTTCATAAAATTTCCTGTCCTTGGAACATCAACTCTTTATTCTTCAGTTACATTCACCTCTAGAAAAACATAACTTTTTTTTTTTTAAAGGAAGGGAAACAGCAGGTATTAAGGTAAAAACAAACACAAAGAAAGCTCTACAGGAAAACAAAACAGCTACAGCCAATTAACCAAAATGAATGGGTAGGGAGAACAACAAAGGGAAAAAATTTTTTTACAGGAGCTTGGTAAGACATTTGATTGAACCAGGAGGATAACAAACAAACAAAAAATGGAAAAGACCTACCAAGATTTAACAAAATTTTTTTTCTCCAATGAATGGCACAATGAAACTGCCACATTTGAACTCTTACATTATAGAAACCAGTTATGTGAGGAGGTAGAAATGGCATTAAAGAGGACAAAGATTGGAAGATCTGCTAACCCATCTCATCACTTTTCACAGACTACTGTAATAGCATCCTACTTGGTATCCCCGTACTTCAAGCTTCTTCTCATTCCAATTCATCCTTTAACTCTTACCATTGATTTTCCAACAATGAAAGTGTAATTATATCATTGCCTTATTATTCAATAAATTCCAATGGCTCCTTACACACACTCACACAGGTGTGTGTAAATATACAGTTATCACTTCTACATCATGACTTTCCCAATCATGGCTGTTGGGTTTTCTTTTTGTTTGTTTTTTTGGAGGGGAGAAGCGAAGGCAATCAGGGTTAAGCAACTTGCCCAAGGTCATACAGCTAGTAAGTGTGTCAAGTGTCTGAGGCCAGATTTGAACTCAGGTCTTCCTGACTCCGGGGCCAGTGCTCTATTCACTGCTCCACCTAGCTGACCCCCAATCATGGTTTTGATATATCACAGGTTGGCATAAGAAATTAAATGGAAATTTGGGGGAAGTTTTGCGGAAGCTGCAGATGACACGAAAAGGCCAGCAAATGACACAAGAGCCTATGACCAAATACTTAAACCAAATTTTACAATAAGGTACTGTTAACACCCCAAAAAAGAAAAAGAAAAAATTCAGACTTCTCTAATACAAAGAGAGGGCCAAAAAATTTTACATGGATTTTCGAGATCGCAGGGACACTATATCTCTAAGCCCTTGACCTAACAACGTCAAAGGGACAACTGTATATATAAAAGTATCTCTCTCACTCAAATATTTAGACAATCATCTTTCAAAATTGTATGATTTTCAGTACACAGTATATATGTGGTTTATTGATATTCAATCAACCAAGAAGCATTTATCAAGGGCCTACCATATCCCAGGTACTGTCTTAAGCACCGAGGATACAAAGACAAAAGTGAAACTCTCTGCCCCTAAGGAACTTCTATTCTATTGGGAAAGAGAACATAAATGTATATTGGTATCTAAAAAGAGATAAAAGGTGGTTTAGGCAGAGGGGTGAGGGATAAGGCACAAGCCACAGGGGCTTCCCATAAAACGAGTTGATCCTAAGTAAACCGGAGATTCCAAGATGTGGGAGTGAGGAAGAAGTATTCCAGGCAGAGGGAACAGACCATACAAAGGCATAGAGATTGGAAAAGGAGTACTATTATCTATGAATAATAGTAAGAAGGCTATTTTGATATAGACTATAGAGTATGTGAAAGGATGTGGTATATGTTATGCTGAAAAGTTAGGCTGGGGCCAGAATGTGAATGAAGAGCAAAACTGAAGGGGAAAGGGAGAAATATATATTTTATATAATATATAAAATTATGTCACATACAAATACTATAATAATAATATGTACTTAAAGAAGACAAAGATTGGAAGATGTTGACTTACACCCATGGTCCTTATCACTTCCTATATATGTATGTATGTATGTATGTATGTGTGTATGCTGACCTAAACCCTTGGTCCTTATCATTTCCTATATATATGTATATGTGTGTATGTGCATGTACGTGTGTATATACATATATGTGGTATGCATATATGTGGTGTGCGTTGGTGTCCTGAGACTGTATGTCTGCAACTCCTCTCTCACAGTCACTCCATATATCCAATCTGTTATCCAGTCTTATTTCCCACATGTGCCCCATTCTTTCCACTTACATAGCCAGCAGGCGCAAGCTATAATCACTTCATACCTGGACTACTGCAATACCTACTGGTTGGTTGCCCTGCCTCATCTCTCCCCACTCCAATCTATCCATTCAGCTGCCGGAATTATTTTCCTAAAGTACAGTTCCAACTACATCACTCTCCTCAAACTCCAGTGGCTCCGTCTTGGGATTAAATATCAAATCCTGTTTGGCTTTTAAAGGCCTTCATACCCTAGTCTCTTCCTACCTTCTCAGTCTTCTTACACCATCCTCCTCTTAATGAACTCTACAATTCGGCAACGTTGGTTTTCCTGTTCTTTTTTAACAACAGCCCCTTTCCTTTTCACTGGCTGTCTGCCACACCAGGAATCTTCTCCCTGCTCACCTGTGCCTTCTTCTAGCTTCCCTCAAAACCCAGCTCAAATTGCACTTTGTACAAGAGGATTTATCAGGCTCCATTACCCACCTGAAGGTCACATACACACACCACCATTGATTGATGACTTCCCCTTTACCCCCTAGTATTGTATCTGGGCTTCAATCAAGATGAAACCTGTGACTTCATTGGTCTAGAAAACTCCCATATTACAGGTCAGTACCTTCTCTGTAATTTATTGTCTCTGACAGTTGCCAAGCCAAGAGCATTGAGAGGTTAAGTAACTTGTCCTGTGTCACACAGCCAGTATGTATCAGGGGTGAGATTTGAACCAAAGTCTTCCTGGCTGTTTCTATATCTGCTATGCTACACTATCTCCTCAGAATTTGGTGAACTTAGGAATACCTTATTTACAAAGAAAAGTGTGGCTTGGCATATGTAATCCTTTGTGAACAGTCTAGAACTATTCAGTTTTCACTGTTATTCAGACATAGAGAAAACTTTATTCAAGCTTGCAGCTCAACAAACTATAAACAAATTTCAAGCCTTAGTAAAATGATACCCCTTCCTCGAAAAAAAAAAAACCACTCCATTAACTAGGATCTTAACCAAGTAGAATACCATTTCAAGTAGTGATTTTAAATAGTTACTAGTGATTTCAAATAGTTAAGGGCTGTTAAGAGATCTCCTGAAGTTGTCTTTTTGAGTTGCCATATTTTCTAAGAACACTAGGACTCAGAAGATGCATGTGTCATGGATGAAGCTCTCCAAGCTGACATGTTGCACCCCAAAATGTGAGTTTTGGGGAGGTAAGACAGGCACTAGCCAGTCTGTACCAGGCTGGGATAATGCTTGTGCAGCTGGGGCTCTTTGTAGATAATCAAGCAGTTTCCAAGGGTAAAGAACTTGGCTTTTGCCATCACCTTGCTTCTCTGTGTGGGGAGTGGTCTTTTTTCCCCATCTCTGATGCACTGTTCCCCTCCCATGTCATACTCCTCCTGGTATCCCATTCTCTCTTTGTCCTGCTATTATAAAAATGAGAAGTTCTATAAGGACTGTGAACTCTTTGCTCCAACTTTGATTCCCACATGCATGTTAATTCCTCTTATAGTAAACCTAGTTTTCACGTAAGTTTTCCGAACATGATTTCCCATTGAGAGAGAATAATCTTCAATGCAACAATGCAAACATCTGTACTGCACATTATTTCCCTATCTACTTTGTCAAGATGTGTTTATCCACCCATGTGGTATAGCTGAAATATTGATGACAATCTCTTTCTGCCTGGAGCGTCTCTTCATGATATGCTTGTTTTCTGGGGAAAGAGAGGTCAGAAAGTCAAATCAGGAAGACTGAAGTTCAAATCCTGCTTCAAAAAACTTATTAGTTGTAAATCTAAGCAAGACACAACTTCTTCCAGCCTGTTTCCTCATCTGTAAAATGAGATGGTTTTGCTCAATAGCCCCTAAGGTGTCCTCCAGGGTTGGAAATTGTAACCCCCAGGGTTGGAAACAATTTTCTCTTTCATATCAAATATCTTTAGGAAAACTAGAGTCAGGAAAATACTGTGGAAAGATGTGTGGATTAGAAGTCAGGAAAAAAGGGTCCTTAATTCTGGCTCTACCATTAACCAGATGAGTAACCTTGATCAATTCATCTAGCCTCTCCAGATTGCAGTTCAACTCAGAAATTCAGTGACCCCTACGTAAGATGCTTATTATGAGCACAGTCCTTCTCATTTTAAAGAGCAAAGCCTCCATACTTATCAGATTCACTAACATGACAGAAAAAGAAAATAGGAAATGCTACAAAAGGATATGCAAAAATAGGTACACTATTACACTGGTTGGCGGTGAAGTTGTGAACTAGTCCAATCACTCTGGAGAACAATTTATAACTGTGTCCAAAGACCTGTAAAACTATGAATACCTTTTTGGACCCAGTTGGAGCTGCAGTCCAAAAAGAAAAAGGATCCATATGTACAAAAATATTTATAGCAGCTCTTTTTGTGGTGGCAAAGAATTGGAAACTGAGGAGATGCCCATGACTAAATTTGTGCACATGATTGTAATGGCCTATTAATTATTATACTATAAAAAATGACAAAGGGGATGGTTTCAGAAAAACTTGGGAAGACTTATATGACCTGATGGAAAGTGAGCAGAACTACAACAGTGAACAACTGCAATATTGTAATAATTACAATACTGTGAAAAACTTAACTACTCTGATCAATACAAGGATCTGTGGCAATTCCAAGTCTCACGATGAAAAATGCTATTCAATTCTAGAGAGAGAAGTGATGAACTCGACTATAGATTGAAGCATTTTTTCTTTTTTTAATACTATGGCTAATGCAAAACTATATTTTGCATGATTTCATGTTTATAATGGATATCACATTTTCCCTTTTCAATGGGTGAGGATGGGGGGAAGGAGAGAATTTGGAGCTGAAAACAAAAATAAACCAGAAATTTATGATACAAAGAACAAACCCCTTCCCAGCATTACGAAACAAGATTTTGCCTTTCCATTCTGGCAAGTCATTTTTATCATATCCACTGAGGAATCTGTGATGTAGGGTTTATACAGTGCTCAGAGGTTGCAGTTAATTGAATTTGAGATGCCTCATTATAGGTTTACTCAGAGTTGAGTGTTGCTAAGAGATCTGACCTAAGAAGAAGAAGACATCTCCTAATTCAATTAGTGTCTCAGGTGGGTGAAAAGTTATAACCCCTATGTGCTAGAATAAAGATTTAGGGTGCCTCCTGCAATACCTTTTACATGTAGCCCTCCTTACCTAGCATGCTGTGATGCCTCAGAAGCTGAGTTAAGAATCCTTTAGAAGCATTCTTAATTCTTTAGCAGGACCTTATTTGAAAATGAGCAGGATTCTCTCCTTGACATAAAGGGGAAGAAAATACTGACAGGTCTTCCTTACTGGGCTCAGGCTTTCATCCTAAGGGGACTACAGAACCAGAGAATGACACTTTGAGTTCAGGCATTTTGAAAACTTTAAGGGGCAATATTAGATCCAAACTGACATGACTCAAGGCTAAATTTGTGTTTGTATTACCTGTGATCAAAAGATCTCGGGGCTATTTGTTGTTTTGACGTCTCATTTAAAACAATGACAACATCATAGTAAAGCTTTAAGTCATTTTTGTTGAAAAATTAAGCACCCTCCAGACAACCTCAGAAAACAGACAGCAATCACCTTAGTCCAGAGTCGTAGGCCCTGACAGAGTTTACACTCTCCTGGTACAACCTTAAAGAACTAAGTGCCACATCCTTAGGATCTAAGTTAAGGAATAATAACTGTCATGGCCAAGCCCACTTGGTGCTTTCAGGTTTACATAGCACACTGCTCACAATTTTGCAAGGTGAACAATTTTACTAACTGGAGCTCGATGTGATTCAAGTGATTTGCTCAAAGGCATATAGTGTTCTGGTGTTCAAGGCCACGTATGAGCCCATGTTCCTTACTCCAGGTCTACAGACATAATAAAGTAGCTTTTACTGGGTACAGGTGTTTTTGTGTTTCATTTTCACAGAAAACAAAACAAAACGGGAACCAAAGAAAGCTTGTCAGTATAAATTTAAATTTGAACATTTCAAAGGAAACTTCTGAGCCACCAATTAAATTCTCATATCAGTTACTCAAAGGAAGCAAATATTTTTGTAAAAAATTTATTTCTCTGTAAATACAAATCCAAACATCAACAAACAATACTCCAGTGGAAAAATACTAGCCATTAACATTGAAAACTTTCTTTTTATTTAATAAATAGAACTTTGGCATTCAAAATTCTAGCTGTAAACCCTATTTTTTAAAATATAAAACCCCCCCAAAACACACACAAAAAAACAAAAACAACCCCTTTACACAAAGAGGCAAGAATGATAGGCCTGAAGGCATAAGCCATCCAGTGGCTTCACTTCCTTTTTACAATGACTGCATTTCAATTAAGTCATGACAACTGTATTTACACATGAGGTATTCTGAATGGTTCAAAAACTGAACCCAATTTACTAAAACTACCAGTCATAGAGACTGATCTAATAATACACACTGCTGTGCTTTTAATGTAACTGCCTAGCACCCTACTTCTCACATCTATGCAATACTGTAACTGATAGATACAAATGAATACATTCTGATGGAGATTCCTGCTCACTTCATAGGGGTCAAGAGCTCAGCTCCAAAGACAAATGCCTAGGACCTACTCCTATATTTATTAAATACTTCTCTCCTTGTTAGGGGAAAAAAAAAGCTTAAGAAAGTCTAATTAGGGAAGAAATAAGGTGCAATAATTATCGACATTCTTAAAGCTTATGTAAAATGGAAATGAACATGTGTACTGCAGGCAAAAAGGCACAAGGGTGACTGTATACAACTGTGGAATTAATATTGCTAATGAGTTATCGATTTGAAAATCTAACCATGTTCAATATTAATATTTTAATTAAAAAGGATAATTAGATCCCAAATTTTATTTTCCCCCTCTAAGATAAATGCTTTTACGGGAACACAAGATTATAGATGAGCAAAATTCCACATCAAGATAACTGGGGGTGAGGACAGGTATGGCTGTCTCTTTATATACTAAGTAGGACAGCTTTTCTTTTGCTTGTGGAGAACAGTAACGAACTGGCAAAATGGAAAGAGAATTAACTTTGGCTCTTGTGGCTGCATCTAATGGCAGTTTCAAATTGTTTAGCCTGAGTGTGGGGGTCATTCTAAGAACTGCTCATTACTTTAATTACAAATATACAATGATGCAAACCAATACAACACATGCCAATAACACAAGCTAGATGTGTGCCGAAGCACAACACTAAATACCTACAGTTCAGGGCCTCAGCTGTTCTTTGCTCAAAGAACAATTACTGATATTTTAAAGTACATTTTGAAATACAGTAATTTCTGTAAAATATACGCTCCCCAATTCCTACAAATTAATCATAAAGCTATAAATAGGTTAATAATTCAGCCCACTAGGGCAGAACTGTACAGTATCCATTATCAACTTTTTTCCAGCCCTTGAGATTGTCTCTTAATAGCTACTGAAGAAAATGATCATGACTAAAGCAGTTTAACAAACTCTTCATGACTAGAACTGATTTCACTAAATTATGTCTCTGTTAATATTAAGCAACCTTGTTACATATGTGAAATGGACCTACAAAGTGTTTTCAAATAAGTAAACAACCCAGCCTATCTTACACTACCAAAGCTTATTCTTCTTCCAGTGTGTTTTGCCAAGAGCTCAGTAATACCAAAGAGAATTTGCTGACATTAAATGAATTATAACTATTGTGCCTGTGGGGTCAGATTAATGTGGGCCTTTGGCTGAGACACCTGCCTGTTTTAAAGTGAAGGAAGCAGACTAAATTCACACTTCAAAAATCAAATGACCAATATTCAAATGTCAATATGGTCTGAGCATTAAAAGGCCCTTCCTAAGGAGCAAGCACATTTATGGTCACAATAACACATTAAAAGGGTTTTTCACACTAAAGAGAACCTTCAAAGTAGGTTAAATTTAAATTCTGAATATTTTCTTTTCATATACCATTGCAATAATTTCTCAACATTTTTATATTTCCAAAGTAATGTTATTATTGGTTTACTGAAGTATTTCTGGGTGACCCAATTCACTCTTTTTCGAGTCTTCCAGTAAAACAAAACCAATACCACTATTTTTTTTTTAAGTGTGGACAAAGTAGCACTTTGGCGGGGGGGGGGGGGGGGGGGGGGGGGGGGGGGGGGGGGGGGGTGTTGGGGTTTGCACACAGCACCAGAGGTGTTCTGTAAGAAAGTCTACAATGATTTTAGTTCTACCAACTGAAGGCAACAGTACTAGTTTGCCAGTTTTCCATTAAATTTACTTTTTAAAAATGCTCACCATAAAGTTACTTTAGTGCAAATTAATTACACTTTAGAACGTTAACTTATTAAAAAAATAATACCCTGAACAGATTTGATGACAACTAAGCCAAATGAATAAACAGACCTAGAAAAATGTTGACCATTAGGATAAAAAACAAAATACCCAACAACTTATCATTAAAGAGCATAGGAGATATTTAAACAAGATTATTTGGTGACCTAACTTGCTGATTGTCTACCCTAAGTCCAGTGACTTTCCCGTTCCAAGAGCTGGGAGTGGCCTATCCCAAGGGACTGTACTTTTTATATCTGCTTTACTGTCAAGGCATTTTCACCGAAGCTAAGAATTTCAGTTCTATAGAATAGAAGGATAATTTTAACTATTTTAAAATATAATACCCACCCATTTTAAAGTTTCTTCTTTGCATCACCTATTTAGATACAAGTTTACTACTTTAGTGCCTTATACTAGAATACTAGAGGTGGCGTTTTTATTTCCTTTAAAAATATAAAACAAATCAAACACATTATTTATTCTCTCTGGTGCCTGTATCACTCCATTCTATATTAAGATGCAGATGAATACATCATTACTGCACTGAATTAATGATTCCTTAATGACGGAATCAGTACCTCCGTTAAATCACCTCAGTTTCTAGCAAGGGAGTATTTTACACAGGCACTGGGCAGAATCCAAGCTGAATATATTAAAAACCGTTACTTGAACTAAAGCTGCAGAATCTTTTATATATGAGGCCTGCCTCTAAAAATAATGTGACCGACAGTTTTAAAAAAACAAAATCTCATCAGGTTGAAAACACGAAAATGAGTTCTGTCTGAAAGCAGTCCCTGACTAAAGTGGCAACATCACTATTCTAATAATGCTTCCATTTCTCAAAATATTTGTGGACCTACTCTTTAGTAGATCTTTGCCTTCAAGTTAGCTTGAGAGCTACAAAAATATTACACTTCACTCATATGAGTTTTACAAAACAAAATTCAATATTGCCTTTTTAGTAAACACTTTTGGGTCTAAATAACTTTTGATCATTTCCTAAAATTAAACTCACCCTCCAATAATGCAGATTTTCCACAATGAGGTTATTCAAAGAAGTGTGTGCCATAGATTCTGAAGGTAATGTCAAAAGATTATATTCAAAAGCATGTTAAGCAATGGCTGCATTTTGGGGTTAAGTGCATAATGTTGAATTAATTTGGATGCATAAAACTCAATTATGCTTAGTAAAAAATTACTCATATAAGTTAAAGAACTAGCATGGTCAAGTCATGGTCAAGGGTTAAATGAGGAGCTGTTATCTCAATGAGTGCAACTTGGTACAATAAACAAAAGAAATCAGCTAAGTATGGATTGTATCTTCTTTGTGTTGGTGAATATCCAAATATGAATGAAGACTGCAGCTAACTTTTTCAATAGCCTTCAATTTGAAATTTGGGCAGACAAAATTTTTAAGAATTACAACCAAAGCTAGTATTCTTAATTTCCCTTTTTGGTGATCATCTACAGCCTTTACAATCTTAACTATAAACAAAACTTTATGTTCACAATGTTCTTTTCAGATGAATAACTTACCCTGCCCCCAGAGAAAAAACCAACAGGAATTAATATGTAAAGATACTAGCACAAACTAATGCTAATATCCCCTTTGCTGGAAAAGAATACAAATGCTAAAAAACTCACTTATGTTGGTGATAAAAGTGTTTTATCCTATCAAACTTTCTCAACTGTAATAGGTAGCTAGAAAGCATACTAAAAACAGTTCACCTATCTACATACTACTACAATTCTAACCCATAAGACTGCATCTTTCAACAGCATGATTGTTCCAATAGCAAAAGCATCTTCCAAGTCCCTATAAAGAGGCAGATGTTATAAACCTTGCTTCTGTTAGGCCTTGAACATCCTAAATGTGCAATACAAATTTCTACTGGAAGGAACAATAAGTGGACATACAATCAGTACCTTCCTTGGAACCATTCCTTTAACCCCAGAATACCTTTATAAACATTAAAATGCCATGGGATTAAAAAAAAAAACCCTACCTCTTTAACTGAATAGCACTCTTCACAGCTTGGTCCCACAATCAGTAGTTTGAGAATAGAGATATTTTGTGTAGACTTTATCTACTTTTCAAATGGTGATCTGAAGTATGTGGGGTTTTTTTTCTTGATTAAATAAGTTCCATTGAAAACTATCTCCCAGTCCCATCCTTCCCTACCCGAAAATAAAACAATACACAAAAAAACCTATATGCAGGTGAAATAGAAATGCAATCTTCCAATATGGCTCCTGAACAGAAAGATGAAAAAAAGTTTACACAGCAGCACTGAGTAACGAGTCATTATTGCTGTGGAACCAATACTTTATCATTGGGTAATGCAGTTGTCTCCCATGTCCTGAGCATAGCGGTCTGATATCATAGTCCTTAATTCATCGATCTCCTTCCGTAACTGGCACATGTCTGATAGTTTTTTAGTCAGTGATTCTGGGCTGTGGTCATTCTCAGTCTCTTCAGTTGATGAGCTCATAGCTGTGAAAATAAAATGAAGAAAGTAGAGCTTCCCACATTTTCAATGCTATTTTGGAATTTTCAATTTTATTACCTCCATGACTATAATGCTATGTGCTAAAGGGTTAAAACTCAAGGAAAAATTACGTATGAATTTTCAACCTGTAAAGAAATTAAAACATCATAACTATTAATTAGCACTTGTAGACCTCTAAAATTTTGTTCCCATTTAAAATTATTTTTCTAGGGTATTCAGATGGCTAAGTGTTTTTAATAAAGTATCTAATATAATTATGCTATCTTTGTAAGAATATATCATAGTGCAGATATATGAAATTCAGAAATGGCTTAAGACAAAATTTCT
The DNA here is from genome assembly GCA_028646595.1 of Phalanger gymnotis. Taxonomy (NCBI): domain Eukaryota; kingdom Metazoa; phylum Chordata; class Mammalia; order Diprotodontia; family Phalangeridae; genus Phalanger; species Phalanger gymnotis. The sequence goes on along the minus strand of CM053627.1, from coordinate 126,909,523 downwards.
CACTACTGACAAGGTAAACTTCGAATGGTCTCTGTCAGACTTCTCCAGGGATTTCTATTTGATCCTCTACCATTTAATATTTTTATTAACGACTTGGATAAAGGTAGAGATGAAATGCTTATAAAATTTGGAGGTGAAATATGAAGTCACTAGCTAAGATGCTATACAATACCTAGGATACTAAAAGATCTTTGACAGAACAGAATGATAAGCTGAATCAAATAGAATGACATTTAAAAGGGATCAAGTATCATTCTTGGGCTGGGAAAACAAAACAAAACAAAACTGTTCTATTACAAAATAGGAGGGGCGTGGCTAGATTGTAGCTGGTCTGAAATGATGTGGGTGTTTTTATAGATAGACAGCTTCATCAATATGGGTCAACAGTGTCATCTGGCAGCCAAAAAAGTAACTTTGATCTTTGGCTGTATTGAGAGGCACAGGATCCAGAACAAAGAGGTGACAGCCAAAGTGTACACTGCTTTGGTCTGAGCATATCCAGACTATAAATGTTCAGTAGTATATACTACACTTTTAGAAAGCACACTGGTGAGCAAAAAGTGAGCTGGTGAGAGAATACTGAAAACTGAGGGTATTCATCCCAGAGATGACTTGAGGACACAATAGGGATTGGATTTCTGCTTGGTGGAGGTTGTAGAAAGTAAGATTTACACTTAATGAATATGAACACTTGCTAATGACTACAGCTGCCTACAAGTGGGATAGGCTACCTCAGGACAGATAGAATGATTGCTTACTTTTCAAGATAGGCTGGCGGAGGTTTGCTTGGTTAGCCATAGTAGAACTAAATGTCCTCTGAGCTATCTTCTAATTCTGAAAATCTGTGCTACTTCACAGGTGCTCTGAACTACTGTGCAATGTACTAAAATTCAGAAGAGAACATCCTTCTGTGTCTTCTCCCCATACTCAGGCATCTGAATCTTTCACTTAGTGCAAGATAGATCAAGATATACATGTAGAGTGGGTAAAACTGGCATGTAAGAATCTTACCTCTTAAAATGCTTTATAGTATGTTGGGTTTAGTGACATTAAAATGTTAACTTCCAAATTAGCTAAGTTATTTCCATCATATTCAAAGTAAGAATTACAAGGCAGTATGGGAGAATAGAAAGGACAATGGTGTTAGTAGTCAGAAAGATGAGTTTGAATCGTAAACATAAGGCAGAGACAGATAAAATGACTACCTATTAAAGTCAGTTTCCTTAGCAGTAAGATGGAGATTTAAACAACAATTTCAACTTCTCATTTCACAGTGGTGTCATGAAACTGCTTTGTAAGCCTTAAATTGCTCTAAAAATGGGCTATTTTAGAGACAGTTCAACTGTGGGCTTTCACTACTCAATCAGAACAGGGCAACAGACTGATTCTGAAAAGGAGAATTACTTGATTTCTACAGGGATGCAGCCCTTTTATCACTTGGGTCGATTATTTGGGGCTCAATCATTTATTCCAGTATTCCTCTGTGCATGTACAGAAAAATAAGAATTGCTCCCTCATGTCAATTACACTGTATTAATCTAGCCAATCCCGAGTTAAGCTGTGGTCTCTTTTATTTGACTTTCCTGTATATATCACACTCCTATTATACCACGTATGTGGTGCATGAGTATGTCTATCTTATCTGTTTGGTATTACTTCTATTTCAAATCCTATAGGATTCAGGTCCTTTAGTATAAACCATCATAAGGATTTTTTTTTTGGTGGGGGGAGGCAGAAGATAGGAGGATCAGAGAGAAAGTTGACAGTACAGAGTTAGGAGGCCCAGACAGCATCTGAATTTTTTTTTCTCAGTGGCCTGTGGCATGACACTCCTATGTAGGAAAAGAGCTGATTGGCCCACATACAGCTTCATTCACTCATTACACAAGAAAACTTGTGTTTAGGACACTAGTTAAATATCCAAATGCTCTTTTGGTCTTGAAACCTACAAAAAGACAAACATTATCCTTTCTTTGTTTCCTCCTCCTTGATGACCTATACTTCAAGCCTCTACAGTTTCCCTGACAGCAGTCCTCCCTTCTCAGCTTAGTTGACAGTCTTTGAAAATTACTATGCTCAAAAGCTTCATCTTCCTGCACTCAGCATGGGGATAAGCTTATCCAAACTAACTATACTAATTCTCTAACAAGAGAGATGGGTTTACTGGCCTCACACTCACCTATCGATCTGCAAATAATTAATGCTTATTCACTGAATAGGGAAACATTACCACCAAATATCTGTAGGCAGAGGCGAGATACCAATTCACTCAATGTGACTTATTTATTGATGGTTAAATCATCAATCCATAAAAGATAGGAAATTAAATGACAATTATTCTCAGCATCCCCTTAGAAATTATTAAAATATATTTTAAAGTGCCTTAAACAAAGTCACTGGCCATATCAGAAAAGTAAGAACATTTAACTCCCATTCCAGTCACTTACCCTTTGTGTACCTTTAGCCTTTAAGATAATCCTAATTAGTCTGAGGCAAGGAAGAAGATATTCTAGTTCTGCAAAAACTGAAACTGAACTGAATCTGCATCAACTGTCAATGAAATGAGAAGTCACATGTCCATCTATATCCACAGAATAGTTCATGGGCTAGAACATCAGAGATTGAGTTCAAATTGTGTGTGGATCCATTGTTGATTTGTTGTTCATGATTCTCTGTAATTCATTTATGTCAAAAAGATAATGTGTACCATAGCAAAGAGAGAAAAGTGAAAAGAGTCTAAAGCTAAGGTAAAGAGATTAGAGAATCAGAGAATCTTAATAGCAGAAGTGAACTTCACTTAGAGAAATCCCCTTCGCTTTAAATATGAGGAATCTGAGATCAAAAGAGATTATGAGATATGCATGAGGTCACAAATAAGTTAAGTGGACGATATGAACTTAGAACTGAAGCCTAATTCTTTCCATAGTTCTACTCTACCAACCTAAGAGGAATGGCTTCTAATCTTGTTCTGTTACTGTTTATATAACTTCAGCAAGTTAATTTCTCTGTGCCTCGGTGTCTTTCCTATAAATTATAAGTCATGCTTAGTTTCATCATAATGAGGATGAAAGGAGATAAACATTAAAAAGGAGTCATTTTGGGGTTATATAAACCTAAAGTACTGTAAGAGGAAAAAAAGACCAACTATAAGCATTCCGTTGTGGGGGGACAGATTTCTGATTAAGAAGAAAAATGCAAGAATAAGATGTTACTTACATCTGATTCCTAGTAATAATGAAAGATTAGGCTCCTTGCCCTGAGCTCTCTGATTAAGAATGCTGCACAATGCTTTCAAGTCAAACAAACAATGGGACATTTCCTTGAACAACTGATCAACCATGTTCAAATTCAATAGTGGCTGTAGAGATAAGTCAGCCTGATGCTTAGATCGTTTCTCTTGCTGTTCTTCTAAGAAAGGAGAATATTCTTCACTTAGTCTTTGGTTCTGCATTAGAATAAAAGAACAGAGGAGTTCAATGAAAAAAGATAAACACAATTAAAAAATAGAATGATAACAATTTTAATAAAATACATGAGACAAGTATTCTAAAACAACTGCATTTCATTTTAGTTGTGAATTTAATAGTAATTAGCTGCAAATGGATTGTCTTCACCAAAAATTAAGAAACGGTCATTTTCATTTATTTTTACGAAAAGTAACTTACTTAAATAAAACAGGTAATTTATGTTTCAAATGTAATCTGAATTTCCTGTACTCACTTCAAGTAAAGTTTCTGTTAACTTCACTATAGTCTTTTCTTTTTCTTCAAGCTCTTCCTCCATTTTTTGGGTTGCCAATTTCTCTTGACAAAGTTTCTCTTGCATAGACTAAAAAAAATCAGGAAGAAAGACATGTCAATACTGAAAGCTCAACAGCAAAAGAAAGCAATAAGGATTTTTAATTAATTTTTCCTTTTTTATGGTCCTCTACCTTTAGTGTAATCTTTAGGTCATTCCACATAACCAGAAAAAGACCACTCACTAGAGGGATAAGAGACAAAGCTTTTTCTTATACAAAGAAAGAATGGGTAGGAAAAGATATGAAGCCTTAAACTGTTTAAATATTTTATCCCCAAGAAGTCCTTTTTGATAGCAAAAGTATCTTAGCAACTAAAATTTATGTTAATTTTCTTATGGCTAACAAGGTAAAATTCTTTTAATCTTTTACTTTTCCATTATCAACAATATATCAAATCTTCCCTCCTCTGCAAGCAGTATTTTCAGCAGCTGATTTTGCTGCTAAGATCTCTGAACTCCTATATCCTTTCATTTTGAAAAATTAGACTATATATTTATATAGGCATAGGACATAGTAACATGAAGTAGTGTTATTTTTAAAATTTTCTTTACAGCAGCAGGAAGGACATTTTAATAGCATTTGGGTCACTTCTGCTAATTATTTTAATTTTCAACTATAAACCTAAGTACAACTTGTAACAAAATCTGCAGTAATTAATGAATGCTGGAGGGCTTCTCATCGATTTAATTCATCGACTATCAAAATCAATACATGTACAAGTAGAAGAATTCCTCCTAGCTATTTTTAGAGCTATATTCAGTCTCTTTAAAAATACTTCAGAAAAATGATTACTTGAATACCAATGAATCTACTATGAAGGGAATTCCTCTCTCCCCATCCATGACTTCATCTCTGGATTAAGCATAAACACAGACAGAATGGACATTACCACTGATTAAATAAAGGTTTTTGGAATAGCAATGCCCTCAGTCATTCATCTGAGTGACTGATGTATTTAGAGCAATTCATAACTTTTTTGTGTGTCATGGATCTTAGCTGGCAGTCTGGTGAAATCTACAGACCCCTTCTCAAATAATTTTTAAATGCATAAAATAAAATATATACGACTACAAATGATAATGATTACAACGAAATATAGTTAACAAAAAAAAAGTTGTTTTTTAAACAAGTTTATAGATTCCAGGCTAAGAATCCTTGATTTAAAAGTTTGTTTTTAAATTTAGTCTCCAGGTTGTAACTGGTTACATCCAATGAATTACAAAAACATAAAAACGTTCTAAAAAGCTTACAGTTTGTGACACACAGGAAATCTAATACAACAAAGTCTTAGTAATTTGGGTCCAAAGGAATACTATCTATCCAGGGACACATGCAGTTGCAAAGCATCCTACTAAAAGTGAATCTTAAAACACTGAGGGTTCTCTTTTCATGGATGTTTATACCTAACAAATACTGGAATGCATTTGTAACTATAGTCATCTACAACTGTCAGTAACACATGGCATAATTTCACCAGCTGATAATTATTCATCTCTATATTACAAGCCTGGCATTTTATTTGGATGCAATCCATAACAGTGCTAGCTTCTGAATACTCCTAACTGCATAAACATGTTGCCTGTATATATCGAGAATACTAGATTTTTATAGCTGTATGAAGCTTAAAGAACATTTTCCCTAATCCTATTATGAGGAAACAAGTTCAGTGAGTTTATAACTTGTCCTTCATAATGCTCTAAAAACCATAAATTTTTACTGGTTTGAAATAAGAGTATGCAATAATGGTAAATGTGCATAGTTTTGAATTCAATATGGTGCTGAATTTATTCAATAAATAGCAAGAGAGTACATCAGTGGTTAATATGTTGGCATGTATGACTACCCATTCATTATGTGATACACATTCAATCTTCTCTTGATCAAACAAAAGGGGTTATCTGGTGGTATCGCTAGTAGTTACAAGTAGGACAAGTGGATTTGGGTGATACATCAAAACTAGCATGCAAGGCAAGCAAGATTCAAGGACATTTTGCAAAAAGCAATTTAACAGTGGAAAAGACCATGTACATGAGATACTTCTCCCTGAAGAATCAACTGCTATATGATTTCTAGCTAATAAAACTATTTTCTTTTGATAGATAGCATGCTTCACTCAAAGCATCAATGCTTCTTCATTCTGAACTGTGTGAAAACTGCATATAATTTCTTTTTTAAAAAAAATCTACCAAATCTATAAGCTTCATCAAACTCAAATGTAACGTAATTCAAATGAAACCAGAGCTTTCTAAATAAAAACAAAGCATCATCATTGTTAAAAAAAAAAGAAAAACAAAAAAAAGGGCATTCCTGAATTAACGAAGAATGCTTTCAATTTCCTACGGCCCCCTTTACATCTAATGTAGGAAAGATGTGGTTAATTTTATTTCAGAAGGCATATATGTGAGAGTATCTTGCTTCTCACTTCATATGAATCCAGTATACTAAGTATTTAATTATTTCTTAGTTGTACCTGAAGTATAGACAAATGAATATTTTATTTTCCTCAAAGATTTACTTGCTACTGATCACTGATTAATTTTTAAATTTTTTAAAAAGACTTCATCATGTCTGCTGCAAATTAATTTATTCAGGTCTCCATTTAAAAATATTACAATGAAGGTTTTAAAAACTTTATTATTGATGAAATTTACCTAAATAAGGTACGGTGGTTAGTGCTATACTTGTAGGCAATATTTGAATCCTCCCTAAGAAACTTGGAAGTTGTTTGATCCTGAAAGTCACCTAAAACCTCTCAAGTCTCAGTTTCCTCATCTGTAAAATGGGGATAAAAAAAGTGTCTGTCTCTCAGGGTCACTGAGTCTCAAATCAGATAATATATGTAAAGTTCTTTTGAAATTCTAAGGCACTATAGAAGTGTTAACGGCTATTATTGTTTGTTCACAAATTAAATGATCCATTCAAATAATTTATATATGGATCTATAAAATACAGAAATTTAAATTATCAATCCACTACTCACAGTAAACTAACATTTGTCAGACATTTCGCAAACTGAAAACTTAAACACTGTTGACCAAATGCTATTCTAAATATCTGTAATCTCCATTGGCCTTATATTCCCCATCTTAATAATGTATTCAGAACCAAGTTTACTAAGTTATTAGATGAAGATATTTATTTGAAGTATCATTTTCTGAACAGCTGAAAAATAAAGGTTTTGAAGTAAGAAGTTAGGTGGCTTGACACCCATTTTCCCCTATATTAAACAGCTCAAGTGATAGAGCACTAGATTTAATTTGTATAACATTCTCATAAGCTTATTGTTCTTTTTGAGAGGATATATATGTATATATGCATGGATCTGAGTGTGTGAGAAGTCTATTATGCCCAATTTTGACCTTTCCAATCTTTTTATATATCACTCCTCTCCATGCCCCATTCTATCCAGGTTACTGGCTAACAACTGCGCTATGATGGTGGGATACCCTGTATATCAGCAAAACTGAATAATAAAAGTATTACTGAACATGAAATGTGTTTCACTGAAAATATATGAAAGATTTTCAAAATATATGAATATGTATTGGATATAAAATGTGAATATATCTACCTTCAAAAGTTTAGCCAGATGCTGTCTCCTGCCCAGGAACCCTTTCCCACATCCTTTATCTCTGGCAAGGGCAGCCTCTCTGAGGGCCACTGCCCCTTCACAACAGACAATGGCTACAGACCATTTGCCTACATCACTGTTCCTCAAGGTTGTCTTGGTCTGCCATCTGCCTTCTTACTTTGCCTGTCAAACTCGAACTGCCACTTCACAGTATTTGGCAAAAACTAAGTACTTAACAAATGCTTTTCCACTGCATTCAAAACGCTTTAGATAATACTAACAACAATAAAAACAATAATAACAAACATTAATAGCTAACATTTATTCAGTGGTTTAAGGTTTCCAAAGTGCCATAACTATTTGCTCTCATTTTGATCCTCACAATAATCTCTCTGAGGTGGGTGCAGTCATTCCAATTTTATAGTTAAGTGACTTGCCCAGGGTCACACAGGTATTAAGTATGAGTCAGGATTTGAACTGTAGACTTCTTGACATCCAGCCCAGTACTTTACCCAAAATGCCATCTGTATGCCACTAATCTCACACATGGAACAAAACATAAAGATTAAATAAAAATGGCAAATTGCCTAATATTAAATCTTCGAAATTTTAGTAGTTATTTCAGTATTCCTTTTTCCTTCTTTTAATTGGGTTCATACTAAGTCGGATTTTAAGAGTATATTCGAACCAGAACGAAAAAAGACACTCATTATCATCATAATAGTTTCTTGAAACAACAATTAAAAATGACAAACATTTGCATAAAAGTATACTTAGGAAAAAAGTCTTATTCCTCTAAGATGAGCTTGATGAAAATTAAGTTTTTTTCACATTCCAAGTGCTTATTTAGTGAAAAGCAAATATTTAGTTCCATTAATTGTTCAAATATAAGTTTTGACATGAAAACTGTAATCAAATTAGATATGGGAAGGGACTGAAATGCTCAAGGAACACAAAGTAATTTCAAAAACACAGGAACGGAATTATCTATTATCATGTATTATCACATTTTGAAGAAAAACTATATATGAGGAAATTAGTTGATATGCACGTATATAAGAATTATAGGTATAACAGAGATATGTTAAAAGACATCATGTTGCACGTTGTATTGTTTTATCATATCCTTCTATTACACTACATTATATTAACTCATGTAGTATTCTATGCTATATCAAATATTTAGTAATAATCATATATGTAATCATTCCTGGAAAAGAATTAGAATTTAACATATCTTGTTTATTTTTCTATTTTTTATGGAGCTCATATTTTTTTTCTCAATTATTTATTTAACATTTTTAGTTTTCAGCACTGATTTCCACAAGAGTTTGAATTACAAATTTTCTCCCATTTCTACCCTCCACCCCACTCCAAGATGGCATATATTCTGGTTGCCCTGTTCCCCAGTCAGCCCTCCCTTCTGTCACCCCACTCCCCCCCATCCCCTTTTCCCTTGCTTTCTTGTAGGGCAAGATAAGATTTCTATACCCCCTTCCCTATGTCTTATTTCCCAGTTGCATGCAAAAAAACCTTTTTTTTTGACCATCTGCTTTTAAAACTTTATGTTCCAAATTCTCTCCCCTCTTCCCTCCCCATCCACTCTCCCCTAAGAAGGCAAGCAATTCAACATAGGCCACACATGTATCATTATGCAAAACATTCCCATAAATAGTCATTTTGTGAAACACTAACTATATTTCCCTCTATCCTATCCTGTCCCCCTTTATTCAATTTTCTCCCTTGACCCTGTCCCTTTTCAAAAGTGTTTGCTTTTGATTACTTCCTCCCCCTATCTGCCCTCCCCTCTATTGTCCCCCCTTTCTTATCCCCTTCTCCTTAATTTCATGTGGGGTAAGATAACCAATTGAGTATGTATGTTATTCCCTCCTCAAGTCAAATCCAATGAGAGCAAGATTCACTTATTTCTCCTCACCAGCCCCCTCTTCCCTTCCAATGAACTGCTTTTTCTTGCCACTTTTATGTGAGATAATTTGCCCCATTCTATCACTCCCTTTCTCCCTCTCTTAATCTATTCCTCTCTCATCCCTTAATTTATTTTTTTAGATATCATCCTTTCATACTCAACTCACCCTGTGCCCTCTGTCAATACATACATATATACATATACACACATACATATACACATATGTATATATACATACATATACACACATACATACATATATGTATATTCCCTTCAATTACCCTAATACTGAGAAAGGTCTAATGAATTACACACATCATCTTTCCATGTAGGAATGTAAACAAAACAGTTCCACTTTAGTAAGCCCCTTATGATTTCTCTCTCTTATTTATCTTTTCATGCTTCTCTTGATTCTTGTGTTTGAAAGTCAAATTTTCTATTCAGCTCTGGTCTTTTCACTGAGAAAGCTTGAAAGTCCTCTATTTTATTGAAAATTCATAGTTTGCCTTGGAGCATGATACTCAGTTTTGCTGGGTAGGTGATTCTTGGTTTTAAACCTAACTCCTTTGGCCTCTGGAATATCACATTCTAAGCCCTTCCATCCCTTAACGTGGAAGCTGCTAAATCTTGTGTTATCCTGATTGTCTTTCCACAAAACTCAAATGGTTTCTTTCTGGCTACTTGCAATATTTTCTCCTTGATCTGGGAACTCTGGAATTTGGCGACAATATTCCTAAGAGTTTTCTTTTTGGGATCTTTTTCAGGAGCAATTGGTGAATTCTTTCAATTTCTATTTTACCCTCTGGCTCTAGAATATCAGAGGCAATATTTCTTGATAATTTCTTGAAAGATGATGTCTAGACTCTTTTTTTGATCATGGCTTTCAGGTAGTCCAATAATTTTAAAATTTTCTCTCTTGGATCTATTTTCCAGGTCAGTGGTTTTTCCAATGAGATATTTCACATTGTCTTCCATTTTTTCATTCCTTTGGTTATGGTTTTATAATATCTTGATTTCTCATCAAGTCACTAGCTTCCACTTGCTCCAATCTAATTTTTAAGGTAGTATTTTCTTCAGTGGTCTTTTGGACCTCCTTTTCCATTTGGCCAGTTCTTTTTTTTAAGGCATTCTTCTCCTCATTGTCTTTTTGGAGCTCTTTTGCCATTTAAGTTAGTCTATTATATATATATGTGTATATATATATATTTATACTTAATTAACTTTTATGTCTATGCTCTATATTTTCCATATACTTGTCTTCTCATTAGAATGTAAGCTTTTTTCAAGTAGGGATTATTTCATATTTTGTAACTTGTACCCTCATCACTTAGCAAAGGACCTGGCATATGTGTCACATGTTGAATGATGGATAGAGTGTCAGTCAGTCAAGCAGTTGATACACATTTATTAAGTGTCTACTATGTGCCACTCAATGTACTTAAGCACTGGAGGTACGGGGGGGGGGCGTGCGCCAAGGCGGCATGGTGGCCACAGAGCCTGCTCTCAAAGAACTCACAGTTTAATGGGGGAAACAATATGAAAACAAGTGATTTACTAACAAACTATAAACGATAAATTAGGGATAATCAGCAGAGGGAAGGCATTAAATTTAAGAGAGTATAGGAAAGGTTTCCTATACATGGTAAGATTTTAGCTGGCCTTAAAGGAAGCCCGAAAAACCAGGAGGCTGGAAAGCAGGAGAGCTTTCCAGGCACTGAGGAGAGCCAATGAAAGTGCCCAGAGTCAGGAGATGGAGGGTCTTGTTCAAGGAACAGTGAGTCCAGCGTCACTGGATCTCAAGTCCAGTGAGTTAGGGAGAGAAGGGTGTAAAAAGACTGCAAAGGAGGCGTAGGGTACAGAGCTAGGTTATGAAGGGCTCTGAACAAGAGAAGATGTTTTTATTTGATCCTGGGGATGACAGGAAGCCACTGATACTGACTAGGAAGGTTGTATGGTTACACCTGTGTTTTAGGAAGATCATATTGAAATCTGAGGGAAGAATGGATTGGAGTGGGGAGAGATTTGTGGCAAGGAGACCAAACAAGAAGGTTTGAGGCAGTAAGGACCTACACTAGAATGGCAGCAGTGCCAGAGGAGAGAGGAAATCTTAAAATGCAAATGCCTTATTGGTCAAAGCATTGACAACATAGGTATAACCTTTTAATTACATTTTTTATTACTTTCATCCAACCTAAAAATGCTTTAAAGAAATAAAAGGAGTGCATTTCTTTACTTTTTTTTAAATTCAGAGAACAAAACAGAACAAAAAGCTATTTTTCCAAATATTTCTTCATAGGAAATATACAGAATTAATGAATTCAAAATTTTACCTCAATATTCCATATTGGGAAATGAGACCCTTGCATACATATACAGATAAACTGCACTAAAGTCATGTGCATTTGATTTTGAAAATAAGTTTCCCTTTCACACTGCAGGATGTTAGGGCCCCAGCACCCTCACAGTATGGAAAATCCATGTGAAATTTTTTGGGCCTCCCTTAGTACCAGAAAAAAAGTCTGAATTATGGCATAAAAAGATAAAATGATGATATTATACAATATTATATGTATATTTTATGCATTTCTGAGTTTCTAAAATTTTTCTGTGGCTTCCACAAAACTCCAAAATTCTCATTTCTTAGGCTGACCCGCGATATATCAAAACTACAATGGGGAAAGTTGTGATGTGGAAGGGATGTAGAAGTTTTCTTAAATTGAACTCTATTGACATAAGCATAAAGTATTCCTTACCTGAATTTCTAACAACATTCTGTCAATCTTATTTTGCTGGCTGTCTATTACCTACATAAATAAAACACAAATCAGTCTATTACCAATTCATTTCTTCTATTAGTTTGACCAATACAACACTTCTAGACCTTGGTCTCATTTGTGAAAACTTTAGTGGGATTATTCCCTTTGCAAAAGTATTTTGCAATAGGGTATATTTGCCTAGCAAGGTCAAATAGTTCACTTAAAATATTATTTTAATCATATTTAATTTTGAACTTCTTAGAAACACATTTAACGCATACAGTTGTATAACCATTTCTAATTACTAATATTTGTGATCCCTAATTCTATCCCAAGTTTGACTTTGTATAAAGAACTCAAGATTACAAAGAAAATCTTTGGTTTTTTTTTTTGTTTAAGCTGAGAATATACGGTTTTTTTTTTTTAAATTAAACATACTATATAATTTCCTCTTCATCTAGAAAATCTGATTAAATTTTCCTTCCCAAAGAAGAATTAATGAAACAAGGCATTATCTAATGCAATTACACTAAGTAAACAGGACTTTTCACTTCTCACTCCCACCATTAAAGCTGTAGAACATAACTTATTCATATTTATAGTGGAAATGTATTGCCTGACCTTACTGGCATTCTCATTCTGTTCTTTGAGGTGATCATTTTCATCCTGAAGTTGTTTTGCATCTAGTATGGGTAGCCGGATACCATCTTCAAGACACCTTTCAACTTTCTGTTGTAAACTATATTAAAATTTGAAAGACAATTAATGAAAATAAGTTCAAAAGGCTAATTTTAGTCAAGATCTCTAAAACCAGGTTTTTCTTTAATGCCTATGGCATTTTGTATAACAGCAGTATATTTTGTACAATAGTATGGACAAGGAAGGCAGCTAAAGTCCTGAAATTCTTACACATTTATGCCTCTTAGCATTCTCTCTTTCATTTGGGCTTTCCTATTTCTCTTCTGGGCAGCTAGATGGTATAATGAATAGAGTGACAGACCTAGAATTGGGAAGACTCATCTACTTGAGTTCAAATCTGGCCTCAGACACTTCCTCACTATGTGACCCTGGGCAAGTCACTTAATCCTGTTTGCCTCAGTTGCCTCATCAGTAAAAAGAGCTAGAGAAGAAATGGCAAACCACACCAGTATCTCTGCCAAGAAAACCCTAAGTAGAGTCACAAAGAGTCTGATGCAACTAAAAAACGACTTAAACAACAAATTTTCTTTTCTAAATACCATTACTAATTCCTAAATATCTTCCCCTTCCATCTCTACCTAAAATTCTACCCAGTCTTCCAGTTTTCAAGACTCTTTACAGGGAGCAATTCTTCCATATTATTGCGACTGACTGGTGTGTATCGGTTGTGTCTAACTCTTTGTGACCCCATTTGGGATTTTTTTTTTTTTGGACAAAGATACAGGAGTGGTTTCCATTTCCTTCTCCAGTTCATTTTTCAGATGAGGAAATTGAGGCAAACAGGGTTAAGAGACTTTCCCAGGGTCACACAGCTAGTAAGTATCTGGGGCCACATTTGAACTCAGGTCCTCCTGACTTTAGGGCTGGCGCTCCATCCACACTGTACCACCTGGCTGCCCCAAAATTCTTCCATGAAGTCTTCTATAATCCCCTTAACTAAAGTAATTTCTCCCCTCCTATTAACTTTTTTCTCATGTTTCAATTGGATTTTGTTTTTGCTTTTTTTAATCTGCAGGTTTTCTCTCTCCTAGAACCATAAGCTCTTTAAAAAGAGGGGTCAAATCTAAAATATTTAGTAATCTCCCCAAGTACATTGTTTTGTGATAGCTAAAAGAATCAATCCATCTGCACTGCCCATATTACATATCCTGGTAATTTTTCCTCCCACCCACCTCACAGACCTGGTGCTTTCTGGTGGCAGAAAGGGGACGGAGGTAAAAAAGAAAAAGGAAGTAGCCTACTATATCTGAATAGGGTGCTATTCTTGGCTTTGCTACTTATTAGCTAGATGACCATGGGGAAGTCACTTCTCTCTGGCTATAAAATGAAGAGCTATATACTGAAGGAGTAGGAAAAAGTGAAATGGTGCTATTGACAAGGGTGAGGAATAAAAAGTAAAAAGAATTGAGTCCAGTCTCTTGTTCTAGCTTGTAATTCTCTGTATGTGTGTTGCAAAAAACACAAGGAAACAGAAAAATGTATCTTCTATTTCTAGATTGAGGTGAATTATCCTCCCTTTTCTTCCAGTAGACACAGCAAACATGGGTGTGTCTTCTTTTCCAGGAAAGAAAAAAAAAAGTGCCATACGTAGAATCTACAAGATAAATAATGGTCTTGAACTTCACAATGACATCAGCGAGTTAACGTGGCCATGTCACAAATAAAAAGTGATAAAAAAGGATGCACCAGAGGGATTTTATTTATTACTAATGTTGTACTGCTTTGTAGTACTTTATCACTTGTCACAAAAATGTTTCCACAATCAGTCTAAAAATAAAAAGCATAAATACTTTATGTTCTAAAATAGCTTGCTTCCCCCTAATTTAGTATCAAAAGACATTATTTATAAGTATTTTTAGCATTTCAAGAGAAACAAAATCCATTACCAAGATTAAAACTTTTCAAATGTAAAGGGTAGTCAACTGTGAGAATGGGAAAAAAAATGTCTGTACCAAAGAGCACAGTGAAAGAGCCCTGGATTTGGAATCGGAGGCTGGAGGCTCTAATCCTGACTTTACTACTTATTAGGCGTATCAACAGTTCCCTTTTGAGTGCTCATGAGCCAATCCTTTAATAACACATTTTAGAATTTTCCCAGGAAGCAAAAATCAAACCTCTTAGTATATATAGGCTGAAAAATTTATGTCTTGCTTTTTTGAAAATCTTGACATATGTTTGTAAATCAGTCTTGAGACATCTCTCCTGACCATGTTTAAACATCACCAAAAGCAGCTCAGCAATGATACAAAGGTTCCTGGAATATAGTTTTGTGGCCCTGGTGACCTGATCCAATTTAGATTAGCCAGGCACTATTTCGTCACATCCTCATCTAACTTGGGCCTTTCTTACCCATGGCTATGCTGGCTTATAAGCAATATAGATCTACTTGGAGTTATCAAGAAAAGGAATAGACATAGTCCTGAAAGAAATTAACTAGTTCTCAGAAGACTTGCCCCAATCCTTAAACAATGATAGGAATGTTCCAGTGGCTTTAACCACATAAAGAAAGTGGAATGAAAGTAAGAGGAACTGCATAGTAAGATATGTTATTAGGTCAAGGATGAAAGGTTGAAGGCATATAGGATGTGTAGCAGACACCAATAAAATGAGTAGATTACTGAGGTGAATATAAAAGAATCGATTTGTAAGAAATGGAATCCTTATTTTCTCTTGTGAATGTCTATTAATTATCTCTCAAACCAGTGAAATAAGAAGACTGTGTTAGTATTGAGAAAAATTATCACTATTACGTTAATGTTTCTTTTCTCTGCTAACCCCAAACACTTGGCAGGATAACTATGTTGTATTCGCATTTAAAACATTATGTAGATGTCAGACTATGAAATGCTGGCCAATGACAGAACTTTCCACAATGAAATCATACCCCCCCCTTTATCTTTACCATAAGTATGTAAGTAGTGGTTATTTGCATTTAAATTACTTTATCCAAAACTTCAACTTTCATATTTCAAGATAATCTAATGCCACACTGAAAAAACTGATAGATCTCATACCTTTGCACAGTAGTAACCAACTCCTTTTCTTTCTTCCGTTGACAGGCTAGCTGCCCTTCTTTCTCTTGATACTGAGTTCTGATCTCTCCAAGTTTTTTCTCCGTATCTTTTACAGTCTCTTGTAAGTTCTTGTTTTTTTCTTCTAGAATCCGCAGCTAAAAGAAAGTGTTTATATCATGAAAGTGAAGATACAATTTAATAAATGATTATCAGAAAAGTTTAATTTGGAGATTTAGTATTCTCAGGAACAAAATGTGCACACTAATTTCATTCTCATTTCTTAGAATTTAAGGTGTGCTTCATAGGAAGGGGAGCTCAGAGCATGAGAGATGGAGTCAAGGTTGCGGAGAAAGAAGAAACAGGCAGGAGAACACGTCATGGCTGGAGAGATGGAGAAAACCTGGGCAATTTCATCTGCTTGGATCTCTGCCATCACCACTTTCCATACACCCTCTCCTGAAACTTTCTTAGCTTCCTCATCCTGTCTTATCTTCAGTCAGTTATACAGCTTTCTAAACCAAAGCACATATCCTCACTCCAAGCACACTTCGCACACACACACACACACACACACACACACACACACACATGACACTCACACTTTCTTGTGAAAAATATTACTTCACTCTGGAATGAAGGATTAGGTAGGGATTAAGAGAAAGGCAAGGTGGAGAGTAACAGTATTCATGTGGCCAGAGACTATGGGAAAGAGCTTGATAATAGGGAGATTGTCTTGAAGGATTTGAATTAAAAAAAAAATCCACGTCAGTGAAGCTCAATAATTATCAGAATGTTTTGAAGGAACAATTATTTCAAGATAATGGATTGGTCACAGAGCCAATTTGGAGAAGGAATAGAAGTATAGATATAGGTGGAATAGTGACAAAGGACCAAGTAACTGGCTGGAAATAAATGACTTGTTTGGGATAGAATTAGGAAAAAGTAAAGAGGTCATGGGAACAGTTTAAAAAAAATCAGGGGAAAAATAGACCTAATTAATACTCTTTGTAATGGAATTAGGCTCCAACAAGAGCCCTATGAGCATGTGTGCCATATAGGTTCTTTTGAAGCAAAGCAAGTTTTTGATAGGATTGAAATACACACATTTAGATGTGTGAAGCCCACAATATATTTTAATGCTATAGGACTTAAACAAATGAGATTAACTTACACCCAGACAAAAATATTTCACTTCAATATTTAAATTCATTAATTCTTAAGAAGCCAACTTAAAACATAGTTTCAATATTTTATTATTCATCGCAACAGAAAGCAAGGGTCCCTCTTTACCTGTTGGCTCTGGCTCTGCACATCATCCAGAGTTGGCAGATCAGCCAAGTACTTTTCCAAGGTCTCAATTCGTCTTTGTTTCTCTTTGTTTTGTTCAGATTCCTTCTGACATTTCTTTTTCAAGCTACTAATGTACCTATCTCTGGTTTTAAGCTAAAAAGAGAATATATGTTTAATTGGCGTTTATATGTGACAGAATTTCATTAGAATAAATCTATGTTTCAATATTCAGAATCACTGGATCCAGTAAGTCCACCTATTTGATTTAACAATAAAAACATTATTCCAACAATTAATGTGTATATGTGTCTGTACACATACACAGACACACATATACATACATACATATGTGTATATATAGATTTTTACTTTAAGCCAATAAATGCACATGAACTTAATCAATAAGGTAACAAGTATTTGCACAAATGTGTTTATTTTGCATATGTATACCCATTTATTTAATACTATTTGAAAGTAATCATTTTGAAAATTCAATAATCAGCAATGATACCACAATAATTAAGATCAATAACAGAGATGAGATAGGAAAAAGATATTTAAATGATAATCTGAAAGGAGGTGATCACTCCTGCCACTCAAAGCTCCTAACATATTTTTCTGGTTTTTAAAAGCTCATCTATCTCCCCTCCAAAGAACAGTCTCTTCCTATACTCACAGTTTGGAGTTTTATTTTGGTTTGTCTTTGCTTAAAAATGCAAAAAATTCCATTTTTAGATCTCTCTGCTACCCAAGTTTTTTTCATGTGAAGCTGAAATTTGCCTCCTTATACGGCAGGTAGGTGGTGCAGGACAGAAAGCACTGAATCTGAAGTCAACAAGACATAAGGTGAAATCCAGACTCAGACATTCACTAGCTGTGTGGCCCTGGTCAAGTGACTTAACCTCAGTCGGCCTTAGTTGCCTCATCTATAAAATGCTATTATTATAGTACCTATCTTTCTCACAGGGTTGTTATGAGGATAAAATGAGATAATATTTTAAAGTGTTTTACAAACTTTAAAGTACTATATAAACCCTAGTTATTGTTGTCATTAATACCATTATCTTTGTTCCTAAATTCTGTCCGTTGGGTCTAAGTAGAATAAATCTTATCTCTTTCACAAAATAGACCTTCTCTTCTGAAAGCTAACTATCACAGAATCAAAGGATCTCAGAGTTGTGAAGTACATCTAGGTAAACCCTATACAAACACGAATCCTCTCTACACCACAGCCAAAAAGTAGTAATTCAGTCCCTGACTGAAGATCTCCACTGAATGGGAACCTATTTTCTCTTCAGGTATGCCATTCAACTTTTAGATAGCTCTGACTGTTAGAACTTTTTCTTTGTAGTAAGTCAAAATTTACTTCTTTCTCGTTTCTATAAGATGTTTTTATTTCAGTTTTCCTAGTAGAACAAATCTAATCACTTGTCCACATCACACCCCTTCAAATATTTTTCATAGGAGGAAAGATCTGGCTAGTAACCTAGCCTAATCCTGGGCAAATTTCATTTTGATTCCTACTGTTACTTCGAATTAGGTACACTATCACCCATTTATACTGCTCAATCTTCAAATGGTACTTTCAAAACTCTACTGGCTCTGCAATCTGTCAGAACAGGGCTCTACGCTAGGTAATGGAAATTAAAAGACAAAATAAAAAGGGAGTCCTAACCCACAAGGAGCTTACATTCTATTGGATGATCCGAAGTTGGAAAGAAAATTAAAAATAACGAGAGATCATGAAGTTTCCTAAAAAAAAAGTAGCAGTTAAACTAAGCCTTGAAAGAAGCTAAGGATTCTAAGAAGTAAACCTAAACCATGAGCGTGATCTAGGCACAGTAGGGATTTAAGACATGGAATGTTCAGTTCAGGGAACAGTAAGTAATCTAGGATGGATGGATACGAAATCAGTCCGTGGAGGATTTTTTTAAAAACATATCAAAGTGAAGATTTTACATTTTGGCAATGAAGATTAGCCAGTGGGAAAATTACTTGATCAGATTTGTGGCAGACTATTTTGGTCAGCGGTGTGGAAGATGTATTAAATTGGTAAGAGTAGAAACGAAGATCATTTAGAAGGCTACTGCAGTACTCCAGGTGAGAGGTGATGAAAGTGGTGTATAGTAGCCATGAGAGGAAAGAAAGCGCAATCTGCAAGAGATACTGCAGTGGTGGAATACACAAGCTATAGCTACTGACTAGCTACTGGTACTGAAGGAAAGAGAAGAAGTCTTGGAAATCATGAACCTGAGTAAATGGAATGTATTTGCTGCCCTAAAAAGAAATAGGAAATTTGGAAGAGGAGCAGGTTAGGAGAGAAAATAAGGCATTTCAAATTGGATGTTAAATTTGAGATGCCTGCAGTACATCGAGGTAAATAAGCAGTAGACAGCTGATGATGCAGAACTAGAGTTTGAAAGAAAGATTAAGGGCTGGATATATGGATTTTGGAACAACCTGCATAGAAAGGATTCCATGGGAACTGATGGTATCACCAAGATGGAAGTTTGTAGACGGAAAAGAAAAAAAGAGTGTCATACTGTTGGCTCATATGGACGTTGAAATCCACTTAAAATCCCCAGCCAGACCTTTGTCACATGAACTACTATCTAGAAATGCCTCCCCACCCTTGTTCTTGTGAAACTTATTTTATTTGGGGGTCTAAGTGTAAGACTCCACATTCACATAAACTAAATTCGGCTTATCATTCCAGTCTGTCAGTTTCTGGATCCTATCAACTAACATGTTAAACTAACCTTTCTTTATCTGCATATCTGACAATGACATGTATTTATCTAAGTCACTGACAAAAATGTTAAATAGGAATTAATGATAACATAGAATAGAGAGAAGAGAAAGCCAAGGACGCTCCATTCAAGAGCTTCCTCTCAATACGCTTCATAAATATAGATATAGATATAAATATATAGAATTTTCTGAAAAATTCTTTGCTGAAGTATAGTTACATACTTTATCTACAGCCTACAACTAATCTACCAGTCTATCAGATCTATCAAGTCAACAATGGAAGGGAACTTAGTTTGGCATGACCTGTTCTTGATGAAGGCAGGCTATGGTCTTTGTAATCACAACATTCCGCTTCTAGATGATAGAAAAAAAGATTCTTTTAAAATTGCATCATAAAATTTTTAAAGGAATTGAAAACAGCCTCACTGGCCAATGGTTTTGTGACCTAGAGTGTCTATCACTGTTGTCCAATCCAGCTCTGTGGTACCTTTCCTCTTTTCTACGATCTTTCAAAATCACTGACAGTAGCTCACTAATAACATCCTCCAGTTCTTTCAGAACCCGTGAATGAAGTTCATCCAGGCCTGGTTACTATAACTGAATTTTAAGTTCTTTCCATTTTAAGTGAAGCTATTTTGATGAAGTAGGGTTCAGGTAAGGGAACCAGTTTTTCCTCCATGCTTTTTAGAAAATATTTCTGTTTGATATGCCCAGGAGATAAAGAATCCAATGAGCTTCTCTACTGTCACTGATGTCAGTCCTCATAGGACATATTGGAGATTCACCCTACAAGACAGAACACAATTTACTCTAAATGTTGATTGGTAAAATCATATTTAACTGATTGGTCATAAAAAACCTTGAGCTAAAAGCAGCATGTAGATGATGAAACCATTAACTGCCCTGAGTATTGTCTCTGCTATCTAGTTACAATGTATACAACTAAGAAAATACATGATAGCATCTTCTAAATAGAGCTATTACATAGGTTTATTTGTGTAGGTGTGTATTAAATTACAGAATGCGAGAGAGAGAGAGAGAGAGAGAGAGAGAGAGAGAGAGAAAATAGGTTCAAGTACATAATAGTCATAATAAAAGATTAAGCTAAATAGGACACTTGGCTAAAACTATGATCTTGATATTATCTGACTTCTTTAACTAGACAATATAATGAAATTAAAGCCTTACAAAGGAAAACTGTAAAAAGAATCTTAATTTAACTACATTAATTCTCAATTAATATAATTATCTTCTTTTATAAATTATGAACATAACTACTGAATTGTTTTAGAAGATATCTTATTCAGAACTTTCAAGACAAGATCCTATTTCATGAGATGGGAAATAATAGAAAACAGAGGCCTACATTGTACAATCATCAGTATGAAACTTTGGTAAAAACAAAAAAATTTAGTAGTAAGAATAATGATTAAAGAAAAAATAAAGCTGAAGACTGATAAGTTCTTATTATATTTTCATTAAATCACAATTAATAGATTAACTGACTAATCTAAAGGAGAAAATACTTGTCTACCCTTACCATCAATGATTATTTCCTAAATATTCATGGGAAGCATGGCACCATACTAGAAAAATACACTGTGGAATAGGCGTAACAGAGGACCTTGAGGAATTTTTACTTGCTAGCTATTATAGAAAACAAATGATCAGTTAAGAAAACATTATAACACAAGAGTTGTAGACAATGATTTCCATTTTAATGACACAAATGCTACTAAGTATAATAGAGTAACTGGGGAGCCCAAACCTGGTTGAATGCAGAGAATACACTGATTAACAAGTTCACTTCAACTTAAGAAGTTTAAAAGAAAGAGCAATGGTTCAACATCAGTAAACCTGGCTCTACAATCAACTCTGCTACTAGTTATCTATGTAACATTAGGCAAGTCATTTAAAGTTTCTGTAGGTTAACCTTATTCAGATATAAAAACAGGGATATCACCTCACAGGGTCAGGACAAAGATGAAATAAGATCAGAAATGTGCAAGTGCTATGAAAGAAAAGTTTAAATACTATACAAATACGATAACAGGAAAATAGATTTTGTACTGGAGGGTATTTTAGTGCTCACCTAGTACAATTCACTCATTTTACAGATGAACAGACTTGAGGACCAGAGGTAAAGGTCACACACGTATCAAGTGGCAGATATAGGATCTGAATTTAGGGTGTTTAAATCAAAATATACTGTTCTTTTCACTATACTATATTGCCTTATCTCAGAAAATGAGAATTTCTAATTGGCCAAATGATTTCAAATTCAATCTAAGCAAATCCTACATGGAAAACTTAGTCTGATTTCATCCTTCCTGGAAGCACGACATAAATAGAAAATGAAGAGGAAAGATTATTATTCCTATACATGAGAAAATAATTTACTGGCATTAAACTTTGACCCTGGACACTAACTTTTACAAAAAAATAATGTAATATTTCTATATGTCCAGGGTGTCCTAAAAGTCTTAGTCTGGTTTTAAGTTTTAATAGTTTAAATACTGCACATTCAACACATATTTATATGCTCATATGTTATAAACACATACATATCTAGGGTTCCTGCTCCCAAAGGAAAATTTCAAGATTTCTCCAAGGTCCGTAGACTGTCTTAGAAACCAACAAAGCAAATCAATTCAATTTAAGCAGTCACTACGCTAAGAGACCAGAAAATAAAACACTGTAAAAAATGTTTACCTTCTCTTCCAGTTTCTTCTTCTCTTCATTAGATTTGCTTGCACTTTGCTTGAGAAACTCATTGAGTTGTGAAAGCTCTTTTTCAGCAGAAGCAAGCTTTCGTTCAAGTTCCTCATGTTCAGGGCGAGATATTGATCGATCAGGAAATGGAGCCTGAAGTGAAGCGTTATCATATTGTGGTTGCTAGGTGAGAAAGACAAAAGAGGGATTAAAAAGATTTATTATTGTCTTCATGACCCAAAATGAATCTGGAAAGAAAAATACAAATCAATTTTATCTTATGCTTTAGTTTTTCATAAAGAACCCAGAGCTGTATGAAAAATAAGACACAACATCTGGAAAGTTTGTATCAATAAATGCAATGGCATCAAACAGTATAAACAATTCTATAGAAACAAATGTAGGATACAAATGTTTCTTCAGGATAAATCAAAATTTTGAAAAATATTCAAACATCTACTATGAGAACATGAATCCATAGAAGCTAGACTTCAGAATCCAACATCTGGAATCAGGCGACTTCGGTTCAAAATCTGGCTTTTATTCACTAGCTATGTGATGTTGTGCAAATCAATTAGCCTTTTCAGGTGGAAACTGAGGTTCCTTTCAGTTCTAAATCTAAAAGGTGATAAGAGCACCTACCTTAACATTAATATGGTTAAACAATATGTTAAGAGAAGAAAACAATGTGTTAAGAGAAGAAAAAATTCAAAGAAACAATGAGGTGATTAGATGAAATGATGCTGAATTAAGTAAGCAGAATTAGAAGGACATCATGTAAAGGCTGTCAAGTTCTGCTTAATTTTAATGGCCAATATTGGTTCTACAGAACTAATTTTTGAAGCATTGTCCTCTTCCTTAGTATATGGAATTTGATGAATGAAGAAAATTATGCTGTCATACTCAAGTCATTTTGTCAGGTGCTTGTACATAAATATTACTCATTAATTTGAGGGTTAAATGAGAAGTTTAAGGGACAACAGTTCATTCTTGTGTGAAAATGAAAAGTAACAATAACATTTAAAAATACACCTAAATCAATCAATCTTCAAAAGAGTCAATGTTACAATTACATATGAAGTTACCATGCTAAAAATTAACAGACTAGAATTACAGGTTCAAATGAGATGGGGAAAAAAAGGTCCCCAGCTTCATTAACACCTAATAATAAAGGACAACAAAGGCCATATACACTATTTGAAAGAAAAGACAAACTTGTAAAACAACCTCCTTTCCAACCAAAAAAAGACAGAAATAGAAACTGGCTTATGAATAGTTCTCAGTGATAAGAATTGATGAGCTTTTTACCTTAGAAGTAAATAAAACTTACATCATCACCCAGCAAACAATTTTTAAAGTAAAATTAAAGGTCTTTTAATCTCTTCATCGGGGCCAAATTTAGACATTATTTCACAACTTGTGGCCAAAACATTCACCCCAATGTGGCCAACCACGTTATGAGTCTCCCCAGACATAACTAGGCTGGCACACAGATGGGACAAATACACTTTCTCACCAGGTGGGTAACTCAAGGTTTTTCTACCTTGGTAGGATGTACCAGAGCTTGAACCTATGAAAACTCAGGTGTCAATCACTCCTATACCATAATGATGCATCAGGATAGGATCTAAGTGGAAAGACCTTACATATTCTACTATAACAAAGCGTGCTCTTAAGATTCCTAAAGGAAGGCCTATAATTTAAACACTTATCAGCCATATACCTACCACTTGGTAAATGCCGGTAAACTATACTGACAAATCAAAACCCTCTTTTCTTCTTTAGACGTATCCCACCACTAAAGAGCATGAGAATCTTTAAAGCTTTAGGATGAAAGCCTCAACTCTCTATTGACCCAAAAGGTCATTTCTTTTGTCTTTCAGATACAAAAATGTCCTACTTTCCTCAATCCACCTTAAATTAGCACTAAGTGGCACAGTGATCCTGTTGGACTTGAAGTCAGAAGACCAGCATTCAAATCCAGCATCAGCCACTTTACAGAAATTTAACACTGGGCAAGTCACTTAACTCTGTCTGCTTTAAGTTTCCTCATCTGTACAAAGGGGATGATAATAGCCCCCACTTCCCAGGGCTATTGTGACAATCAAATAAGATAATATTTGTAGAGTACTTTGCAAACCTGAAAGCACTATATAAATGCTAGCTATTACTGTTATTAAATTAGTTGGTGTTTAAAAAAAAACAAACCAAGAAATGTATTTTTAAAATACAATCTTAAATGAGCTCCCAAGGCAATTTATCTTTTACAAATCTTATTTAATGAGAACTACCATGGATCAAACACATACTATTTCTTTCACTGATCGACATAGTCATTTTTGCTATTGGAGAGAATTAAAATAATCAAAGGCAATAGAGAATTTTGGCATCACATTTATACTCATAGTCATGCTTTTACTTAGTTTTCAATGAAAATGAAATTATGCTAAGCTGTAGATATTTGCCATTCTTAGTCCCTAAAATTATTCACATGACACTCCTTTGACCTTAGTAAACTGCTCTTATTTTTCCAAAGGAGATTTATGTGTAACTTCTTCTGGTTTCCCAGAAAACACCCAAAATCCACCTATCACATCTTTTTTCAATCTTCTTTTGGGTCTTCCTCTGCCCCTCTTACCTCCAAGACTTACCCTTGCTTCCTACCTTAGAGAGCCCCCTGCTGGATGTTTGCTATTATAATGCATTTAATATTTTCTTTACCCTTCAAACTACACATTTACCACATTGATTGCCTAATTGTGATTCAGTTTCGGAATACTAGTATAAAAACACTGAATCAAAATATTTAGAAAAAGTGAAATGGTCTGATAAAGGGGGGAAATGGTTGCTGTTGTAATCTAAACGTGGTGTGTGTGTGTGTGTGTGTAGTATCATGGAACCTCCCTACTGATACCTCCTTGGTATCTCATGGTACCTCCTATCACCTCAGTACACCACTCACAAGAGTAACTATTTCAAACCTTTTCAGAACACCTTCTTCCTACCCTCTTAGCTAAGAGTTTCACCTTATATCTCACCAAATAAGAGAAAGCTCTCTCTCCTTCCATGACTCAAACTTCTTCTACCTATCCTTCACTTCTATCTCATGTTAAGTGCAGACCCTTCTTGTGATTTCCCCCTGCAGACACCCTTGATCCATCCCCTCTTCTCTGGCTGTTACTTCCACTATCTCCATTGTCTACTCTTCAGCCTCTCCCTATCTGACTCCTTTGCTGCTGCAAACCTGCCTATATGTCACCCCATATTTAAACAACTCTCACCTGATCCATATCTATTAGCTATTGCCCTCTACCTCTCCAATCTTTCTTGGCCACAACCCTTGAGAGAGCTGTTATATACTAAGTGCCTCCACTTCTCCTCTCATTTGATCCTAAACCCTCAACTCTTGGGGCTTCCTACCTCCTCATTCAACTACAATCTCCAAAGTTACCAGTGATCTTATAATTGCCAAATCTAACAGCCTTTGTTCAATCCTCATCCTTCTTGACCTCTTTTCAGCCTTTGAGACTAGTGATTTACCCTCTCTTCTTGTACATTCTCTCCTCTCAAGTTTTTATGAAACTACTCTTTCCTGGTGCTCTTCCTCCTATCTTTGTAACTGTTCCATCACAATCTCCTTTGCTGAATCTTCATCCATGTCACTCCCACTAACAGTGGGTACTTCCAAGGCATCCCCTGCCCCTCCCTCTCTTTTCCCACTATATTATCTCATCTGGAGTTCTTAGCAACTCCCATGGGTTCAACTATCATTTATAACAATGTGTTTGTGTATGTCCTACTCCTTCTTCTAGGTTCCTAGCCCACCATCACAGAATGCCTAATGGATACATCAAAGAACATGTTCCACATGCACCTCAAGTCATTATGTCCACAACAGAACTCATTATCTTTCCCCCAATCCCCTTCTCAAGTTACAACTTTTTTAAGGGTAAAATCCAGGCTCACATCCCAGTGTTGTCATCCAGTATTCACTAGCCTCAGACCCACTATCCAATTTCTAACCAAATCTCATTATTTCTACTTGTACAACATCTCTTGTTTCCTCTTCTTTCTGCAGTCCCAACCCTAGCGAAGGCCCTTATCATCTCACATTTGATTTTTCTACCTTAAGTCTCTCTCCAGATCCATCCATCCAATCTCGGCCGCCAAAATGATGCCTTTTTTTCCAGCAGAGTAGGAAACAAGGCATTTTATTTTTCTTAAATTCATTTATTTATTTTTAGTTTACAACATTCAATTGCACAAGCATTTGAGTTTTAAATTTTCTTCCCCTCTTTCCTCTCCTCCCTCCCCAAAATGGCATGCAATCTGATATGGCCTCTACATATGCATTCACATTAAACATATTTTCACATTAGTCAGGTTGAAAAGTATTATAACCAATGGAATAAACCATGAAAAAGAAAAAACAAAAGAGAGAGAGCAAATAGTATGCTTCGATCTACATTCAAACTCCATAATTCTTTCTCCGAATGTGGACATTTTCCATCATGAAACTTTTGGAGTTGTCTTAGAGCCTTGCGTTGCTGAGAAGAGCCAGCTATCAAAGTTAGTCATTGCACAATGAGGCTATAACTGTGTACAATGTTCTCCTGGTTCTGTTCCCCTCACTCAGCATCAGTTCATATAAGTCTTTCCAGGTTTCTCTGAAGTCTGCTTGTACTCATCATTTCCTATAGCGCAATAGTATTCCATTACATTCATATACCATAACTTGTTCAGCCATTCCCCAACTGATGGGCTTCCCCTCAATTTCCAATTCTTTGCCAACACAAAAAGGGCTGCTATAAACATTTCTGTACATGTGGGTCTTTTTCCCATGTTTATGATCTCTTTAGGATACAGCCCTAGAAGTAGTGCTGGGTCAAAGGGTATGCACATTTTTATAGCCCTTTGGGAAAAGTTCCAAATTGTTCTCCAAAATTAGTGGATCAGTTCACAACTCCACCAACAATGAATTAGTGTTCCAATTTTCCCACATCTTCTCCAGCATTTATAATTGTCCTGTTTTGTCATGTTAGCCAATCTGAGAGGTGTGATGTGGTACTTCAGAGTTGTTTTGATTTGCATTTCTCCGATCAATAGTGATTTAGAGAATTTTTTCATATCACTATAGATATTTTTAATTTCTTCCTCTGAAAACTGCCTGTTCATATCCTTTGACCATTTATCAAGTGGGGAATGACTTATATTCTTATAAATTTGACTCAGTTCTCTACATATCTTAGAAATGAGGCCTTTGTCAAAGACACTAGTTGTAAAAATTCTTTCCCAGCTTTCTGCTTCCCTCCTAATCTTGGTTGCAAAGGGATAGTCTTAAAGTCCAGGTCTGACAATGTCACCTCACTCCACCCTCAAACTCAATAAATTTCATTGGCTCCCTATTACCTCCAGGAGCAAATATATAATTAATTACCTGTTTGGCATTTAAGGCCCTCCACAACTTGGCCCCTTCCTACCTTTCTAATCTTCTTACCCTTGAGTCCTTTCCATGTACTTTTAAATTCAATGACTCTGGCCCTTTTTTGTTGTTCTCTGAACACTACACTGGAATTCCTGACTCTATGCATTTGCTTCATGGTATCTCCCCTGTCTGGAATTGCTCTTCTGCTTCACTGTTGACTCCTACCTTCCTTCAAAACTAGTATAAAATCCTACCTTTGGCGGGAGATCTCTCCTAGTTTGTCTCCCCTTTTTCTTCCAAGATCACCTTTTATTTATTTCACATATTTATTTCATGTAATATGATAATTATCTGCATAATTTCTCTCCCATTTGAATGTGATCTCCTTAAGAGCAGGAGTAATATATTTTACTTTCTTTGTATCTCCAGCCTTAGGATAGTGCCTGCAACATAGTAAGCATTTAATAAATGCTGGTGGATTGACTAGATATAAGTGGGACCTCTTGAGATTTATACTATGGAATTTCTTGATGAAACTACGTTATATAATAAACTGGTATTTCAATAACTAAAGTATAAAACTGATGGAAGATAGAGAAGTTCACAACTGATGTTCATAAGGGACTTTAAAGTTCACAAATAACCTTACAACTTTATATAATCTCATTTCAAATGTATCATCTTGATCTTATAGGTAAAGAAACAAAAGCTCAGGGAGATTAAGCACCTTGTCCATAACTTTGCAACTATTAAGGGTAGGTGGTAAAATCTGAACCCAGAGCTCCCTTGATTCCAAGTCCAGTGATATGTACACTAACTACAACACACTACCACACCTTACATGTGAAACAAATTCTGCTATGTAGCAAAGAACAACAACAGAAAGTTCCTAGAGATTTGTTATTCAATCTCTCTGAAAATTATACAATTACTTAGTTCAAAGACAGATTCTTTGAGGCATAAGGTATGAGTATATAAAACATTCATAAAAAATGCCTTCTGTATCTTACCTGCAAACCTGCAACATAAGAATCCTCACAATTTACATAGTGGCCCAACATGGCATGTTGTGCTCGTAATTCATTGTCCCTGATCCTCTGATGTAGATTGGAAATTTGTTGTTTCTGCCTGGTTACCAAAAAAAAAAAAAAAAAGTAAACATTTCTCAAGGGAAGTTCTCATTTTACCTTAGTTGCAAGGACATAAAATCAACTTTACAGACTTCATTGAACCTAATAAACATAAAAATTTCCAGCACAAAAAAAAAAGATCATACATGAAACCATGAATTGATATTATATACAACTTATTTTTAAGTTATGTTAAATGAGAGTACCAACACTCCCTTGGCTTGCCTGTGTTCCCTTTACAACTTTCTTCTGTTTTGTCATTTTTAATATCCCATCAACATTTTTTTCTTTTTCCTTCTGACATCATTATTACTACTTACTTAGTCCTCCATAAAACTGCCCCCCAATGAATCAAAGAATAAAAAATAAATAACGACATAGGCCTTTCCTTGTAATAAATAAGCATGATCGAGAAAAACAAATTCAGACGTTAGTCATGTCCGAAAATATCTATGTCTCATTCTGTATGTACAGTTTATCACTTCTCTGCCAAGACCTAAGACTTATGCTTTATTATCAGTTTTCTGGAATCAATGATCAAAATGTTTAAATCTTTAAGAGCTGTTTCCTTTTCTATTATCCTAAACACTTCTGATGCTGCTTCACTTAACACAAATCTTCCAAGGTTTTTCTGAATTCGTTCCTTTCATCATTTCTCAAAGTGCAATTATACTCCCAACAGCCTCTGGGAAATGCATTCCTAATTTAGTATATTATTCAGCATCTTGATTTACCTTTAAGCAAAATGGTAATTTTGGAAATGCTGCTAAGTTTAAGGGCATAATAAGATTTAGATGTCTTTGTCAAGTCAACAAGCCATTTATTAAGTGCCTACTATGTGCCAAGCATTGTGTTACGTTCTGGGGATATTAGAAGGGACAAAATAATCTGTCTTCAAAGAGCTCACCATCTAACTGGAGAGACAACATGCAAACAATTATGCACAAACAAGATAAATATAAAATAATGAGATGCCAGAAGGAGAGTACTAGCATTAAGGAGGACCTTCTGACCAAGAAGGTATGACTTAATACTAGACTTTAAGGTAACTAGGAAGCAAAAGTGAAGAGGAAATTCCAGACCAGACAGACAGCCAGTGAAAATGCCTGGAGTCAGGAGATCAAGAGCCACTGTGCCTGGAACAAAAAGGAGGCTGAAGTCAATGAATCAAAAGTGCTCAGAAAAGATCTTGATAAGATAAGAAGACTGGAAACATAGAAATGGGCCAGAATATGAAGAACTTTAAAAGCCCAACAGAGGACTTTATATTTGATCCTGGAGATTACAGGAAGCCACTGGAGATTATTAAGTAAAAGAATGATATGGATGGATAAGTAGATCCGAGAATCATCAAATCCACGTTGATGAGATCACGAAGGAAAAGAGTATGGCGCAACATTTCTCCAAACTCTGTACTCTCAGAGACCCTTTGAGCTCTTAAAAATTAAGTATCCCAAAGAAGGATCTCATCAGAAGTTTTTAAGTATTTCACTACCATTGGTATGTATATTCCTAAGCCTTCACTTTTTCAGTGACTGCTGATACTAGATGAGTATAAGGCAAAACAGCAAGTACAGCCATGTCTGTAAATGTGTCCTTTTGGAAGGCCATAGTATAATTCTGCAGATAAGATATTAACTCAGTTTTAATGTTGGTGGCTAAATCTTTAAGTCATAGGTCATATAGCATCTGAAAAATCCCACTGTAGACTTATGAGGGAATGAGAGTGAAAAAAATAAATAGCATCTTAATATTATTATGAAAATGGTTTTGACTTCACAGGCACCAAGTTTTCAGGAACAAAGGGGTCTGTAGATTACACTCTGAGAACTTGGAGTACAGAGGTTTTAGGATTAGGATATAGCCTTGGTGAACACCTACAATTAACAGGAGCAGACAGGATGAATATTTAGCAAAGGTGATCAAGTATAAGACAGGCAGTAGGAAGAGAAGCAGGAGAGAAAGTGTTATCATGAAAATCTAGAAAGAAGAGGATATCCAAGAGAAGGCCAAACATTAGGGAAGGACATTCACTAAAGATTAAATATCATAATGAGACATTAAAGCTAGCTAAGTAAAAGTGGGGGAAAGTCTTGGCAAACATAAAAATCTGAAACTTTGATAAACAAAGTAAAATAGAACTAGTTTTGATAAAAGAAAAGGCATTAGAGACAAGCAGAAAAATAATTTCAATATTCTGAAATGAGTCCTGGGGAGATAAGCAAAAGGTGGGAAGATCAAGAAAGAGAAGTTTACAGACTAATAATTGAGAAAAGGAGAACAAAAGCAAGAAACAGAGATTTAATAGGAGACAAACAGGAAAGGAAATATTTTACAAGACATTGTAAAAGATGATTTGACAAACATAACATAGAAGGGCATCTTCTTTCTCCATAAAAACTTTTAGATAAGGTGATCCATCAACTGCCTCATGGCAGATCACATAATAGTACAGTGACCCCTATCATTCCAACTATTTGAGCTCAAATAAATACTTGAAAAAGAGGAAAGATGCATCTTGAAAATTCACGGCTATCTTCAATTTATGGATGAATTTAATTTTAATAAGGATACACTCTAGGTTCGTTTTTCCTTCCTTTTTTTTTTTGGCTTTGTGCTCTATTAATATAAAAGAATTAAATGAATTACATAGACGTAAAATTGCTCTTCAGGCAATAATTCATGCTGTACCATGCAAAATGAAGTCAAAATACTAGACAGGAATACTAGAGGAGGCGCTAAAAATATCTGCAAAGCTTATGGAGACTTTGATTTTCAGTTTTTAGAAAAAAGATTACTAACAATTAAAAAAAATATTGCTATCTTGTTCTTACATTACCCACATTTCCCATTAGTTAGCACTTATATAAAGCAAAGGTGGGGAACCTGCAGGCTTAAGGCCACACATGGTCTTCTAGGTCCTTAAGTGTGGCCTTTTGACCAAATCGAAATTTTACAGAAAAAATCCTTTTATTCTTATTAATACGTTTTTGTTCATCTTTTATATTTTTACTTTATTCTTAAAGTGAATATATTTAAAATACCAAAGAATAAGTTTCAACGAAATAATCTTCCTAGATTGACCTGTACAATTAGAACATTAGTAAGCCATGAGGGATAAATTGATGGCTGCTTCGCTCATTATTTAGTTCTGAGGCTGGTTAGCAAGATTTTATGGATTTCAAGTAGGCCGGTGTTTTATCAGCTTTTGACAGCAGTACACTGTGTTTCTGTTTGAAGGGGAATTTGTGAATAGTCGCACAGCTCGACAATATTTTTTAATTCTGTCTGTTTAACAGCCCTGCATGTCAAAGAAGACCAAGAGAAAGTTGAAGGAAAAAAACAAATTTTTTTTAAAGAGGGTTGGGAATTGGAAAATTATCTTGTTTCTGCTTAACATAAGATGATTTGCTTGCTTTGTCATACTGCAATATCAACATTAAAGAAATTCAATGCTCATCAGCATTATAACACTCATAAAGACACAAATATTTTAAATTAGAGGGAGAGCCATGAAAGGTTGTAATGCAGAAATTAAAAGATGAAAAGCAAAGACAATTCTTTCGAGCAGCAATAAGACCTGGAAATAATGTCACTGAGGAACTTATAAAGTAGCTTATATACGCAGGGAAAAAAGCCATTCAGTAATATATAAATTGTGAAAGAATGCATTGTCAAAGTTGTAGGATTGTTGCTTAGACCCTGAAAACATATCAAAATACAAACAACCGCCTCTTTCAAGAAGTACCATAACTGATTGGCAGCATGAACTAGTCTTCTACTTAACAAGAACAACTTCATGCAGTACTTCAAAAGGAAAATATATTATTATTCAACTGCTTTGGATAAATCAACTGATACTACTGACTTGGTACATAACATTCATAACAGAAGATTTTCTTTGCTACTAAGAATTACTTGCTTTGGGCACTCTTGTGAACAGAAGACAGGGAATAGATACCTTCAACAACTTTCAAGATCAATGTCGTGAAGCTGGACTGAATTTGGTAAATTTAGTGAGTGTGTGTACAGACGTTGCCCATGACACAAAAACATGAAAGATTTATTGCATAGATAAAAAAAAGTATTAATTAACAGATCCAGATGCTTTAATTTCTTTTCTTTCTATGTTGCATCAGCAAAATCTCTGTGCTAAAGCTACTTTTTTAAGTGACATTTTATAACAAGTTATAAGTATGGTTAACTATATTTGTACAAATGCAACATGGCATCATCAGTTTCATAACGTGCTAAAGTTGAATGATGAGGTATTCAGTGTGGACTTGCCTTACCATTCCAAAGGGTACTGGCTATCACAGGGACAGGTGTTAGCCAAAATTTTAACTCTGCAAGAACAGCTTGAACTGTATGAAGTTCAGAATCAGCAATGGGAACTGTTGAAAGAAGATTTCTATAATGCTGCATTTCTCTGCGATATGTCAAATCAAAACAACTTGAATATTTCTTTGCAAGGTAAAAGTAAATCTATGATATGTGGCAAAAAAAAAAAAAATTCAAGCATTTTGATAAAAGCTATTGACATCTCAGTAGATGACATTTTAAAGTCATTGTGTGATGCTAAGAAAAATCCAACTGAAATATGGAAAAATGCAGTAGAACATGAACAATTTCAGCGACCTGCACAAAAAAAAAATGCTTTCTTGCTTTTCAACCCACTTATTGCTGTGAATCTACATTCTCCTATCTAACCCTAATCAAAACACCTTTAAGGTCACAAATGACTGATACCCATCTAAAGGATCAACTGAAACTGCAGACCCCCATGCTGCAGCCAAATACTCAAATGCTTTCCAACAAAAAGCAGACACAACAAAGTCAATAAAAAGTGAGTTAACTTTAAAAGTAACAGTTTGTTTTTTGAAATTAAGTACATAGTAGTTAGATTTTTACAAAATAATGTACATTTTTAAGTATTACTAATTGAAGTTTCTTGAATGCAGCCTTGATTACAGCTAAATATTGATGCGGTCTTCCAACATGAAAAGGATCCCCACTGCTGAGATAAAGCTTTTAAGATTTGGAAAACACTTTACAAATATTATCCCATTTGATCCTCACAACAACCCTGGGGAAAGAAGATGCTATTATGATTCCCACTTTACACATGAAAAAAAATAAGGCAGATAGAGATTATGTCTCTTGCCTAGTAAATACCTGAATAAGGACCTGAATTATATCTTCTTGACTCCAGGCCCAGCACTCTTATCTACTATACCGCCTAGTGGTTTCTAGCATCTCCTCCTAGAGCCATTATAACAAGGAATAAAAAAGGTAAAAAAGGTGGTTCAGCAAAAATGACCAATACAGCAACCAAAGCAAACATTATATGTAGTGCTCCATACCTATAGTCATCCAATTCTATAAAGAAGGGAGGTAGATACATTCTCATCTATCTTGCAGCAGGCCATGCTTGATATTATAATTTCACAGCAGGAAGCTTGATTTTTTTTTTAAAATTGGTGTTTCAACTTACATTACTGTAGTCAATGTGTTTAAGTGTTTTCTTGGTTCTGCTTGCTTCACTTTGTTCATTAAAGTCTTTCTATGCTTCCTTGTAGTCATCACATTCTTCATTTCATATAGCACATAATATTCTCTTACAACTTTGGTTAACCATACCCCAGTATATTACGAGTATATATTTAGCCTTACTTCTAGTATTTTGTTACCATAAGAACTGCTACTACAAATATTTTGGCATACATTAGATGTTTCTTTTTATTACTGACTTCTTTGGAGTATATGCCTGATACTGAAATCTCTGGCCCAAAAGGCTACATTTTAGTCCCTTTCTTATAATTTCAGTATGCTTCACAGAATGGTGAGACCAACATGCTGTCTTTCCACAATTACTTTATCACCAGATTAGTCTGATCTTTGTCATCTTTGCCAATTTACTCTGTGTGAGATGAAACTTGAGATTTATCTCTTGGTTTGGAACATTCTTTCAAATATCTGTTAATCCATTAATGAAAATAATTTTTTCAACTCCTTTTGCTACTTCCTGAAATTAATAAAAGTAAGTCATCTGTATGTTATGTACTTATCTACATATACATTAAATGTCAAAGGTAAAAGGAGATCATAATAGCAATGAATGCATCATCAGGATGGGTTTATGCCCCTCTAACCCTATAAACTGTGACTCATCCATCTATGGCTTTCTAACCTGCCTTTCTAATTCCCAGGGTCCCATGAGAAAAAAGACTTTTTGAAAATGACTTTAGAAAAGAATTGTATATACACAGTTTTGGAATTTGTTTTTTACTTTGCTATTTCATTAATCGATCCCACTTAGTAATAATTCCTAACTGAAGGCTTACAAAGTACTTTCCTCTCAATAACCCTGTGAGGGAGAAAGAATGGAAATTCAGAAAGATACAGTACCTTGTACACAGTATTTGTAATCTGTGCTAACAATTTTGAACCCAGAAATTATAGTTAATAAGTAAATATTAACTATATTTGCTTTTCTTCAAAAATCTACAGAAATGTCCTCTTTACTAAAAATGAAAAAAAAAAGCCTTTCGGCATATTTTTGGGAATTTGTGTCATATGCTGAGATTATACAGTATTTTTTTGTCTTTTTCTATTTAGTTTATTACAAATCTAATAATGGATACTAATAAAAACTACACTTACTTAGTAACTATTGACATTTTAATTAATTTCAACACAAAGTATCATAACATTTTTTCTCTCTAAGTGCCCCCATCCAAGATCCTTCCTTATTCATTCATTCTCCCTCACTTTTCTTCTCTGAAAAGTAAACAATGTGTATGACAGTCTTCTGCTTTTACTTCCAATTTTCTTGATATTCTTCATATTTTTTGATATCAATTACATTATAATACTCCATTATACTAATAATGCAATGAACTTTTATCATCAGCCCATCACTGGGCATTTCAATTGCTTTCAGATTCTAATGTAACTTTGTGTAATATAGCTAATAAATCCTTTAACAAAATTGGAGAAGGTACAAAACATGCGAATAGTCAATGTTATAGTCAATGTAAGAGCTATGAATTAATTGAACCATCCTATACAAGTAATCAGGAATCATGTTAAGAAAGGGACCAAAACGTGAGTGTGACCCAGAGATTCCACTATTAAAGCACATACCCCAAGTCAGTTAAACAGAGAAAGGTCCCAAAAACACCAAAATATTTATGGCAGAATTTTTCATAGTAGGATAAAACTGACAACAGTACAGCTGTTTTATCAAAAGGGGGGGGGGGGGTAGCAACAAACAAGAAAACATCAGTAACTAAGAACTATGTCTTTTCTATCTCTATGGAAGTTTTACAAGAATCATCTAAACCTGCCCTCAAGGACATCCTTGGTGAAGAAGATATAGCAAAGAAAGTGAAATGATAAAGAGTTTCACGAATGATTATTGATAGGACAACACATCTTTACAATCACATCATGACTAATGGAGTGAATAAAAGATCCTAATGTGTTTTACTTAAAGTATACTTTGTACTTTTTAGACTTTAAAGTATAAAAATGACTTAAAGCTGCTAAAGCAAAATGCCACTTTAAATGCATATATATGCTTTAAAAGTGTGTTTGTATTCCAAAAGACTCATAATGGAAAATGCTATCCACATCTAGAAAAAGAACTTTGGAGTCTGATTGCAGATGGAAGCATACTATTTGCTTTCTTTTTGTTGTTTTGTGTTGTTTCTTCTTTCTTGTGGTTCCTCCCATTGGTTCTAATTCTTCTATACAACATGACTAATATGAAAATATGTTTAATATGAATGTATATGTAGAGTCTATATCAGACTGCATGCTGTCTTAGTCATTGGGAGAAAATCTGAAACTCAAAATGTTATGTAAGTAAATGTTAAAAACTAAAAATAAATTATTTTTTTAAAAAAGTGTGTATGTGTGTATACCTTGTCTGACACAAGTCAAAAATCATATAAGATTACTTGAAAAATAACTGTGTTCCATAACCCTCTAATTATGAAACTCCAACAGCGAAAAGTATGCTCAATATAGATTTCTTTCACTGTCATGGGGGATGTCCAATATAGAATCTAAATGGAAGATACATTTCCTATTTATCACAAGGGCCTCCAAATTTGCAGTTAACATTTTGCTGTGTCAAATCTTGAAACTTTATAGAACCTTCAAACTGAGATCCAAAATTACTCAAAGAATGTGAACTAAAGAGCCACAAAAGTGAAACTGAATGGAAAAATAATGTGTTTTGTCCAGATTATAATATGTAGTTAAATGGACAGGCCAAACCTCATTCAGTAAGAGAAAAAGGAGAAAGAGCAGGGCAAGGGAAAATGATGTTGGATGAACAGTAAATTAAAACAGAAGAGGAAGAGTCGGTCAGGAAGCAAGCATTTATTATTTACTATGTTGAGGGTAGGGGCAGCTAGATGGCACAATGGATAGAGCACTTGGCTGGGAACCAGGAATGCTTATCTTCCAAAATTAGAATCTGGCCTCAGAAACTTATAAGCTATATGATCCTGGGCATGCAATTAACCCTGTTTGTCTCAGTTCCTCATTTATAAACTGATCTGGAGAAGAAAGTGGCAAACCACCTCAGTATCTTTGCCAAAAAAACCCCAAATAGAATGAATCATGGAGAGTCAGAAACGACTAAAACGGCTGAGCAACAATAAAAATGTTACAGAAAGCTAGATTGTGGGTGTGGGTATTGTTGCTGCTGTTTGTTTGGGGGAGAGAGGAACTGTGTGGCATCTATAATGATCCTAAGCTTTCTCTCTGAAATAAGACCTGTCATTTGGACATGAATATTCATTCAGTGATATGTGACTTTGTGTTATGAATACTACTTTATCTAAAGAATTAATATTACTAGCCACCCAAAGGCCAACATAGAGATGTATAAGCATGATGCAACACATTACCAAGGATGGACTGTGCCAGAGAAACAAAGGATGTTACAAGAAAGACACATGACCAGAAAAGGACATAGGCTTGTCATAAAGCAAGAGCAAAGTATAATTTGTGAGCAACCAGAATGTGTTGTTGGTAACTACAAAACAATCTAAACCAAAGCACCTAGTATAGCAAGTGGATCATTTGTGGTAGTTATCCATCTTTTTTTTGGAGGGAACATGGGCAAAGTTATGAAGGGTGAAATGCTGTAAATGAATATAATCTACACCACTACAGGTATTGCACGTATTGATGAGATCACAGACTCAAATAAGTTTGTAAATGGGAAATTAACAATGAGTATATTACTACTTAGGATTGTCGGAGAAAAAAATTCAATTCAGTATATATTTTTTTATATACCACTGACCATGTATACATAAAACAAGGCAATAAGAGTACATAGAAAAAAAATGGCATATTCTTTGCCATCAAGCAGCTTTACAAGCTAATATATGGATGAGATAAGCATATAGTCAGAAAATACAATAATCTTATCAAGAACCTACTTAAGGGAACACTTAAGGATTTCTTAAACCATTCTAGAAAACAAAGAATATCTGTGGAAGGAAAACTTCAGATTTACCATAACATGAAAACTCAAAACAAATATATACTGACCTGTCAATTACAATTTCCTTCTGCCTTAGCAATCCTTCTTTAATTTTCAATAAAGATTCCCATCTATTGAAATCATGGTAGCCAGAAGTTGAATAATTCTGACGAGATCCAGTCAAAACCTGAATAAAAAGTATACATAATTAGAACAGACCTACAGCAATGTTAAAGAAATAAATATTTAAGGATTCAAATACATATTTTAGATTTCCTGCCAAGATGGCTGCAGGACTGTCCAGTTTTCCCACATCCCCACTCTAGAAAACTTAACATTGACATCAAACCGAATAATGAAGAAATTCAATGAAAAACTAGTGACATCTTCTACCCCAGAACTGCATAAAGTCAGCCAAAACCTCAAGGGGAATATGAAAGGAAGTCCCCTGCAGCCAGTCCAGCACCACGGACAATGAGAGAGGACATCGGTATCCTGGCAAGGCTCCAAGTCTAAAGACTCCAAGAATGGAAGGATTTGTTGAGAAAGGCCTAGGATGAGGAGGACCTTGGAAGCCCTTGAAGATTCATGTTGTGAAAGACTAACTGTATTTTGCTTCTTCCTAACCTAACCCCCTTTATTGAATTTTCTCCCTTGACCCTGTCCCTTTTGGAAAGTGTTTGTTTTTGATTACCTCCACCCCCATCTGCCCTCCCTTCTATCATCCCCCCCTTTTTTTTATCTTCTTCCTCCTTCTTTCCTGTGGGGTAAGATACCCAATTGAGTATGTATAGTATTCCCTCCTCAGGTCAAATCTGATGAGAGCAAGATTCACCCATTCCCCCTCACCTGCCCTCTCCTCTCCTCCTACTTAGCCTTTTCTTGCCACTCTCATGAGATAATGTACCCCATTCTATCTCTCCCTATCTCCCCCCCCCCAATATAGTCCTCTGTCATCCCTTAATTTGATTTTATTTCTTTTGGATATCTTCCTTTCAATCAACTTCATCAACTCGCCCTGTGCCCTCCCCCCTATATATATACACACACATACACACACACATATATATAAACACACACACACACATATATATACACACACACACACACATATATATATGCATATTCCCTTCAGCTACCCTAATACTGAGGTTTCAAGAATCATACACATCATTTTTCCATGTAGGAATGTAAACAAAACAGTTCAACTT
>CM053627.1:126853456-126869230 GCA_028646595.1 Phalanger gymnotis | reverse complement strand
TTTATTCCTGAAGACTGAGTATACTATAACTTTGAAGTAAATGAGAATTTATTTTCCTTCATACAACAAATGCTTTAAAACTTTAATATCATTTGATATAGTACCTCTGTACCTCTGGGAGGTCATGCACTCACTGAAAACAGTTTTGGAATTCCTCTTTTAAGGCTTTACCTCACAAGAAAAAAGCTGCCTGACAAAAGAAATCAGTCACAGTGCTTAATAATTGTAGGGTACTCCTTCTTTGGTCAGATATATTTTTCTTCCACAATCCCACTTTTTTCTGTCCCACTGAGTTTAATTCTGCCACCTCTTCCCACTTTCCACCCAGGCATAAAGACCTCATATGAGGACAAGACTAAGGGATAACAACTCATCAGGAGTACCCTGGGAAGCAGATTTGTATGCACCTGATCTAAACTGTTACTGTAGCTGGCTGAATACCATAAATGAATCACAGAAAGTTACTAAAGTACTGAGTAAATACTTGAGAATCTTTGGTTGCAGAGCACTTAATAGCAGATTTTAAGGACTCCTTGACACAGGACAACAGATTAATTCTCATCTTCATGCTGTTAAACATTACTGCCAAGGTCACAACAATCAGGTATCAAAAACACCAAAGCAATGAATAAACTGTCAATCCGGGTAAAAATCCCCATTTCTTTCTCCCGGCAATGTAGGATTTTAAAAGGCAGACAAGAACAACTTTTTATCTAGATGAACATCATTTTACATAGTTTTACTGTACCACTGTGTTCTCAGAAAGATAAGAAGAAAGTATCATGTGGTTTTAAGAATATTACAGTACAGGCAGTCCCCATCTTTGTTGTTCAGTCACTCAGTAGTGTGCAAGTCTTCATGACCCTGTCTACCATATCACGCCAATACTGTCCATGGGGTTTTCTTGACAAAGATACTGGAATGGCTTACCATTTCCTTGCACACTAGATTATGGCAAACAGAGGTTAAGTGACTCATTCAGGGTCACATAGTTAGCAAAGTGTCTGAAGCCAGATTTGAACTCAGGAAGATGAATCTAGGCCTGATGCTCTATCTACCTAGCTGCTCCATGATGAGTTTTCTTTCTACCTATATAGCCTATGAACTCCCCATTCCTCTACTACTAATAGAGATGACCTTCCCTGCCTCATCACTATTCAATATTCATAACTGAAACTCATCTGTCTGGGCCACATTTTCCACTTTTCATCAGTCATATAAGCTATAGGCCAGGCAAGAGATGAAGAAGAAAAGCACTGAAATCTCCTATCATTGTATTTCTAATTACTGTCCCCTTCCTTTACTCTAAGAACCACTATCATTTGTTTTCATCCTCTGTTCTTTACTCTCCCTTTTCTACCACCTGTTTCCTTCACTCCCTCCATAGCACTCTGGTCCTCCTCTCCCACTCTTCACATTTCAAATTGTTTACCACCTGGCCCTTGGCTCCAAGTACTCTCCCTACAGCTAAAACCCTGACCCAAGATGTAAAAGTCATTATACATGGCTTAGAGCTTTGAAAGTCCCCATACCTGCTATTAGAAGGAAAGGGCAAAGAAATATCTAACATCCAGTTTGTCAAGCTGACTATATTTGTCCACAGAAGCATTATTTATAGTACTACTAAGTACTGTACTACTGGCACATTATGGGTTGAAATTTGGTTTTTTTTGGTGGGCGGCATTATTTCAAACAAGGAAATGGTTTAAAGTTTCAAACAACAAGTCTACCAAGTAGCTTTATAGGGCTGGCCTTAGATGGGAAACTTTATAAACATTACATGATATATTTAAAAACAATTACAGATCACATCCCTGTTTTATTTCACATTTATTTCCATTCTTCTATGAAGCATATTTGAAAAGACGTAAAAGAGGAAAGAGTATTTGAAGCAGTCAGAAGCAGTGTAGATCCTGCAGTAAAATAGCTATAATCTGACTGGTGTTCTCTTCTTCTTTGGTGCTAACCTAGATCTGCAAATTATCAAGAGATACAAGAAATGTCCAGATGACTAGGCACAACACACCAATACTGCCGGAATATATTAATAGGTTCATGTCAAACAAGAAATTCCCTCCCAAGAGCTGTCAACATTGTGACTCCAAGGCAAATCTAGGAAAGCACTTGCTGTGAGGTAGTAGCCTTGTGTTCACAAAAGCATCCTTGCACTAATTTTGAAATCTTAATTTGGAAATGTATTTTACAGGCAAAAATCCAAAGCAACCTTTTCAACGAATATCATTTTATCTCACTAGCAATTACATTCGGCTGCTGTTTTTTAGTGACTAAACAGGGATTTGGGTTCTCAGAAGCTCTAAGCTAGTGAAGCACAAGCTTTGGAAGCATAAGCCGGAAAGGATTTGGGTGCAAGACTATGGGCCAAGCTAGACCAATTTTCAGTAGTTCTTCACCAGATGAACCAGTGATAAATTTCTGGCCATGACAACTAACAACTAACTAAATCAACAGAATGGTCATGATCCATATCTGTAGATGAAGTAGCCACATCTAGGGATTTATAGATCCTTTAAATAGAAGAAAAACCAAGGATTTCAGGAAAGTGCTTAACCGATAACTAATAGTATGTACTTTAATATGCCGGTCATATATTGATACAGAATACCTTTGCTACCATATTCCCAAGAAATGAAGTAGTATGACGATAGCAGCTGAGTAAGAAATACATTTAGATTTGTGAATATCACGAACAACAAAAAGTTATTTTTAAAACCGAACATTTTTCATTAAGAAAGTCACTTGACTTCACACAAGGCTTAATTTTGAACTAAGAGCCACATGTTCTAAATTTTACATTTATTAAACAGATACTAAGTTTCATCTGAGTGTTTTAATATACACTAAGTAAACAGTTTATTTAAGATATAAAAGCAATCCTAGCCAGAATCCTGAGGACTTCTCCATATCTTTCTACTATATTTTAACCTATCTAGCAGGAATATTTAATTATAAATGTCAATGGATGCATGTTTCAAAATTATTTGTATTCCTTTGATCACTTATCTATTGAGGAATGGTTTTTGAACATATGTATATACAACATACATATATGTATATACAAATATACAAAACACACATGTGTCTCTTAGATGGTATCTTAGATACCAAAACTTTATCTGAAAAATCTGATACAAATATTTTCCCCCATTTATCTGCTTTTCCTTTCTTATCATAGATGCAGTAACTTTGCTTGTGCAAAAGCTTTTAATTTTCAATGTCAAAATAGTATATTTTATATTTTGTAACTGCTTTCAGCCTTTAAGAAAATATCTCCTACCAACAACACAAAAGGTTAAAAAAAAAATCCACTACCCAACAGAAGTGGTCAAAAGATATAAACTGCTCTCAAAAGAATAATTCCAAATTACTAATAACATATAAAAGAATTCTCCAAGTCACTGATAATAAGAGAAATGCAAATCAACTAATAAGATTTCACCTCATACTTAGCTTGTTGGGAATGATCATATTAAGACAGGCAAAGTAATGGATTACTGATGGAACTGGAAATTAGTATAATTATTTTGGGAAGCAACTGGGTATTATGAAATAGAGTGGATAAAACCCCATATACTTTGACTTGGAAATTCCACTGCTAGGCATATGCTGCAAGGAGGTCACTAATAAAAATATCCAATTAAGATAACAATAAAACCACATAACAGATATAACTATAGAACTAAATGGAATCCTATAGTCCTAAGAGTCAAAATAACTTGGGTTTGAAACTCACCTCTAACACTTATTAGATTTGTGATGACTGGCAAGTCATTTAACCTCTCTGAACTTCAGCATCTCATATGTAAAATGGAGCAACTATGTCACAGAATTACTTTGAGAGTCACATAAAATAACATTATGTGTGTACTTTAAAAACTTTAAAACACTACATAACTATATCATTAATCAAAAAGTGAATGACTGCATCAAAGTTGCTGCCCAATTTTAATTTAATGAACATTAAGTACCTACTACATACAAAGCAAGGTGATGGTTACTAATGAAAATGCAAATAAAAATAAGCCCCACACTACCCTTGAAGAAGTTTACAGAAATTTCAAATTAAGCATATACGATGAAACTGACCAAATGCACCAAAATAAATCTTCTAGGTCCTGCAAAACAACATGATGGGAAATACAATGGCCAAATAGGAATTACCAAATAATTTGACTAGTTC
The DNA here is from genome assembly GCA_028646595.1 of Phalanger gymnotis. NCBI lineage: Eukaryota > Metazoa > Chordata > Mammalia > Diprotodontia > Phalangeridae > Phalanger > Phalanger gymnotis. The sequence continues at coordinate 126,865,032 of CM053627.1, read as the reverse complement.
ACTAATCAAAAAAAGCACCATATAAGTTCCAATATGTAAAGCTTTAAGAATATGTGGTCCCAGAAGGTAAGGAACAGTCCATACTTAGGAATTATTTCCTGGAGCCGGGCATCATTTGCAAATATTAGCAATCTCCTCTGCTTGTACCAGCATATAAAGATGATGGCAAACATGCAATGATACCCAAATGCAAGATAAGATATGAGACCCAGAAGCCATAAACAGATGCCAACATGGTTCTCCTCCATTTTACCAAAGAAACATTTAATCTTTTATACAACATTTATTATACTGCTGCTAAAATAAATTAGTTCAAATCCAAACCAATCTAGATTCAAATTTAATATATATTAGGTAATCCTAATCCACTACCTTTAGTAGATGGAATATAACCTTTGCTGTTTCTCAAGTGTGCTATCTCTCCTTCATATGCCTTTGTTCTGAGCTCATTCATCACTCACAACATATCAAAATAATACAGCTAATCTCCCTGTGTTTCCTAGAATAGTCTATCTAAAGAGACACTCCACTAATGCTTTTAGATACAAGAATCTTCTTACATCACTTAATGCAAATAAACTAAGACCAAAAGAAAAAAGTAATATAAACCAAAAGTTAAAAAGCACATGAGGGGCTTCACCAAAAGAAAACCAATTCACCAAAGAGTGAAACACTATGTCACAAACACTATGTCAATTCAAAACAAATCATTGTTTTGTTTGTTATTTCTTTGTCTTGCCATATTCATATTGCTATAATAAAGAAACCAAGTTGTTTTAATGTTGAAAAGACACTGGGCATTAAATGAGGGAAGGTTTAGATATATATTTTATTGTTTGAGGCACACACAAAAAGACACCTCACACAATCTTCAATACTTCCAGGCCCATCTGCAATTTTGCTGGTGTGAATACTTCCTCCTTCAAAGAACTGTGACTGTCATTAATCTTTTAAGTGCTGCTGTAGCATAAATAATTGATTATTTTGTAGCCAAACTGGGTTTAGGGTAAATTCACGTTTAAACTGGCTGCTACTCTTAAGAAATATGAGCAACCACAATGCCAAGGAATGAAGAATTCAGCTTACCTTCTGATGAAGAAGTGATAGACTAAATATACAGAGTGAGACTTATTTTTGAAAGTGATTGGGTCTTCCGGACTCCAGGTACAGATTTTTATCCATTGTGCCTCTGATACAGAAATGTGGGATTAAAGTGGGATGATAATTTTAAAGCTAATTTTAAAAGCACATATTTTAGAAGGGCTAGTCCTTTAAAGGTAGAAATATTCCCTTTCCAGGCCATTTTTGAAGCTCTTCCAGCTTGAGACTGACAGCTTGAAAGTTGAAAAGACTTTCAGCAGCCATCTAGGTCCCACTATAACATAGCTGACAAATGATATGTCCTGCCAGACTGTGTTCTGACAAAGTAATGTTCACTTGCATCAAGTAAGATTTTCTGGTTTAATAGCTAGAGCCCTGGACCAGGGTTCTAATCCCAGCTGAGATACTATCTTTCTGATGATTCATGTAGGACAAATAATGCTGTCAAAGACTCAAGTAAACACTGTTAAGTATTAGGAAATATTAGGCAATTATATTAATTAAAACTGTCTTCTGTAACTTCTATGACTGTCTCTATTCCTTATTTGTTCATGATGAACTCTTTCCCTATCCATATATCTGAAAGGTAATGTCTAACGTGATCTTTTATGTCTAGGATATGTATCCATTTTGATCTTATCTTGGTAAGTGGTGTGAGGTGTTCTGCCAGATGGCAGTCTGTTTTTTTCAGTATTTTGTCAAATAATGAACTCTTACCCCAGTAGCTAAGGGTCATTGGGTTTCTCAAACAGGAAGCTACTAGGTTTATTTGCTTTGGTATGTTCAGTACCTAATCTGTTCCCCTAATCAACATCTTCTTTTTCAACTAGTACCAAATTACTGTTTTACAAAGTATGCTATCCAGTCTAAATCAAAACCCTTCATTCTAGCCCCCTCCTCCACCACATCCCTGCCCCCGACAATTATTTCCCTTAAGATTCTTGACTTTTTTGTTCTTACACATGAATTTCTTTATTATTATTTTCTTTATTATTTTTTCCAGTTCAAAAAAGTAATTCTCTGGCAGTCTGATTGGCATAGCACTGGATACATAAATAAACTTGGGTAGTACCGTCATTCATATTATATTAGCTCAGTTTACTCATGAGCAATTACTGTTTCTACAATTATTTAGGTCTCTCTATTTTTCCTTGAGTAACATTTCATAGTAAGTGTCTGACTGAATCCTGGAACGCAGACACCACCCTATCCCCAATCCAGAAGTACTCTGCGCATTCTCCAAGTACTTTAAATGGAGTTGCCTGTCTCTTCTTGCTGGGATTCTCGAAGTTTTTCCTGGACTTCATCATCTCCACAAACTCCTAATTCTGCATGACTTCAAGAAGGGTAACTTCTCCCAGCCTTTTCAGCTTCTTTTTATGTGCTGTCTCCCTCACTAGACTTTGAGTTCTTTAAGGACAGGGACTATCTTGCACCTTTTTTTGTATCCCCAATGTTTAGCACACTTATCTGTCACTTAAGAAATATTTATTTCACTTAATATAGATTGACTCTAATTCTAAGCACACAATCATCTCATCTGCAAAAAAGTAAGAATTGTTTCTTCATCTATGCTTTTTCCCACCATGTTTACATAATTCCATGAACTACAAAAGATTTTGTAGGTATGAACAAAATTCATCTGGAAGAACAGTCAAGAACAACATGGGAATCAATGAAAAAATGCAAAGAAAAAAATGAAAATCAATGGGAAAAAGGATAGTATCAGATTTCAAACTATATTACAAACAGGGTAATCATCAAAACAATCTGGTACTGGCTGAGAAATAGAGTGGTAGATCAGTGGAACAGATTAAGTACACAATACAAAATACTAAGCAACTGTAATAACTTGGTGTATGACAAACTACAAAGTCCAAGCTTTTGGAGAAAGAACTCACCATGTGACAAAAAACTGCTAGGAAAACTGGTAAGCAATTTGTCAGAAACTAAGCTTAGATGAACACACTATATGCCAGAGTCAAAATCGATAAATTATTGAGACATAATGGATGATATAAGCAAATCAGGGTAGCATAAAAACGTACATGTCAGACTATGGATAAAGGAAGTTTATAAACCAAACAAGAGAGAGAGAGATGATCACAAGAAATAAAAATTAAAAAGGTTTTAAAACAAGACTAACGCAGCCAAAATTAGAAGGATAACAGGAAATAGAAAAAATTTTACAGCAAGTTTCTCTCATAAAAAAATAAGAGCCATTTCCCAGTTGATAAATGCTCAAAGGATATGAAAAAGCAGTCTTCAGAAGAATAAATCAAAGCTATCCTTAGTAACATGGAAAAAATGCTCTTCAATCAGTACTGATTAGAGAAGTCCAAATTAAAACAACTCTGAGATACCACCTCACACCTATCAGATTGGCTGACATGACAGAAAAATAAAAGCACAAAGGCTGAAGGGGGTGTGGGAAAAGAGGGGCACATGCACTGTTGGTGGTACTGTTAACCAGTCCAACCATTCTGGAGAACAATTTGGAAATATGTCCAAAGGGCTATAAAACTGTGCGCATTCCCTTTGGCCCAAAAATACCACTAACTGGTCCAAATCCCAAAGAGATTAGGAAAAAAGGAAAAAGACGTACTTGTAGAAAAATATTTACAACAGCTCTGTTTATGGTGGTAAAGAGTTGAAAACTGAAAGGATGTTCATCAACTGGAAATGGCTAAACAAGTTGTGGTACATGACTGTGACGGAAGACAATTGTGCTATAAGAAATGACAAGCAGGATGGTTTCAGAAAAACCTGGGAAGACTTATATGGACTCATAGAAAGTGAAGTGAGCAGAACTAGGAAGACACTGTACATAATAACAGCAATATTGTAAGGATGATCTATTGTGACTTAGCTGCTCTGATCAAGACAACGATCCAAGACAATTCCTAAGGAATCATGAGAAAAAATGCTATCCGCCTCTAGACAAAGACATGATAAAGCAGTTTTTCTTGTTTGTGTATTTTCTTTTGCAACATGTCTTATATGGAAATTTGTTTTGCATCACTTAACAAATATAACTGATTTCAAATAGCTTGCCTTCTCAGGGGGTGGGGGGGGTGGGGGCGGGTAGAATTTGTAACTCAAAATTTTGAAAAATGAATGCTAAAAAATTTTACCTCTAATTAGAAAATATTTAACAAAATAAATAAAAATATATTTTAAAAAATGAAAAGTAAAAATAAGTCCTGGGCAAGAAAATGAAAACCTCAGGGGCACAGGTGGAATTTTCCTTGAAATCTACTGTAGAAGCACTGAAAGACAAATTTTGATAGAACTGGGATTTGAGTTTCTAGAAGATAACTTAAAATATAAGACAAAAGGAACAACACCATAATAAAAAAGACTTTAAAAGACCTGAGAAATTTGATCAATGCAATGACCAACCATGATTTCCAGAAGACAGATGATGAAACATGATACAAACACCTACAGACAGAGAGGTAGTAAATCCACTTTACAATTCCAAATGGCAAATCCCAAATGTGGGAATTTGTTTTGCTTCAGAGAGGTGGCCTACTGATAACCTTGTAGACAGGCAGGAAGGAAGGATCATAGAAGAATATTTTAAATGCACAGACAAAAAGGACATAATGAAGGACAAGTAGTAAATCAGTTCTGAAATTTGCATGTTGAATTTGTTATAAAATTTAAGAAAAGCAAACTACATAAAAAATATTCAGATCTATGGATAAAGGAAGTTTATATATCTGTTCTACTTTGTATAGGCAAGATGCATTGCACTAAGTGTTTTAACTTCAGAACAACTAAAAATGTAAAGCAGACACGAACAAAAACGAAAGAATCCATAATGAAATTATGTAAATATTTCACATTGTAATAGAAAGAGAACTAGATTTAGAGTCAGAAGAACTAGGTTCCAATCTTGGATCTACGATCTACTTGTTACCTGTGGTCTGGAATAAACTACTTTATCCTCTCTCCTCCCTGCCCCCCTTGCCCTCCATTTCTTCTTCTATGAAATGAGATACTAAATCAACTTACTACAGTTATTCTCATCATTTGAAGTAGTTATGTTCTATAAAGTCACTACAAAATGCTGAATTAACAAATACTGAAGCACTGTTCTTAGGGTAAAATACAGGATTAGGTTCCTGTAAGCCTCTAGTTACATTATTTTTATCAAACAATCAATACATAACCTTGTTTTATATATATTTGCTTAAAAAAAAAGACATCTTTTGCTTAAAATATTTCTTATAGTCTCATCAGCTTTGAAAATTTGTTCTTCCATATAACCCTTTTCCTGCATAAGACTTAGAAAGCTTTTAAAAAATTCTTCAAGAGCCTCCTGATCTGTAGAACCTCCCTCACCTGCAAAATCACCTTTTAAAAACCTATGAGCCAGCTACTCCTAGCCAAGAAGGATTTAGTATTTTCCTGACACTGGATAACTAATGTACCATAAACTTCACAATATTGCTGTCCACTACACCGTTTTTTATTATTGTTATCTCATGAATCCACAAATTTAGCCAAGTTTCCATCCTTTCTACAGCTTCATCATGCACTTTTGTTGTTTAGGCATTTCAGTCATGCCTGTCTCTCTGTGACTCTATTTTGGGGTTTTCTTGGCAAAAATACTGGAGTGGTTTGCCATTTCCTTCTACAGCACATTTTATAGGTGAGGAACTGAGGCAAACAGGGTTAAACAACTTGTCTAGGGTCACATAGCTAGTAAGTCTCTGAGGCCACACCTGAGTTCTGGCAGGTCTTCCTAACTCCAGGCCCAGGGCTTTAGCACTTTGCTGAGCAGCCTTACATACAGATCAGAGAAGTTCCTCTTCCTTTTTCTGGATGTACCATATTCATTAACACTGAACTCATGACCAACAGCACTATAACTCATGCCTGAATGAAGCTTATCTAATACATGCATTTCCTCCATAAGGTACATTATAGCCTTCTAGCACTTAAGAATATTAGACAGCACTACATTTGGGGACCATTTTAAACTATGAAATCACCATGAAAAGGACACTTGTTTAACAGTATGAGAGCTGAAACAAGAAGGCCGAGTTGCCTTGCTCAACCTCAGCAGGGAACATGTGCTTTGGGTGACTCAAATTTTTTGCTGCTCTGTGCATGAATGACTGAACACAAGTATTGATTTAGGGGTTACAAATAAATTTTAGCAAGGAGGCAAATTCACAAATACAGAATCCACAAATAAAAAGGACTATACAAGCCAGGGATAATGCTACATGTTAGGAATAGAAATAGAAAACTGAGTGTCCTTGCCCTGAAGAAAGCGCACATTGTTCAAAATTTTATTGGTATCTTTTGATTTTATACCACCTATATTTCTCAATATACCTCAGCCATCCCACATAACAAAGAATAAAAGAGGGAAGAGGAAAATGTTCAATAAAACTAACCAATACAACATGCTCTGCTCAGGTGCTATGTACTCCATGTATCCTCCCTTCCCAGCTACCATATTCCTGGAGACTTCATCTGGATGTATTCTTTGCCTCTTATTTATTATGCCTATCTGAATACGTGCTATGTTCCCAGAGAATGTAAAATGCATAGGACCAAATAATTTCTATATTTGTGCCCAGAAAAAGTACCTTAAACAATGGAGATTTTAAAACTTCTTTGTTGAGAAGTAGACCAATGGAAGAATGACTAAATAAGTTATGGTATATGAATGTAATGGAAACATTACAATGCTGTAAGAAATGAAGAACATTTTGAAAAGGGAAACATAGGAACACATAAAAACTAACATAAAGTGAAGTAAGCAAAACCAAGAAAACAATATACACAATGACACTGACAATGTAAATGGAAAGAAAAACAACAAAACAAAACAGAAGGGTATAAAATTATAACCACCAAGTTTGGACCCAGAGAAGGGATATGAGAATGACTCTCCACTTATTTGCACAAATGCATGGGCTATGTTCATTAAACATGACAAAAGTCAAGTTTTTTTTTTTAATGTGTTGGTTAGCTTTCTTTCCTTATTCTTTATTACAAGGTGCTGCTCTGAGAGTAGGGAGTTGAAATACATTGGAACATGTAGGTAATATTTTTTGAAAAAAGATACAATGAATATTTATTTAAAAAAAAATACATCTTGCTCCTATTCAAATGCTGCTGAATGGTACTGAAGGATATTCTAAAAAACTGTTCTGAGCCCAGTACAATTTTCAATTATCTAATCTCACCTGGGCCTTCATTACAGCAAGCCAATCAATCAACCCCTCCTTAATCAACCTATCATTCTCACTACAAAATTGCAAGCATTCAAATCCATTCTTTAATCTCACAGCACATATCACATAACACCTCTAGTGAGGATCTTGATTCATAAATCACAAAGAAAACTAAAGCCATTTACTGATTTCCCTTTCTTATTAAAAGCCAATCCCAATCCCATTATATTCACCTTTGATTCTATTCCCTCCCATTTTCTCCAGGAGATTGTCTCTACTGTCATCTACTCTCTCCCTCATTTTCAATCCCTCTCTATCTACTGGCTCCCTCCTTGCTGTCTAAATATGTCTAAGTCACTCGCAATCATTAAAAAAAGCCATCAGATGGTCCAACTACCCTTACTAACATCTCATCTCTCTTTCCCCTCGCCTGCTAAACTCCTTGAGAAAGTTGTTCACTTCAGGTACTTCCTCTTCTAAATTCTCTACAGTATGGCTTCAGGCCTCATCATTCAACTGAAATTGCTTTCTCCAAGATGACCAATAACCTCTTAAATGCTGAATCTAATGGGCTTTTCTCAATCCTCCTATTACCTTTTCCACAAATCCTAATACTGTTGGCCACCTACTCCTCTTAGTTAATCTCCTCTCTGAGTTTGTATTCATTGTGTTTTATTTTGTGCACTAAAAACCATTCTGAGAATCAGCAGGCTTAACTAAACTGCCAAAGTATGGCATAAAAACCAAACACAGTAAAAGATTCCAAGAAAATAGCCAGAGAGGACGACGAAGTCAACACTGAATGGTTTTGTCTGTTCGGAAAAAAAAAAAATGACTGAAGGCATGCTCTCTTGGTTCTAATAAGGCTCTGTCCTAGGGTGCTCTTCCCTGTATTGATACAGTCACTACCATAGATCAAGCCATCACCCACTTTAGCCTGAACTATTGTAATAGCTAACTGGGACACTCTACCTCATGTCTCTGCCCACTCCAAACCATCCTCTACTCAGCAGCAAAAGTGATTTCTCCTAGAGCACAGGTCTAACCCATGTTACACCCTCTGACCCCTACCCCTCCAAGATAAAATATAAAGACCTCTATATGGCATTCAAGCTGTTTACAACCTGGTCCCTTTTCCATAGATCCGAAGTTGACTATTCCTTGCTCTTCTAATTTGCTTGTGTCATCACTCTTTATGCCTAAACCATGTACCCATTTTGACCTTATCTTGGTACATGGCCCCACCTAGTTTTGGGTCTGTTGTTTTCCAATTTTCCCAGAAGTTTTTTGTCAAACAGTGAGATCTTATCCCAGAGGCAGGGGGGGTGGGGGGTGAGGGTGTCTTTCAGTTTGTGAAAGACTTAGTTACTATGGTCATTTACTACTATGTCTTTTATAACTTATCTATTCCACTGATCCACCACTCTATTTCTTAGGCAGTAGCAAATAGTTCTGATGATTACTGCTTTATAAAATTGTGTGAGATCTGGCCACCTTCCTTTATATTTTTTTTTCATTAATTCCCTTCATATTCTTGACCTTTTGGTCTTTCAGATGAATTGTTACTTTTTCTAGCTCTATCAAATAATTTTGGGGGAGTATGGTATAGCACTGAATAAATAAATTAGGTAGAATTGTTATTTTTATTATATTGACTCAGTCTACCCATGAACAATTTATATTTTTCCAATTGTTTAGATCTGATGTTATTTGTGTGGAAAGTGTTTTGTAATTGTGCTCATATAGTTCCTGGATTTCTCTTGGCAGGTAGATTCCTAAGTATTTTATATTGTTTACAGTTATTTTAAATGGAATTTCTCTTTCTTTCTCTTGTTTCTGGACTGTGTTGGTCATATAAAGAAATGCTGATGATTTATCTTATATCCAGAAAATTTAATAAAGTTGTTAATTGCTTCAAGTAGTTTCTTAGTTGATTCTCTAGGGTTCTCTAAGTACATCATCATATCATATGCAAAGAGTGATAGTTTTGTTTCCTTACTGCCTATTCTAATTCCTTCAATTTCTTTTTCTTCTCTTGTTGCTACAGCTAACATTTCTAGTATTATATTGAATAAGTTAAGAGTGGTAATAATGAGCATCCTTGCTTCAATCCCGATCTTATTGCGAAGGCTTCTAGCTTATCACCATTACAGATAATACTTATCATTTTAAGAAATGCTCCCTTTATTCCTATGTTCTCTAGTGCTTTTAGTAGGAACAGATGCTGTATGACTTCTGTTAGTTTTGTTACTGATATAGTCAGTTATGTTGATTGTTTTCCTAATATTGAATCAATCCTACATTCCTGGTATAAATCTCACCTGTATAATCCTTGTGATATACTGCTGTAACCACTTTGCTAGTATTTTATTTTAAATTTTTGCATAGTCTTTGATCTAACAATACTACTACTAGGTGTGTATCACAAAGAGATCATAAAAGGGGGAAAAGTACCTACGCATACAAAAAAAACATTTATAGCAGCCCTTTTTATGGTAACAAAATATTAAAAATTGAGGGGATGCCCATCAATTGGAGAATAGCTGAACAGGTTGTGGTATATGAATGTGATGGAATATTATTGTGCAATAAGAAATGATAAGCAGGCAGATTTCAGAATAACACGGAAAAATTACATGAACTAACGCAAAGTGGAATGAGCAGAACCAGGAAAACACTGTACACAGTTATCAGCAATACTGTATCATGATCAGCTTTGAATGACTTAAGTCTTCTCAGCAACATAATGATCCAAGAAAAATACAAAGGATTCATGATGGAAAATAGTATCCATATCCCGATAAATAACTGATGGACTCTGAATGCAGATCAAAACATATTTTTCCACTTTATTTTTTTCATGTCTTTCCTTTAGATCTGTTTCTTCTTTCACAACTATAACTAACATGTAAATGTTTTATATGATTGCACATATGGAGGGGGCAGAGCAAAGATGGTGGAGTAAAAGCAGGGACTTACTTGAGGTCTCCCCTAAATGCCTCCCTATTAATGTAAAAAATGACTCTCAACAAATTCTACATCTACAGAACTCAAAAAAATGACAGAGTAAAACAAGTCTCCAGCCCAAGACAGCCTGGAAGGTCAATGGGAATTTCTATCCCATGGTGGTGGGAGCAGAGCACAGCCCAGCATGGGCTGTGCTAGAACTGAGTAGACCTGGCGAAGCAGGCCTTAGGGCACTGAATCACTGGCAGTTGTGTCAGTTTCCAGATTTCTCAACCCACAAACACTAAAGACAACTTAGCAGATCAATGGACGCTTCCAGAACTCCAGGCCCACAGAGAGCGGGGGGGAGGGGGGGATATCCAAGTGACTGATCAGAGCAGAAGTGCAGGGATCTCTTTGCTGCTGCTGAGGCAGGATTCTCTTGCTTTGCCCTACTTGGATCTGAGTCACAGTCCTGGGTGTTGGTTCTGGGGTGAGGAGAAGTGCTGGTGTGGAAGAGCTTGTGGTGGCTGTAGAAAGGGAGTCCTCTTCACAGTTCGAAGGCAGGAAAGAGTGCTTGAGGTCACTCACAGACCAGAGCACAGGCCGGAAAGGAATAAACACATCAGCTTGGATCATACCATCTGAGAAGAGCTGAAAATTTAAAGGTGCCTAGAAGTAGCTCTGAAAACAGCCAAACAAAACAGTGCACCTTAAACCCTGGAAGCAGAGTCATACCTTGACAAAGAGCTCAAAAGTCAAGTAATTGGCTGGGAAAATGAGCAGACAGCATTAAAAAAAACCCTCAGACCATAGAATCTCACTTTGGTGACAAAGAAGATCAAGTAAAAGAAGGAGAGGAAAAACTGGGAAAAGAAATGAGAGCCATGCAAGAAAACCATGAAAAACAAGTCAACAGCCTGCTAAAGGAGACCCCCCCTCCAAAAAAAATACTGAAGAAAATAACACCTTAAAAAATAGATTAGGGGCAGCTAGGTGGCTCAATGAGTAGAGCACTAGCTCCTGGAGTCAGGAGGACCTGAGTTCAAATCAGGCCTGTGTTGTTAAGCAAAATTGTCTCATTAGCATGGCTTTTGTTTCTTTTGAGTGGAAATACTTTCAGCTGTTAAGTGCTAAACCCCAGGCCAAGGGCCCTGTCAGGTGTGAAACCTGTGTGGGTGTGGATTGGTGACTTAGGAGGGGCCAGCTCAGGAACCAGTGGTCTCTGGTCGTTGAGGCGGGGCTTGAGAACGCTGGAAGCTCAGCTGCGAGGAGGGGTGAGCCTGGAGACAACTTCAGCAGAGGGGGAAGCTGTGGAAGCAGGGCTTG
>CM053627.1:126769616-126853356 GCA_028646595.1 Phalanger gymnotis | reverse complement strand
GAAAATGATTTGGCTAAATACTATCTTGTTTTTCTGTGGCCTCCTGGTTGCTCTTGTGAGATGGGCTTTCTGGGCCTGGAGTCTTTTTGTCAAGATGTTGGAATGGGGAGGCTGGTTCAAGGTTCTGCTGCGGTGGGGCCTAAATAAATTTCTTGTTGTTTTCTCCTTAGAGAATCTCTCATACCTTGCGATTTCGGACAATCCAAACATATACACGATTATATTTGAGATCATAAATTCGGCCTTCCTCCTACAAGGCCTCAGACACTTGACACACTTACTAGTTGTGTGACCCTGGGCAAGTCACTTAACCCCAATTGTCCTGCTTTCCCCCCTACCAAAAAAAAAAAAAGACTAACCCAAATGGCAAAAGAGGTTCAAAAAACCAATGAGGAGAAGAATGCCTTAAAAAACAGAACAGGCATGGAAAAGGAAATCCAAAGGCTCACTGAAGAAAATAATTCCTTAAAAATTAGAATGGAGCAAATGGAAGCCAGTAACTTTATGAGATATCAAGAAATTATAAAATAGAACCAAAAGAATGAAAAAATGGAAGACAATGTTAAATATCTCACTGGAAAAACCACTGACCTGGAAAATGGATCCAGAAGAGATAAATTTAAAATTACTGGACTGCCTGAAAGCTATGATCAAAAAAAGAGTCTAGGTTACCATCTTTCAAGAAATTATCAAGGAAAACTACTCTGATATTCTATAACCAGAGGGTAAAATAGAAATTGAAAGAATCCACTGATCACCTCTTGAAAAAGATCCCAAAAGGAAAATTCCTAGGAATATTTTAGCCAAATTACAGAGTTCCCAGGTCAAGGAGAAAATATCACAAGCAGCCAGAAAGAAACAATTCAAGTATTGTGGAAACACAATAAGGAAACACAAGCTCTTGCAGCTTCTATATTAAAGGATCAAAAGGCTTGGAATATGATGTTCTGGAGGTCAAAGGAGCTAGGATTAAAACCAAGAATCACCTACCCAGCAAAACTGAGTATAATACTTCAGAGGAAAAAATAGATATTCAATGAAATAGAGAACTTTCAAGTATTCTTCATGAAAAGACCAGAGTTGAATATAAAATCTGACTTTCAAATACTAGAATCAAGAGAAGCATGAAAAGATAAATAGGAAAGAGAAATCATAAGGGACTTATTAAAGTTGAACTGTTTACATTCCTACATGGAAAGATGGTATTTGTAACTCAGATCTTTCTCAGTATTAGGATAGTCGAAGGGAATACACATACATACATACGTACATACACACACACACACACACACACACACACAGAGGGCACAGGGTGAGTTGAATATGAAGGGATGTTAAACAATAAAATTAAGGGGTAAGAGAGGAATATATTGGGAGGAGAAACGGAGAGATAGAACAGAGTAAATTCTCTCACATAAAAGAGGCAAGAAAAACCTATTATAATGGAAGGGAAGGGAAGGGGTAAGTAAAAGGGAATGAGTGAACCTTACTCTCATCAGATTTGGCTTAAGGAGGGAATAACGTACACACTGAATTGGGTATTTTACCCTACAGGAAAGTAGAGGAGAAGTGGGGGGGGGGGGGGGGGGATGACAGAAGGGAGAGCAGATTAGGGGAAGGGATAGTCAGAAGCAAACACTTCTGAAAAAGGAACAGAGTCAAAGGAAAAAATAGAAAAAATGAAGGGCAGGACAGGATGGAGGGAAATTAGTCTTTCACAACATGAATATTATGGAAGTGTTTTGCATAACGAAACATGTATGATCTATACCGAATTGCTTGCCTTCTCAATGAGAGTGGATGGGGAAGGAAGAAGGGAGAGAATTTGGAACTCAAAGTTTTAAAAACAAATGTTAACAAGTGTTTTTACATGCAGGTGGCAAATAAAATATATAGGCAATGGGGTATAGAAATCTATCTTGTCCTACAAGAAAGGAAAGGGATGGGGCGGGGCGGGGGGAGGGGGAGAAGGTTGATTGGGGAAAGGACTAATCAGAATGCATGCCATCTGGGGGTGGGGGGAGGGGAGAGATGGGGAGAAAATTTGTAACTCAAAATCTTGTGGAAATGAATGTTGAAATCTAAAAATAAATAAATTAATCTAAAAATAACAACAACAACAATCATAATAATAATAATTACACATATGTACCCTATTTCAAATTGCCTACCATTTTAGGAAGAGAGGAGGGGAGAGAGGGAGAGAGAAAAATCTGGGATTCAAAGTCTTGTAAAAATGAAAAATTGTCAAAAAAGAAAAAATTGTCTTAACATACAATTGGGAAAAATAAAACACTATTAAAAAATAAAAAAGAAAAGAAAAAAAGTTTTAAAAGTTTAAAAAAAAGAAATATGAGGCCATGAATTGAGAAATAGCTAAACAAACTGTAGTAAATTGATGCAACAAAACATTACTGTACCATAAGTGTGATGTATATGAAAAAATTAGGAAGCATATGAACTGACACAGAGACATAATCAGATCATGGAAAACAATATAAATAATACTAGTATATCCTAGCTCCAACTGCCTTTGCTCACACTTAATTCCCCTCCATATACCCCACAATAGGTGTCAATGGTCTCAATGTTCCTTCTCACAAAGCACTCCTCTCTGGACTCCATTCATTTTTACTGGCTGTCCCACATACCTGGAATTCTCCCTTTCCTAGTCTCAACCTCCTAGTTTCCTTCCAGGCTCAGCTAAAATTCCATTATCTGCAAGAAGCCTTTGCTGCTCCTCCTAAATGCTAGTGTCTTCCATTTTAAGATTATCTCCTCAATTATCCTGCATATCTTGTTTTAAGCTTAAGTTTAAAACTAAGCTATGACTCTTCACTCTCTTATTGTGCATAGCTTTTTGTATGCTGTCTACTTCATTAGACTGTAAACTCCTTGAGGACAGGGGCTGTTTTTAACTTTCTTTGTACAGTACACATCACAGTGCCTGGAATACAGGAGGAGCTAAATAAATGCTTGTTGACTTGGAAAGAACAAAAAATTCAAAACGAAATGATTAATGATTAATCTAAGACTCCTCTTCCCTCTAACAGGAATGCTGGAGGGCAGAACACTGAACTTCACCCGAAGCCTTACTTTATCTATACCTCTACTTGGTCTCAATTACGAGAACGAAATGCTCCCCCATCCTCACCCTCTTGCCAGGTATCCCTTCTACCCCCTGCAATCCGAGGGCCCAGGCCAGTCAGTCCTTTGTTCCTGCTTCTAACTCTGTTCTTGTCCACCATGCCCCAATGAGTACCTTCCCCCTGGGTTTATCCCCACTCTCTGTAGCTCTCTTTTCTATATTATCTTCCTCAATGAGACTATATTTGAATCTTCAGTACTCAGCACAAAGCTTGGCACATAGTGAGTGCTCAGCTGGCATCTCCTCCAACTCCGACCTCCTCCTGCTCTCCAATGGGCAAGTTCTTCCTCAGAACTCCTACTTAAGGAATACTCATACCAGCCATACCCTCAATTCTATTGACTAATACATTACCTTGAAGGCAAATTGTCTTTCTTTTTGTATATATTGCTGTTCAGCACAGTGCCTGGAACACATAGCAACTCTGAGTTTTAGAACACACTCAAAAGCACACTGACATTTCTTAAGTGTTCTAACTCCTTGTTTGTTAAAAAAGGGGTTCAGACTCTAAGTTAAGAGTGTGCCAAATACAGGTATCTCTTCATATTTATACACAAAAGGGAAGGAATTCTTTGTTTGGATTTTATTATTCCTATACACTATTTCTGCTAACTTTCTCAATCCCTGGGTAATATATAATGAGCACATTAGAAATGAGCATATAGTAAACTTTCTGGTTTATCAAACTAAGTTACAACCTAACTCCATTTTCCAAGAATTACAAACGTTCTTCTCTTTAATGACTTCAAATGTTTTCTTTTCCCAATAAAATAGATATCCATCCAGAAACATTAAGATTTTAATAGATAACATGCAGATTTAAAACATCTTTTTAAAAAGTTATTAAGAATTTGCTGGCTTCTGTCTTTCCCCATTTGTCATAATATTTACATGTACTCTAAATCTGTTTTATATCTCCCATTCTCTGAATCTTCTCTGTTAAAATCCACAAAAATAACAAAACCATACCTTAGAATGAATGGGATTTCAAATTTTAGCTACATAAAATTTTTCAAGAGAAATTATGAGACTTTTAAAGTTCTGTAGGAAACAATTACTCATTTCATTCATTTTTATGTATTCTTTTCAGCAGTATTCCACTTTTGCTTTATTATGTCCAGTGTACACTGGTTCTTTAAATAAATGGAGAATGAAAAAATGCTCCCAGATATGGATTTTTATCTTTCTCTGGAGGAATACCAGATGATATCCATTTAAGGACACATAAAACAGCAGCTGCAGATTTTAGAGGCTACTTCATTTGCTTACGCAAAACTAATGTCAACTGACTAGTGTCAATACGTATTAAAATGCAGAGTAAAGGTATCATGGTTTTTTGGTTTTTTTTAATTTCATAGTTATACATTGAACACAAGCAGAAATAAACAAGAAATCCCTAAAACAATAAATCACTTTTTTAAAAAAGATTTTGGAATGCTTTTTGTACCTTACAAATATTAAACATAAGCTTTTATTTCTGAAAGCCAAAATTAAAAAAAAAAAAGTTTCAGGCAAATAATTACCTAGAAGATAGATAGATAGATAGATAGATAGATAGATAGATAGATAGATAGATACATATACACAATACATATACTAGTAATCACCCTTTAACTGTTTTAATAAATTTTAATTTAAATGTACGTATCCATATTAAGCATATCTTTATAGATCCCTCCATATATGTAAGTAAATTAGACAGAGGCACGACTGAGGTAGCTGAAATAAGAACTAATTCAGCAGAGATGCAGCATTTGTATGTGAACTTTGGTGAAACCAATGCTATATAGAAAGGTGCCAAACCTGTGCCTATTCTCCCCAAAGACCAAGGTAGAACAGGAGTATTAAAAGAACGGCTTGTGGTTTTATTATTGCTTAGCTTTCAAACAAATGTCCTTTTGAAAAAGCTTTTTTAAAAAAGAATTAGAGTGATAACTACTGTACGTATATGTATGTGTGCATTTGTGTGTGTATGCCTATGTGCACGTGAACACCTGCTATGGGTGTGTCAACTTGTGTTTCAACGAAAAAATTCTTTTTAATTTTTAATATTGGGCAATTAAAGGATTAAATATAAAACTGCACAATGACTCAATGGGAATGCATGTAATTAGAAGCCTCAAAATCATTATTATTACTGCAACTTAAAAGAAACATTCTGTAATAAATCATTTACAATTTGAAATTTTATGATATACAAACTTTACAACATACAAAAAATATCTCAAAGCCCAAGGCAGGGAAAATCCTTTAAAAGCTTTCTGAACGAAAACAAAACAAAATGTCAAGAGGAAATAAGGCACTCTCTTTTATCAAAGAAACTGACTTATAGGTGACTGTTTGCTTTTTTTTTTCAATAAGTAAAATATCAAATGCTGGTGAGCTCTACATTTCTAAAGTAATATTAATCACAGTTCCAGTGAGTTTGGTTGGATAATTTCAGTGTAGAGGTATATGATAACCAATCACAACTTCTCAATTACTATATGACATCATGGGTCCTCCCCCTAAAACTTGAGTTTTTTCTTTCTCCACCTACTTCTGTTTCCACAAACGTGGTGACACTCAAAAAAAGTTGCCAGCAAAACACTAGGACTTCAGACAACTGAGAGGACACTGCACTATATGTTCATAATTATCAGAGCAGCCACGGTAAGAGACTTATTTTTTTACTATCTTTGGTAACTCTTTAATTCCCTACTCAGATTTTAGTCTTTTTTACATATGCTGAAACCAACTATGATGATGTTTTTTAATGATTTGTGTACTTTAATCATTTTAATTCTGAGCCAGCCAATATCATATAAAAATCAAATTAAAAAGTTTAGCTTCTAAATAAAAAGACTTCCCCCGGAACATATTAAAGCATACAACTCAGAAAAAGTATTTTTTCCATCTTTGAGAAGGGGTAAATCCTTAAAATACAGATATACAGACACACAGACACAGACACACACACATCAAGGTCAAAAATCTGCAGGACTAATATACATTTAACATAAATTCATTTTTATAAATATCAAGTGTGAAATTATATTTGTTTTAGCATCTTTCATGACACTGCTATGATATGCCTCTTCTTTCCCATCTTCTATTAATTTTAACTGAAAAAATTAACTTAAGGTTTTTTAGGATAGATTAAGGATAAAGATAAGATTTTAAGGATAAAATTTTTACTTGGATCTTGTAAAATTGCAAATATTCTTGTGACTGTACAAGACAAGATTTGCTTTTTTCAGTGACAGTTACAATTCTCTATACTGAAATTAACAATCTGAAGAGTGTATAAGCCATAAACTGTTTTTTAAAATATTTCAAGACTTGTTTTTTTTCTTTTCAAAAGAAAATGCTTTAAAAAAGAAGCACTTCTACATGACCTAATACCATGTTAAAAATCGTGATCTAAGCAAATACCAAGCATTTAAAAGCTACTTGGTGATCCTCAAAATATTTATCAAATATAGGGCAAAATAATCTTTCCTAATTAGATAACAACCACTTAGCTTTCATAATGTAGGGTGCTTTCCGTTAGAATGAAAATTCTGAGCTGCTTCATTTGACTTGGTATGTGATTTAATATATTTCTGCCAATGATTGACTTTAAACAAGTTTTTTCTCTTCTGTGTCCTTGTTTTCACTTGGGGTAAAATACGGTTCTAACATAATTTTACCTATATGCCTTAAGATTTTATTTGAAACTTCAAGCCTCACTATGGGGGGGGGGGGGGGGAACGACTTCATTTTCTCTAGAAAGGGGTTCTAAACTTTTTTGTGTCATGGAAAAACTTGTCTACAATCTGTAGAGGCCTATGGATTCCTCAGAATAACATGAGGCTATAAAGGAGACCAGTTATTTTTAAATAAATTTATCAAAATATTAAAAGTCAGGTTCATCGGCCCCAGATTAATAACCCCTGCTTTAGAAAAAGAGAACAAATTCCATCCAAAAGTCCTCTAAAGTGGCATTTTCCCCCTCTGATATTTTACCTTAGTTTGCAGAGCTGACCATGCAATTAAAAAAATTTTAGCAAGCACTAACCATGGACCAGACAGTCTTTAAGAACAAATACGAGCTTTGGAGTCAAAGGACCTGAGTTGAAATTATTACTCTGCTACTTACTTGTGTACAATAGCAAGCCACTTAACTTTCGAAGCTCAGTTTCCTTAACTCCAAATTGAAAGAGCTGGCAGACCCCTCCTAGCTCTAAATTTATGATCTAATGTGTCACTTATTTATATGATGATGGAGCTCTTTTAAGAATGTGCTGTTTATTTCTATAAACCACCCTATTACGTACAACAGTTTATATGCCTCTGCTTAAGAAATGATCAGACCAGGTCAAGATTAAATTCAATGTCTTATATTTTAAGTTGATGAGTTCCCATTAGAATTCAAAGAGCTACTCTCTAAAAGATTAACAAAATTTAAAAACCATGTTACAACAAGGAGTTGGGAAAAATCTTGAATGAATAAATAAACTGCTAAAAAATCAATACATTCTATTTTCATAATAGATTTTTATTTATGCATACTCAAGCTTAAAAGCAGTCTTTAAGCTGAAAACTAGAACTTCTGGCTAAAAGCTGAATCAAGAAATACAAATTAATATCTAGGATGACTACCATGTATTCTTAGCATTCAAGCCAGTCTTCCATAGGCTGGCTCCTGATCATAGTTTAAGAAGCATCAGAAAAATGCAAAGAATGATAGAATTTAAGAGCTGAAAGAGATCTTGAGTCATCTTGGATCCCTCTAATTTTAAAACAATTAAAGCTGATGACTAGAAGGGTTAAGAGGCTTGCCTACAGTAACACAGCTTCTTACTATCAGAACTAGGACCAAAAAAATAAAAAATAAAAAAATCTAAGTCTCCTGACTCCAAAGTCAACACTCCTTCCTGATATTACTTTGCCCATCCCCATCTGCTCTGCTGACACCTGAAATTACAATAATAGGGAACAGAACTTTTCATTTAAAATATAATAAGATGTAAAGCAGAAAATGCAAAATATTTGAAACAGGTGACTTAAATTCACACTAAAGTATAGATAACTAAAAGCTGATTTTTTATATAAGGTTTCAACTAGAGGATGACAGGAGAATTCAGGGATGCACAGGGAATAAGAAACACAGTAGATGTACCTTGAAAAGAGAGAAAACAAAAGAGGCCTAGAAAAGAGAGGTTGAGACATGCCAAAAATCACAGTTCCCAAACACAGCAGTTCATGATTATGCCTTGATTCAGCCAAATGCAATTAATTCAGTTCCACAAATATTAAGCACTTCTATATAAAGCACATTGCTAAGAACTGGGGAAGAGAGTTTAATTGGGCTGATGTCATAGAGGGGCCCTGTATTTTGGTAAGGCTAATGTCCCCCATTTTGACCAGTTTGGTTTCTCACATGAATGTCCTCCTCCTAAGCACTCAGTGAAATGATTAGACAATGATATCTCCATCACCTCACACATACTGAGTATTCAAGTTCTTTCACTATATTGGCACTTCACTTTCTCACATTCTTATAAAGAGAATATCATCCATTGGGCTGAAAAATACCATAAAATCCTATTATAAAACTAGTTTATATAGGCTTCATTATATTTTGAATCAAATCATGTCCCTTTAGTAGGACAAACTGCAAGGCAGCACGACCACATCTATCAAGAACCAGTCTTCAAGTCAGAATTCCTGAGATTTCTGGCCTTCCTCTAATTAATAAACGCTAGAGCTGAGTGACCATGGAATGTCACTCTCTGTCTGCATCAGTTCCCTCATCTATAAGAAGAGGGTATTAATAGCATATACTTCCCAGGGTAGTTGTGAAAATATATAAGATTTGTAAAGTGCTTTACAAACCTTAAGGTACTATATAAATGCTATTATATTACTTTTATTATTATTTTATCCTCTTGCCATGTAGATATCAAAGGTCCACGCCACCACTACTAGAACTGCTGCTCACCTCATTTTGTTGCCCACCTGTATGCATGGAACCTATTAAGTTTCAGAAAATTATGACGTGTTTACTGATATTAATCACTTTTAAATCTCACTGTTGCTACTTTAAAGGGAGAAATTAAAGGTCATTTGCTAATTCTTGATGGCAAATACACAAATAACATTTTAAAATGTGGTATGCACTGATGCAGGACACTGTAAAAACAAAAGTAGTAAAACCGTTAAACAGAAAGAATTAAATCTCCTAAAATACTGACATCAATTGGGAAAACTTAAGAGAAATTAGGATTTTCAATTTGTACTATTGCAATAACGAATTAAAATTCATTTCAAGTGTCTTAAATTTTAAATTTCAATTTATTTAATTTTAAATAAATTTAACATTTAAATTTATACATTTATATTCTTAATGGACAAAATGTTCAATTTCTAGCACCACAGGATATAGCAATGTAATTGATTTCCTTAGATAACAAAAATTATTTTGTAAGCTGCCTTTTTTTCAATGAACAAATATAAATGTGCATATGATCTCCCATGACTGGAATCCTCTACTTCCTCAACTAGCTTCCTTATAGACTCAGCTCAAATCCAATCATCTGCTGGAGGTCCCCTCCAGACACAAGTACCTTCCTCTCTGAGAATACCTTCCATATAGTATGTGTGTGTGTGTGTCTGTGTGTGTGTCTGTGTGTGTATGTGTATGTATGTATGCATATGTTGTTCATACCATTATTTACCTGTCACCCCATCAGAATGTAAGCTCCATAAGGGCAAACGCAGAGTTTTTGCCTTTTTTGTATCAATAGTTCTGACCTAGCACAGTGCCTCCCACACAGTAAATGCTTAATGCCTTCTCTTAAACTTGCTGGCTGATCTTAAATAGGCATTCATTGTTCATTTCTCAGGATTCAAAACGATAAGTTTGAGATGAGAGGGGTGGGGCGCAGGAGGAGTTGGGGGATAGGACAGGACCAACACTAGAGAGTGCAGTGGTGTTGCCTGCTAGTCTTTTTAGGTCCTTCCTGCATTGACATGTTAAAAAACTCAAGTGACCTAGTGACCTCTTTCTTAATCCTCTTCAAGCTACCTTTTCCCCAGTCACCCTTGATTTCACTGTGAGATCTGGGGACATGAGAATTCTCTGTGCAATTTCTCTACAACTCTTATTCTAATGAATCATTTTTTCTGAAATGTCAGTCGGACACATGGTTGACCAAGTGATCAGAGGTGCCACAGAGCAGATGTTTCTTGAAGGTAAAGTTTATTGAATTAGCTATAATATCATGGCTAAATCCCCAGGCCATATAAATGGCCTTTCTGACCATGGACTTTTAAAAAAGCAATACTAATGCTCTCCTCTCTTCTTTTTTAATAATTATTTGTTTGCAATACAAAAAAATATAATAATTCAAACATTAAAAATTAAGACTAGACAAAACGAAAATTTATGCAGTAGTCTGAGGGCCTCTAGTGGTCATGTATGCTACTATCCGAAATTCAACAGTTAAAAAAATAAAAGTAAGGAATTCCTCTTCCTTATCTCCACATTTAGGGAGGGAGAAGGAAAGAGAAGGGGAAAGGCTAAGGAAAAGGGTGACAGAGAAAGGGCAAGATGAAGGGGTGGGGAGTGGGGTGTAGAAAGGGAAAGAGAGATTTTAAATTTCACGCAAGCAAAGTTCTGCTTCCCTGAAGTTAGAAAGATTTTTCAAATTGATGCATATGAAGAGAAGCAATTAAAGCTCAATTAAGACTGAGGGGTGATTACCTTTTTTCCACCTTTTTCAATTGTTATTAGGACAAAAAGATATACAGCAAGGTCAACAGAAAATATGAAGCAATAAAAGATCCACAAATGGGAGGAAAATGTATGTAAACATCACTTTTCTAACTAATAGATTAGGTAGCTACAGTTTTAAGCTCCTTTTAAAGGGCCAAGTCAATTGAGGATAAAACTTTATGTTTCAAAAATTTCATTCTGAGTGAATGAATGTATTTAAAAATTAACTATTTATTATAAGACAAACATTGTGCTAAGATATCAGGATACAAAAAGAAAAAGCTCTAGAGCCCTTCCTGTCAAAGAGATCCAAAGGAGCCAACCCAAAAGACAGGTGACCTTAAGAGGGACTGGTGGCAAGGCCCAGAGGTCCTTAACTTACTCAAGAACTTAAGATGCTGGTGAGGCAATCTTCAGGGAATTAAAGGTAGGACAGATGGTAAGCCTTGATGATCTCTGGAGGCAGCATAAGGACGTATGTTACGGCCTAATTATGGTGAGGCAACCACCAGATAGGTAATATTACAGAAATGACAAAAGAACTTTTTAAAAATATGGTTTAGATTCAGAGATCTCTAAAATGCTGCTCCTCCATGGCAGCCTTAATGAAGTATTCATTAGTTTCACATTTAAAAAGATTGAAAATAAAGTGAATCAGCCAAAACTACCTTCTGGAGACAGACAAGAGTAATGATGTAATAGACTGTGGATAACTCTTATGGTGAATTCCCTTAATATCAATTTGCCTCAAAGCACTGCAAGAATAATCAACTCTATAAAGTTGTTAGTAATCAGATTATTTTATCCCAAAATTATCTAAAAACTATTATCCATATCCCTTTCTCTAAATTGACTCAATTTGTAAAATAGACATACTAGCAAAATACAATCTTTAAGCCCAGATTTGTTAACAATAGAAATATGCAGGCAGAAATAAAAAAGAAGTTTCATAAACTACAGCTGTTCAGTCAAGGGATCCTTTGAGGAGAAATTCTGTTTAATTTTGAGATAAGTATAGAGAATGGTAAATGGCCAGGAAAAATAAAGAGCTAGGAGGCTGTACAAATTCAAAGTGCTAAAAATGGAAGGTGAAATTCTAATAAGGACTACAGAGCATAGCAGAACAAATACAATTGATATAACTCCAACACATAATATGCTGCAGAACTAGTTACCATCCTTCTGAACAAAAAATTTTCATCTATAATCTATTATTATTTTTTCCAAGAGTGCTCATGGGGCCTGGTAGCAGCATTCAAGCAGAGGCTGAACAGCGAACTGTTGGGCAAGTTATGTAGGGGATTCTTACAAACGTATGCATGAGTAGATGAACTATGAGAGTCTTTTCAACTCCTGAGACATGGAGAATGCTGCCATTTCATAATGTGAGCAAACAGAATTCTCTTTTCAAGTAAATTTGTTGATAACACCCTTCCTGCCTTCAACTTTGGGATTTTGCCAGGACTGAGCTTTCCTGACTGGTGGGATCAGTAAGTGAAAACTCACCAAACCACACATCAACTAACAGGCTCAAGACTATTCCTTATATCCTGTCCAATTATCCACAGAGAGACTAGGATCTACCCAAGTAGACATAACCCACACCTCACCTCACCTCTACCTCTTGCTCTTAGAATAATGAAATGAGTATTACAATTGCTACTGTAAAAGCATGATAATCTACTGCCCTATAGTTTTCATTCATAATCCACATGAGTGCCTAGACTGAAACACCATTCCCTGGATACCACTTCCCATGTGTTTTATCCCTCTATTACCACTCCTCAGTATATATTGCTCCATATTAGTATGCTGCAAGTCTCCTCAGGTTTCTTACAAAGTTTCTCCCTCTGAGACATTCACATTTCCCAAGCTCCTATCCTCAGCTGTAGTTTGCTGCTTGCTCTTCCAAGCCTATATGGCAAAGAGACACAGAGCTATAAGGTGCAAAACTGCCTGCTCTCCTGGTAAAATCCTACAGAATTAAAGAAAAAAGAGGGACTAGAGTAGGATAGTGAAGGTGGAAGCCTGGGTAATGGATAAGGAGCCTGAATGCCTAGGAATCCTTCTTAGTTACCAACTTAAACATCAATGTGCCTAAATTCTTTCAGCAAAGAATACTGAGCCATGAGCAAAAAAGTTTGCAAACCCAGCTCTATTAAAATATAATTTCCTTGAGGACCTGGCATATAGTAGGCACAATAAATTCTGTGATTAATAAATTAATAAACTATGTCTGGTTTATCTGTATTTTCAAACTGAAGTCTACAGAAAGTAGTAAATCATTTTTTAAATTTCATTTTCTCTTCCTTCCCATTTATACTTTCTATTAATAAACAAAATGGTTAGAGAACAACAAAATTAAACAACAGGCTTAGAAAATCCATATCAGGAAGTGATGATTAACTGTACTTCCTGGAGAAAACTTACGTACTCCGAGAATGAACAAGGAGTATTTTTATATAAAACTTCTACCTACTGTTTGGATTTCAAAAGATTATTCCACAATAAAAGTGTTCAGATTCTAAATGCCAAGATGGCCATAATTCTCTGTTTTTCATATACCTAAATAATATAAATCCACATTCAAAAAATAAATATTATGGAAGTAGACTGTTATGTGCGATAACAAAGTCAGAATTCCAAATACAGTCCCATAACTGATTATCCCAAGAGTTTAATTTTTAAACGGCAGGCAAAACATGAGTTTTCATCTCCTCTGCTAGACTCCATCAAACATCACTTATGGCTACTAACAGGTTCAACTGTAGGAGAAAATGAAAAGGTATGCAATTCACAGCCAGCATGGCTGTTTGTGGAAAAAAACAAACAAACAAAAAAAAAAACCACCAACCTGTCAACCACACCAAAAATTTAGCTGTAATGGAACGTAGTTCATGAAGAACTTTCAGAAATAGAGGTCATGTTAATCTCATAATTTTACACAGAGAGAAAAAGAGAGAGCGTCCTACCTCTGTGGATAACAATCTGAATTTCAGTAGTAACGTGTGGTTACTACTCATAATTTCACACAGAGAGAAAAAGAGAGAGTGTCCTACCTCTGTGGATAAAAATCTGAATTTCAGTAGTAACGTGTGGTTACTACTGTGTTCTCAGTAACCTACTGCAGTTGTCACTGATCACAATCTGGAATTTGCCACCATAAACATATAATAGTTTCAGTTAATTGGTGACATACTAACCAATAGTTCAATATTTAAGTAATACATGTTTTAATCTAATCATATTTATAAAATATATTTTATAATTATTTCAGAAATGATGATGAGACAGAAAGATCATAGGGAAGAAGACCCATCTTGCCTTTTGTTCCCTTAATGTCAATCTACTGCTTCTAGGGCCTAGTCTCCTCCTTTCTCAATGAACCTGGACAATTAATGAGGTCAAACTTAAAAAAATACATTTTTTTATTGATTTTTTTTTTGAGGAAAGCAGGGCAATTTGGGTTAAGTGACTTGCCCAAGGTCACACACCTAGTGAGTGTGTCAAATATCTGAGGCTGAATTTGAACTCAGGTCCTGACTCCAGAGGCGGTGCTCTACTCAATGTGCCACTTAGCTGCCCCAAGGCCAAAATTTTAAGACATATTCTCATTAGCTCTAAAATTCTATGACTTAAAGACACATTCTTCATATTAACATAATAACTGATCAATTACACTTTCTTAAAAGACTGTGAGCACATCAAGAAGCAGCACAGTATACTGGATAGAGAACCGGCCTCTGAGCCAGAAAGAAACGAGTTCAAGTCCCTCCTCTATCATATACTCACTATGTGACCCTGGGCAAGTTATTTCCCCTATCAGGGTTCCAAGACATCTCTCTAAGACTAAAGATTGCAGAAAAGTGCCAACGTAAATGAGTAAGTTCCTCAGAGGGCTCTATGTGTACCAAAGAACTCACAAGTCCTTCCTCTAGCTCCATTTTTTCAAAAAAATCATTCTTTGTTCAATTCTATGAAAAAACACAAGTTTTTAACAAGACTTTTGTACTTGCTTTCTTTAAAGTTGCTAATTTCTTCCTTGTACCACATCATCTTGCTCTATATTTTCTAACTTAATTATGTCTGCTGCAAGTTTTGTTGTTGTTGCCGTTCAGTCCTGTCAGTCCTGTCTGACTTTCTATGACCCCATTTAGAATTTTCTTGGCAAAGATACTGGTTTACCATTTCCTTCTTCAGTTCATTCTTTACAGATAAGGAACTGAGGCAAACAAGGCTGAGTGACTTGCCCGGGTCACATAGCTATTAGAATGTCTGAGACCGATTTGAACCAACTAACTTCAGGGCTGGCACTCTATTCACTACACCAAACTGCCATTTCCTAATTATATCCTGACAATAAGTGACAACCTAATTCCTCACTATATTCACCACTTATACAATGCTGCCACTCCTATACCCTACACAATGGAGAGAGCACTGGCATTCAAAATGCTACTTCTGACACCACATCCATACTCTGTGACCGGGGCAAGTCATGCAAGCTTCCCGGACCTCATCTTCCTCATTTGTAAAATAAGAAGGTTGGCCTAAATGGCCTCTGAGGTCTCTTCCAGCTCTAGTTCTGTGATTCTACAAACCCCACCCTGCCTTTAACATCTTTTTTTCTCTGTCCAACCAGTGACATAAATAATTTCAAGTAGATCACTCTACTAACACCTTGACCACTGAGTCACCAAGCTCTTCAAACTTCTATGACCTCTGCCCTCAACATCACCATCATCATCATCATCACCATCATGGCTAGTGATTTATGGTTTGCAAAAAATTTTTACAAATATTGTCTTACTTTATTCATTATTTATTATTAACCCTGGGAGGTTATATATCCCCATTTGGCATACAAGAGGTTAAATGATTTGTCCAGGGTCATACGGCTGGGAAATGTCTGAGACTGAATTTGAACTCAGGGCTTCCTGACTCAAGACCCAGTACACTATCCAATCTACCACCTAGCTCCTGCTATCTAGGATAGCCAAAGAGGTGGTCACACAGACTTCATGATCACCCCAAATTGCTTCACTTCAAAGGTTTTGAACTAGAGGATTTTACTCTTCTTTAATCACAATTCTCTGTCATTCTGCTGTCTCACTGTCCCTGAACTTACTTTTATCACTCATGACAGTTTTACTCTCCAATCTTCTAGTTCTATTCTGATTTTACCTCCCTCCTAACCTTGACTCAGGTCAACCATTTCAAACAAGAACTATTATCTAGGAATGAATCCCTTCCTTTTATCAATTCAATTCCATTGTTTCCTGCCCCTTTAATATACAGACCTAGGTTGCTACCTCGTCCATACTCCTCAGCTACTAAATACTGCAAAGAAATGAAACTGGGCTGACTGGATGCCCTACAAATGTTACTCTATCAAAGCTTAATCAGGCCCTCCCAGATAAACTGTATCTTTTATTTGTTATCTTTTATTTGACTGATTCTCTGTCAGACTCCCATAAGGACTCATCTAAAACCACTCTCCTGAGGCCCTCAACTTCACTCTTAATACCTCCTCTCTTAATAGATGACTACCATCTACAGAGGACATCAAAAGAATCCATTAGCCACTTTTTCTACACTTCAAAATCTTCCTATGATGAACTGAGTTAAATTTATAAAAATACAGGTCTCATTCCCCAATGGTCATGGAGGAAATAACATAACCCTGGCTCAGGTTCTAGACTGTCTATAACGACCTCTTAGGGGTAAGTAGTTGTGTTAATAAACAGGCAGTTTTCGGACAAAGAAATCAGAGTTATCTATAGTCATATGAAAAAAATGTTCTAAATCAATATTGATCAGAGAAATCCAAATTAAAACAACTCTGAGGTACCACCTATCGGCTAGCCACCTATCAGAGTGGCTAGAATAACAGAAAAGGAAAATGTTGGATGTTGGAGGGGATGTGGGAAAAACTAGGCTACTAATGCACTGTTGGTGGAGTTGTGAACTGATCCAGATTGCCCTCCAGAATTGCTGGCAATTTGGAACTATGCCCACAAGGCAATAAAACTATGCAAACCCTTTGATCCAGCAATACCACTGCTAGCTCTAAAATCCCAAAGACATCCAAAAAGGGAAAAGGACATATTTGTACCAAAAATATTTATAGCAGCTCTTTTTATGGTGGCTAAGAATTGGAAATCAAAGGGATATCCATCAATTGGGAAATGGCTAAACAAGCTGTGGTATATGACTGTAAGGGAATATTATTGTGCTTTAAGAAATGACAAGCAGGATGATTTCAGAAAAACCTGGAAAAACTTAAATGGACTGATGCATAGGGAAGTGAATAGAACCAGGATAACATTGTACACAGCAACAGAAATATTGTCTGAAGAACAATGACTTAGCTATGAATGACTGCTACTCTCAGCAACACAGTGATCCAAGACAATCCCAAAGGACTACTGATGAAGCATACTATCTGTCTATCACACTATCAGAAAGAACTGATATTGACTGAATACATACTAAAGCATGATATTTTTCACTTTCACTTTTTCTTTGGAGTCTTTTTGTACAAAATTAGTAATATGGAAATCTTTTACACATTTTGCACATGTATAACCTATATTATCTGATTGCTTACTGTCTCAGGGACAAGGAAGGCGAGAAATTGTGGGAAGAACAGAATTTGGAACTCAAAACTTTAAATAAAAATGTTAAAAAATTTAAAAAAAAAAACAACAACACCCTTTCTATGGCTTCATCTATCAGCTTTCTTCCAGTCTCAGAGGATGAGATAGCCCTTTTCTTGGCAAGAGTAACTACCAGATATATCCTTTGATATTATCCTTCTTCATGCTATCACTCTATCAATTAATCCTTCTCTCTCATCTTCAATTTCTACTTCTATCCCTGACTTGTAAACATGATAGATCTTATCAACGTATCAAAAAACTTTTTCTAGACCTTACAGTGTGGCTCAAGCTTTCTCCTCCTCTCTCAATGATAAATATTTAGAAAATATAGTCAACATTCCTTCCATTTAATCATAGATCACTCACTCCTTAATCTCCTCTAAAGTTGGCTTGTCTCTATCCCTTTAATAAAGCTTCTCTCTCCAAAGTTAGTAATTATGTCTTAAATTATCAGATCCAATGGCCCTTTATCAATTATTATCTTCTATTTTACCCCACCTTTTTGATATCTTTTTACCTCATCTTTACCCTACTGATCTCTATACTCTCCTGTGTAACCTACTCTCATTTTCTTCACTGATTCATCCTCCTCTCACATGCATACCCACTCTAAATATAGTTGTCCCTGAAAACTCTATCCTCAGAATCTTCTTTATATATGCTCACTCCTTTAACGATATCCCCCACTCCCTTGTCTTTGATTATCATTTTCTATGTAGGTAACATTGTATGGGAAGATATATTCAGACTTCCAATGGAAAATGCTGGAAACATTCTGCTTTCCTGCTCCCAAAAGCTCCAAAGTAGAGGTAGACGGTGCCGCTCAATTTTACCTTATTCTGAACACCAAGCTTTTAAAATGGGGATGAGTCTAAAAGGATGGGAGGAAACAATTTGGAGGGAGAAGGAGAATGGTAGGACTTACTCCCAACTTATAAGTTAGAAACTGCCTATTACAAAAAACGATTCAAGTACCTAACAAAGCTAGTAAAATATTTTTTTGTGCTGGTAAAACTGTACCATTAAACTGTACAACTTAACAAAATTTCACTGTTTAATAGCATCCAGGGATATGTGACCATTAAAAAATACTGAGTCTATCTTGCCAATTAACATTTTCCAATTCAGATATTTCATTTGGGCCAACTTCAACAACCACGGCATTGATTTCTATTGCAAATATTTATTTTAACAAGAGAAAAAGGTTCCCTTATTATTTTAGGAGGAACAGATATTTTACTTAGGACTACTAGAGCACTAATTGCTTAGTAAATCACCCTTCTCAATGGTAAAGTTCTATATTAGTAAAACATTTGCACACTGAGACAGTCCAGTGTTCCATATCCTGACTTCACAGATTATTTGAGAAATCTAGGAAACAAAAATTAATAACATCCCAAATGTGTGCCATAACAGACTCAATCGTGATACTGCAGCTTCATTTTATGTAGTAGTAAAATGGTATTGTAAATAAAAATATCAATCCATATTAAAAAAACATTTATTGAACCCTCCTGAAAAACCATTTCTACATGTTTCCAACATTGTTCTTCTTTTATTAGGTCCAGATTCTATATGCGAAAAGAAGATCAAACATTCAAAGATCAGCATCTGTATAGATATCTTTTTCAATCTGAACAAACAGAAAACACAAACAACTAATATTTGCCTTCCTGCTGTCATGGAGAAAGTCCAGTACCTCACCCGTTCTGCCATAAGAAGAGCTTCAACTATTGAAATGCCCGAACAAGCACGTCAAAATCTCCAGGAACTCTTTATAAATTTTTGTCTCATATTAATATGCCTCTTGCTTATATGCATCATTGTCATGCTTCTCTGAAGTTCCAGTACTACTTCCAATTCCACAATTGATCAGTGTGGATATAAAACCTATTATGCGACAAGGAGAAGAAACTGAAACTGTACAAGCAACCATTTTCTGGGTGCAAGAATATCCCCATGAAAAGGATGTAAACGATCAGATGATATATTCTCCTGCTGCATCTACTACACTTGGAAAACATTTCTTTCAGAAAGTTATTTAAAAAAGCAATAGTCTAATTATGCATGATGTAACTTTACTTATTAGGCACTGCTTATAAAAAGGCTTTGTTTTCTAATTTACACTATTGGTAAAATATGCCTTATATTCAAACCAACTATTTCACTGTTTGGGGGTCTGTGTAATTTACATTTTATTGTTATATTTATCAGATATTAGATTCTTCAGTGCTTTGAAAACAATTAACAAAAGCAGTGATTCAAAAACATGCTTCATTCAAAAATGGAGAGCTTCTTATAATCACTTTGACTTTCTATTCACAAAATTATAGGTATACCTTCATTTTTGTTATTGCTTAGAATCATATACTTCCAAAATAAAAGAAAAAATTTTAATGAAATACTAAAATAGAAAACTAGATTTTATTCTACACTGCACTTCACCCCTATTTAAAGAAAGGGTACAATAACAAAAAAAGACTGTAAAGTCCTAAAGTTAGTTTACATTTAAAAGTTCTCTATTACTTGCAGCTCCAATTAACTGAACACAACTATGCCTTAGGAAATGAGTAATTCATGTTTTTAAGTCAATCGAATCTATTCTTCTCTCCTAGGGTGTTCTGGTAGATAAGGGGGAACAAGTCAGACAGTGTGATTAGCCTTGACAAAGGAGATGTTCTCAAGACATTACTTCAAGGTACTTCTGCCAAAGCCTACAACTGAGACACAGGTTCACTGAGTAACATATATCACAAAGAAAGAAGAAAGAAAAAGATAAAAGAAAATAAGATATCATGTGTATCAGTATAAATTGTCCCAGATTTTTAAAAATGAAAGATTAGCTATTTTATGTCACATACACTCACTATACTAAACTTCTATAGAATATTAACATTCCGCCCATATATTTCTTAAGGTGGGATATATTATTAGTAGTTCATAACTAAGAGAGATTAATTAAGCTCCTCTTTAACATAAAACAGTTCAACTGAATTCAGCATCTACAGGCACAACAAGGTCAGAGGAGGACAAAGTAGAGGTGCTTTTTAATTTGTTCTTCTGGCTGAAAAGTAATTTTTTAAAAATCTTTAAGAAAATTAAGTTCTTTAAACAATGATAAATTGGTCACTACATTCTATGCCTTATACATTAATACTTCAAAATTTTTAAACTGGGATTTTATATTTATTAGTGCAAAATAAAGTTTTTTTAACTTCTATACCTTTGAGGCATATTCATAAACCAGCTATTTTTGTAGTTTTAAAATAGGTCAACTTCTAAATAATTAATTCCTGTCCAAAACACATAATAGCTTTACTATAGGTGACAATATTTTTTGACAATATTTTTCCTGTGGGGAAAACTGCTTGACGAATCATAAAATCCAATGGAAATAGAAAATTCTTGGATTTTTACAATGTACAGAATAGGCATAAGAAATAACAGCAGCATCAGGAAAAATACATTTACATTAAGCAGTGCAACAGAAATTAGTTGTGTAGTGACATCTGTTGGTGTAGTGAAATACTGAGCATGGTGTCAGAAGACTTGAGTTCCCGTCTCCTTTCAATTAACATTCTCATTAGCTATGTGACCTCAGAATGAAGATTAACTATTTTGATTCACCTCAGAAAATATAAGTTAATGGTTCAGTGCTGATTGAGGGTTATGAACAGGCTAAACTGATCTTGTAAACTAAGTGTAAACTCTAAAATGTTAAGCTGTTTTCCTTCCAAATGATTTGTTCACTGTGCTGATACTAAGTTTATTTTCTTAATATTTGAGAAGAATTCATTATAGTTTCTCTCTCCTAAGGAAAAGCTCTCCTTTTATTTCCTCTCATGAATATAAAATGAAGCTATACTATTAAAAACCATAGAATATTATGCCTTCTACACAGAAACTAATTCCTTCGAATGAAACTCTTAAAGATCTTATACACAGTGATTCAATGATAAACTATGTAAGGGAAAATAAGAAAGCTGTTGCATTAAAAAATAAGATAACAGATTATAATTACAATATGATTCAGGAAGACAAAATTCTAACATTACAGTCTGACTAATATTTTTAGACAATTAACTAATTTTAAAGACCATTTTGTATCATTTATATTATGGCTGGTTAAAAACTGTATCTGATAGCTAAATGTGATGTTTAATACAAATAGTCATAATCACCTACATAAAAAAAACAATGTTTTTTAAATTACTTACATTGTTTCATTGTAAAAACAATCTAAAATACTGAAGGTAGATCTGGTTTTGGAGGGTTGTTTTAAATACTGGATAGCAGCAGCAGCAATTAGAGTCACGATTACAACCTACAGTCACAAGAGGGCAGACTTCTATAAAATATAGGATGATTTCCCCCTAATAACTGTACCTGAACTTGTGCTACTAAATAAACACTCATTATTGTAAACCAAGGATATGCCTTTCCATTACTGAAATACTGTACTTTCACCTGCATAAAAATTAGGCACCAAGACTATACAGACTTGAGAAGTTAACCAAGATACAAAAACCTGAAATGAATGTCATACAGAGGGTGGTCTGGATTGAGCCAAGGAACAAACTACAAACAAAAGAAATCTTCCCTCTTCACTGGCAATAAGAAAACCAATTAAAATCTGAGCTATTTGCAAGAATTACCTATACATCCATCACAAAATGTTTTTGTTTGCATTCTTAGTTTCAGTGGACATATAAATAAAATAATTATCTAGATGAGATATTTTCACGGTGAACCCTTATCAGCACTGAAATTATGACTATCTTGCCTTTTTAAAAAAACCTCATTTCTTCTTCCCAACATAGTAACCTACTGTCTATAGCAGAGGAAAATTCTATGAGAAAAAACCATAAGAAAGTAGACATGCAGCCTTGGCACAAAAAAGAATTTTCACTCTTGGCCCTTTCCCGGAGACAAAAGGTTACAGTCATGATTATATTTTTCAGCTCCTAAAGGAAATCTACGGTCTTAGAGGAATATGATAGACAAAATGGATGCAGAGAGGGATACATGGGGGGAGCCAATGCTAGGAGATAAAAGGGGGCTCTCCTTTCCTTTAGAGAGGCTGGAGTTGTAAGGAAAAGGATTAACAGGCATGTAATACAGATTCCAGGAAGAATAATTTGTTAAAAATACCTTATTAAATGAACACCAATCTCAAACTTCTTGGAGGGTGAAGGTGACAGTAAGAGGTGGGAACTGTAATGGACTATAAGGAGTTTATTGTCACCCAATGCATACTCTAAATATCCATGCAATGAGCTATTATGAACACAGCAACTGCCTGGTCCCTCTTTGGAATCACAGTTGCTAAGGGTGACCAAAACTGAAACTTGAAAGGAAACCCTGACTGTCAACATTACTTTTTGATCATCTGCAAATCCCCTATTTCTTTCTATCAAACTATTTTTGACAAGGTACCTCTTCATTCTAGTCCGACAGAAGAGTTGAATGTTAGTAAACCTAGAGTGCCTAACTTTGCCGCTGATCAGTGTTAAATGTAAGTGATCATCCTAAGGTAAAGATGCTGCTGCTAATGGTAGCAGATAAGAATCTAGAAGCAAGTTAATTCTTCAATTTTAATGTTTCCTGTTGTGTTTTTTTTTTACTACCACTCTCTCTCTATCCTAAGCCATGTTCAAGCTTATTATAAAACTTATAATCACTTATCAAAGTATTCCCTAACCTTCTAGACACCTTGGTAACAAAAGTCCAGGTAGACATTTTGTTATCAAGCCCCTAGATCTACAGTCCTGATTGCAAAAAAAAAAAAAAAGTACCAACAAAAACTGACTTTGTGGAATGCACAGTTGTCAGGGTCACTTGACTCTGCTTTCTTGGGTGAAAAGAAAAATATTCATGAACCAACTACTTAACCAGGCAGATATTTTAAAAGACAACAAGAGGAATATAAGATTAAACAAAATAGTATCCAAATCATCATAAAAGGTCAAAGCTTAAAATGATATCTGAGGAAAAATTAAAAATCTTCTCAAAAAAACTGTATTTTATCTAAAAAAAAATTAATGACAAAATAATTTTGAATGTTCTTTAGCCTAATGGAGCCTATAAATTTTACCCTTTACTGGCAGTAGAGAACACTGATCTTTTATCTAATAAAGTCATTAACTAAAGGAGTTACTGATATAGTAGAGAGGAAAGGGTGCTGAGTTTAGAGTCAAGAGGAACTAGCTCATCCCCTGGCTTAGCATCTACGACCTTAGTTAAATCACTTTACATGTCTGTGCTTCAGTTTACTTCTCTATACAATGAGAAGGTGGACCATATGATCTCCAAGTGTTTCAACTTGAGGCAGCTAGGTGGCACTGTAAACAGTGCTGTGTGACCCTGGGCAAGGCACCATTTTCCTCAGTTTCCTTATCTTTAGAATGGAGATAATAGCACCTACATTCAAAGGTTGTTGTGAGGATCAAATAAGATAATATTTGCAAAGCACTCAGTACAGTGCCTGGCACATAGTAGGTGCTACATAAATACTGGCTATTACTTTATTGTTATTTAGTGATTTTTTTCAGTTGTCTAACTTTTTGTGACCCCATTTGGGGTTTTCTTGGCAAAGATACTGGAATGTTTGCCATTTCCTTCTCTAGCTCATTTTATAAAGGAGGAAAGTGAGGTGAATAGGTTTAAGTAACCTGCCCAGGATCACACAGCTACAGTAAGTGTCTGAGGCTAGATTTGAACTCTGAAAGATAAGGTTTCCTGACTCCAGGCCCAGCACTCTATCCACTATGCCACCTAGCTGCCATTACATTCTGGACACACAGGAACATAAAATGGCGTTCAGACAATGTCAAAAAATAAATGCAACACAACAAATGCACCAAATGTGCTTTATGGCTCAAACAACAAATACCTATTATCATGTGCCAGGCACTGTGCTAGAGGATGGGGATACAAATTAATCAAACAATCTCTATTTATAATTATTATTATTGTCTATAAGGAACTTGGTCACTATAGAGACTACTTTTCACCATTATAGAAGTGCCCCCTCTCCCACTCAGAAAAAAGTACAGAAATGCAAACTCCTTCCCCAAAGAAGCAAGGATCCTTAATGTCCAACTTTTTGGAGGCAACAAATTGTAATCTAGGGGAACTGCTTCCCACCCCTCACTGTTGCCTGGTAGAATGTGCTGAGAGGACTCTAAAAGTTGCCCATTCTCATGGATCTCAATTCATCTGCTATATAAATTCTTATTTTACGGAGTTTTCCAGGAACATATTTTATGTGTAGATCAATGAGTAGATATATTTCAATTAAACAACAAATACTGAGTACTCATTCTGTACAAGTAAACTGCAGTTCAAATCTTAGATCTGTTCTAGCCAATCTATCAGAGCCTGAGCTCCTACAATCATGTACCATACACAAGGCAGTTCAACGTAGAAGTGCTTATAGTCTTATGAGGGATTAAATATACACTCAGAAAATAAAATAAAGTTATTTTTGAAGATGGAGATAACACAAATGACTTGGGAACAGGTAAGGGTGGGGGAATAGGGTAGAGAGATTAGCAGAGAAGACTGCTTCTGAGCTGAGCTCTGAAGAAAGCTAGAGATTTTAAGCAGTGGTAACGGGAGGGGGGGAGCGGGGGGAGAGAAGGAAGAGGTTTGGAGGTTGAGGAGATCCTCTGTAAAGTCCAGAGATGGGAGGTATTGAGATTTAATCTTTCTTTAATTCAAAGAAAGCATTATAACAATGGTGGAATGATGAATGTGCAGAATAGCAAACCCTTATATGGTTAAATGTGAGCAAAAGATATTAATACATAAAATAATTCATAAAATGTAGATTTGAGCTGATTATGGAAGGTTTTAAATAACAGGTTGCAAGTGTGTAATTTTAACATCATATCGAAATAGAGAGTCAAAGAAGATTTTCAGCAGGTGAACAATATAGTCAAACCTGTGCCTATTTTTTCTGATTATGTTGAAAACAGACTGGAGAAGGGAGAAAGTAGAAGCAAGAACAATCAAATAGTGGACAATTGCAGAAATTGAGGACAGAGGTGATGAGGATCGAAATTAAGTGGTGGTTGAGAGTGGAGAGAAAGGGAAAGGTTTGAAATATGTTCTGGAAGTAGAATCCACAAGACTTGATAACTGGAGGCTTAGAGGACAAAGGGAGTAGAGGCTGGGGGGTATTAGAGAGCGGGATGGGTAATAGGGGGAAAAAAAACACTGGGTCTGGAATCAGCAGACCTGGGTTCAAATCAAAACTCAGCCATTTATGTAACTTTGGGATAGTCAGTTGGACTTCAAGTGACTTCATCTGTGAAATGAAGGGGCTGGATAAAATAATCTGAGATTTTTTCCACCTTTCAAATACCATGATCCAATGAAATATCCTCCTAAGTACCAAAACTTTTAGAAACTACGTATTGTCTTCTCTTTCTTTGTACAGAAAATGATAAATGGAATTTAGCCTGTAACTAACGTCTCAGGAATTCCGAATGTTCTTAAAAACGTTTTCGTTAATTTCTATACATTTAACAACTTTACCCGTCAAAAGCTTAAGAATAACCACCATACCTGTATTAAAAGAACTGTGGTTTAAAAGAAAAAGTAATATTTAATAAGGGTTCTGTTGTTATAACACACAGCATCCACTTGAGGGAAGCAAACACCAGATTTCCAGTCTTACCTGCATAGGTGGGTCGCTCACTTGCCTGAATTCTTCAAGCTGCTGCTGCTGCTGCTGCTGCCAGGGAGCTAAGGTGAAAGCTTCATCAACAGGCCTACAATCAGGAGGATTTGCATGTAATTGATCGGTAAGCCACATCTGAGTTCTAACAGAGGGCTGAATAGGAATTCCACCCACAGCCTGCTGGCCTAGCATTAGATATTTTTGTTCATAAGGCTCTAAACTTGTTAAAGAGGACTTGCTTTCAGGTAAGGCACTATATGTCTTGTCTAAGGCATGTCTCCTATGAGCAGGAGAGATTCCCAAGTCTTCTTTGCTACAGCTCTCAAACTTGTATTTACAATCCAGAGTTGAAGACCGTATTTTATTCATTTCCTTGTCTTCTAATCGAAGCATCTCCATACTATCATGTAAGCAGCTGGGACCATTTGCCCTTAGTTGTGCTATTAAAGCCCTGTCTCTCTCTGACTTATCTAAACTACTCCTGGATTCCTCAGATCGAACACTGCCATCTTGACTACAGTTATCTGGGAGGCTGAGTTTAGACAAAGATGACCATTTTCTTATAGGTCGTATGTCCTTCATGTCAAGTGAAGAGTCTAGTTCTCCTCGATTTCGGTTTCCCATTGTCTGTATGAAACTTGTACTCCATTTTGACCCATCAGATGTCAGTGCATCCCTGTGTTTGGAAATTGAAGAACTGGAATGAGACGGCATCACATGGGCAGTGGGAATTGTGACCAGTGAGCGGCTGGGCTTGAATGATGATGTACCACTGGAAGTAGAATGGTCTGAAAAAAGAAATTTATGAGAAAATCAAATACATTAAGTCAAATTAAATCCTTCTGGAAAAAAAATATTGTTGAGAGAAAGAAGTAAAAATGGGTTGTTTTTTCTAACACAACTACTTATTTGTCTCCTATGAGCAGGAGTGATTCTCCTTCAGTGAAGGGTTGGGATGTTTTGCCTTTTTTAATTCCTTCTATAAAACAGAACTAAGTTAAAATTACTATGAAATACTATTCACCAATAGTACTATAAAGGCATATGTGTGGCCTTGGGCACTTGAAGGCTATAGCAACAAAGTTCTAGAATAGCCTGTCAAACAGAACAAGAATGGAACTAGTAGCAGATTTCCTAACATCCAGGGACTAGCCGTGATAAAACTCAGAGAAGCTGATGCTCAAAAGTTTGGCAAACAGGAAAAATTTTGTTTTAACTTATAATTATGATCATTTACTAAAGGCACAGAAATCACTATGCTCAGTGGAAGCAATTACTCCAATGATATCTTAGATCCTTGAAGAATTTTGTTCCATGGTTATACAATTGGTGATCTAATAAAATGCCACATACCTAGGGCACCTCAAAAAGTGTATCTCAACACTAATGGTACAGACATGCCAAAACAAATAGAAATAAATGTTTCTTGCCTTAGCTACTTTGTCGATTCTTATCCTCCTGTCAGATTTTTTTTTAAAAGTCAGATATATAGGTATGGGTACCTTGAACTATAAAAAATGGGAACATTGAGAGGATTCTGGGAAGATGGCAGAATAGATCAGAAAATTTCAAGCTCTCAAGATTTTCCCCCACAAAAGAGTTAAGATAGCACCTTAGGGCAAAGAGAAGTGTGAGTGGAGACAAAGAAAAATAGAGGCACAAGCGGGGTTTTCCTTCTGATAGCTAGAGAAGATCTGAAGAAAAACGCCAAGACTAGGTTTGGTCACCGCGAGGAGTAAACACTTGCAGGCTAGGTTCCGTTTTAACAACAAGCTGGGAAGCCACTCAAACAACTAGCCGCTAGCCCGGGGGGTTAGGGGTTAGTTGGTCTGAGAGGCTGCCTTGGTCCCAGCCACTGGAACTTTTCACCCCAGGATTGTGATGGGAGTTGTGCGTTTGAGCCCAGGAAGTCTGCAGGAACCTCTGCTGATGAGGAACGCCAAACTCAGCTGTGTTGCTAGGAGTGGTGGGGGCGAGAAGAAACCAGCACAGGCCAGCTAAGTGCAGAAGCATGGGGGTAGAAAGCCTCTGGCTGTGGGCACTTACAGAAGGTTGGAGTTTTGGCTTTGGTTCCAGGCTAGAGGAGAGAACTAAAGATCTGGGGCAAGAGGCACCAGTTCGCATACCCCAGGGACAGAGATATTACTAAGAGAAAAAACAAATGCACAGGCAACGGAGAAAGAATCCAACCATAGAAAACTATTACGGGAATAGAGAGGAGGATATTGAAATAAAGAAACCCCCAAAGAGCGACGTCAAATGGTCACTTACCCAAAAAGAATTTAGAAGATCTTAAAAAAGACTTTAAAAAAATCAAATGACAGAGATGGAGGAAAAACTAAAATCATTATCATCATCATCATCATCATCATCATCCAAGAAAAACAAGAAGGTTATGAAAGCAAAATCAACCGACTAGAAAAGGAGATCCAGAATCTCAAGGAAAATGACACCTTGAAAACATGAATTGGGCAAAGTGAAGCCAGTGAAATTGTAAGAGATCAAGGAAAGTCATGATCAAAAAAAGAATCTTGATACAATAATACAAGAAATAATTAAAGAAAATTGTCCTGAAGCATTAAAACAAAGGCAGGGAAGTAGAGGGCAAACCACTTGAGTTTTCCTCATAGAAATATCATAGTCAAATTCTGGAACCCCAGCTCAAGGATAAAATATTAAAAGCATCACGATTAAAACAATTTAAATATGACGGCGCCACAATTAGAATAACACAAGACCTAGCAGCAGAGACATTAAAGAACCACAGGTCTTGGAACACAATATATGGAAAAGCAAAAGACCTGAAGCTCCGGCCAAAAATATCATACCCTTCAAATTTCAGTATTATCTTAAATGAAAAAAAAAAGTGGACATTTGACAAACCCTCAGACTTTTCAAGACTTGAAAAAAAAAATCCTCAACTTAACAGAAGATTCAACATACAAGAACCAAGAGAAACATAAGGTACACACCAAAGACTGACTATAAGGGATTCATAAGAACAGACTGCTTACCTTTTATATAACATAAAATGTAAAATGTATGTCTACCATTCATATTAATAATTGTCAAGCTCATAAGAAAGAGGGGGATAAACCTGACTATGATATGAATTTAAAAAGTAAAACCATTTAGAAACAACTAAAAACAATAACTATTTTATACAAAAGAGGTGCAAGAAGAAGAAAGGATACCGAGGATTTAGATGGGGGAGGAGGGCTTGTAGTTCTAGTAACCTACTTTCATCGGGAATGGTTTTAAGAGGGAACAATACATATATATATTTAGAAGAGTACAAAAGTCTTCTAAATTTAGAAGAAACAAAATGGTAGGGGTTTAGTGAGGGGGGAGAGGGCAAGGGAGGAATTTTTGGAGGGGAAGATGAGGGAATAGGTAAAGGGTGTTTAGATTAATGGGAATGGGAGGATAGGGGAGGGATCCTTGGAGGGGGGAAGGCAAGTAACAGGAGGGCAGAGTGGTTGGTGGAGGAGGGGGGGTAGGCAAGTAATAGTAGGCAGGAAGGATAGGAAATAAAAGATATGTACAAACATTAAAAACAAAGATCAGGAGTAGATTATGTTTGGGAAAGTGTATATACATATACACATGTATACATGTATAAGTGTATGTATGTTCTGTGTCTATGTATATATCAATAAATATCTAAATTATATTGTAGCCTTCTGGGGGGTAGGGGGAAGGAAAAAAAGAACAAAGTTAAAAAGTGCACAGTAGAGAACAAAAGAAAGGAAGCACAAGGATGCAAAGATGGACAATTCTCAACACAAGGTGTATTATTTATTATATAGGCTTTCTTGAAATGAAACTTTATTGTTACATATTTTGAATCCTCTCATATGTTCTGCTATGTACATGGCATGCTTTTTTTATTTCTTACTTTGTATTTAAGTTTCAAAATTTAAGTTTATGATATGTTTCGTTTCTTTTCTCTATTTTGTATTTGTGTTTTGGTACAATACAATAAAAAACTGAAAAAAAAAGGGAACATCAAGGAATTCAAGGAAATTCTGCTCCTTTTTTGTTTTCTGTCCAGGGGG
The DNA here is from genome assembly GCA_028646595.1 of Phalanger gymnotis. Taxonomy (NCBI): domain Eukaryota; kingdom Metazoa; phylum Chordata; class Mammalia; order Diprotodontia; family Phalangeridae; genus Phalanger; species Phalanger gymnotis. Next base: position 126,823,061 of record CM053627.1, on the reverse strand, counting down.
TACATAGTACATTATTGTGATGCTAATTGCTTTCTAGCTCCATAGTCCCCTAACAGGGGCTACTCTCACCCCTATATTTAGAGAGTACCCATACTCTCACCCCCATTTTTTTAAACAGATGAAAAATATTTAGGTAATAATAAACTTTTTTTTAAAGGAAATTTATCCTGCCAATCACGAAAGTGTTTTTCTCACCAAAAAAATAATCAGATTTCAGTATTGTGTGAGTGTTAACTAGACAAGACCCATATTTGCCATGAGAGTATCAACTCCAGGGTTTCCAAATTTCAAAGCTTTAAAGAAAAGGATTAAATAATCTCATATATTTTCTGCAAAGACTAAAAAGAAAACTTCACAAGTAAGAAAATAGGTTGATACAAAAGATGAACTTCTGAACAATAACACAAACCAAATATCACCTAAACTTACTACTACAAAATGTATTTTAGTTATAAATCTTCTTTTCTCCTAAAAGTGTTTTGCATCACATACTCATTAGAGTATCTTTAAGTTGGGCAAATATTAGTACAATTTAACAAACTGAGAACTGATCACAAGAAATTACACGACATAGAGAGCCCCTATCCTTTTAACCTTTACATTACTATTCCTGACCATAAAAAAAAAATTTTTGCTTCTCACAGGATAGTACAGGCTTGAGAGAGGTGAGGAAAGGGAAAAAGAGAAGTAAAAAAAGTCCTACACCTGAAATCTTAAAATAGGCAAGTTTTCAGTTTTAAAAACACAAGTTATTTCTTTAAAAACCCGAAGCCTTAGCACCCCAACCAGCACAGCTTGGCCAGACCTTTATCTTTGGGGACACAAGCCTTCTTCCCAGTCTCCAAGATAAGGGAAATTCTGCTTGGCACCCTGGAGCAAGCTCTCTAGAAATCCCGAACAGGAAACAAGGAGTCCTTGTGAGGACTGGCTCTACTGAATTTGCAGGGCTGAGGGAGGACAAGAAAACATAAAGGAAGACAGCTCTTAGAAGTTATGACTGAATTTGAATTCTAAATTGTTCGTGTGCAATGTCTTGTCTAATGTCTTGTCTGTGTATAAGAAAAGTTTTCTGTTCTATGTTCCTGTAGAAATTCTTAACTCTAGGAACTGAGAGGTTAAAAAGGTATTAATTAGCAAAAGAAAAGTCCCTAGAAGGCTGTGAAGGAAGTTGGGAGACTGAAATGGGCTCCTTTAGTATGTAAATTGTCAGTCATTAAACTTAAGTTTTCAGCTGGAAAAGAAAGGCTGGGTGAGTATAATTTTTTTTTTATTATTTATTATTTACTTGAAATGTTTGAAGTACTTTGGGTCAAGATTAGGAAAGAGACTGAAATTGGAGTGAGAATACTGTTTCAGTAAAGATTGGGAAAGAAAGAGAGATAGACACTGGAAATAAGGAGTGGCTGTGAAACTACAGCTAAGTCCACATGGTTTTGGATCCCTGTGCTCTTAGCCACCCTCTCCCCCACCCTCCACATTGGAAGACTGTGGGGTGGGTCAATCAGGAGCTGGGGCTGAAAGAAGCCTGTAGCCCCATGTATATTAATGTATTAATATAAAAACACCAGAAGTAATAGGATCAATAATTTCTATATGTGATACTCTGAAAATATAATTGAAGTCATCTTATTTCTAAATTGTATTTGTAGAGTTGTCTTAGGCTGTAAAATTTGAGAGACACCCTTGTGAGGTCTGAACTTTGTTTTGTGAATAGAAAATTTGGAAACTTTGTGATATCTAGAAATTTTGTAATAACAAAGAATTGCGTTGTTATAATACTCTGGGAATTTATGAAAAAGCAATTTTTCTTATAATCTAGATGTTGTTAGATTGAGAATTGTACTTAATCAAGAATTGAGGCTGTTAACTAAAACAAGGATTTTGGACTTAAATTCTTATCAACCCTGGGTAAAGTCTTGAATTTTATGAGTGGGACCAGGGATAGAAGTTAAGGCAGAGACAGGAAATTCTAAAGGAGTTAAAGTTTAAAAAAAGTGGGGCCTGCTTTGAAAAGCCAGTCTCTTCTCCCACTTCCCCCCCACACTTTTTTTTGTCTAGATAAGCTATCTATTCCCACCTGGCAGAAGGGAAGGAAAGGGGAGGAGCAGCAGTTAGTGGGATTTAAGTTTTACTGAGCAAGAAAACAGAAGGGGTCAGAAGCCATTGGACATCCAAACCTGGCTTTTTAAAGTCGGCAGAAAGTGATGGATTTTTAGGATTAGATTACATTTTGAAATGTGGGTCTTGGTAGTTTTGTTTTTTTTTTTAATTGAAAGCTGTCATCTGATTTAAAAGAACTAACCCTCTGGGAGAGATGATATGATGATGCTGCCTTTTTTTTTTTATGACAGTCTCTGTAATCAAAAATAAGTAGTTAGTGACGAAAGGAAAGGTATCTGCCAGAATCTGTTACTATTATGAAGTTGTGGTACCTACAGACCGAGAAGGTTTTATGAGGAGAAATGGAAAATTTGATTAATGCAAATATGTGAAATCTTCCTCTTTTTAATCAAATGATTGGGCAAATTGGTACTCTTGTATAGTCATATGAAAGATAACATTCTGTTTGTTTTGTTTTTTCGGGTTTTTTTTTTGGCACAACAGTTGGGGTTAAGTGACTTGCCTGAGGTTACACAGCTAGTACACGTGTCAAGAGTCTGAGGCCGAATTTGAACTCAGGCCCTCCTGACTCCAGGGCCAGTGCTCTACTTACTGCACCACCTAGCTGCCTCCGATAATATTCTTTCTAAATATTAATGGGAATAATTGGATAAAGAGAAAAAGAAGTTTGTGAAATAAAGATACAAATGTAAGGTTAAATCATAATCCCATAGATTAAGGCTGGGATTTAAAGTTGCTTTGTATCTGTGTGGTATAAGGTACTTAAGTGTTTTAACGTGATGTAACAGCAACTGGGTAGTAATACAAATGGTGTAATTAATTACTGGAATTAAATCAGACATTTCCAGTTTGGGGAAAAGAATTTCAATGTGTAAGTCTCTTTGAGATAAATCGTAGAATACTTTTGCACTACTGGGAAAAGTTAAATGTGGTTGTTTGGATTTGAACTCATTCCATGGTCTAAAACGTAAAGATAAAGTTAATGTTTGAACCTGTCATATATATATGGTTCAATTCTTTAAGACTATCACATTCTTTCAGATCAGGCATAGTTAGAGGAGAATACAAAAGCCTGGGACACTGACACAAATGTGTCAGAGCAATAACTTATGATCTTAATGGAAGAGTTTATGAATAAGGAAGAAAATGCATGGAAGCTACTTAAGGCTCACTTTAAGGACGTTCCTTAAGCAACGTGAAATTATAGTCATATTATAAACTGATTACTGGAACTGGCTACTCAAAGGCTCAATGGGACTGTTAACTGACTGTTTTTCTGAGTCCAGTTCCAGGTGTGAATATCAAGGAAGGCTGATCCAAGATGCCAGCAGCCCTGTTGGGGGGGGGGGGGGGGGGGCCAGGCGTAAAGTTGAGAGGGTAACTGTTCCACATGTGCTGAGGTGGGACCCTCTTGACCTGATGCCTTAACTGAAACCTGGCAGACTTTAAGCCTGGCTCAATGCAGTTTGCAGTTTGACATAACTTCTGCCTGGAGTTAACAGGAAGCTGGGGAAATGTCATCCCCTTACTATATAAGTCCCTAATCTCTTGGTGGCAAATTTTTATAATAGGAAGGTTTTGTAAGTACAGTAACAAACCTATTAAAATAATTGATTATGGAACATGTTAGATTACTATAGGACTGGGACTAGTGTTCCTATGTGTGGTCCTGTATAAGTTAGGGTAGTTTACAAGGGTCTTTTATAGGGCCTTGTATAAGTTAGGTTTTTTCTTGGTAATGGTATGGAGACAATTAGGTCAAGGGCTTGTGAGAATATTATTTTGTTACTTGGTTAATATCATGCTTGTCTAAAGCTTTGTTACAATTAATAATGTTAAAAGAAGAATGGCTTGTGGTTTATTTTATAAATGCCATCAAAGAAACATGGGATGACTAAAGTTTATGATGTTCTATGTACTGTGTTAAAAATTGATTATTTAATGTATTTATGTATGTACTAGAGCCTGTTGTTAATTCCTTAGTGAAATCTCATCGTCCTGGTGAGGAAATTAATAATGGGTTAATGTAAAGTATAAGAAACTGGGTTCTGATGTGAATTTCTTAAACATGATAATTGGTTAAGGTTCCAATTTTGAATTGGTAAAGAAAATCAGGGTATAAGGATTAAAAATGGTAACTTAAAATTGTGCTAAAGTCACTTTTGTAGGAGAATGGAAAGAAGCTGGTTCCTATAAGAAGAAGAAGATGTTGAGATGCAGATGCAGATGTCTGGAACAAATACCAAGGACCAGAGGACTTCATTGATGTTCCCCACCAGACAACTATATGGGAAGAGACTTTTGAATCTTAAAGGGACAACTGCATTATTGTTTCCTTTTGGGTCTCTGTAGCTATATTTACAAAGGGGACTGCCCCCTTTGACTTGTCAATGCGTCTATCAACTTTTACGTAAACCCTTCCCATATTTACTTAAAGGGGTGATGGTTAAGGGGAAAAATTCAGATGAGAAAGAGTAAAGGAATGTGGAAACAAAAATTTGAATAAAAGAAGAGGGGGAAATTTTAAGAAATGGGGGAGTTTTGTTTTCACAGAGTTGAAAGTCCCTCTTTCTCCCCCTTCCCCCCCCAGCTTTAGCAGAAACCAGGCCTCTGGTCAGTCAGGTAAAAGGTTAGGGGGATGCTTAAACAAGCCATTTGAGGAGGGCATGATGTAAGAAGTCAGGGGTTTGCATCTGGCCAATGAAGAGCCTGGGTGAGAGATTCGAGGTGAGGGTCAGTAAAAGGACTGACATCCACTTGAGTCCTTTGTACTTTCTCCTGTACTCTGTTCAGGGGATGTACCCATTTATTCAGGGGGAATAAATGTAAAATATAATTAAAACATTCCTGGCTTCCCAATAAGTATTGTTTATTCTCAGACAATGTAAGTACGTTTCTAACACTTTCACATCGTTTCAATGTGTTGGGGTTGGCCTAAGAAATTAAATGCTACTCTCATCCCCATACTTTCTCTACACCCTCTCTCAAATCATACTGTATTCTAAGCAAGGATCAAATTCCTAGTCTTAATGAGGTCAAATGTGCCTTGGAGTTAAGATTTCTAACTCACCTTATATGTTACCTATGCTTTGACCCTGTTCCAGATCACACCCCCTAACTGAAGACCTACAGTCCTGGGCTTCTTTTCTTTATCTTCTTCTTCTTCTTCTATAATGCTTGTATATACTACTGTATCACTTGGTAACCTATCAGCTCTCATCTCTTACCATCAGCTCTTACCATCTCTGTGCTGATCAGTCCTCAAATCTACTTATCCTGCCTCCGATTCACATTTCCAACTGCCTTTCAAACATCTCAAACTGGATGTCCAAAAGACATCTTAAACTCAGTGTCAAAAACAGAACTTGTTATATTTCCTTGTAAACCTTCCCCACCTCCTACCTTCCCTATTATACCTTAGAGGGCAACACAACGTCCTCCCAGTCCCTCAGGCTCACAACCTAAGAGTCATTCTGGATTCCTCACTATCTCTCATCCCCCATATCCAATCTACTGCCAAAGCTTATTGATGTCATCTTTGCAATGTCTCTTGAATACTTTCCCTTCTCTCCCTTGACAATGCCACTACTCTAGTACAGGTCCCCATCACCTCACACCTTGATTACCGCAATAGCCTGCTTCAAATCTTTCCTCACTCCAATCCATTCTCCATTCATTCAGTCACTAAAGTGATTTTCCTAAAGTGCAGGTCCAAATCACATTACCTTCCTACTCAATAAACTGCTACTAAATGGTACTCCTACTGCCTCCATGAGCATATACAAAATGCTGTCTGGCATTCGAAACCCTTCATAACTTAGCCCCTTCTACCTTTCTAGTCTTCTTGCACCTTACTTCCCTGGGGTACTCTTTGATAAAGTGACACTGACCTCCTTGCTGTTCCACGAATAAGCAATCCATCTCTTTACTCCAGGGATTTTCTCTGGCTACCTTTAATGCCAAGAGCTCTTTCCCTCCTCTATTCAGACTACCAACCTCCCTGGCTTCAAGTCCCAACTAAAATTCCACCTTCCACAGAAAGCCTTCCTCAACCTCTCTTAATTCTAGTGCCTCCCACCTATTAATTATTTCCTATTTATCCCGTATATATCTTGCCTTGTATATATTTGTCTGCATGTTGTCTCTCCCCTGGGGTCAGTGACTGTTTTTTGCCTCTTTTTGTATCCCAAGAGTTAGCACAATTCCTGATACATAAGCAACAATACATTTTTATTGATTGACTGCATTTGAGTACTTACATATAACCATAGATTTAGATGTGGAAATGATCTTTGAGGCCATTGAATCCCTCAATTTATACATTGAGACATACAGAGATTAAGTGACTTAATCAGGATCTCATATCTACTTAATGGAAAAGGCTGGATTTGAAACCAGGTTTTCCCCATTTTGTGCCCAACAATCCAATCATTTCATCATATTGCCTCACATGTCAGTCCATGAGTTTTGCTGTTCATTTCTTTCATTAATTTTGTCTCTGAGTTTCAAGATATCACTGAAGCTTTTTTTTTAACTTATTTTTATGTCCATTTTCTGTAGTATCTATTGTGATAAATTTCAGAAATTTTCTCCCTCCTCCCTTCTCTCTCCATTTTAAGGCTCTTTTGACTAGATTTGGAAGACTTTACATGAATACAATTTTAGTCTCCCTAATGAAAGTTATCACCTTAAATTTCACATTGCTTTCATATTTTTCCAAGTTTTAATCTTTAAATAAAGCAAGTCTAAATTACAAATAACCTTTACATAATGATTTAAAGTTTGCAAAGCATTTTGCATCATTATTTAATTTCAGTCCCACAATAATCTTGAAAAATACTATTAGCCCCATTTTCCAAATGAGAAAACAGATTCAGATGTAAAAGAACTTCTCCATTATCAAGTGTCACAGCTGAAACTGGACCAGACTTTCCTGACTCCAGGCCCAGCACTTTCTCTATTTCACCACACCAATTCTCACGCAATAATTTAAAATAACACTGACCTAGTAGTAGCACACTGTAACATCCACATTCTTTACTGTTTAGTTTTTAGGATTCTGGAAAGAACTTATCGATTTCATACCTATCCTTTCACAAAGAGAGACCCCACAATTTTTTCTGAAGCATAAAACTAACCATCTTTTTTAAAGAAATGGAATTACAGCAACACCCAAAGGGGGGGGGGGATTATAAATGCTGGTTTGGGAATTACAGGAAAACAGAAGAATAGAAGGGAATAAAAAAAAATGCTTTCCAGAAATTTTGTGTCCCTCCTCAACCTACAATGATTCAACAGAACTGAAAAGCCAAATATTTATTAATATTTTTGTAGACTACTGTGTACAGACAGACCACTGTGCTGGGTGCTGAGAGAAATACAAATTTCATTAAGACCAATAGTCTCCACCATTAAAAATATACTTGATCTTAACCCAAATAGGGCAAAGATATAATTACTACAATATAACAGATGACTAAGAAAAAAATACAATTAGTTGCTGTATACAATATTGAAAAATAAACATAAAATTAGAGAAATTGCCAAATGAACTTGGCTTTGAGGAACATCGAGGAATTACATAGAGAAGATTAGGGGTAGGGGAAGAGAATGTGGAGGGATAAAAAAGGGCCATTCAAAGCTTAAGGACCAGTCTGAATAAAAGGCAAAAGAGACAAAAAAGTGCCAAGGTACATTTGTGGAGTGGCATAGTCCAGTCTGATTGAAGCACACAGTTCATAGAAAAGTTTACTATGAAATAAAGCTGAAAAGCTAGAGCAACTAAAGACTTCTGAACAGGATTACAAAACTAAATGTATTAGGTTATATGCAGGATTGGCTAGAGAGAGAGAGAAAATGCCTCCTTTATTCTCAAAACAACCACAGCTCTGCTTTAGGTGAATTCCAAATGACTACTATTAGATTCATCAATGTCCCAAAGAACATATGGGAATTTTCCAGAGGGTATTAAGTGCTGATAATTGAGACAAAAAGGCAAAGTGACTTCCTGCCATACAGTTTCTGAAGTTAGAACTGGAACTCAAATTTCCTTATGTCCAGTGTTAGTTCTGTTTCAGTAACAATCCCAGTAAAAATGTAGGATGGGGCCCACACTACTCCAAAACTCCCTTTTACTTTCAGGTTCATTGTGGAGGGTTCTAGGTAATCATTATGATGCAAACACAGCTCGAACTCCTAGATCCAGTATATTTTCTATCAAAAAAAAAAAAAAAGATCTATATATAAATCAACTCTCAAAGCTTTTAATGTGGATAGGCCCACTCCACAACCAGATACAAAAAGGTTATCATCTTCCAGAGATTCCAAGATTGCTCACAGGGGATGGACAGGGTAGCAACTCATGCTCCTTGGCTGGAATCAAACTGAAACAGGCCTTACAGATACTTTTGTCTCCAGTCTTCCTCTAGGGAGCAATCCCTTACTCGAGTCCCACCCTTCCTATAGAGCTGGCTCTTTAAGCCTATTGCCATCTGCTACAGACATCATCTATCACAAAGACTGCTTCTCTACTGGGCTGCAGCCATCTGCAGGTGGAGTTTTCATCTGCTTCTGGGCCTGGATCAGATCAATATATTTTCAACTCTTGTTAGTCAGCCTCATACCTACTCAGGGCTGGCACACAAAAGAGCCCCCTAAAGAAACTGTCAAGACTTCTTTTCCTTCTAACCACACCACTCAATAAGTCCCTCGGTCTCCTCCTTTAAATGGAAGTGATGAAATTCTTTTCCACACCAAAGATATCTCATCTATCTTTAAGCCTCAATATGCAACATTAAAGAGTGGAGAAGGTTGCAGCTGAAGACTACTTGCTTGCCATGCCTGCTATTTATTAAACCCAAGTTTCTTCTTTATGCATCACCCCCATCCACAAAAATCTGCTATGTGTGTGGGGGGGGGGGAGGTTAATCCTTTAAAAGAGGTTCTTAACCTTTTTTTGTGTCAAAGACCATTCTGATATCAGGGTGACCGCCTTCTCAAAATGTTTTTTACATACATAAAACACATGAGATCATAAAAGAAATTAATTGTATTTAAATGCTTAGCAAAATATATTTTTTAAAAACTAATTCATGGACCCCAGGCTAAGAAATTTTGCTTTCAATAAAAACTGTTTAGATTAAGACATCATTCTGAGACACTCAACTTTACGACCTACACTACAGGATTTAAATTTTATATTAACTTAAGAGCTTTTATATTTCAATGATCTAATAAGCTTGGAAATGTTATAAATCCAAAAATCACATATATTTAAAATTCAGGTCAAACTTAATTTCACAGAAAAAGCCAGAAAGTCACAATTAGAAATTGGGTGGAGCTAGGGAGAGTCCATTAAAATGAAGGAACAAACCCTATATATTGGTTTTAAAGCAACTTATTTAACCTTAACTATACTTGGTATTAGGGAAACTAGGGGGCAGAGTGAATGGAGTGCCTGGCCATGAGTCAAGAACATTCATCTCTTCCTAAGTTCAAATCCTGCCTCAGACATTTACTGGCTGTATATCCCTAAGCAGGTCATCTTGTTTGCCTTAGTTCCTCATCTGTAAAATGAGTAGGAGGAAGGAAATAGCAAACCACTCCAAAGCATCCTTTCCTTATCAAGAAAACCCTAAATGGAGTCACAAAGAATCTGACACAACTGAAACAACTAAACAATACTTGGTGTTTTATCTTGAAGGTTGCAAGTAAGAGTGTACTGAAAAACAACAAAAATTTTAAGGAAAATATTTTCAAGACACTTAAGAAAAATATCACTGCTCTAAAAAAGTGTTAGGAGGGGGAAACTGGCTTAGTTATATTTCATGAAGTTGTGATTTCTAGTTGCCAGTTAAGAGGAACACAGTTTATTTAACACTTCTCTGATACTTCAAAAGGAGCTGAAATCCTGTGAAAGGGGTTATTACCACCCCTGACAATATTCTTTTATAATTTAGTAGATGGACTTTTGAGCATTGAAGGTCCTAAAGCTTCAAACCAACCTGGTGGTGCACCTTTCAAATTTAGTTAAGCAGTACATCAGAAATAAGAAACAAGAGCCCACTGCTGTGCCCATACTCAAAAGTCCCCTATTTGGAACAACTTTTCATAATTTCCTCTCAATTGGCATGGCCTTTGAGAACCAAGTATGACCTCAATACTTAATATTGTCTTAGGTTAGGGCTTCATGGAAGTTAAATTTTGTTATATAAAAAATGTGTTTGATGAGTTTTAATGCAACTTCACCCCTACTATCTTTATTCTCAGCTTCAAGCAATCAGGTTTCTGCTCTCATCACTCTACTAAAACTGTTCTCAAAAATGATCATCAGTCTTTACCTAAACACCATGCCAAATGGTCTTTTTTTCACCCCTTACCCTTCTTCAGCTGACTGTTGACTGAACTCCCTTTCCCTTCTACTCTCCTACCTTGACTTAAGATACACCAACCACTCTCCTAATTTCTCTATGTACTTCTTCCTAATCCTATTTCCTAATTCTATAAATAAATGTTCCCCAAGATTTCATGCTCAGCCCTCCTCTCTATCCATACTTTCCCCAATCATAGTATCATTCATTCACAAAGCTCCAACTATCATTACTACATAAAATGACTTCTAAATTTTTATCCATATACTACATGCCTATCTATCTATATATACAACTATATGTGTATACACACACACACACACACACACACACATGTGTTCCCCTCCTCAATGGCCCCAAATTGAATTATATGGTCTTTTCCCCAAAAACTACTTCTCTTTTTCCCTTCTTTCTGGCAGTGTCGCCAACACGTACCAAGCTTCCCCGAGTTTGAAACCCAGGTGTAATTTTTGACCACTCCCTCCACCTCTCTACCTTATATCTCTTAGTCAAATCAATTTTCAAGTCATACTGATTCTATTTCTGCATTTTCTTTTATCTGTCCCTCCTTCATTTCTACTGCCCACTAGCATAGTCCCTGCTTCCAACTCTAATAGATCAAATAGGTTGGTATGTCTTCCCAACCTTTATGCTCTCTCACTTACAAACCATTCTTCTTAGTAGTGTCAGATTATCTTCCTTAAATAGATCTTGTCAAACCACTCGTCTGTTCGTAACTCTTCAATAGTTCGCTACTGACTATCACATAAGTGTCAAATTCTCTGTCTCTAAGCTTTTGGTCAGAGCTTTGCAGATGCCAGTTCTCTCTCTCTTTCCATATCCATCCTTGAAAGCCAAGCCCAAGTGTTGCCTCCTCCAGGAAGCCTTCCCTTCAAACTAAATTAGTTAATTAAAGACCCCATGACACTTTTTTAGTACATGTAATTACGTAATATTTTGCCTTCCTGTTATTTCCTTATCATTTCCCAATACTATAACTTCTTCAAGGCAGTAATCATTGAACCACAGAATTTCATAATTGGAAGGGACTTCAGAGATATCTAATCTTTCTACCCCTTCTATAATACCTGCAAAGTGGTCACCCAGTCTTCCCTTAAGTGAGTGAGAAAATGCTACCTCCCCCATGGCAGTCCATTCTACTTTTGGATTGCTCCAAATACTAGGAATCCCACCCAATGATCCTACTTGTGACCTCTGGGGATGAGCATAATAAATATAATCCTTTTTCCACAAGATAGGCCCTCAAATATTTAATGATAACGCACCATACCTCTTCCTACCTTTATCATTATACTATTTAAGAAATCATACATACTAAAGACATAACCTTTACTTGGGTCTACTAAATTAAATAAATTATGCCTTTTTCTAATCTTTTTCTCTCACTCCGCACCTATCAAAATAGTTTGTACACACTAGGCATTTAATTAAAATACCAAATTAATTCAGAAGTTCTACAAACATAAATATCCAAAAGTTGTATATTCATCTCTCTTTCCATTACCAAAAAATGGAGGTTGGCATGTATATAGTTTAAAAATAGCTATGCATTACATGATTTCATTTCATGCTCAAGACAATAACAAGAAAGTAGGGATCTTTTGTACATAAATAGGTTTTTATCTATAGCTAACAAACAGCAAAGAAAACCCTGGTCTTCTGACTCTAAATCCAATGCTCTTTCTACTACAGTACGGCTATCTCTCATAGAATATGTTTATGAGAGAAGTTACTTTTAAGAGCTTTTCCAAGTTGAAAAGGCAACTCAATTTTTTAAAAAAAGGCAAGGTTTCTGGGCAATTATTAGGTGTTATTTGTTAGGGAAGGTGGGAGGGCACTCAACCAACAAGCATTTATTAGCACTTAGGATGTGCCAGGCACTAACTGTGCTTATAAGCAGTGAATAAAGACAGGTAAAAAGTCCTAACCCTTAAGGAGCTTATATTGTAATGCGGGAGACATGTTTAAAAAAAAAAACAAAAACTCTGGTTCACAAAAAGCTATAAGCAGAGTAGGAAGAAGAATCATCTCATAGTGGAAGACTAGGGTAGTTGAGGGGAGGAAGGAACATGAGAAAAGGCTTCCTGCAGAAGGTAGAGCATGATCTTAATCTTAAGAGAAACTAAAAGGAGAAGGTGAGGGGTCATAACATTTCAGGAATGAGATATAGTCAGTGTACAAGGTCCAGAATGTCTGTTGAGAAACTGCAAGTAGGCCAGCATGTTGTCGGAAGTGTGGAAAAGGTAGACGGGGAGCAAAGTACAAGAAGCCTGGAAAGACAGGAAGAGGCCAGGTTGTGGGGGTGTGTGTGTGTGTATGGAAGTCATGTGGTATGTATGGAAGCCACTAAAGTTTAGAGGGGTGGGGAAGAGATAACCACCAGAATTCACTTATAAATACTGTAAAACACTTTCCACACCCATTGTTGCCACAGCCTTCAAAACCACAGGATCACCTCCATGCACAGACAGGCATTATAACAAGAATTGAGTGAAAGTATACTACAGCCACGCCCCAAATAATAAATGTGGATTGTTTGAATTAGCTTTGTTCTTCCTACTCTACCATATGTTGTTTTTTTATCACAGGATCATAGATTTAAAGCAGGAAGGAATCTTAGAAGCCTTCTAGCCCGTAATAAGTGGAAATGGCAGAATTCAAAGCTAGATTCTCTGACTCCAAATGCAGCTCACTCTCTACTGCACCCCACCGTTTCTCTGGATCTTTTCAGAATTCACAGGCTGGTACCAGTGAAGCACTGAATGTTGATTTTCCTCTAAAACCCAACCAATCTTTTTATTTTCCATTTTATTGCTTAGGCCACTTCTTGTACATAGATCAGTTAGAAATGTGACACATCCAACTACAAGTTACCAAAAAGACACAAGAAAGAAAATTTCAAAAAACTAATGATCCAAAGCCAATTTCTCATCTCTATGAAGGTTAGATATCCTTAATGAAAATATGGCTTTCCTTCACAAGCAATTTTCTACAACAAATCATGTCAACTGAGTCACAAAATCAAATGAAAAGTACAAAGCACGCAAGACTCCCCTGTGTCTATTTATTAAGAGAAACATTTAATTTGGTAGAGAGAAATGTAGCCTTCAAGGCTCCTACATACAACAGGTAGTCCTCCACTCATTTAAGAGCACAAAAAATTCCTTGAAAAATGCAATCACAGTAAGAAACCCATTCATGACCTTCTGATTATTACAATCAAGTGAGGCAGGAAATAGGATATATGCTCACCAAACTTGTGCTTGTACGAAGTTTAAATGGAATACTAAGTCCCTAGGGATAGTCATTCCACTGCTGTTACTTGCAGACAACATTATGTTCCTTACATCAAGCCCCATGACACCGAAGAGCCTTCTCAATGGAATCAAAGAGAATTTCAAAGAGATAACCTGACATTCAGTCTACACAGGAAACCCTATTATCCTGACAATGAAATTCAACTGGCCACATACAAATATAAATTTTACTTAAATTACACTGCCGATATACACATTTATATGCATGCATGTTTATTTATAAACAATGTACATATATTTTATTTGTACATATGTAGCTATATTAAGATATGTACGAATGTAATCAATTATCAAGTATTTATGGGTGCTTCCGGTGCGCTAATCACTGTAGAAGAAAAATAGTCCCTGGCCTCAAAAAACTTATATTCTAATGTGGGAGAGACAACATACATAAATTGGAACAGACAAGATAAACATAAAGCAAAAGTAAGATAACCTTAAAGAGGATGGAACTAGTGGCTAGATTAACTTTACCAAGTGTTCAAGATTTTATATTATTTCCAAAACAAAGGTTTTTATTATTTACAAGAGCTTGGAAAACTCTTTAATAATAAACTAAGAACATAAATAATAAATCAAATGTATCTCTCAAACACACTGCCCTAGCTAAAGCCCTTACCCATAATCCTAGTCTCACTGCCACTTAAATCTAACTGTATGCCATTTCTTAAAATTGTCTTCAATGATGTTTCTGGCTTAACATTTCCCAATCTACATAGAAAGACAGTACTACTATAGTCAACACTAATTCACAATGTAGCATGGAGTTTATTTCTGTAGTGGTAAAGGAGCTGAAATATATTGTTAGCAGAGAAACATAATGGGCAAAAGCTCGTTTGGGTAAGTTATGGACTAAAATGCCAGAGTACAACTCTTACTCTGGGCTGTTTATTAAAACAATACTTTGTTGCAGTGGGATATGCTGAAGCTGTTAATATTTAACAGATGGAAAAACTAAAAGATGACCTGCAATTAGGGTCCGGAGAAACCTTGATTAAACTCAAATAAAAGTTCATTACAAATGATAATTCTAGATAAAAGTTTTAAAATGACATGATTCTATGAAGATAGTAACTAAATCAAATCCAAAAATTAACTCTCAAAAATTTTTTCACACAGCCCACACTCACCTACATCAGGTATCCGTTGAAAGTAATATGCTCCATACTTTACAAGACATCTTCCATAAAGACTTTCAAAAAAACTATTTCTTCAAGTAAGACACCAATCTCTCTTGCCAAAATAACATAATGACTATGGACAACCTGAATTGTTTTCCACTGTTTATCACAATTTTTCCCTATAGACTTCTTACAAATGCATTGTTTCTTGTATTTTTATCACAATGATGCAGGCCTGTAACTGAAATAACTGCATTTGGAATAAAGGGACCTGGGTTCTAATCAACATACTTCCAATATAACATTGTGCAAGTCACCTCATCTACAAAATGCGACTAATTAATTTAGTTTCTTTACTGCTCTAAATCTATCTTAAGATACCCTGTTCAATTTAAGCCCATCATTGTTGCCATGATGCAAGATCTAAGGAAAACAACTTCTGAAGTCACAATTTGTCTCATATTCAAGAATTTTATACAATCATTTCTCATATAGACCACAAGCTGAGAAGACACAGGAGTATGAAACTCCAGTCTGAGGAACCAACCACCTAAAAATTCAATTGAGATTATACTGCCTTCAATATCCTCTTCCTCCTTCAGCAAGAACTTAATTCCAGAGACAAATTAAAAGACACTCTCGGGAAAGAAAGGATTATAAGAATTCTTAGAAAAAGAAACTGATACAAGCACTGAAATAGAACGGCTTCCATTTCCTCCTAGGCTAAAGTAAAAAACGTGCCTGGTGTAACAGTAGATACCTAACAAATATTTGTTAAATTGAGTATGGAATACTTTTCTAATAAGTCACGTAAAAACAAGAAATTGTGGAAAGTAGTAGCTTACAAGAGGATCAGGAGAGAGGGAAGTTTGCTTTTATCTTTAAAAGAAAAAGGGACACTTACCTGAAGCAATGGTAACATAGTGACAAGAGTGCTGGACTTGGAGTCAGGTAGACCTGGGTTCAAATCCCACCTCTGACACTTATTAGCTCCATGACCATGGGCAAGTCATTTAACCACTGTGAGCCTCAGTTTCTCCATCTGTAAAATGGGGATAATAATACCTATAGTACCTACCTCACAGGGTTTTTGTGAGTCTCAAATGAGATATAAAGCTTTTTTTTAAATCAAACTTTAAAATTACTATACAAATGCTGCTATTAATATTATTGTCATCCTATTTGTACTTGTATTTAGAGGTGAAGAAGCCAGTACAGGGAGAACAGACTGTGAAGTAAAAAAGGAACTGAGAAAGCAAGGAACAGGAAGAGGCAGGTAGAAATGAGATCAGAAACGTAGGTAGAAATAGGGAAATCTAGCACTCTTTAAAAATCAAGAAAGGAAGTTACATGGTTCACAGGATCATAGCTAACTCTGAAAAGGGCCTCATTTTACAGAAGAGGAAACTAAGCCCAGAAAGAGTAAGGTGGCTTGCCCAAAGTCACCTGGTGGCATATCCTACGATTGGAACCCAAGTCCTCTGACTCCAAAGGCAGCCCTCTTTCAACTGTCCCATTCAGAGCCCCAACAAGGCAGGGTCCAACTCTTATGCATGGCATTCAGGAGTCCCTCAAGCCAGGAACCACCCTAGCTTTTCCAGTCTACTTAAGGGATGCTCATTTGATTTAATTATGAAGTATGTTAGTGTACAGGCCCTAGGCTTCTCCTTCCCGTTTCTTTTGGCTTTTAACCATTCCTTAACATAGAGAGAGAGAGAAAAGTAATTAGTCCCTTTGGTTGCGGTGACAAAATGCATGTTGAAGAGAGAAGGCTATTGTTCTAGTTTAATTAAAATGTGTTTTTGTGTCACCTGAGGAGTTAATTTACCATGCTCTTCCCTTTACCCATTACCTTGAACAAATGAGATGTCGGACAGTGAATTTGCCTCACCAGTATTGTAAGTTGCAACTAATATCCAGCTCCCTCTTATGAAAACACTGCGGCCTACATATAAGCAGAGTCTTGTTGAGAAATTAAACAATCTAATTTCAGGACACCAGTTGACCTCACTATCCCTTATGTAAGCAAAGTTAGCTGGGGCAGGGGCGGGGGGAGAGGCAGGGTTGGAAACTTGAGCTGAAAACATTTACAATCCCCCTTGGTATCATGGATAAAGGGCTAGTCCTAGAGTAAGGAATATATAACAGCTGTATGACCTTCTGGAAGTCACTTTACCTCTCCCTAAGCCAGATGATTGTCATAACAGCAATAAATTTTTATACATACACACGATATAAAAATATATGATATATATCTATGATGACAATCTAGAACAAAGGCAGAACTGAATATATATAGGTGTATATATAACTGTGTAATTATATTATGCCTATATAGGAAGATATCTATAATTACATATTATATACATGCGAATATATACATGAACTTATATGTAATTCAGCTCTACCTTTTTGTTATCAGTTGAGTTTCATCTGATCCACCTGGAATAGCAGTTCTATCCTTTCTTTGAGCTTTTCCCCAATATCATTCCTCCCATATAGTCCTTAGCTTTGCTTACCAGCTTCTGATCAATGTAAGGACACAGTCATTTATCTCAATCACTTGTCTATTATGCACAAAGTAGTATAGATAAGATTAAATTCTAAGAGAACTCTCTGAATATGTAGCATGGATAGTTTGCCAAACAGTTAGCTGGTTTACCTCATTATCTCAGTTAAACTGTGATGGTTTAGCACAATTGATTAGAACAAGAGACTGAAACTCTCAAACGTCTTATATATATATACTTTTATAAATGAATATTTATATGTTTAAATATTTGTTACAGTACACACCAGGGGTGGGGAGCCTGTGATCCTCAGGTATGACCTTTTGACTGAGTCCAAGTTTTACAAAACAAATCCTTTTATTAAGGGGATTTGTTTTGTGAAGTCTGGATTCAAAAGACTGCACTTGAGGACCTAGAGGGCCATATGTGGCCATGAGACAGAGGCAGAGTGTGGGGGGGGGGGGGGGGGGGGGGGCGGCCAGCGGGGTAAATTAGTATAGATGCTGTGGACCTCCAAGTCATTGTTTCATAAAAATGAGTCTGATGTCAATAACAGCAAAGAAGTTAGTATAAACAGAAAAGCCAAGCTCTGAAAAGAAGCAGCTGAATTAAGGTAAACTGTAGTTTACCATGCTCTTCCCTTTACCCATTACCTTGAACAAATGAGATGTCAGACAGTGAATTTGCCTCACCAGTATTGTAAGTAAATGGGCTACAAAACAATACAATGATAAATTTGTATTTTTCAACTATGGATCAAATTTCCATCAATTCACACCAAATGAAAATGAAAAACCTTAAAATTAACAATTTAATACCTTTAATGGCTATGACCTTTTGAGAAATTAGAAAATAACTTGAGAGAACTGACCGAAAAAAAAAAAGATCTGTCTCATTCAGCACTAAAGATTTTAAAATTAAAAGAGTTGCTATTGTTGTACTTTTGTGTTTCTGTTGGGGGTTTGTTGTTGCTGTTGTTTTGCCATGAAACACAGAAAAATCACTTGGCAAAACTCAATTCCTAATGTGTTTTCTTGGGTTATCTAATAGTAGCAGCAAATCCCCAATGGGACCCATGGTAATGACATTTAGACTACATCCAAGCTGGAGTGAAACCTGAAACTAGCCAGGCATAGTGGTTTTGGTTTTTTTAAAAGCCATAGAGTTTATAGCATCACTGGCGGTACAGACTGGTGATAAGTTCCTGCTAAATGAGTACATGTATATGAATATATGAAAAGGACACTACTGTAATCGGAGAACTCAAGCAAGTTAGCTGCACTTACTACCATAATCAAGTTTCCAAATCCTGAGCCAAAAAAATCACAGTTGCCCCACCCCATACTCAAATTGGATTTGGAACAGATTTAAATTTGGAGCATCCTCCTTTGCTTCTGGGAAGGGAATATATTCTCTCCGGTCTGCCTTCCTCTCTTCACTAAAATTATATGGGAAAATGGTCATCACTTCCAGAGCTATTAATCTTACATCCAAACATATTCCTTAATAGAAAAGAAAATAGAGCAGAGACTAGGGAGGCAGGGGGCACTTAATTCAATCACATCAAAGTATTCTAATTTTGATTAAAATGGTATAAAAACACAATATCTAAAAAGCTCTTCCAACTATAAGGAATAACACTTGTCTGAAATCAAGCACAAGAAAATTTATAATTAACTAAATATAAAAGATCTTTAAGAATATTTGCATGACTTCTTTTTCTTAACATCAGCATTAGTTTGTGGTTTGAACAAGTTACATTTTGGGTTACATAGGATCATATGAAAATGACAGGTTGTGTTTCTAACTTTTTTAAACAAATAACGTCCTAAAAATTAACTGGCATAATACATATTTAAGATAATCAGGAAGAGGGCCTTTGATCAGGTTTTTTGTGTCACAGCCATAAAAGATTCATTTCACTCCATCAATTATTAAATCATCTACACCAAATATTTCTATCATCAACTAGAATGTTTCCCCAAAACAAAACACTTGCTTTAGAGTCGACCATTCCAAAAGGAGCTGATGTGCGACTGTCTGTTACAAAAAGTTCAATGCAAAAAGCAAAAGCTTTCCAAGAATTAAAGATCCAGGAAAGGAAGAAAAGAGAGGAAAAGGGGGAAATGAGGGGAAACTAGGGCCATGACAGCATTCTTCAAGAATCTGGAAAAGAATTGTTCTGAAGCAGTAAGTTTAAGTTTCAGAGAGGCAGGTTTAGAGTATAAGGAAAAACATTTTTTAAAAGCAAAAAAAAATTGTTTTTATTCTTCTTTTTTACAGTTCCAAATTTTCTCTCTCCCCTTTTCCAGTCCACTACCACAACGTTAATGGAATGGGAAGATCTTTCTCACCCATTAATAGGCCTATCTGCTTTGAGCCTGAGTCACATGGAGTCTGTGGTGAGAAGAGCTTGCCTAAGCAGGAATGGGTAGAATAGGAAGAGAGAAGCAGAGCTGAGAGAGAGTGAGGCAGAGATGGGAGAGAGAGCTAAGAGAGGCAGAGTAGCTAGCTTGAGTGAGAGAGGGAGTGATTTTCCTTAAGAGGAGGCCTGACAGAGAAGGCTTGGGGATGTCAGTGCTCCCTGCATTGGTAATGTGTACAAACTTCTTTGTTACTATGGTGGATCTGGCTTTCTGGTATCTGAACAAATACCTTGATTTCATCTTTAAGGAAGCAAGTCTGTTATATTTTGCAATTCAAATCCGGAATTTGGGTATCGCTGTGGGTATCATATTGGCAATACAACTACCCACCGAGAAGACAAGAAAAACAAAACTCGTTACAAATATGTAATAGACGTGCAAAACAAATTTCTGCTTTAGCCATGTTCTTCCCCTAAAAAAGCAAAAAGAAAAAAATCTGCACTCTTGAGTCCATTAGTTTTCTTCCTGGAGGTGGATGACATGTTTGATCATAAATCATCTGAAACTTCAATAAGTCATCAAATTGATCAGAGTTACTAAGGCCTTGATTAGCTTTACAATACTGCTGTTGCTGCATAGATTGTTCTGGTTCTACTCCACTCTGCATCAATTTACACAACTCTTCCTAGGGTTTTCTGAAACCATACCCTTCATTATTTCTTACAGCACATCACGTAAAACTTGTTCAGCCGTTCTCCAGCTGACTGCCACATCCTCAGTTTCCAATTCTGTGCCTCTACAAAAAGAGCTCCTATAAACATGTTTGTACATGTAAGTCATTCAAGGAGAAATTTAGAATAGCCTACGGGAAAAATGAGCCAGATAGACTTCTAGGAGCAAGAGAATGGAGTAAGAAGCAAACTGCCATAACTCTCCCACGTTCGCCTCCAAACAAACATCAAATAACACCCTAAAACAAATCCCGGAACGGAAGAACCAGCAAAAACATGGGCTGAAACAATCTTTTAGCCCAAGATTCTTGGAAGATTGGCAAAAAAGGTCTATTTCACTCGGGTAAAAGAGGAACATAGTCCAGTACAAGAGCTGTCTCAATAAGCCAGCAGCAAGTCCCACCTCAGCAAACCAGCAGTAGATCTTAAGCCCCAGTGTGGTGGAGCAGGCAAATGCCAACACTAGGACCCCACCCCACCCCACCCCACATGCCTCAGCAAAGCCAAGTGAATCAGCAGACTCTAGCTCCAGTAATCACCACTTACTTCAGCACAGCTCTGGGCAAACAGGTATTCTCCAGCAGCCAGACTTCCATGTGCCCCGGTGTAGCCACTAGGAAAGGCAGAACACCCTACTGGACCTTAGCACATGCCAGACACCACCACCAGGACCCCTACTGAGCACCAGGTAAGGTGCTAGACTCCTATGGCCTCTAGCAGAGCCAGCCACCCCCTCAGCGCAATGCCAGACATCAGGGCCTTCCGTGGGCCTCAGGGCAACATCAGTGCAACACCAGGTAAACAGCCAGGACCTGAAGCCTCTAGCACAAGAATCCTGAGACAGCGCCCCTTCCACCCTAGGAGCAGAGGTGTAAAAGAAAGGAAAAAGGCCAAAAAAAGATGAACCAAAAAAAAAAAAAAAGAATCGGACCACAGAAAGCTATTGTGATGACATGGAAGCCCAAGACACAAACTCAGAAGAAGACAACAATGTCAAAACACCTAAGGGCAAAACCCCAAAGAAAAACAGAAAGTGTGCTCAAGGCCAAAAAGAGCTCATGGAAAAACTCAAAAAAGAGCTTAAAAATCATGTGAGAGGTAGAAGAAAAACTGAGGAAAGAACTGAGAGTAATGCAAGAGAATTATGAAAAAAAAGAGTAAACAGCTTGGAAAAAGAAAATTACCTAAAAAGTAGAATTGGCTAAATGGAAAAGAACATACAAAAATCCACTGAAGAAAATAATTTCCTAAAAAGTACAACTGGCCAAATGGAAAAGGAAGTATAAAAGCCAACTGAAGAAAACAACTCCTTAAAACTTAGAATTGGGCAAGTGGAAGCTAATGACTCTGAGACATCAAGAATCAAACAATTCAAAAGAATGAAAAAATAGAAGGGAACATAAAGGACCTCATTAGAAAAACAACTGACCTAGAAAACAGAACCAGGAGAGACAGTGTCAGAATCACTGGACTACCTGAAAGTCATAATCAAAAGGAGGACCTAGACAGTATCTTTCAAGAAATTACCAAGTAAAACTGTCCTGATATCCTGAAACCAGAGGGCAAAATAGGCATTGAAAGAATCCACTGATGACCTCACTCCAAGGAACGTTACAGCCAAATTACGGAACTATCAGGTCAAGGAAAAATTACTACAAGTGGCCAGAAAGAACAAATTCAATGTTAGGGAGCCACAATCAGGATTACCCAGGACTTTGGCAGCTGCAACATTAAAGGATCGGAGGTCAAGAAGTATGATATTCTGGAAGGGAAAGGAGCTAGGACTACAACCAAGAGCCTGGCAAAATTATGCATAATACTCCCAGGGGAAAAAATGGTCATTCAATGAAATAGAAGGATCTGAAGCTTTCATAAGAAAAAGACCAGAACTGAACCAAAAAATTTGATCTCCAATATCAAGACCCAAGAAAAGCCAAAAAAGGTAAAAAAAAAAAAAAAAAAAAAAAAAAAAAAAAGGAAAAGAAAACATAAGGGACTCAATGGAGCTAAACTGTTTACATCCCTAAATTGGAAGAGGATACTTGTCGTTCTCAAAAACTGTACCACTAATAGTACAGCTAGAAAGAATATACATGGATAGAGGGTACAGGCATAAGGTGAATTTGAAGGAATAACATAAAAATAACTAAGGGATGAGAAACAGGAGTACACTGGGTGCAGAAGGAAGGGAAAAGTAGAATGGGGTAAATTATTTCACATAAAGAGAAGCAAAAATCTATTAGAGGAGGGAAAGATGGAAGGGTGGGAAATAGGCATCAATTGAACCTTACTCTCATCAGCATTGGCTCAAAGATAGAACAATATACACAATCAGATGAAAACAGAAATCCCTACAGGAAAGAAGGTGAGGAAGAGATTAAGTAAAAAGAGCAGGGTGGGGGGTGTGACACTGACAGAAAAGAGGGCAGACCAGGGGAGGTGATGGACAGATTCTCTCATATGGGATGAGATTCCCCACAAAACAGGAAGCAGATAACAGATTGGATTAAAAACCAGAATCCTGCAATCTGTTGTCCTGAAGCAGAGAGATACACACAGACTAATGGTAATCAGCTGGAGCAGAATCTATTATGTTTAAGCTGAAGTAACAAAAAAAAAGAAAATAAAATAAAAGAAAGGAAAAGAAAAGAAAAGAAAAGAAAAGAAAAGAAAAGAAAAGAAAAGAAAAGAAAAGAAAAGAAAAGAAAAGAAAAAGAAAAAGAAAAAGAAAAAGAAAAGGAAAAGGAAAAGAAAAAAGAAAAGAGAAAAGAAAAGAAAAGAAAATCAGGTGCAGCAATCCTGATCTCAGACAAAGCAAAAGCAAAAATAGACCTAATTAAAAGAGATAAGGAAGGAAACTATCTCTTGCTAAAAGGTACTATAGACAATGAGGTAATATCAATACTAAACATATATGTACCAAGTAGTATAGCACCCAAATTCTTAAAGAAGTTGAATGAGTTACAGGTTCATGACCAAACAAGAGATAGAGAGCATTACAAAATGCAAGACAGATAATTTTGATTATATTAAATTAAAAAGCTTTTGCACAAAACAAAACCAATGCAACCAAGATTAGAAGGAAAGAAGAAAGCTGGGAAACAAACTTTACAGCAAGTTATCTCTGATAAAGGTTTAATTTCTAAAATATATAGAGAACTGAGTCAAATTTATAGAAGACAAATCATTCCCCAATTGATAAATGGTGAAAGGTTATGAAGAGGCAGTTTTCAGATGAAGAAATCAAAGCTATCTATAAGCACATGAAGTTCTATAAATCACTTCTGATTAGAGAAATGCACATTAAAACAACTCTGAGGTACTACCTCACACCTATCAGATTGGCTAATGTGACAAAAGAAAAATGACAAATGTTGGAGAGGGATATGGGAAAATTGGAACACTAATGCACTGTTGGTGAAGTTGTAAACTGACCCAACCATTCTGGAGAGCAATTTGGAACTATACCTAAAGGATAACCAAACTGTGCATACACTGTGATCTGGCAATACCACTACTAGGTTTGTATCCCAAAAAGATTATAAAAAAAGGGAATAGGGCCTACACGGGCCAAAATTTTTATAGCAGCCTTTTTCATGGTAGCAAAATATTGGAAATTGGGGGATAGCCATCAATTGAGGAATGGCCAAACAAGTTGTGGTATATGAATGTAATGAAATATTATTGTGCGATAAAAAATGACAGACAGCCTGAAGAAAAACCTAGAAAAATTTGTATGAACTGATGCAAAGTGAAACAGCAAAACATCGTACACAGTATCAGCAACACTGTGTGATGATGAACTATGAATGAATCAGCTCTTCTGAGCAACACATTGTACTTGTCTTGGAACAAAGGACTCACAAAAGAAAATGGTATCACATCTAGATAAAGAACTGATGGACTGAGTGAAGATAGAAGCATAGTTTTTTCACTTACTTTATTCTTTTTTTGTGGTTTTTTCCCTTTTGATCTGGTTCTTCTTTCGTAGCTATAACTAATATGGAAATATGTTTTACGTAATACCACCGTGTATACCCTATACCAAATGGCCTAACATTTCAGGAAGATCTAGTGAGGGACAGAGAAAATTTGGACCTTAAAATTTTGTAAAAATGAATGCAAAAAATTGTCTTGACTCATAATTGGGGAAAAAAAATACTGTTAAAAAAGACTGCCAAAGAATGAGCTGCTTCAGTGGTTCCATCCACACTCAATGGAAGCCTTCAAGCGTAGGACATATGACTATTTGTGGAGGATGTTTATGATGTATTCCTACTAAGGTAGTATTTGGAATAGATGTCTCTGATATCCCCTCAAATTTTGAGATCCTGAGTAGTGAGAAGGAAAGCTAGAGAGGGAGTATGGAACAAAACTGTGAAGGGATTTAAATGCCTGACTAAAGAATGGATCTTTATCCTATAGAAAATTCTTAAGTTTTTTTAAGCAAGGAAGATTATGTTGGTAGCTTTTTGGAAAATAAGCTATAAATGGAAGACAATAGAGGTAGGGGGAACAGTTAATTGGGAGACTATTGCAATAATGCAGGCAAAAGTTAATATACAGATAAACTCTAATGGTAGCAATGTAAGAGCAGAGATGGGATGCAACACATGTTGCAGGAACAGTACTTGACAACCTAACAGAAGACAGGTAAAGTAAAAGGGAAAGTCAATGATTATGTTCAAATACAAGAATCCTTATACATGAATTCCTGCAAGCTCCAGGTATAACTTAAGTTGTTAGAACCACTATTTCTACTTATATGTTGAAGGTCAGTATAAAGTCTACTATAGAAAGTCAATATTTTTTCACTCGGTCATTTTGGGCTACTGTATAAATGAAATAAAATCCAATTGCAAAAGCTATAAGCAGCTCAATTCAGCATTTAAAATTTCTAACATATGATTTCACTAGCTCAAAAACTCCCTTCAAAACTGTAATAAACCAAAAAAAAAAAAAAAGTCAATTCCTAGTGATTGTTAACAGGAATGCAAGCACAGTATACCATTAAGGATCATTATCAATTCAACTCGATTCAACAAACATTTTTTAATAAGCACAAGTCACTGAGCTAATAAGCACTAGAGATAAAAAGACAAGAAAGGAAAAAGAAAACAGGACCTTCTCTCAAAAAGCTTACATACTACTTGGAGGAAAGCAATATGTATTTACATACAAAACAAATACATATTTTTGGGGGGGGCAAGATAAGGGGAATCTAAAAATTGGGTCAGAGAATATCAGGTGAGGCCTTCACTTTAGGAGGAGAAATATGAAATAAACTTTAAAAAGTGCTAAGGATTCCTTGGGGCTAGGGAGTGGGCATTCCAGGTATGGAGGACAGTTAGGCAAGAAAAACAGAGAAATACTGACGTTGAAGCATGCTAGCCACTCTCCTGACAAGAGAAGTGATGGACTTTAGGTGCAAAATGAGATACACACACACACACACACACACACACACACACACACGTCTAGATATGGCCTGTGTCAGAGATTTTTTTGATTCACAATGCATCTGCTGCAATGGAATAAAAAAAAAATGGGGGGGAGGGGTGAAGAGGGTAGGTAGGAGAAAGGAGAAAATATGATACTAATAGAAAAAAAAGGAGGACTACACAAAGGCAGGAGATGGAAGATTGTATACTGGGAACTGCAAGCAGACCAGATGGATAGAACATAGGAGTGGCGGTAAATCAGTCTGGAAAGACAGCTGAGCTACATTATGAACCACTTTAAATGCCAAGAGATAGAGTTTTACTTTATCCTAGAGACAACAGAAGCCACTGAAGCTTCACGGGAGAGGAGGGATTTGTTTCAGGAATATCCCTCTGGCTATGTGGAAGGTAAACTGGAGAGGGCCAAGATTGGAGGAAGGAGAACAACTAACAGAGTATTGCAAAAGTGAAAGTAAAAGGTTCTGAGGGCCTAAATTAGGATGGTGGCTGGATGAATGAAAAGGAGACAAATACAAGAGATATTACTGAAACAGAATCAATAAGCCTTGATGAATAACACGGGGTAAGGGAGAATGAAGAGTAAAGGATAACTACAAGGCTGCGAACCTAGATGACCAGGAAGATGGTAATGCTCCCCAGAGAAAGAAAGTAATTAAAAAGAAGGTCAATTTGAGGGGTAGAGGGATGGAATGACAAAT
Organism: Phalanger gymnotis; assembly: GCA_028646595.1. NCBI lineage: Eukaryota > Metazoa > Chordata > Mammalia > Diprotodontia > Phalangeridae > Phalanger > Phalanger gymnotis. The sequence continues at coordinate 126,796,345 of CM053627.1, read as the reverse complement.
TCTGGCTGTTAACTCTGAGATGCCCAGGTACAAAAGTCCATAAGGCATCTGGCAATTGGAGAATGGAGCTGAAGACTGAGCTAAAGGCCAGATACATATATGGAGGGAAAGTTCAGGGCGAGGTAGGCTCAGGACATGGAAGTAGAAAATTCAACAAAGAAGAAAGCATGGCCAGGCACACTGAAAGAGAAAGCAAAGTATCATAAAAACCTAGGCAAGAGGGAAGGGGCAAGGTGGGTGAAAACAGAAAGAATCACAGAAAAACACGATGGCTTTTATAGTTACATTTTTAAGTTATATATTTAAAAAGAGAAGCAAGTGTCGTGAAGCAGAGTGACAGTTTCATGTACATTCCTCTCCAGTCTCATGTTATGAGACTTTTACATATATATGTAAACATTATATATATATACACAGAATAAAAAGAAAATGGAGAGAAAAGAAAAACCACGGAGGAGAAAGTAATCAGAAAGAAGCAATGGCCAATGCTATCAAATGACACAGAGATCAAGGATGAAGATGGGTGCTCTCTTGGCAGAGCTTTCAAGAATTTAGGAACCTCTATGAGCCACTGAGGACAAAAAAGGTTTTAGGAAAGTTGTTAAAAGGTTCAACAAAAAGGCTGAGTCATTAAATCACTGTCTGAAAAAATAAGCTCTCAAAACCTTAAAGGTGAAGACTCCAGCAACAAATGTATAATTATGCGCCATGATATGAAAAAAAAATCTTGCCCAGAAAGGAAGTATCAAAGATCTTAACTGTCTTCATGTCCAGTTTAGTCATGGTTTATAAAAAATTGATTAGAAACAAACCTAGTATAAACCCTCCCCCTGCCAAAAAACCATAAAAGTCATAAAATATTTAACACAATTTTCAAAAATTTTCTAATACATGCCATCTTACAACAAGAGGTTTATCAGGCTTCAAAAAAATTTAAATACTGAACATTAGTTTAAGAAGTTCTCAGAGATAAATTCTTAATAAAGAAGCATACAAACACTTCTATGTCAAAAAAGGAAGTTTGTCAATGTTATTATTCATATTAATACCTCAGGATGTATAAATAAATCTAGCCCCATGTAGATTCTCCAATTATACTATTCCTATACTATTACCAAATAATCCAATAGTACATGTTTCACACTGCCTTCCCCAAAAGTCACAAAAATCTACCTCTCATACAGCACAGAAACTCTCCCATTCTGAGTTATATATAGTGCTTGGTCTCTTAGCAACAAAATACTCCTAACTGAGAAGCCTCTTTCAAAATGCCTATCATACATGAAGAGAATTCAGTTTTTAAAAAAAGCATTTCTGACTGATGTCCAAAATAATTGCCATTTAATTAGAAATTACTGAATTCTAGCCTCACATCTGATAAATGATGATGGGAAAATTGTAAGGCTCTAAGTTGTAGAGAGGTTTTCCAAATTTTCTTTCATGGCTTCTGTTTATATTCTAAGCCCATCAATATCAAGGATTATGTTTTTTTCAGGCACATTTTGCTTTTACCAAGTCTAACTACTATCAACCGTTCCCTCTGTCCATAATTATGCTCTAGATGTATGAATTTTTTAAGATTTGTCCTCTGAATGGTAGATTAAACCATTCTTAAGACTAGGGAGTCATCTCAGTAGAGCTTTGAGGATCCAGTTGCTTTCTGTCATTCCAACTATCAACAAAGGGAGAACCCATAAACAATCAAGAAAAAGTGAACTTTAGAGCACAAGAGCTCCACATGTAGTGTAGGCTAGCACTTCTTAAACTGTGGGCTGCAACCAATATGGGGTCAAGTGACTGAATGTGGGGGTTGGGAAAAATTTTGCAACAGTAAAAGGTTTCTGAACACACTGTGACAAAAAAATTCAAAATCAAACATATATCCAAGGTGTTTCTGGTAGCATTTGCAGCATTATATCTCGAGACTTCACTGCAGCCTTGGTTCTGAAGACACAACATGTGCACTTTGCACTGCGCATACTGCATACTGTCATACCATGCAATCAAAACAAATGCTGCCAGAAAAACCTCAGCTCAAATTCAAGACTATAATGTTATGAACTGAAGTGTTTTTTACGGTACTAAGTTTTCTGCTCTTACAGAAATATAACAGTTTAATTGAGGAAAATAAAGACTTTTAATAATTTTCCTACCATTGTTCCTCAGCATGTAAGTATCAAATTAGTATATCTTTAGATTGTAATGTTTTCCAAAGTTTGATTTTTAAAATTGCTGTTATCTCCTTCTTTTACAGAAACACAAGTGTTTAATTGCAGCAAGTAAAAACAAAAGCCCTTTAATAGTTCTCTACCATCAACACTATGTGTACTTAAGTGTGAACATCAATTTTTTAAATGAAGCACAAACAAATGTAATTTCACAAACTAAAGTTAGTATTTGAGTATTAGCAATATTTATTTATATTTTAGGAAAAAAATTTCGTTATAGATAAGTGGACAAATTAGACAGAAGAGTTTTGTAAAAATACTGATGACAATGTGACAGAATCTTGTGACTATTTTTGCTATCAGGCTGTAGTACACCTAAATTGACAAGAAAAAGAAAATATGTCAAATCATTTTTGCAATATGGATTTACTTCTAATAATGGTAATGGTGTGGGAAAACTTCTTTGCTTAATTTGTAATGAAGTTTTGGCTGTGGAGAGCATGAAACCAGCCAAACTAAAAACATCTTAATAACAAGCATGCAGCATACTGCAATAAAACCAATGGAATATTTTGAACATTTTTAAAATGTTTTGAGAACTTTGTTACTGTCAGTGAAAAATATTTACTTGCAGCTTACAAAACTTATTTAGTTGCAAAAACTAAAATGTCCTACATGATAGAAGATCTCACGATACCTACTGCTATTAAAATGTCAGAAATAGTTCATGGGAAAATAGTATGGGAATGAAATTCATAAAATTCCTTTATTGAATGATACTGTTTCCAAAAGAATTTCTGAAATTAGTAATGACCAATTCCAGCAGCTTATTACCAGGCATAAGGGCAACCCAAAGCTTGCAATTCAACTAGATGAAACAACTGATATTTTTGTTGCCCTTTGGAAGGGCACACAAGAGGGGAAGAAATACATCTTAATGTTGAGGATTTTTCACAAAGGAAGGTTAACAGTGGAAAAATTGTACTGGGATCTGTACAGATGGTGCTGGAACAATGATGGGCGACAATGCTGGATTTATAGCAAAAGTTAAAGGTGGTAGCAATGAACACTTTTACTCACTGCATGATCCTATCTCATAGCAAAAAAAAAAAAAAAAATCACCAGTTAGATGGTGTGCTTCTCAGTATTATCAAAATCACTAACTTCATTAAAAGTCATGCCCTTAACAGTTGTTTTTAAACTTTGGAAAGACATGGACTCTGTGATTACAAAAGCTTATTACTATACACAGGGGTAAGGTGGCTCTCAAGATAGAGAAGTTTAAACAGATTATTGAAATATGAAGCTGTTATATTTTTGACTCTGCAGAAATCAGATTGTTAATTTTTTTCATAGACTCATAGCTTTCAAAACTTATTTGTTGGATATTTTCAAAAAACTCAATGATTTAAACATGCTGCTTCAAAGAAAATATTATTAACATGCTAAAAGATAAAATCGAAAGTTTTACTCAAAAAGTTAACAAAGGGTGGGAAATGGTTCTTTAGAAATGTTTGGGGGCAGCTAGTTAGTACAGTGAATAGAGCACCAGCCTTGGAGTCAGGAGGACCTGAGTTCAAATCCAGCCTCAGACACTAGACACACTTACTAGCTGTGAGATCTTGGGCAAGTCACTTAACCCCAATTGCCTTGCCTTCCCCTCTCCAAAAAACAAACAAAAAGAAATGTTTAGAGCTACAGATGATTTTATAATTGAAAATAACCTTCCCAAAAATTTAATTGTAAAAGTTAGAATTGACCAGCTGAAGTGCCTGGAGACACAGTTTCAGAAATTCTTCTCTTCAAATTCTGATTCTAAAAAACTAAGTTGGGTTCATAAACCATACTCAATTGAAATAAAATACATCAGTCATCTGCCATTAAAAATTCAAGAAGAATTTGACGAATTATCAAGCAACAGGTTTAAAACTTATTTCCTAAAAAATTGTTAAATGAATTTTGACTTGGAATTAGGACAGAATTTCTAACAATTTCTGAAATGGCCCTAAACATGCTTCTGTCGTTTTGTACTATGTATTTATGTGAAGTGGCATTCTCAGCATTGACAATTATAAAATCAAAATCTCAATCAACTATGAAAAACAAGATGCTCTACATCCTGCAGATATTCTGCCAAGATTTAATTCTTTATGCAAAAATTAAAAAGCACATCCATCCTATTAGTAGGCAAATTTGCTTTTGTCTTACCAAAGAATTGTTTTAAAATAAATTTCTCTATGATTTATATTATCTGTAAATGTTTGATTTGTATTCCTATTTTATAAACCTATATACCGAGGGAAATAAAAATTTCTTGGCTGAAAAGGGGCCACGAGTAGAAAAAATTTAAGAAGTCCTGGTGTAGGCTACTACTGTGAAGGCCTCCAAGGTCCTCCAAAGTCCAACAAACATACAATATAGTCTGCAGATTCATGGAAATTTTGGAGGGATGATATCTTGAAAAGTACATGCACAATTCTAAAGAAATCTAAATGTGTTCTACTTTTAAGCAACCTGCTATGTAAGATTTAACAGATTTACCAAAGTTTGATATAAGTTAACCTTTATAAATTCTCCCAACAGAATGCAAATTGTACTAGGTAGGCACTGTCACATATATTAAGTGCTTACCATGTGCCAAGCACTCTTTAGAAAGAATACAGTCTCTATCCTCAAGGAGCTTACAGTCTAGTCAGGGAAGACAACATATAAAAAGAAACAAAAAAGGGGGTCAGGTAAAAAGGTGGGGAAGAGGAGAAGGTTTGGAGATTAACAAAGGTGGGAAATGAAGATTGGCTGGCCTGGACACACTTCTTAAAACACTCCTTAAATGGAGATTCAGGTAGAAGCCATCAGATCAGAGACAGAGGCCACAAGGGGCCCAGCGTTCTTCCAAAGTGCTGAATTCCAGTACTGGACTGAGGCTTCCAGATGAAGGGCTGGGGCACAATGAGGCTTCAAGATGGTATAAGTCCATAAAGCAGACTGAAGAAAAATGGGAATACAAATACAAACAGAAAGACATTCCACACCCTCAAAGAGCTTGCCATCTAACAAGGGAAGACAATAACATACTGGTGATATAATTACATTGATCCTTGTAGGTTGTTGGTCTAAGCATCTAGCCACCATGTATGGCACTATTTTTCTGTGAAAACGTCTAAGTATTAGATGCTGCCTCTATTATTATCCATCTCACTCTCAATTAAAATATTAGCAAAATCCTGTGAAGATGTGAGATTTATTACCTTCTATTCTAAAATTTTTATAAGCTAAAATCAAAATACACATTAATCAGCCAAACCTCAAAATTCACCTTTCCCCCCAAAAAACTTCAGATTTCTATTATTTACCTTCAAAGCTTCTCTCAACACAGTTACAATTTATCTTCATCCACAGCTCCTAATACTACCTTATTTATGTTCAAATTATGGTTAACTTTCCTTGGGGCTTAATACTTCTTCTACAATTGCTCTCTATCTACAAGAAAACCCACTGCCCTTTCAGATGCTTATTTACAAAAGTATAACAGCTCTTTTTGCGGCAGCAAAGAAGTAAAAATTAAAGGAGTGCCCATCAATAGAGATTAATAGCTAAGAAAATGATGGTATAGGAATGTTATCACATGCTACAGTGATGTAAGAATGATGAAGAGGACAGTTTTGACGAAGAAAATTAGTATGAATTGTATGAAGAGTAAAGTGAGCAAAACTTGGAGAATTTATGCAACAATAACATTGGAAAGGCAAACAACTTTGAAAAACGAAATACAATGGCCAACCATGATACCAAAGGAGAGATGATTAAACATGCTATTTATCTGACAAAGACATAAAGATGAACTCAATACAGACTGTGATAAATTTGGGGGTTCGGCAAATAGAAACTTTTGTCTTGTTTCACTGCATATTTGTGGCAAAGGTTTTGGTTTTCTCTTTTTTTTTTTTCCCAGAATGGGGCAGGGGAGGGAAGGAAAGAAAATGAAATTGTTAACTAAAAATTTAACTTTTGCTAATTGTACTTTTAAAAGTCCTCTTTTTGAACTTTATATCCATTAGAATACCTCACAGATTCCTCTGAGACTTGTGGTCTATCTATGCAAGTTACAATAAAATTGTTGAGAAAAGGATCAAGTTTATTCAACCTGAAGAAAATGACAAGAAATTATGGTATGTTAACAGACATGGGGCAACTTCAGTCTATTATCAAGTAAAAAGTGTTTATAACCAAGGAGAAATTATGTTTACCCTTCTCAAAAATGAGTTTATAGCAGAGGTGTCAAACCCTACTCCTACTCTCACTCTCTACAACCCAAGCCTACAAAACTCCTTTCAGAAGTACAAACCAGAATAAGATTAAAATGCAATTAGGGAAAGTTTAATAAAATAAACAAAATACAACATAAATAATATGAATTTGTGGTTTTCTAAGTCAATAAGTTGCCCAAAGGGATTCTTTTTTAATGAATTATTTTTAATTATCCAATTATGTGTAAAAACAATTTTTAACATCTGTTTCTTAAAATTGAGTTCCAAGTTCTCTCTTTCCCAGTCCTTCCCCCTTCTCATCCATTCCCCCTCCCCGAGAGAGCAAGCAATTTGATATAGGTTATACATGTACAGACAAGCAAAGTCTATTTCCAGAATAGTCATGTTGTGAAAGAAAAAAATAATAATAATAAAGTAAAAAAACAGTACACTCTAATCTGTATTCAGATACTACCAATTCTTTCTCTGGAGGTGGATAGTATTTTTCATCATGAGTCCTGGATCACTGCACTGCTGAAAATAGCTAAGTCATTCACAGTCTACCATACAATATTGCTGTTACTGTGCACAATGCATTCCTGTTTCTGCTCATTTCACTTTGCATCTGTTCATTTAAGCCTTTCCAAGTTTTTCTGAAAGCATCCAGCTCATCATTTCTTATTGCACAGTAAGATTCCATCATAATCACATACTACAACTTCTTTAGTCATTGTTTAATCATTCTCCAATTGGTGGGCATCTCTTCAATTTCCAATTCTTTACCATCACAAAAAGATGTGCTATAAATATTTTTGTACATATAGGTCCTTTTCTTTTTTTTTTTTAATCTCTTTGGGATGCAGACCTAATAATGGTATTGCTGGGTCAAAAGGTACACAATGCAGTTTTATAGCCCCTTGGCAAAGTTCCAAATTTCTCTCCAGAATGGTTAGATCAGTTCACAACTCCACCAAGAGTGCATTAATGTCCCAATTTTCCCACATCCAAAGAGATCCTTTCTATTTGAATTTGACACCTGACACCTCAAGAATGCAGATTTAGTATTTTGCAAATTATTCAATGAGAATGGGAAGTAATACTACTTGCAACTGAGGTAAGTGCTGGTGGTGGAAACTGAGTGAACCACACTGACTCCATCTTGTGGCGCAATTCTGGAGCTAACTCAGTTCCCTTTCTATCCAATTATGGGTCTAGTCCAATTTCTGTCCTGTGAGAGAACAGTATTCAATGGTGGGAATTGTAAGGGGGCTTTGTTGCTTGTTTAAACCTACTCCTACATGGTTGGGAAGGGGGACAAGATTTTCCTGCTGCTTAAAGACCTTTAACTAAAGGACCTAGAATTACACTGACCAGAAATTCAGTCAGATCCAAAGAGGAGTTGTCTCACAATTATATATCTCAAACAATCTATATGTCTTATCTGAAAATTGGCCCCATACTGATGTTCCTTTGACTGTATTCAGACACTTGGGTGGAACTGGGCCACCTCTTTTTCTGATCTCAGAAAATTGTACATGTTTGTTCTCCCACTCCCAACCTGGGAAGTCCCTAATCTTTCCTCCAATTAGAAATCCCATTACCTAATTTTGCAATCTGGTTAATTTTTGTTTAATTAATTAGCCTTATTTGAGTAATTGTTTTTGATGTATAAAATTCTGTCTCAGTATTCAGGGTCCAATGCCAAGGCTGAGGAAGGTGACTGCTCCTGATTTGTTAGGCAACTGGCATGCATAATAAGTCAATATGCTCCAAAGCTTCAACTTTTGTTTCCTCAGTCATTTTATCTTTCACCCACCACATAATTACCACACAACTCTACTAAGTCCTTAAATTAAATCTACGCATAAAGAAAATGAAATCCATAACGATATAAAGACATTCACCTTAACTTCTTTCTAAACCTCTACTGCTAATTACAGTAATCTATCATCAAGAAAATAGTGACTTACCAAGTAACTTGAACAATTTAATCATCTAGGCAATATACTGAGGCTAGGGAGGGAGGGAGTCAAGGGGATGTTAGCACAAAATCCAAGATGCCCAAAATGAGCCTATGTCAACAATTAATCCTGATAATAAAGAGGATACAGTACTGTATAAAATTATTATCCAGCTTTAAAAACCAAAGCTTGGAAAACTAAAGAAACTGCTTCTAGATTTTAGCTTTAGGGTTGAAAGGATTTATAGTATACAAAGCAGCACTAGTTTTCATAGAAATAAAAAGATATGTTTTGTAACATTCTATTTTCAAAAGAAACATATTTAGCACACTTCTAGGAATCTATTTCTAAATATATAACAAATGACAGAGAACTAAAACATTTCTCTGACCTTACTTCTAAGTCCGTTGAGGCTCAAATTACTCTTATCTTTTTAAAATTTTCTCCTTGTAATACTATAGCCTATATATTGGAGGGGTCTTGTGACCATGACAAAACAAAGAAAGGATAGAAAATAATGGTCCATACAGAGAAAGAGATGTCATAATAAATGGATGTATGATGCTAAATAAATTCTTTCAACTCTAAAAATGTTTCCATGGACATTAACTTAACAAAAAGAACTTCAATCAATTGCCAAACTTCCATCTGATCTATGAACATTCATATGCAAAAACTACTCCATCTTCACGGAAAAAATTAAATCACTACATACAAAGCAAAATCTGATAATTTTAGGGTCTGTATGCTGATAATCTTTCCCTATACTTTTTTTTAGCTGAAACGAACCCCCTTTTCTTTAAATATGGTATCTCATGTTCCCTGGAGAATATTAAAGAGAGTGTAACAATTATTTTTTTTAATTCTACAGCTGAATAGAATATATGAAACAATGTTATTACGGCTAAATTTTTTAAAGTAGTTAAAAACAACTTTATATACTGCACAGTACAGAAGAATTTGCTTCACAACATAAAGCATTTAGTTCAACTAAAACAATACACAGCATGGCAGCCCAATTTTACTATGAAAAAATGTGACCATACAAAGGTGAACCACAATTCCAATTCCTCAGTCCCCATGAACAAAAACAGTAACAATGACAACTACTACCATGACGACTACCAAATACTACTTCTCCCCCCTTCTCCAGTCTACCTGGGCCAAAAAAAAGGGTGGTCATGGCCTTGATCTTGCCTCATCTAAAAGTATTCCCCCTTCTAGGACCAAAAACTCTGAAATATCATTATCTATTTTTCCTCTATTCCATTTCTACCTCCCTCTCCCCAAATCTATTTGTTATACTCTCCATGCCCTCTAATTTCTCCAACCTTCACAGCACTCACCCAGACATCATTGCTACTCTGGCTACATTCTCCCTCTTTTCCCTATCTAGGCCTTCTGCTAAACCAATTTAACTTTATACTCACTCTCCATTCCCTTAATCCTATGTCTGCACCAAATTCCAACTGTGAATCATTTTCACTTTTTACCTATTACAATCTTACTAACATGCTGCAGAGCAAAGCTAAAATAAGTAACACAACCATGATGACTAGTCCATTACAATGTATGTTATCTAATCTCTCCTGGGACCTCACTTTAGCAACGCAATCTTTTTCACTCTTCCCTAATAATTGATTCTATATCCCACACTCCATAGTGACTGTTCTAAACCTTCTCTTCTTACATCCAACAGCAACCCTTCCAATACCCTTCTCAACTGAGGAGCTCACTTCATGAGACTTTTACCATGAACATCCTCTCCTCTCTCTCTCTTCTTACAAACCCTTGATATCAATCCTCACAATCTCTTCCAGTCTCTGATGAAGAAGTAGCCCTTTTCCCCACCAAGACCAACCAGTACTCTTGGACCTTAACTCCTTCTGTCTTCTCCTACAGATTATTCCATTATTATCTCTCTTTTCTCCCTAATTTTTCATTTCTTCCTATCTAATGGTTCATTGTCTCCTACCTAAAAACCTGCTGAGTCTCCCACACTGAGGAATGGTGACCTCTTCCCTCTCACTTTTGCTCTTACCATCTTCCATACTATACTTCCTAAAGCATGTGCATTCCCAAGATGTTTTGAGGCTTCTATTTTCTCTCTACATTTCTTAACTTGGTGAGCTCACTGATTTAAATATCATTTCTATGGATATTACTCTTAAATCTATATATTCAACCCCAGATTCTCTCTTATACTCCAGTCCCACAGCTCCAACTGCCTATAGGGCAGTTTTTTAAATAATATTTTATTTTAAATAATATTTTATTTTCTTCCCCAGTTACATGTAAGGACAATTTTGGCATTCACTATTTTTTTAATTTTGAGTTCCAAATTTTCTCTATCCCTCCCCCCTTCCCCCTTCCTTGAGACAGTAAGCAATTTGTTATAGGTTATTTAGGTTCAATTATGCGAAACCCATTACCATATTAGTCACATTTTAAAAAAAGACATAGACTCAGGGTGGAAAAAACAACAAAAGAAAAAATGCAGAAAGTGAAAAATAGTATGCTTCAATCTGCATTCAGACTCCATCAGTTCTTTCTCTGGAGGTAGATAGCATTTTTCATCATGAGTCCTTTAGAACTGTCTAAGATCACTGCTTTGCTGAGAATAGCTGTCATTCACAATTGATCATTACACAATATTGCTAGTACTGTGCACAAAGTTCTCCTGGTCCTGCTCACTTCACTTTGCATCAGTTCAGTCTTTCCAGGTTTTTCTGAAATCTGCCTGCTCATCATTTCTTACATCACAGTAATACTGCATTAAAATCATATATGGCAACTTATTTAGCCATTTCCCAATTAATGTGCACCCCTTCAATTTCTAGTTCTTTGCTGTCACAAAAAGAGCTGCTATATTTTTATGCAAGTTGGTCCTTCTTCACCCCCTGAAGTGGTTAATTAAGAAACACAAAGGATGTAAGAGTGAACTGGTTGTGTTCTGAGTTTTAAAATGGGAAAGAGACCAGAGGGTAGAAGGAATATACAAAGGTAGGAAGGAGAAAGGAGGAGTACAATTTGCTATTTCTCATGATAGAGTTATGTGAAAAGAGTATAGAACCATTGAGAAAGGAATAAGGTTTTTAGATAGGGTAATCAAATGAACCTCATTTTTAACTTGATTGGACGAATGTGGGCTGAATACACAGAAGAGTAAATGCCAGCACATAAAGAGCACTTTAATTTACCAAAGACTTTAACAAATATTACCTCATTTGATCCTCATAACAACCCTGAGACCTAAGTGCTATTAGCATTCCTATTTTACAAATGAGCCTGAGGCAGCACCAAATTTGAACTCAGGCCTTCCTACTCCAGTTCCAATGTACTATCCACTGTACCAGCTAGCTGCTGCAAACAAACATACCCACAATATATCAAATTAAAAAGGGGGAGGAGCAGTCACAAGCCAAACAAACTTCCTGAGGCCAAAATGGGTGCTAAAAGAAAAAGATGAGGAAAGGTGGAAAAAGTGTAAAGTAAAAGGGTGACTATCAATTGGAAAACTGCTTTAAAAGATTATATTAATTAATAAGAATGACACCTAACACTTACATAGTGCCAGGGACTGTGCTAAGCCCTTTCCAATCATTATCTATTTCATGTGATCCTCACAACAACCCTGACAGGAAAGTGCTATTAATATCCCCATTTTACAGATGAGGAAACTAAGGGAAAAAGAAGTTAAGTGATTTACACAGGTTCACACAGCCACTAAGTGTCTAAGGCCACATATGAACTCAGATCCTCCTGACTCCAGGCCCAGCACTCTATCCACTGTGCCTCTTAGCTGCCCATTATCAATATAATATTATTTCACTGTAAAAAATAACAAAAGATGATTCCAAAGAATCCCAGAAAGTATTGATTGACAAAGAGTGAAGTAAGTAGAACCAGGAAAACCATTTCTATGTGAAAAACAACTGTGAAAAACTTTAATTGACCAAACACAACTCTACAGCACCCACAACAAAGCATATTACTCACTTCCAGGCTGTCCTTCGTTCTCCATGCTAGAGTCAAGTTACAGTAAGTCCAACTGTGGCTGATCAGACCAATACGAGCTTGGAATGTTCTACCACAGGTCAGGCACAAATAGTCCAGGTGAACATTTGGGACGGATTTTCTAAATTATGCAACTCCCATTTCTTTTGAGACTCACTTCCTTACACAGACGTGACAGTAGGCATGGAAGGGGACATATATTTTTGGAGATGACCACTGTGCAAATTTATTTTGTTTGACTATGTTTATATCTTACAAGTGATTTTTTTTCCTATTTTTTGACTAGAAATAAAGAGAGGAAGCAGGTAGTAATGGTGATACCAAAAAAAAAGGCAAGAAAAAAGTAGCACCACTGAAATGTTTTTTACAAGTGCTAAACAGTAAAAAGTAAATTCAGAAGGAAGCATAATATAATGACAATTTTGAAAGTGATAGGCTAAATTTATAATTTTTTTTAAGTAAGCAGTAAGAAATAGAGATTCATGATTTCACATACAACTTTTTTTATCTCCTTTGTATACAGAAATGCTCTTTTTTGGTGTCTGTCGAGTTAAAAATGTATTTATAGAAGTATTTTGTGAGTCTTACAGCACTATATGAATGTTAGTAAGTATGATTGTTAGTCTTTAACAGAGTTAAAATTTAAAAAGAACAGAAAAGGGCTGATTTTTTAACAAGGTTATTACTTAATAAAATCATTTTTTGTCTTTTCTTCCTTCCCTCCAAAAAAAAGAATGGATCTTCCTAAATCACTCTCCCTAAATCTCCCTAAATCCCTAAAGCACTTGGAGGTACAGGGCCTAAACTCATGGTCCCAATACCACTCTGATTGACACAGGACTCTTGACCTGTTTCCAACCAGGGCTGGTCTGTCTGTTCTTTGGCAACCTGGTAGACCACGGCTTGGCTGGGAGGAGGGAGATGTCTAGGGGCTCATCATTTATTGTTAAACTTAATGCAACCTAGATCAACCCAGACCACCAACTCAGACTTTCCAAGCTGAACAGATCAGCTAGATTCAGTATCCTTAACAGCAGGGATTAGTGGCATTTGCCACCACACCTGGCTTTAAATCATTTTTTAAAATTTTTGTTCAATGATGCTGGTTTTTTTTTTAAATCTAACTCAGACTGCCACTCTTTTGATTTCCTCATTCCCTATCTTGTATGGCACCACACATACTATGCCTTGTACGTATTTCCCTTCTTTCCATAGTTATGAAATATTTTGGAATGCCTGGCAAACCTACAAAAATATAGACTGAGTCCACGACATTTATATTCTATGCAATTGCTAGCCTAGGAACGACACACAAGGTTAAACAACAGAGTCTATCAAAGCTATCACAATGTGCTAAGAAAGTTACATTACCCATCTTGAATTCTAGAAAAACTCCCTACATTTCTACTGCATACATTTCACATAACATTAAATTTAACATGTTTTGTAAGAGCTGTCAAAAGATATTATTATGATAATCAGAATAAAGAAAACTAATTTTATTCTTTGCTTTTTGGGGGGGGGTGGTCAGGGCAACCGGGGTTAAGTGACTTGCCCAAGGTCACACAGCTAGTAAGGCTGTCAAGTGTCTGAGGCGGGATCTGAACCTAGGTCCTCCTGACTCCAGGGCCAGTGCTCTACTCACTGCGCCACCTAGCTGCCCAAAAAAACTAATATTAATAAAATCTCAAACTAGGCTATTAAAAACGTTCATTTTACAAGCCAAAGCAATTACATATGAGATAAAAGATCATTAAAAATTACCCTTGCAAATTAATATTTTAATATATTTACCAATATATCAATTGAAAATGATGAAACAGATACTCCTTTAATTTTCTAAAGTCATAATCATAAGAAGTCTAATAATTTCTTATGGTTCATCAATTTAACTCACCTTCCACACTGTCAGAACAGGAGGTTCCAATGCCGGTATCTCCACTGTCAGAAGCTATGCTATGTCGTCGGGTGTGGCTAAGACGAGTGCTTGATGGAAAAGATGGGGCCTGCCACAAAGATTCAGTACCAGATGACCATGCTGCAGAGGTGTAATCTTGGCCTGCAGAAGAAAGCAATCCAAAATTTAGTGTACATAGAGAGCCCAATGATGGAGAGGTTAATTAACTCAGCAAAAGACATCTTTAAAAATCTCATTTGCATCCACCAAGTCTAAAAGCTCACCAAAAATTCTTCAGAAATGATAAAAATTTTAAAAAACAACGTTGGAGGAGTTGTAAACACTAATACATTGTAAGTAGAGCTATGAACTGATACAACCATCTTTGAGAAAGCAATTTAGAATTATGTAAACAAAGTAACTAAATGTCCATACTTTTTGAGATTCCATTATCGGACTTATACCACAAGGCGGCTACTGATCAGAAATTCTCATATATACCAAAATTTCTATCAGCACTTTTTGTGAAAGCAAAGAACTTGCAACAAAACAGATGACTAGAGAAAGGCTGAAAAATTATGATACGTGAATTTAATGGAATATCACTGTGCTGTTCAAAAATGACGAATGTGATGAATAAAGAGAGGCAAAGAAAGATGCAGATGAACTGATGCATAGTGAAGTAAACATAGCCAAGGAAACAATACACACAATGACAACATGGTAAATGGAAAGTCCACTCAAACCAAAAAGGTGAACAGAGCAAAATTACAAAGAGCAAGTATGACTCAAAAGATGAAATATAACAGGATACTCCCACCCTATCCCATTCTGAAGGTGGGAGGTTTACAAGTGCTGCACATTGCATGTGTTTTCAGGTTTTGTCAATGTACTGGTTAGTATGTGGATTTTCTTCCCTTTTTTGTGTTTAAAAAAATACTACTTGTTATAGAGAACGGTTTTATGAGGGGAAAGATACACTTCAGAGAAACTAATGATGTAAAAAACAAAAGACATTCAAATATTAAAACTTCATCAGAAAGCTTTTAGGAATTTATACGTCATGAATGTTAAGGTATTATCACTGATCTCTCAATTCACAAGATAACTTAAATTTTTTTAATTCAAGGCATTATTTTTAAATAATTCATAAAAAATAAAACATTAAAATGACACTTATATTTTCAAAAATTGTGAGAATTGTACATACGTTGTTTGCCCATAGGTACATTATTACATGTAACTTCATGAATTTTTCTAATGTGATGTTAAAGACACAGCAAATTGTTCTGAGAATTAATATACTAAGCTGTAAGAGTTGTCAGAGTGAATCTTTTCATTCTATAAATATAAGTAAAAATGCATATGCCTTAGAACTAAGTTATCATCAATACTAATACTCAATACTCAATCAAAAACTTCTGGGGAAAATGATGGCCTAAACCAAGGCAGATAGATATTCCCTATGTCAGGAAAAAATTTGAAAATTGCACCAGGAAAAATAATTATCAAGAAGTCCAATAAGCTACAGAAAGTTATTTCTTCTTTCTTTGAACTGAACAAAAAGTCAGCCAGAAGCCCACAGGAAATAGGAAAAGGGGCAGTCAGCAAAGTAGGTGTTAAGAGTAGGAAAATAAATGAATGGATGGATGGATGGATAGATGGATGGATGGAGAGATGAAAGACAGAATTTTTATATAGCACCTACTATGTGCCAGTAGCTTTGCTAAACAGTTATACAAATATCTCATTTAATCCTTACAATAACCCTAGAAAGTAGATGCCATCATTATCCCCATTTTACCACAAAGGAAACTGAGGCAAAAAAAGCTTAAGTGACTAAGAGGTTATGGGTCACACTGCTAGTGAGTGTTTGAGACTATATTTAAACTAGGATGTTCCTGCCCACTACTCTATCTACTATACCACCTAGTTGCCTCTAGAGATAATCCCTGAGGAAAGGCACTAAGATTAAGGACTAGGGAAGGCTCTCTGTAAATGACAGGAGAAAGAGAGCCCTAGGTTTGGAAGAGAAATGGAAAAGAGGAAGGGGAGAAGAGGGAGGAAAACAACAGGAATGAGAGAGGAGAGAGAAAGAGAAAAGAGATGTAAAGATCTGATGATAGTTTTACTTGACAGTAACGGTTTGCTTGGAAAATGCTAGCAGACTAGCAAAAAAAGTAACTGAGACAAATAGGTTGAGGAAGGGTAGCTACAAAGTTTACCCACAAAATTCAACAACATTTCTATATACAATGACGAGATCCAAGAGGCAACAATTGAAAGGAAAATCCCATTCAAAATAATTACAACATGTATAAAATATTTAGTAGGAGTTTATCTACCAAAGCAGACTCAATATTTGTATAAATTTAATTACAAAGCATTCCTTAGAGAAATACAAGACGAACAAAAGCAAAGAAGAAATGCCATCTCCGTTTGCATGTCATCCCAGTATACTTAGAAAACCCCAGAGAATCATATGAAACTGAGATAATTAACCAAAGCAATCAACAAGCATTAATTAGGGTAACTAGGTTTCAGGCAGGGTTAAAGAAACTGGTGATAGAAAGGATGGAATAATCCTTATTTCTATGCTAATCATTTACTCGAGTAAAGTATCAGGATAGATAAAGCCACAAAAATAATCTGATTTTCTATGCAGCACTGACAAAAAAAAGAAAGAAATGAGAAAATTCATTCAAAATAACTATAAAATTAATGAAATACTGAAACTAAATTATGAAGCAATATTATATTCAGACTACATTATAAAGCTTTTTAGTACCGGCGTTAAATGAGTAAAAGTGATTCACTTGATCTCCCTTATGAAGCTTTACAATGTTCACGAGCTTGATACAATCTGTAAAATACCACCAGAATACATTAGCATTGGAGGGTCTTACTATCTATAAGGAGTTCTTAACCTTTTTTGTATTATGGACTTTTTTTTTTTTTTTGCAGTCTGATGAAACCTATGGAATCCATCTCAGAATAGTTTTTAAATACACAAAACAAAATACATGCGATTGTGAGGAAACTACATTGAAAAGCGGTTATGATTTTTTTTAATTCACAGAACCCAGGTAAAAAACCCTTGATACACAAATTCTCTTTGATGACAACTTGGCACTGAAACGTTCTCTGACCGGGGCAAACAGCTTAAGCAAGCATCTCTCTATTTTATACTTCAATTAATATTGGTCACATGGTCAATAAAATAAATAAAATAAAGTTCTTCCTGTTGTTAAGGCCTTGGCAAAGAGTTGAGAAAATGTACAGTTCATACCTCTTTACATAGGAAACTATGAATACAGAATATTTCAGACATTGTTGATATGCTGCTTGGTTCTAACTGAACTTCACCACCACCACCCTTTTCTATCTTTTATCTTTATTACAAAGAATGATTCACTGGAGTAGGAAAGAGATAACTGAAAATGAAGGCTATGTAAAAACATAACAGTAATAAAAGGATTTTAAGACTTAATAAATATGTGTCTTTGGTGTGGATAAGAAAGAAGGGGAAGTGATTACGATTGTACTGTTACAAAGTAAGATGCTTTAACTCCAGGGAAAGACACAGTTGTGGATCTCTATAGAGAGATAATACTAGGCTGTTTAAAAAAAACAAACCGGCAGACATCATGGCATTTGTGCCATAAAAAAGAAAAAACAGGATCTCAAGGTAGGAACAGATTAAATTATAACTCCAAATGTTAATAGGGTGAACTCAGCAACAAAAAGCAAATTTCATAATGTATTAGAAAACAAAACCCAAAAGTTGCTGCTTATACAAAATGCATTTTAAGAACAGAGAATCAAAGGCTGGAATAAAATATATTAAACAGCTAAATTTTTAAAATTGCAATTACAATCATGATTTCAGAACAAAAGCAAACATAAATGCTATTAAGAAAATACAAGCAGGAAAGCTACACTGTGATTAAATATAGCTAATAAACCAATAAATAATGAAAGCATATGCCAATTAGAATAATAAAGTTCTTAAAAAGAAAACTAACAAATGAAAAAGACAGCAATGTGTTAATTCTAGATGGTTTCAATGTTCCTCTGTCAGAGTTTGACAAATCTAACAAAAAGGAGAGAAGGAAATAAAGATCTGACTAAAATGTTAGAAAAAAAAATGGAATTTGATAAATCTACAGGTGTTTCTGAATGGATTACTCTTACACACACACACACACACACACACACACACACACACACACACACACAAAATCAATAAAAAAAGCTAGATCGTTGAAAAGCAAAGCAAAAGACAATAACTTGTACAAATTTATCCTGCAAAGTTCAACATTTCCATGGACCTTTTCATGGAAAGAAAATGGAACTTCAACAAAATTCTCAATCATTCTTTAAGACAGCCACAGTTCTTAAGTAGAACTTTTAAGACACAAACAGCAAAAAAGAAAATTAAGGAAAGCAAGCAGAGCTGTTACACCTTATAAGATATATTTTGTCTAAGAAGAAAACAGAGACCAGCTAGGAGACTGAATCATTAAAAAAAAAAAGTATGTGAGAGAAAGGAAAAAGAGGGAAAAGTTGAAGTACTGAAGTAACTAAGAACATTATGAAACGTGGGCATGAAGAAGGTTCATTCAAATAACGAGGAAAGATAAAAGAGGGCTTGTGAACTACACTTTATAGTAGGAAAGGGCAGCGTCTAAAATGTTAGATGAGTAAAGGCAGAATTTTAAGGGGTTTGGGATTGTTAGGAAAAAGAGGTGAAGGAGGTTGTAAAAATAAATATTTTTTTTAAAAATATTTCTTAAAAATAACAGAGCAGGCCAGGAGACTTAATTGGAAAGTTTAAGCAAAGTACAGAAAATGAGAAGAGGCAGGGTTGAGGTAGATGGGATTTAAGGAGACTCGGATAGCAGGGGGCAGTTAGTTCTAAGTGACAAGAACTAGAGATACAGGAATGCGGGATAACATACACAAGATATTAGGATATATGGAGAACATACGCATACTTTGGGGTGATCATACAGGTGATTGAAATTAAAAAAGAGCTATTTCCAGAAATAGATAAGTGAGAGGGAAAGAAAGATGTTTATTTAGGAAGATGATTTCAAGCTTTAGACATGCTGAATTTGAGGGTAGCAATAAGACCAACCAGGTAATAGCATCCAGTAAGCAATTGGAAATAAGTGCTCTACAATAAGGATGAAGAGCAAGGGTATACTTCACATTCACATAAATAATAACTGCAGTCATGGGAGTGGATGGCATCACCAAAGGAGAGAGAGTAGAGAAAGAAAAGAGTTTAATATAGAATATCTTGGGGAACCTATCACATTTTACAAGCAGGAAGGCAAATGAAGATTCAATAAGCAAGGAAGTAGAGAAGGCATGATCAGAAACATAGGAAAAGCCTTAAGAATGCAATGTTAAAGAAGTGAAGAAAAGTATCAATAAGGTAACAAATAAGGAAGAAGTGTGTACGTAATGTCAAGATAGATAAAGAATAGGGAAAAAAAATTGCAGTAAGTAATAGTGCAGCAAGTTAGTGTACTGGCTAAGAGTGGCAGGCCTGGAGTCAAGAAGACTCATCTTCCTGAGTTCAAATCTTAACCCAGACACTTTAGATAAGTGACCTTAAGTCACTTACCCCTGTTTGTCTCAATTTCCTCATTTGTAAAATGAGCTGGAGAAGGAAATGGCAAACTACTCCAGTATGTTTTCCAAGAAAACCCAAATGAGATCATAGTCAGACACAACTGAAAAACAACAAAACAAAATAAGAAAATTGTTTTTTTTTAAAAAAGACTGAAAGACTAGTATGCTTTTTCAGCTTTGAGGGCAGGATATTAAAGGACTTCAATTTCAATCCCAGATTTGCCACTTACTCAGTTTTGTCATCTGTAAAATGAGAGGGTTAAAACGGATGAACTCTAAGGTCTTTTTCTGGATCTAAACCAATCAATCAACAACCATTAGTAAGCAAATATGATCTACTAACTATTTCATCAGAATAGTAGGTAGAGAAACTAGACTTTAAGAAATTGAGGGGAATGGGTGATAAGGAAATAAGAATAGCTCTTTCAAAAACTTTGGTACTAAATAAGAAAAAATTGTTAAGATGTGAGCATGAAATGGCTGGGTGTCAAGTGGATTTTGACCTGAGAAGCCAATAGGCAAAAAGGAAAAAGCCACAAAAGGGGGAGAGACCTAAGATGCATGAGAGAAGAAATTATGGATATATTTTAATATATTTGTTTTTATTTAATATATATTTAAACAAAAACAAGGGAGAACTTAATGGATTAAGGTTATAAATGAAGAAGGAATTGTGGTTATAACTCTTCAGAAAAATGACTAACTTCCTGTGAGATTAAAATTACGATGAAAATAGATGAATACACTGAAAGCTTTAGGAGGATAAACTGAAAGCTTCAGGAGGAATAAAGGGAGTGGAAGAAAGTATTAGATAAATTTAAAGACTAGTCCAAATTATCTCTGAGATCCCTTATAACATTTAAATTATATGACGTGGCCCAAATGAAATATAGAATGAACTTTAGCTAACGGTACTATTACATTAGCTTTTTTAAAAAATCAGCATATATGAACACTGAAAAAGAAATCCCGGAAAACATAACAAGGGACTTTGCTGATCTAATCACCACCAAAATGGAGATAAATTTTTTAGGACAATTACTAAATACTTTCAAAATTTAAGACTTAAGACTTTTACTCCACAGTTCAATTTAGAAATCTAACTTAACAGACATTTCTTATTTCAAGTTTGGCTAAGAGTCCATGTATTACTTCACGTTTCTAAAACTGATTCAATGCTTTAATTTCTTATTTAGTGCAATTTTCACTCCAACAAAAGCTGGATGCTATTCTTGAGCATCCAATTTAATTTTCCCTTTAAATTACAATAATCTAATACTTTAACTACTCTAAAACAGGGGCTCTTAACTTGTTTATTATACTTCTCTGATATGCTGTTAAAAGCTATGGACCATTTCTTAGAATACTATTTTCAAATGCATAAAATAAAATACATAGAATTACAAAAGAAACCAAACATATTAAAATAAAGATATAATTTTCCCCCACCCAAGCTCACAGACCCCTTTGGGACATAAGGGCCTCAGGTTAAGAACCTCTGCTCTGAGAGCAATTGTTTTCACGTCATTAAAATAAAAACCACATGTGTGTTTTCTTTTATATACACAGAGAGTTATTGTGATCTGAAGTTGATTTCTCAATGGTAGTGGCATAAGAACAAAGAGGTTCAACTTTAAAAGTGGGTGTAGAGGATGTATTTTTGGGGCACAGGTATCAGCTTACTGTGATGGGATGATATCTAGAAAAAAAACATGGGGTGAGAAAGAGAGAGGCACAAAAGAGCTTTTACAGCGGAGGAGAAAAAGGGGTGATGGACAACACTTGAACCTTACTCTCACTGCAACTGGCTCAAAGTGGGAATAACACACACAAAGTTGCGTATAGAAATCTATCCTATCCTACAGAGAAGTAGGCGAGGAAGAGGCTGATAGAAGGGAGGGCGATTGGTGAAGGCAGTGGTCAGAAGCAAAACACTTTTGAAAAAGGACAGGGTGAAAGGAGAGTGAAGGAGAGCAAGAGGAAAAAAAGGATCAATGAGGAAAAACAGGATGGAGGAGAAATACACATGAAGCACAAATGTGAAAAAAATTTTAAAGCAAGTGTCTCTGATAAAGGCCTCAATTCTCAAATATATGGAGAATTGAATCAAATTTCTAAGAATACCAGTCATTCCCCAATTAATATTTAAATGGTCAAAAGATATGAACAGGCAGTTTCACAAGAAGAAATAAAAGCTATTTATAATCATATGAAAAAAATGTTCTAAATCACCACTGATCTGAGAAATGCAAATTAAAATAATTCTGAGGTACTACTTCATACCTATTAGATTGGCTAATATGACAAAAAGAGGAAAATGACAAATGTTAGCGGGAATATAGGAAAAATTGGACACTAAAGCACTGTTGGTAAAGTTGTGACCTGATCCAACCATTCTGTATAGAAATTTGGAACTATACCCAAAAGGTTATACGACTGTGCATACCCTTTGACCCAGTCAGTATCCCAAACAGATTAAAAAAGAAAAGGACCTATATGCACAAAAATATTTATAGCAGCTCTTTTTGTAGTGGCAAAGAACTGGAAATTTGGACATGTCCATCAACTGGGAAATGACTGGACAAATTGTGATTGTGATGGCATACTACTGTGCTACAAGAAATGATGAGCAGGATGCTTTCAAAAAAACCTGGGAAGGCTTACATGAACTGATGCAAAGTGAAGTGAACAGAACCAGGACAACATTATATTAGTAACAGCAATACTGTATGGTGATGTACTGTGAAAAATTTAGCTATTCTCAGCAATAAGATGATCAAGACAATTCCAAAGGACTCATGATAAAAAATGCTATCTACCTCCAGAGACAGAACTGATGGAGTCTGAATGCTGATTGAAGCATACTATTTTTCACTTTTTTTGTTTTATGTTTTCTTTTGCAACATGATGTTTTGTCATGATTGCACATGTAGAACCTATATCAAATTGTGGCCCATCTGAGGGAGAGGGGAAGAAGAGAGAGAGAGAATTTGAAACTCAACATTTTTTTTAAATGAATGTTAAAAATTGTTTTTACATGTAATTGGGGGGAAAATATTCAAAAAAAAAAAAACCCCAGTCTAAAATGGATAGCGTATGTCACTGGAAATAAGTGTTCTAAGGTTGTAAACACTCTATTCTGAGATTGCAGACTACTAGGATGACCCAACAATCTGAACTTAAGACTTCGGGGCTGAGGAAGGTGGAGGGCACAGAGTGGGAGGGGTTTCCTCACCCAAGGAGGAGGAAGCCAGTATAGTTATTAAGGTAACTGGGATCAAGGAGAAACAATTACCACCACCGCCGCCGCAGCCGCCTCACCCATCAAAAAAAAAAAGCACACAATGAGGCAGACCCTGGAACTAAAGCCCCCATTCAGGAACAAAAGCTAGAGAGACGAATAAATCAAGAATCACCAATCAGTTATCCAAATCAAGATCACCAGAAAGGAGATTAGCTGATAATTACAAGCAGAAACTCAAAAGAAAGCATTGATTTTTCACAAGGACTACATAAATATCTAGAAGAAATAAAGCAAGGGGTTTAAAAATTTAAATAAAAGCTCTAGAGAAAAGAACTAAAAGGAATAGTTTAGAAAAGAAAGTGGTAAACATTATCCAGAAAATGGACTCCCTGAAAATTGGAATAAACCACAAAAATCAATGATTCCATGGAACAGCAAAAAATAAATAAGACTTGAAAAAAAAAACAGAAAATGTAAGTTGATGTTTTTAAACAACAGATCTGAAAAATAAATCAAGAAGAAATAATTTCAAAATCATTGGACTCCCTGAAAATCATGACCAAAAAAAAAAAAAAAAACCAGACGCTATATATTTCAAGAAACCAGAATGAAACTGCCCAGATCAGGAGAGGACAAAGTGAAAAATACAAATAATCTGCTGCTTACCCTCCCCTCCTAAAAGGTGTCCCAAAAGGAAAAGTCTCTGGATTGTCATCCAAAATGCAGAGCTCCCATGTCAAAGAAAAAACACTATAAGCATCCAGAAAGAAGTGGTTCAAGTACCAAAGGACCACAGTTAATATTACGCACTAGACCTGACGTCTACCATTAAAAATGAGAAGACAGCATAGAGTACAATATTCCAAAAGTCAACTAAGACGGACTTACAACCAAGAATAACTTACCCCACAAACCTGAGTATACTCCCGGGGGGGGGGGGGAGCCGGGAATGTACCTTTAATGAAATAGGACTCTCAAGTATTTCTGAAGCAATGAGGGCTGAATAAGGAATCTTGAAATAAAACATAAAGAAACCTAGACAAGTAAAATTATTTAAGGAATTAGAAGCTGTATGAGGATGTAACGCTAGAATTCTAATAGGAGAGCCCACTTTAGAACCTTAATGTTTTGAAAGGGTGTTCAGGAAGTTAAACAAGAAAAACCAGGGATCTCTACAGAAGGACTGGTTCTGTTTTGAAAGTTAAAAAGGGAAAAGAGAAAGGAGGATAAAAAGAGGGATACATTACCATAAAAAAGGAGGAAGGGAGTAGAACTTATGATTTCTGATGGTTGGGATAAGTAGAAAGAAGAGTTTACAAACATGGATAAAGGAGTATGAGGAGTGGGCATCAGAGAAACCTCACTCTCTTAGCTCCTTAGACAAAGAAGAATTGAAAACACAAATACACACAGTATTTGGTGTAGAAATAGCTGAAACTTAACAGAAAAAAGAGAGGTGGGTTGAGAAGGAGTGATTAAGATCAAAGATAAAAAAAAAAACCAGGGAGGTAATAATCACAAGCACTCATAATCTTGAAAGGGAGAATAAAAGAGAAAACAAGAAAATAACTAAAATCTATGGTGATATCTTAGATTGCCCCTTAAAACAGCTGGGGAATGGATGACTAAAGTGGAATACATAAACGTAAGGGATTATTATACCACATGAAATTATAAAAGAAACTCAGGAAATATTTGGTAGTATGAACAGAATAATTTCTAAAAGTACAACACAGTAAAGAAAACAGAGTTGAAGAACACAAGGTACAGAATAAGACATTTTTGGATATGGCCAATAGTGTGGCTCTGTTTGCTTTGCTATGTTTGTTACAAGGGTCTTTTTCTTCCTTTCACTTAAGGAGAGAAAGGAGGGAGGGAAGGGGGTAGGCAGGGAAGGAAGGAAGGATGGAAAAAGGGAAGGAAGGAAGGAAGGAAGGAAGGAAGGAAGGAAGGAAGGAAGGAAGGAAGGAAGGAAGGAAGGAAGGAAGGAATTGCATTGCCCAGCTGGCCAGGTGGGGTCCCCAGTGGGGCAGCTACTACTACTCACAAATCATTGTTTCCATTTTGGCCAGAAACCCTGAGGGTCTTCCATTCTCAAAATGATTTTTTTTTTTTTGACTAGGTAAAAGAGGGCATTTTTGCCTCATTTCTTACCTAGCTTTAATCAATGAATGGGTGTTGCCTCAGTCAAACTGACACCTGGGAAAGACTGGCTTAAAAAGGCCAAGGTCTCTCCCACAGCTTCCAGGGCCATCTCCAGCTGTCCTGATCTATATCTTGCCACAGAGGACAGAATGAGGCTGGTGACTTTACACAGCCCTACCTCACTTAAATCCAATTCACTTGCAAATCAAGACATCACTTTCCTGATCAAGGACAAACAACCAATGAAGGACTGAGAGGGGGATGGAGGAATAGGGGAATAGCAAAAGTAATACTGAAAAAGAGATGGCCAATGAAATATTTTTTTAAAACGAAGAACAGAGAACGAAGTTCAGAAGTAAGGATAGACAAATGAGACCATTTTAAAAGCAATATGTAAAATTTATCATACACTTTTGTAGAAAACAGATACTAGACATCTCTGGGGCGAAGCCAAGATGGCAGCTGGAAAGCAGGGACTTGCGTAAGCTCCCTGCCAGGTCCCTCCAAAAACCTATTAAAAATGGCTCTGAACAAATTCTAGAACTGCAGAACCCACAAAATAGCAGAGGAAAGCAGGGATCCAGCCCAGGACAGCCTGGATAGTCACGGGATGAGGTCTATCACACGGAGCTGGGGGCGGAGGAGAGCAGAGCCCAGCATGGGCCGGGTAGACCAGCCACATCAGGAGCCGGGGGGAATGGGCCCTAGCACCCTAAATCAGTGAGCTGTGGCAGTCACCAGATTTCTCAACCCACAAACACCAGAGACAACAGAGAAGGTTAGTGGGAAAAGCTGCTGAGGCCAGAGTGGAAGCGGGGGCAGCAGGGGGGAGGTGCAGCTACAGTACTACAGCTGCAGATGCTTCTAGCCCCAGGCCTACCTGGTGGGAGGACATTAAGTGGCAGATCAGAGCAGGAGTGCACAGCCTGCTTCAGATCTCAGTCAGGTCCTGGCTGGCAGTTCTTGGGGAAGGAGGAGTGCTGGTGTGGCAGAGCTGGCTGTATAGAAATAGCTCTGAAAACAACAGCACATCCCCTCAAGCTTGGAAAAAAGTACTCTTTACAAGCAGTCATACCCTGACAAAAAACTCAAGGGTCAAGTAAGTTGGCTAGGAACATGGCCAGGCAGCAAAAACCCTCTTAGATTCAATCTCAGACTTTGGAATCTTTCTTTGGTGGCAAAGAAGACCAAAACATATAGCCAGAAGAAGCCAACAAAGTCAAAGAGCCTACATCAAAAGCCTCCAATAAAAACATGAACTGGTCTCAGGCCATGGAAGAGCTCAAAAAGGAGTTGGAAAAGCAAGTTAGAGGAAAAATTGGGAAAAGAAATGAGAAGGATGCGAGAAAACCATGAAAAACAAGTCAATGACTTGCTAAAAGAGACTCAAAAAAATAGCGAAAAAAA
>CM053627.1:126749858-126763142 GCA_028646595.1 Phalanger gymnotis | reverse complement strand
AGTTGCATGAAAAAAAAAACTTTTTTACTTTTGAACATGACCCCATCTGCTTTTAAATTTGTTATTCCAAGAACATGGAAGAATAAAATCTTGACTTCTCTCCTAAATTGGTTATACACTCCACTGGAAAGTAATATATTGGCATAAACTTTAACCAGTTAGTTTTAACTTCAGAACTTTTCACTTTTGTAGTTAACAGTATCTAGCAAACAACAAATATTTAATGAGTCCCTACTATGTATGTGTAAGGTAGTGTGATTGGGCTAGGCCTTATAAGGGATACAAAGAGTCATATGACCCTCCAATCTCAAGATTATTTAGTCAATCATAAACAGTCAATAATATTTATGAAGCACCTACTATGTGTAGGCACTATGCTAAGCACCAAAAACTGTAAGTTCTAATAACTACCCAAAATAAACATATACTTGATGGCTTGTAAGCATTTTTAATTATATGATTCTATATTTGGGGTAAGACCAATGACTACAAAACAATCGGCATGCATGGGGTAAAGGGATGGAATGTCAGAGAGGAACAACAGAACCAGTTTGACCAAACTGAATAATACCTGAAAGGGATTAATGCATAATATGGCTGGAAAGGTAAGTTAGAGTTAGGATTTAAGTACTTTTTTTGGATTTAAACTAAATTTCAAGATATCATTAGATGATTTCCAGAACTGCTCTTCCTAAATTCACATGAGAATCCAAAAGAATTTATAATTCACTAATACAGCCACAAAATATCTAAGAATGGAATCCTAAACACTAATGCTCAATCTTTTTATTTTCTTGTGAACAGACTGGTTAATTAGGGAGAGGTTTTAAAGCGGAATGATTGAGTCTAAGTGTTAGTTAAGAATAATGTTCAAGTAGCTTCTCATAGATTAAGGAATGGCTAAACAAATTGTGATATATGAATAGAATATAATTTTTAAAATTTTTATTGATATTCTTTGTATCATCTATATTTCCCAAAGGCTCCCCCAGAGCCTTTCCTTATAACAAATAAAAAAGAGGAGAAAAATACAGTTCAGTAAAACTAATGTCAAAAAAAAATCTTACCATCATAGACACTTATAGTCCCCTACCTCTATAAAGGAAGAAGAGAGATGGAAGGGGAGAGGGAGAAGGCATAGACATTTTTTCATATCTTTTCTTTGTGGCCAAACTGTTGTTGTTATTGCTTGTCTTTCCTTCTGGAATAGGACCATGACATCAAGAAGATGATTATCATGACTTGCAAGTGAAGTGGATTTAAGTGAGGCAGGGCTGTGCAAATTCACCAGCCTCACTTTCTCCTCCAGAGCCACCTGGGTCCAGTGTCAAGATACAAATCAGAACCACTAGATGTGGTCAATTATGTCATTCAGGTTTTTATGGAGTTGTTTTCATTGTTGTCACTGCTGTGCATATTGTTTCACTGATTCTGCTGACTTAACTCTCTATCAGATCATATAAGTCTTCTGATGTTCTCCGTATTCATCACATACATCATTTCTTACAGGATGATAATATTGGGGGGAATAGAACATTACTGCACCATAATTAACAATTCATATATATATTTTGACAGAAAGCATGATTGATATACATTTAAATTGACAAAATAAAAAAAATTTTCAATGGATAAAGAGTAAGTAGAAGATATTTTTTAAAACAGAAATCTGAAAGTTGTATTACTAAAATAACCAAGCTATATCCTGAAGACAACAGGACAAAAATGGATCTCCCTCCACGCTTTGCAAAGACTAGGGGCTGTGGGTATGCTGCATATTTAAACTCAACTGATATGTTGGTTAATACTACTGAATTTTTTTTTCTTTCTTATCTTTGTTACAAGAGATGTTGAAAGGATATGCAGGAATGAAGGTCATGCTAAAAACAAAATAAAAATTTTTACATGTTCAGGCTTAGTTTTTAGATATGTGAAAAAAGGTATGTAAGTTCAAATGCATTCATAAAACATTTCTTCTTAAAATCATTCTCCATTCCTCAAATTAAGGTGACCCCTCTAAAACAAATTTTAATAAGTTTTTAAAGTTGTATCTTGCCAGGTATAAAGCATGAAAATCATTTAACCATAATCAAAATAACAATAATTAAGAAATGGTGTTTGCCATAATTTTAAGTATTCTATATATTCATATTTTTTAATCTTAATGTCTCACATATTTCTCACTTTCACTATACAAGTGGATTGTTAACTTGAAGTCTATAAACTTTTAATAAGTAGTTTTATAATTATATTTCAATAAAATTGGTTTCCTTGTATTTTATTTTATGCATTTAAAAGTGTCCACAGGCTTCACCAGACTGCCAAAGGACTCGATAACAAAAAAATATTAAGAACCTCTAGTCTTGAGTCAGTTCAAGTTCACAGTAGGAAAATTACCACACTGTATGATTTTCCTCTAACCTTTATATTCACAATAAACTAATAAAGGAGACATCAACTCACCATTTATTGCCTTGTTTCAACAGATTCACATACCTTCCATTATTCAAGCCAAGAAGTAGCTGAATTCCAATTACTAATGGACAAAAATTAGTTCTAGAATAGTAAGGACTTTGACACCCACCACCCCCACCCCCCGACCCCCACCATGAAAGAACATATACAATTATCCCCACTTAGGCTAAATTGAGTTATACTTTATTGTTACCATAGTATTTTTGGGCCCCTCTAATTTAGAACCATAACAGAGAAGCTTATTCTGTGATGTAATCACACTAGTTATCACTTTTGTAATTATGATATCACTACACTGCTTACATTCATACATCAACTAGATAGACTTTAAAAACTGGGTGCTAGCAAGTGAATCATTGGAACAGATGTTATCCTATCTTGAAAAAGTTTTAGTATTGGAGTAAACTGGTCATTTAGGAGATTAACTAACCAAAATTAGTCATGTAATTAAAGTGATAAATTTAACAAAATCCATTCAGAAAGTACCTGCATAGCAGGGAAAGGGGCACTGAAATGAGGAGATAGGTCTGAATTCTGGCTATGACATTTATACTACCTTTGTGATCTTGAACAAATTAATTACCCATTCTAGGCTTCAGTTTTCTCATCTGTAGAATAAATGGGTTGAAATAGATGACTCCTAAGGTCCCTTCCAACTCTAAATTTATGATCATATCCATCTCTTTGCTAAATAACTTTAAAGCTAGGAATCATTTAAGTGTACTCTAATACAATAAAACTATCATTTATTTTAACTACTTAAAATCTGTTGTATGTATATAAATCATCAATAAAGAGATTATTTATCTTTACAGAAGGAATACAGAAAACAATATTCACTATTTCTCAGCCTAGTACTCAGTGTTATTCTGCAAAACTGCTGAGAAGCTAATGGTGAGGTCAAAAACACCAAAATAAAATCTTTTAGAGACAGAAGTTCAGAATTTTCCAGATCATTCTGGACAATATTCACATTTGTTTTTCATTTCTATTTCCTTTAACTGAAACTAGCTTCCTTTGATTTCAGAATACTGGCTCTATCTTTTGTTCTCCCTTAATTCTACTTATCGTTATAAAAATCATATAGCGACTAAACTTTTAAGATAATTCAAATTTAGAATAAACTGATTCCTTTTTTGAAAGGTTACATGTTTGCTTTCATAACTTTAAAAAGTTGAAGTAAAATATAGTAATTACCAAGTCCTGGTAATAAAAAGAATGATTTTAAACTCTTGTACTGAATCTATGGAACTATGGCCCTCTGGTTTCATTAGTATAGGTAAGTACGGAAAGTCTCTTTACCAATGAAGGTCTGCTCCTTCTCTGAAATAGTCATGCTGAGTTGCCTGACAACACTAGAAAACTAACTGACCTGACCAAGGCCTCACAGCCAACATGTGTCAAGGGTCAGACTCTTCCCAAACGCATCATGGCTACAAAGCTTACATCCACCAAGCAAAACACCCCATTTCTTTTAAATAATGGAATATTTTGTTTTGTTTTGGTTTTTGTTTTTTTGGTAGGGCAATTGGGGTTAAGTGATTTGCCCAAAGTCACACAGCTAGTACATGTGTTAAATAATGGAATATTAAACAACAGAACTACTGCATATACAGATAATGACTCCCTTAAAAGTAAGTACAGAGATGAAGACTATACAAATTACTGACTTCAACAGACACAATCTATTGAAAATGCCAGGTATTCAGCCCTATGCAACCTCCTCCAGCAACTCCAAAATATTAGTGACATAAGGGCAGAAAGGGAGCAGAGTGCTAAGAATTCCATAGTTCTTAGACTATATACCAAAAGCCAATCCTGACATGCACTTTTTATACAATGACCAACAAGCCAAAATATCACCAGAAGAACTGAATCACAGTCACTGACATCCTTACTCAAAGTAAAACCAGAAGATAAAGAAGTTGCAATTAAGGAGAATATTTCATAGGTTCTTCCATGAGAAGAGAATAAAGGAGTTTCATAATTATCCAAAAGTGCAAAAAAAAACCCCTGAAGTTTATATATATATATCATGAATATCATCAAATTTTTAAAGCCCAGAGGATGAAACCATGTTAGGCACAACACATTTTAAAAAGGTTTTGTCTTAACATAAAACTGGCTACAGATGTAGCAGTCATTCAGAATCAGTGGTCTCTACACAGTCAGATCAAAGGTCAAAGTAAATATCAAATTAGAAAAAAAGCTTAAAGATACTGCATGGAAATACTATAGCTTTAAACAGAAGTGTTTAAACAAAACTATCAAGACAAAAGGACAAAAGTATAGACACTATCTCTTTTTCTTTGGCATGTTTAACACAATAAGGAGACTGAAAAAGCTATCTTAGCTAGCAAAATACATCATCTTCTTGACAACCAGAGGAACATGGCAGCCAAGAAAAACGCTAATTTAAAGTACAACCTATTTTATAAAACACTATCCAAAGAACAACATAAGACTACTAGTATTATTATTCCACAAAACATTCAAAAGTGGTTAGGATGGAAATGAGCCTTCTAAGAACTTATAATGAAATATAATGAAGCCAGATCATAGGCTCTCCTGGAGATTATTTGTAGATGAAACTGGAAGGAGGACAACAGATAGAGATTTGCCAGTATTTCGATTCCACTCTATTCTCATCAAATTCTGATTATGGAACCACTTCATTAGGTCATTATTGTCATGTGAAGAAACAGCAAAAGCAGTTAGTACAGGAAGCACTGCTGGACCCAATTCAACACACATAGAATAAAACATTTACATGAAATAAGCTATACACTAGAAACACTAAAACAAAAGTCAGACAAGGCACTTGCCCTCAAGGAGCTTACACTTTATTCCTGTGAGAGGTTACATAATTTTAAGGTATTCAGGGATTTCCAATAGCCCAAAGAGAAAAATTCCAAAAGAAAAGAAAAAATAATGGGCACCACTTTTATCCAAAAATAAAACAGAACATTAACCACCACCTACACAAATGGCTACTTTCTCATTTCTATAAAATTGTTTTGAGAAAAGTACATGCAATCATCTAGCATGTCCTTAATGAAAATACATGAATGAAAGGACAGGTTCTCCAAGATACTATACAACTAAGAGGAGACTATAAATGATGCCTCACTGTCTACTAATTTTGTAAAAGAATTTGACAATTTAACAAAATGCAGCCTTAGAAGTTCTCAGATAAGATGCCTTCCTTCCCACACATCAGTCAGTCATCATGTCAGTCAATAAATGTTTATTAAATATCTACTATGTGCCAAGCATTATGCTAAACCTTGGGGATACGAAAAGAGGCAAAAAACAGTCCCTGCCCTTAAGGAACTCACAATCTAATAAACCCAAGCAATAAGCAAACAAATTCATACAAACAAGCTATATACCAGATAAATGGGAAATAAGTAACAGAGAGAAGGTACTAGAATTAAGAGAGGTTAGGAAAGGCTTCCCATAGAAGAAAGGATTTTAGGTGGGACTTAAAGGAAGTCAATAGGCAGATATGAGGAAGAAGAGTATTCCAGGTATGAAAGATAGACACCCTGTGTGACACCTATAGTTAGAAGGTGTGATCTGGATAAGGATCGAGCAAAGGAGACAAAAAATTCACATGATGTGAAATTACAGAAAATAATAACAAATCCAACTACAGAGGTAACTTTGTTTAATGATCCAATAAGTATTGGCACCAATTGAGGTGTAAAACAAAGAGTGAAAGAAAAAAAATACTTATGTAAGGTGTTCCTCAATATTTTGAAAGATGGCCTAAGCTGAATCCAAACAAAAGGTGAGGCTGATAAACAATGAGATTATCCAAATGCTCCTACTCATAGATGACACTGATAAATCACAGCAAGCCCCTGCATACTACAAAACCTCAGTGAAATCCACAGGACTGTATAAGACAGGCCTTAACTATCCACGAGGAAAAAAATCAAGTGATTAAAAGTACTTATTTCCCAGACTCTGGCATGCACCTAAAACATGCAGCTGATCAAATTAGTCCATTACTATGGATAACTTAAGGAAGGCAAATCAAAGTCTGAGCTAGAGCAATAACCAAGTAGGCTATAGGCTAAGGTTACTCCATGTCATGGAGTGAATCTAAAACAATGAACTACACTCGCAATGATGACACAACGATCACCGCCACAAAAGATCCTTTCTTTAACACCAACATGTTCCTGGAAATCTATTATAGCCAGGAGTCAGAGGCCCTGACAATTTCAGAACAATCAAAATTACAAGTGAACTAAAGGACAAATGGAAAGACATATGGTGGGCCTAACTATGTGCAGGAAAGACAGCTAGCTTTAGGACTTTGGACAAGACTTGCAAGTTGCAGAGAAAGTGCCAAATTGCAATGTGGGATGGAAATTTCTTACTTGAATTTACTAATGTGATAAAATCACAGGTGCAGTCCCTGTCCCCATCCCTATATGCACAAGGCAATATATGCTGCAGAATTTACCAACAGTAATGAAATGAATGTTGTGAATGAAAAAAGACTTCATCAATAATATGTGTAATTAGCAAATAGAGAGTAAATCAGGCCCACAGAAAGAATAAGACAAGATATAGGCAGCCTAAATAATATATATGTACAAGACAATTTTTATCACAAGGTGTATTGGTAATTAAAGTGGGACTTTTTTACTCTTTCCTCTTTTACAAATGCTAAAGTAATCAAATGCCTTTTGCTAACTAGGTGCAAAACGCCAGGCTCACACCTTCTGGCTGAACAAGGTATGAAAACCCAAAGGTTAGCATTTTGTCTGGGGCTTTCACTCATGGAGAAGTGCTGATGTGGAGACTCTGGGCAGCCATTGTTAAGAGCCCCACTCCCCACCCCCCAAGTCTTCAAGAAACCCAGATGTTTTGTTTGGGGCTCCCACTCACTGGAAGAGTTGCGTGTGACTGGCCAAGTCGTTGTAACTGCCTCCTGGCTTTGCTAACCCAGATGTTGGTTTGTATTTGGTTTGTTTAAAATATACGTTTGTAATTTGTCTGTATTTGCTCTGAAGTTCAGGTGGCTGGCTTTTCCTCCTAAACTAAGTGAATAATATTCGTATGTTGAATTAAAGTGAGATTGTTAACCCCTCAAAGTTCCTTTCCTTAGCAAAGCAGATCAAAAGAACCTGTGCTGGCAGCTCTTGCTGCTTGTCTTGTTGGGTCTTACACCCCACAACAGCTGCTAGCTGAATTGTCGTTACACAAGGGTAGACCTCTAGCGCATTAGGTGGATCATGTATGGAGGATTTGTAAATAGAAATAAATGAGCTAGGATGTGGGCAAAAAAAAAGAACTATGTATGGCATCGAAAGAAGCTCCAATTTCATCTACAGTACTGGCTGGCTACCTATGACACCTTGGCCAAGTCCTTTACCTTCCTGGGGAGGCGTATCAGTTTCCTCATCCATAAATGAGGGGCTTAGACAAGATTAGCAGTTTTCAAAGGTTGGTCTGCAAATTCCTGGGGCTCCCTGAGACTCCTTCAGGAGTCTCAAAACTATTGAGACTCATGAGATCAAAACTATTTTACAATAATACTAAGAAAGTAATCACCCACCTATTTAAATAGTCTTCCATTTTCCAACTACACACACACACACACACACACACACATCTGTATAAAGCTGGATTTTCTTCATATACTTTAACCAAAACAATGTATCTCAATATACTGACAGCAGAAGACCAGATAAAAGACTTCAATTATCTTCTATTAAACTAGACAATAAGGCCAATTGCAAAAATATGTAAAACAATGCCATTCCTCATTTTTTTGTTTTGGAAAAGTTATTTTTCATAAAAAATGCAACTTATGTTAACATGATATGGGTTTTATTGTTATTAAGTGAATCAATAAATATTTAAATGTACCAGTTTTAATTTCTAATACAATATTGATAGATACAACTCACATAAACAAAAGCTCTTTGAGCTTCTCAATTTTCAAGAATATAAAGGTGTGCAGAGATAGAAGGTTCATAAGTGCTGTTCAGTTTCTGACTTTTCACTGTAGTGATCAGTTATAGTGATTTTTTTCCCCTCTTTCTTTTTCTTTTTTTTTTTTTTTTGGTCCAGGGGAGGGAGATACTAGAGGAAACTATGGTGATTTTTAAAATAATAGTTTGAAAAAGTGTCCTAAGACCCT
Organism: Phalanger gymnotis; assembly: GCA_028646595.1. NCBI lineage: Eukaryota > Metazoa > Chordata > Mammalia > Diprotodontia > Phalangeridae > Phalanger > Phalanger gymnotis. Next base: position 126,754,504 of record CM053627.1, on the reverse strand, counting down.
AAAGTTTGGGAACTGCCAGGACTAGATGATATCTAAGTTCTGCATCTCCTAATTCTATGATAAGAATTGCATGGGATAAGAAAGAGATTGAGATATCTACCTATAGAATGAGTGATAATTGAAAATAAATTTAAATATTTATGACACAACAGCAACCTAAACACCAATATGCCACTAAAATGCTACAATTCTAATTGAATCAAGGGCTTAATGGGGGGGGGGGGTGAGGAGTGTGTGTGTGGATAAGAGGAAGAGAGAAACTGGTAAAGCACCTTAACTGTCAATAGTAATCTAATATTACAAAATGAGTGTGGATAACCTAACAACATACCACTAACACTTTAACATGGTACCTGAAGCAACTCTAGAATTTCCCACCAAAGTAGCCTTATTGTTTTCATTTTCATCTTCCCCAATCCCTTTTCTCTTATTCTTTCTTACTTTCATAGTTACTACTTAGCCTGGCTGGTAGCAATCAAAACTAAAGACATTACTAACTGAAATGTTGCAATGAAATCCTATTTGAAGGGCAGTTTTAAAGTTTGTTTTTAAAACATTTTTTAAAACAGACATTTACTCCAAATTGTCAGTAGTAAAAATTTCCTACATGGACCAAGACCGAGAGCATATCTTGACCTTCACCAGTTGTTCCTATTTTTAAAGCCATGTTTTATTCTTAAAACAAAAAAAACGTTATAAAGACATTAAAGATTTTGCTCTTAATAGAAGACTGAATAAAAAGTGAAAAAAAACATACAATCACATTATTACTTACAGGTATTTTCTACATTATCTTATACTGCAGTCTAGATTTTACAATAACTGGGATATGTTTTCCTGACAAAATTAAAGAAAAGTCTAATTTGCTGGCCCATCGATTCAAACCCTATTTGGACAACCCATTTCACAGAGCTGTCCTGCAGAAAGTGTTTTAAGTCCCAAAAGTCATAATGCAGTTTTGGGACAGCCTATATAAATGAGTTAACTGCTATTCGTTCATTATGGTCTATCTCTGCCATGGCAAGGGCTGGTATAAACTGAAGGCATTTTAAAATGTCATCACTAAAATTAGTCACTTGCTTTCTTCTCTCACATCTCAAAAAATACATTACCCTCCTATCCCTTTACCCTAGCAATTCTCTGGTAGAGACCAATATTTAAATGGACACAATACCACTATAAAATTAAGCACATGCAACAAACAAAAAAACCTCTTTTTTCCTCCCAAGTGATTAGGTTTTTAAAAGCATACCAGATGGCATGAGACTCTACAAGTAAATTTGCGATTAATGACTACCATCACTATTTACAGATTAAGTCTTCTTTAATACTATAGTATACATACATTTCAAAAGATTGTAACTGTTGAAAAAAACTGCAGGAATCTCAACTACAATCTACACTAGAGCAAAAGATCAACTTCTGTAAAATAATTATTTCATCCATATAGTTTGTTAAAACCAACAAATCTAAGGCTTCTGAATGTTTCAGACAATTATTTGAAAATTAATGTCCAAAACACTGAAAGCATGTATTGTTTTCAAAACTCTCCTATTAGCATTAATAGTCACATATGTTTGTCAAAAAACCACACCCCAAATTCCTGATCTAACTTTTAATTACTTTATTTGAAGTTCTGATTTACATACTGGATTTAGTCCTGGCATTTAACAAAGTGAGGCCAAGTATTTCAGGTTTGGTTTTGTAAATACAAGATTAAAATTTTACTGCAAAGCTTACCTGCTAGACAACAAACGCATCCTATACAGAAACTCAGGACCAAAGTCACCTCTTGACTGCTGGCCCAAATTTAGATGGCAACAAGAGACTTTTTGGGTGGCTAACTTCAAACTAGATCCTACTAAAATTCGATGTCACAAATGACACAAGTAGAAAGGAAATGGTAAACCTGTCCCTATGCAGTCACCTAAAACAGCTCCTGCGGCAAGCAAGGGAGCACGCAAGGTACAAATGACTCGGCCCCCTTATCATCCATCCCGGGGAGATGCAAGGAGGGAGCCCAACGTCGGCGGCTTTTCAGGCCCCAGCGCCCCCTTTGCCAGCCCCTTAGGCGCGAGAAGGGAAAGTACGGTTCTCAGACCGACTTCCACTTCCCTTCAGACGCCGGCACGCAGGGCCGCCTCGCCCGCCCCAGAAACAAGCCCTCTAAATAGCGGTTTTTTCTCGCCGCCTGCTCCTGACAGAAGGAGGCTCTAATTACCGCCGGCCACCAGGGGAGAAGCGGAGAGGACCCGCCTCCGAAGGCAAAGGGGAGACGTTACTTCCTCTTGCTGGGGGCGGCTGGAGAAACCTGGGGGTTCTTTCTGCCGTTCCCCCGCACCCCACCAAAATGAAACACATCCACAAAGAGACACTCCATTAACCTCATTTCCCGCCCCCTCCGCACTGCAGCAGCCCCAGAGCGGAGCCCTGCCCCCGCTTCCAGCGGGGGACTGGGGGCACCCCAACTCCTCCTCTACGTTCCGCAATTCCTTTTTGGAGGAGGATCGCTTTTAAATCTACTCCAGAACCCAGAATAGGACGAAGAGGGGGCAACAAAGGCAGCGCCCGAAGCAGGAGGCCCTGCCAAGCCTGGAATTGCGGGATTGCGGGGGTGGGAGGGGGGGCTGTAGTCTGGAGATTTGCGGGGGGCAGGCGGCGCTGAGGCTGGGGCGCTGGCCTCGGGGGCGAGCACAGCACGTTCAGGGGCCCCGCCAGATGTCACTAGTGCAGCCTCAAGCCGACAGGAGGACGAGGACGAGGAGGAGGAGGAAGGGGCGGTGGAGAGAACTGGGGAGAAGCGTGAGAAAGAGCGGGCGGGGGCCGGGCAGGGCAGCCTCGCGGGGCGCCCCGGGCCCAGGCCTGGCCGTTCCCGGCCGCTCGCTTCTTACCGGTGAGGTAGCTGCGGATTCCGCCGGGGCCGCCGGGCTCCAGGGACAGGAATCGCCCCCACATGGCCGGCTGGCCAGGGACCGCGGGTCCTCAGCCCCTCGCTGGTCCTTCCGCGGCTGCTCCGGGAGGCGGCGGAAACTTGTGCGGAAAAGGAGTAGGAGCAGAAGCTGGGGCCGCGGCGGCGGCAGGGGCGGCTAACGCGGGACTGCTCGGCGGCTCGGCTGCTCAGCGTCGGGCGGGGAGCGGCAGCTGCGGAGCCGCAGCCCGGGTCGGGGTCAGGGGCGGGGCGCCGGCTGCCATGACCCGCTCCAGGCCACTGGGGATCCGGGGGCCCAGCTTCCTGCGGCCAGGCTCCGCGGCTCGGTCTCAAGTTGGCTGCTGCTGCTGCGGCGGTGGCGGTGGCGGTGGCGGTGGCAGTGGCGGCGGCGGCGGCCGCTTCTCTCCGCCTCCGCCTCCTTCTCCTCGGTTCTCCGCCCCTCGGAGGCCGGCGGGGGTGGGGCGCGGGGAGGCGGAGCCGGCGGCCCTTACATAATCCGCCGGGCGCTGGGCGGACCGCGAGGAGGCGGACCGATGGCCCGAGCGGGCGAGGTTGGATCGCGACTAGGACTGCCTGGACACTCGAGGACCCGCGGTCTCGACTTACGGACGGCGCCCCCAGCGGGGGCGTCTCCGGCTCGAGCATCGCCCTCGCTCCGCCCGGTCAGCCCAGCCCTGCCCTCTTCCCTCCGCGGGCTGTCTGAACCATGTGACCGTTGGGAAGCCCTCTCCCACCCCACCCCACCTCTCCATGTCCTGTGAGCATCTAGGGTCCCCATACCGTCCGCCGCACCCCAAGGTGGGCAGGCTCCGGACCTCCCAACTCCTGACTGAAGTTGTTGGAGACCTTTTTCCTGCCCTGATTCGTTATATCGCGTGACATTGGACTTGAGAGAGAAGAACCTGGGTTCGAATCCCAAGCCTAACGTTTACCAGCTTTATTACCCCTCTCCTCGGGCAAATGACCGAACCTCGATTTCCTCATCTGTAAAGGGGGGCTGGGAGGGGGGCCCTGGTAATGACGATAATGACCTAACTTAGCTGGACCAATGTAAGAATAAACCAGTAATCTCGCAGATGGTGACTTGGTTTGTCTTTCTTGGTATCCATCCCACAAGGCTTGGCACTGAGTAGGAGCTTCATAAATCCTCATCGTTACCTCGTCTGTAAAATGCACTGAAGAAGGCAATGGCCAACCAGTCCAACATCTTTGCCAAGAAAACCCCGAATGGGGTTTCTGAAATGACTGAACAAGAAGGGTGGCTAGATCTATGATTTCATGTGTGTAGGACACTCTGGGAGTGGAAAGCTCCTCAAGGAGTTCCCACCATTCCTTAACTTGTTACTGCTTCAGGCAACTCTTTGACTACCTAGGACTCCACTATATGTAGTTGAAGGGAGTTTCCGTCACTGAAGAAATCACATCTGAAGCTAGACCTCAGATGAGTGATGAGAAAATGTACTTCACTGAAGAGGTGAAAGACTAGAAGTGGAATATTGTATTCCCAGTCAGGCTCAGTCGATGTGTTGGTTAGGGGCTATATTCTGAAATTAAGGTTATCCAAAACAAAAGATAATTCAAAACAAAAAGATAAATACTTTTCTCCCAGAATAATCAAGGGAATTAATTAAAAGAAATGCTAGGGAAGGTGGCCTAGCCAGGCCAGATCTTAAGTTGTATTATAAAGCAGCAATCATCAAAACTACTTGGTACTGGC
>CM053627.1:126675494-126749358 GCA_028646595.1 Phalanger gymnotis | reverse complement strand
TCGATGTGTTGGTTAGGGGCTATATTCTGAAATTAAGGTTATCCAAAACAAAAGATAATTCAAAACAAAAAGATAAATACTTTTCTCCCAGAATAATCAAGGGAATTAATTAAAAGAAATGCTAGGGAAGGTGGCCTAGCCAGGCCAGATCTTAAGTTGTATTATAAAGCAGCAATCATCAAAACTACTTGGTACTGGCGAAGAAATAGAGTGGTGGATCAGTGGAATAGGTTAGGTACACAAGACACAGTAGTCAATTGACTTGAATTTTTACAACCAGTGTCTCTGATAAAGGCCTCATTTCTAAAATATATAGAGAACCGAGTCAAATTTATATGAACACAAGTCATTCCCCAATTGATAAATGGTCAAAGGATATGAACAGGCAGTTTTCAGAGGAAGAAATTAAAGCTATTTATAGTCATATGAAAAAATGCTCTAAATCACTATTGATTAGAGAAATGCAAGTCAAAACAACTCTGAGGTACCACATCACACCTATCAGATTGGCTAACATGACAAAATAGGAAAATGATAAATATTGGAGAGGATGCGGAGGAATTGGAACACTAATTAATTGTTGGTAGAGTTATGAACTGATCTAACCATTCTGGATAGCAATTTGGAACTATGCCCAAAGGGCTATAAAAATGTGCATACCCTTTGACCCAGCAATACTGCTTCTAGGGCTGTGTCCCAGAGATCATAAAAATGAGAAAAAGACCCACATGTACAAAAATAACAACTCTTTTTGTGGTAGCCAAAAACTGGAAATTGAAGGGATGCCCATTATTTGGGGAATGGCTGAACAAATTGTGGTATAGAATGTAATGGAATACTATTGTGCTATAAGAAATGATAAGCAGGCAGACTTCACAAAAACCTAGAAAGACTTATATGAACTGATGCTGAGTGAGGTAAGCAGAACAAGAACATTGTACACAGTAACAGCCACATTGTGCAATGACTAACTTTCATAGATTTAGCTCTTCTCAGGATTGTAACAACCTAAAACAACTCCAAAAGACTCATGGTGGAAAATGCCATCCACATCAAGAGAAAGAAATATGAAGTCTTAATAAGAATGTATATTGCAGCCTATATCAGATTGCACACCATCTTGGGGAGGGGAGAAGGGAGGGAGGCAGAGAAAATTTAAAACTTATGGAAGTGAATGTTGAAAACTAAAAAATAAGAAAAAAAGCGAACCCTCCCCTTTTTTTTCCCAAATCAAGTCTGAACAAAAAATGTAAAAGGAACTGGGGAAGCAGACCAAATGAAAAGCAGTCTAGATGTTCTTGGAAGTTACATGGGAGGGGGTAGGGGAGGTCTGTTTACAACATTTACACACTTGAAGAAATAGAAGATAATTGCTAAATTGTTAATTTAAGGAAAAAGAACATTGGTAATAAATCCAATGAAAGTTCAGAGGTGGGCAGTAGTAGTCAGAAACTTTCATTTTACTCTCCTGATGAAATCTTTGTGATAAACAGCAAAAAGCAGGCAGAAAAGGACCAACTTGCACAGAAAGTGAGCTAAATCATCCCCTGTTTCCCTCCCATCCCCTAGAAAACTGAGTTTTCTGTTCTGCCTGGGAAATTTCAATTTCCTCCCATTCCCCTGCATATAGCAATTAGGGAAGCACAAATAGTCCCAAAGGAAAAAGCAAGGGTCCAGGGGGAAGAATAGGTGTCAGGAATAGCTATATCTCCTTTTATTAAATATAACGTATAATAGGATAATTGTTCCTTAGATAGTTTCCATGGCAGCTGTATGTTAATGTACATCTATTAGGACCCTTATTAATAGAAATTTTAATTGCTCTAACAATATTTAAATGCTTTTAAAAAGAACTGTATTGAGACTACATTTTTCAATTCGTATTAGCCTTAGGAACCTCATTACTAGAGCTCCTGACACAAAACCAGGTTTGTGTCCTACCTCTGCAACCTACTGGATTGAGTCCTTCCTCTAACACTTAACTAGCAGGGCAAGTCATTTTAACCACTATAAACCTCCATTTTCTCATTTTATGGATGACAATACAGATAATACATAATCTACCCATCTAGTGGATTTACAATCAGAAAAATCAAGCTAGACAGACAAGGTCAAGAGTGAGAAAGAGCATACCTTTGCACACTCACTTCCAGCAAAGCCATTTTTCATGGCATAGATAACTGCTAAGGAGTCAGTAAATAAAATTCAAGTCCCTTCTCAAAGCATTCAAAGACCTCCATATGCTGGAACTACTCAATTCAAATCTTTCCTGATTCTCCTATTGGCAATAACTTTTCCTCTTGGACTTCACACAGCCCTTTGTTCTGCAACTTTCTAATGAACTTATTTAATAGTGTATATTATAGCTATCTGTATTTGTCTTATCCATCTAAGAAGTCTGTAGATTCCGTGAGTTCAGGGACTATACCTTATCTAAACCTTGTATATCTGACAGCAACTAGCACAGTGGTCTGCACACAATAGGTGCCAAATTTTTGTTGAATGTCTTGAATGAAAGTTGAAGCTCAAAGGGAAAAATCTTTAAAGACCATATGTAAACAGTGGGCAATGGGTCTGGGGTGGGGAAGATGGCTAAATATGCAGGTCTGAAGTCTAGGAAGAGGAGGAGTTGGGGGGAAGGGTGAGCCACAAAAGAGATACCTGCCACAGGCCTGGACTCTCTCACCCAAAGCTATAGTTACAGATTCTAGAGAAGTATGAGGAATAGAAGTAGAGGATAAATTCAGCTTGCACGCGCTTGGAAGGAAAAAGACCATTCTTATTTGGGGCCACTTCTAGCCCAAGGAGGAACAGGATGTTCTAGGTAGGAACTTTGATGAAGGATAGTTTGCTTACAAAGTTTGGGGTAATCTGGGGAGGTTTCTTATTTCTAAGCCCTTCGTGATCATTAGCATTGATTCCTGTAAATACAAACTGATATGTGATTATAGATTCATAGTTTAATAATGTAGCTCTGATTTTTCTTGGACTTCATAGGACTATTTATTTTTCTTTATCCCCACCACAGTAATAAAACAAAACTCAGCAAAATTTTTCTGACAATTAAAGTGGCTCACGTGCAATGTAAGAAGCCTGTGGTGAATTAACATTTTCACATATGACTTGAATCAAATATGCCTGTTTTCACAGATAACAGATACTGGAGGGAGGGAGAAAAAGGGGGAGAGACAAGTCTCATTGTTTTGGCTTCTTAATTTAAAAAGAAAAGATAAATGTTAAGGAGGTCAACATTTTTTATTCTCTTATATACATCTGCATTTTGAAGGACATTTAATTACTATTTTATATATTAAGATTTCCATCCTCCACGGCTGTTAGAGGATGGATGGATATTTCTTGGAGCAACTTTTGATTTTCTAATAAGAAGAGATTCAGGATGGTACAAAGGAAAGAATACTGGATTTGGAGTAAGAAGATCTGAATTTAGAGCCTGATTTTCCCACATACTGAGTGGCCTTGAAGCAAGTCATATAATATCTCCTGGCCTCAGTTTCCTTATCTGTAAAATAAAGGGATTGGGGCTACTGATCTAAATATGTGATTCTGTGAGTGTGTGACCTTTATCTTTTTAGTATTCTTTAAATCACCTAGCACAGTGCTATGGATGTAGAGAATGCTAAATAAATATTTACTAAATGAACAAATGCTATGATATTATTTAAATCAATACTTCATTATATTTATATATTTATGTAACTACACATATTCATCAAGTACATATACATGCATATATACATACACACACATGTATTTATATATTTATTTATAGCAGCGAATTGGTGCAGTGGATAGAATGCCAAGTCTGAAGTCATGAAGACATCTTCCTGAGTTCAAATCTGGCCTCAGATAGTTACTAGCCCTGTGACTCTGGGAAAATTACTTAACCTTGTTTGCCTCAGTTTCCTCATTTAAAAATGAGCTGGAAAAGGAAATGGCAAACCACTCCAGCATCTTTGCCAAGAAAACCCCAAATAGGGTCACAGACATGACTGAACAACAAAAATATACACATACGACTATGCCCTACTGAAAAAATCCAAACTAGAGGCAGGCAAAATAAAGATTATTTCTATCATAAAAGGCCTCTATTAAATATTAAAATAAAATAACTATTATACAAAGCAATATGTTTAATAAATATATCATTATAAATATCATAAACATGACAAATAATAACTATTACATAAAGTAATATATTTCCATTCTTCTGAGGATCTGTAATTTTATCAGTTTGGGTACCTTTTCTACAGGTACAGACTGTAAATCATATATAAAATGGTCTTTTTTTGAGAGTTGCAGTGATCAAAAAGAGCCATCATCCTGTGGCCAACTGGGTAACAAGCCTTTCCAAATTTAGCTATGCTAGTCCCTAGCTAAGACAGACATAGACCTCTTTGTTGGGCCCATGCTCAAAATCTTTCCAACACTGTAAAACCTGCCAGAGTTTGTGTTCCACTAGCATAGTCTTTGAGAGCCCAGGGCTCCCTCCATGCCACAGTGAAGTATCGGATTAAGGCTTCAGTATATATTTATATAGGAAAATAATGCTAAACTATAGTCTTCCCTGGAGAAAATAAAGATGACCCCTAACCTGAATAGTTTAAGTTGCTTTGAATTTACTTTACAAGAGATGTAAATTTACTGACCACAATAACAAAAACAAGACCTCTACAAATGCTATTTTAAATGGAATATAAAATCCAATGACACTTGTAAGTATTGTTGATTTGTTTCAATTGTCTCATTCTTCATGACCCCATTTGGGGCTTTCTTGGCAAAGTTACTAGAGTGGTTTTCAATTTCCTTCTCCAGCTCATTTTACAGATGAGGAAACTGAATCAAATACTGTTAAGTGACTTGCCCAGGGTCACACAGATAGTAAGCGTATGAGGTCAAACTTGTCTTCCTGACTCCAGGCCTGGCACGATATCCATTTCGACACCTAGCTGCCCCACGACTGTAAGGAATAACTAATTAATAAAAATTTTATGTTTAAAAATTTTTTCAGACCATTTAAGGGAAATTCTATTAAAATAGCTTTAAGTATGACTTTTAAGTTTGCTATCACTTCAATTTTACAGTTAATTAAATTAACAGGAGCAGATTAATTCAAGGTCATAACAAAAAACTAGGAGAAAAGGCAATCTTTGAACCTGAGTTCCTGGTCTTGGCTCTACCATTTTATTACTGTGTGTTTGGGCAAGTCACCTTCCAGTACATCATCTCATTATCTATGAAATAGAGGGATTGAAATGGATAATCTCTAAAGTTCCCTACCAGCTTAAAATGCTATTATTCTAAATATAATTTAGAATAACAAAATTACTTTTAACAATAATAATGGCACTGAAAGTACTTTCTGCCCCTCCTCTGATTGGTTCCTTAAAGAACCTACTTAAAGAAAGTGCTCAGGTCATCCATGTGCTAATTCTTCTCCCCTCTCCATTTCTGACTCTCCAGACTTTCTCCACCATGCCACAGCATCTTCTCAGCCTGGAAGTTCAAACAACCCCTGAGGTTTCCTCACCCAGATAGTTCGAAAGCACCAGGCCCTCTAACATAAGATGTACACTCCACCCCAGAGGATCCTTCCTCTGAGTGGCTGATTCTTCCAAGAATCTCTATTTTTAAGAAAATGCCCAGGTCATCTATATATTCATTTCTCTCCAGGCTCTACTCTTCACTCTATGGACTTTCTCCACCATACTTGCCTTATGACTGAGTACCTTCACCTCCCCCCTTCCCTTTTCATCTCCTTTTTATGCTTTATCCCAATTAGATTGTAAGCTCCTCGGAGGCAGGTACTGTCTATTTGGATTTGTGTTCCCATCTCTTAGCACAGTACTTGACACATAGTGGGATCTTAATAAATGCTTGTTGATTTAATTTATTGTAATTAGAATTCATTTTTATTGTCTTTTAGAACTTTCATTGCTCTGGACAAGCCACTTAAGTTTACTATTCCAATTTTATTTTCTGTATTATGAAAGTAAAGCCTGCCTCTTTGAGAGACTTTGTTACATTTACTTTTTACGGAAAGAATAACTTTTGTGTATCATTGGGTTTCTAGTGGGAATTTACAGGCCATATCAGGAAATGGCTAAAAAAATTGTGGTACTTGAATGCTACCACTATTCTCAGGCACTGTCTTCTGCTTGCCTTTGAATAGAAATGGTCTCGTCGTCATCATCATCACCATACCATTTAAATAACACTTTAAGAATTACAATGCATTTAACAAATACTGTCTCATTATATCCTCACAACAACCCTGAGAAGTAGATACTATTATTTTCCCCAGTATATAGGTGAGGAAACTAAGGCAAGCAAGGGATAAATGACTTGCCCAAAGTCTCAGAGCTTGGTAGGAGAATGAAGCTATCTCAATCTGAAGGATGACCATGGCAGATCACCTGCCACCTTAGCACAATAATTGAGGGGGCCTTGACTCATTTGCTAATCCTATAGCTTGAGATAAAATGGATCTCTACTTGTTCTGATTTACATAAGATTAGGTCTCTCTCAACTAATGGGAGAAAACACAAGTAGAGAAGTGGTAAACAAGGACACTTTGGTCCTGAAGATTACAGGGCTGTGCAGTGGGTTCAAATGGGACTGGCCGGACACACTTATGAGGAACAAGGCTGAGGTGATTAAAGCATGATTGACTATTCCAGAACTGGGAGTGGGAGGAAAGGGTACCAACTCTTTATGAGGCTACAGAGGAGATGGTGGAAGAACAAGGGATGGAAGTATCTGGGACTTTTCTGAGATAGGAGTCAGAGAGAGGCAGTCACTGATCATGACAGCAGGTCCTCAGGATGGAAAGTTCCTCCAGAGCATGGTCATAAACCCAACTTGGTTCACATATTCCTTAATCCTTAATCCAAATGACCGCTGAGCTAACTGTGAATGAATTGTTTGATTCCTCATTTAGAACATTTCTAAGTATTGCAACCAACAGTAACTGCTTTTTCCCAACCAAAAATAGGTAATTAGGATAGGAACTGGCTCTATGATTTCATTGGTATTCCTCTCAGATAAGGAAACCCCCTCTACCCATGCAGGTCATCACCTTCCTTCTCCATAACTTATAGTCTTAGCCTCCTAGAGTATGGAGAGTTTAAGTGTTTGTGGAGGGGAAAGCGGGGCAAAGAGGGTTGGGGGGCGGGGTTCACACTGCCAGTATGTGTGAGAGGCAGGGCTTGAACCCCAAAAATTTTACTGGCTCCAAGGCAGTTTTCTATCCTACATTAAACTACCTCTAATTAGGTAATAGTTGAATGTGTATATGTGTGTACATATATGTGTATGTATGTGTATTCTATATATACATATACATAGGCACACACATATGTATACATGCACGCATTTATATAGTTGCTGAAAAAATTCATGGGTATAAGCTGTTAGTGTCCAGTCCTAACATACAGGCCATAGTGTCACATTTCCAAAACAGGTGCTAACTAAGAGCCAAGACAAATAAAAGCATGGGACAACATAACTACAGTTGTTCCCTCTATCAGTAATTGTCCCGTGGGCTTTAAGAGGGTAAATCCTTACAGTTGAGTGACATAGAGAAGGGATTCTAGTGACTTCTGTCTAAAATCCTGCCAAATAGTATGGGGGTTTGATTTCCTAGGTCCTTAGTGCTGAGCCCCATGAAGTAATCCCAGGAGATGGAGGTAGATTGTGACAAGAAGCCTCGGCTCATATTTAGTCTTGTATCATCTATTTAAGTTGACATTTCTGAATCCCTGTGTTCAACAGATAACAAACAAACATGATACAGCCCATGGACCCAGAACTTAGAGAAAGCTTGGGAATGGAGGGAGGGGGAGAGCAGGTTTTGTGTGTGTGTGTGTGTGTGTGTGCGCGTGAGTGTGTCTAGAGGTACTGGACACAGTTATAAATCCACCCTTAAAGCACTTATAACCTACCAGCAATGCAGTGCCTTCTTCCATCTGGTGAGCTGCTCAATCAAGAGACCTTCCTAATTTTCCTATTACAAAACCTCCCTTGCCCTGTCTTTTACAAGTGCAAGGCTGAATTTTAAATTATGGTTCGAAGATGGGCAGCTTTATTGTAACAAACAGGAGAGGACTACCCAGAGGAGACTGCCACAGCTATATTTGAGGAATGGCCAATATGACATTAATAGTCCACTCTTGCTATGACACCAACACACTTGTAAGTCAGTCCTTTCAAAGTGAAAGCAGTGGTTTCCATGATTCCCATGGAATTGTAACTTCAGGGGCTCTCAAGCACACCCCTCATAGTTCAAGAAGTCAATCAATGAGTATTTATTAAGCTTCTTGGGAACACAGAGGCAAAAACAGACCCTGCCTTCAAAGGGCTCACATTCTAATAGGGGAGACAACATGCACAAAATTATATATACAAAATATAGACCAGGTAAATTGGAGGTAATCTCAGAGGGAAGGCACCAAGGAAGGCTTCTTGCAGAAGGTGGGATTTTAGCTGAGACTTGTAGGAAACCAAGAAGCCAGTCTCAAATCTCTTTCACTGATGCATGATCTAGGGCTAGGCTATATCAGAGTTTCCATGTCATCAAAAACTCACCCTCCTAGTAAGATGACCCCTGCTCCAAGGCAGGTAGTAAGCACAACCTAGGGTAAACAAGATGCACAAGATGTGGAGACACATGGATATCACAATTCCTCTTCGGCAGCCTTCTAGCAGATCAGCAAAGCAAAAGTGAAGAATTCCCAGGGTAAACACTTTGCAGATGCAGAGGCATCCTTAACCAGTTCTGCAACAGTATTGCAGCATCTTAAATGCAGGAGCAATTGCAACTGTTCTCCCTTCTTAAATATCTCAGCTAGCCATCACTTTGGCAAGCCAAAGTGGAGATGTAATTACTTGTGATGCACTTAATTTACTTTGCCAACTGCCACAGACTTTGGTGGATTTTGTCACCTTGCTAGAGGTTATTCCTTAAAGGAAGTCAGAAATTTCTGGAAACTTTAGAATTAACTAAAGACAATAGGATATTTATTTCATTAAGTACTGCTGCTCACGAATGACAGAAAACTCAAACAAATTATCCTACTATTATCTTACTCCTAAGGTGCCAAGAAATTTTAACTTTATTACATCTCATTTAACATTATTGAGTTTCCTATCAAAAAAAATTCCAGTATATCAAATGGTAGAATATGAAGGTGTTTGTGATCCAAGGGTTTAACTACCATCTAAGCAGCTTTTAAAGTACTTAAGACCCTATGAAAGGAAAACAACCCCCTTTGTGATATTTTGTTTGAGGTTGTAGAATTTAAACATATGCCACTGCTATGTCCAGATATGATATCCAGAAAATCTGACAAATATTTTCTTACACAAACTTAAAACACTCACAGAAAAGTCCTACTTTGATGTCTCATTTTGACATAGTTCTCAAAGGCAATATATTTCTATCAATAATTTACAGATTTACAGGAAGTGATACAGAGTGAAGACAGCAGAATCCTACATATACAAAGACATAGACACAAACACACACACACATACACACACTCTGACTAAAAACTGCAGGCTAAAATGATAATAGCAACAATGTTTTTACACTATCAACAATGTTATCCACATGGTGTCTCAAAAGTCTTAGTGCAATTTTAGGCTATTAAAGAAAATTTTTTCTTTTTTACTATGCACAGGGTGTTCTAAAAGTTTTAGTGTATTTTGAGCCCATCTTTCTTTAAAGAAAGAAAGGCTCAGGAAAACAAGGAAGAAGACTATGTACATTTTTGGGGTAGGATTAACAATCAATAAATAATGATACTTTATAAACACAATTTCTTGGATCTGTGGATGTTATTTTTATCTTGATTGCTCATTTTCCTTATTTTTTTTCCTAATGCCCTTGAGAGGTTGCATGTGATAGTGGCTTTGGTTGGGGAAAAAGAGAACACTCAAGTCCTACCTCTGACACTTGACCTTTTTGAGCCTCAGGCAACTCTCTAAAATTGTATGTTACAGGTGAGCTACCCACTTTGTGAGTCAAGCATTTGCTCCTGTATATCCTTCCATGGGATGGAAGATAAAATGTATACTTAATGTATAGGTTTAAGAGAGATTTAATTCTTTAATTTTTTAAACTAATTAAATTAAATTAATTTTTTAAAAAATAGAATAGGACATCTGGTGTATTGTCAGTTCTAGTTAATTTTTTTTTTTAAAGAAAAGTAGTTCTTAATGAAATATAACTAAATGGCTCATAATGACATGGATTCAGATATACATATACTCTATGACAAGCAAATACAGTATAAATATGCTACAACCTTGTAAGGGAGAAGTTAACTTATTGAGCACTGTGGCTATGTCATTAGAACCTAAGCTCTAGCAAGTCTTCCAAAGCTGGCAAGGGCTTCAAGGACAGAGCCCAAGATGAAATGTGTCTTTGTCATCTGAGGACTGTGATAGCTAAGTTCAGAGAAGCTCATAACTGGAAATTTGGTTACCAGGTAATATGTTCTTTTGGCATGGAAGTTTAGTGATCTGCATCCATGAAGAAAGTAGCCACATGAAATCATACATCTTTTGAAGTACTGAAATACAGCATGTCCCAAATGTCTTAGTGCAGTCTCAAGCTTTAATAACTTCGGAAGTACAAATACCACCAAAAAAATTTTTGAGGTTAATTATTTAAAATATTGAGAAGTTTTTCTTATTACATTTTAATATAACCTCTGCCTGATGCTTTGCATCATTCTATTTGATTTTTTAACTTGGTAAAAATTTTAATCAGCTTCTGCTCTGTGACTGAAAGGATCACATGTGTAATCTTTGCATTAACATCCAAAGAAAGAGGTTTTATGCAAATGTGAAACTTTTGATGCAGCTCTACAAGAAAAGTCAAATGAAGATAGACCAGGTGAGCAAGATGACCAAGAGCCCTTCTCTTTCAGATCCTCCAGATTTTTGTTCATTTGTAGCACTCATACTTCTGAAGTTATTAAAGTTTAAACCTGCACTAAGATACACTGAATTTTGCTGGAGCTGGCTCCTCCGATTGTTCAATTTTCACTATGAGCATTTACAGATCATAATTGGCAGATGCTACAAATTAGGGCTTGGTGTACTGTTTTGTTAATTATCTACGCTTAAGAAAGTGCATGATTAAACCATGCAGATTAAATTTAAGAGTGTATCATCATGCATTTTTTTTTTCTGGAGAACAACTTCTACTTGGCTGTAATGTTTAAAGCATATGGATATCTCAATTCCTGTCACTATGAGCCATTCAGTTATAGCTCATTAAGAGCTGCTTTTATTTTTTAAAAAAATAATCTTATAGAGCTGACAATAGGTCATATGTTCTATGATATAAAAAATCAATTTCCCCTTAAACTAATACATTTTAAAATATAAATTTCATTTTCCTTTTCATGGAAGAATATACAATAGCAAATGTTTGTTAAACATTTACCAGCAGACCTTTGCCTTTAGAAAACCCAGTGCCAACCTGACCTCATCTTTCCATAAGACAAGTTAGAGTAATTTTTATATTTTAATACTAATGATTTTTATAATAAAAAGAATGTGGTTTTTTTCTCCTAGTTTTTGTTCTTGTAAGGTGAGAAAAACCTCACCTGGAAAGCTCCAGCTTTTAATAAGTAAGATATAAAGCTATTATTTCATTATTAAATCTAGCATTTTTCAACAATTGGTAAAGCTTGCATACCAATGTTTTTAAAAAGGTTGAGAAATAAGACACTGGACATTGTTTTATCAAGTCATATGTATGGAAAATATTCCTAGCCAATGAATTCCTAGCCAATAGCCAATAAATCTGTCATGTCATCAATGTGGATATTAATTCCAACAATATAGATCACAACCAACCTAATCCTATCCATCTTGTGAGACTCATTCAATAAGTTCACCATAGACAGACTACCCAATGTGCCAGGGACCTTCTTCAAGTTTATAGTCTACTCTATGTCAAGAATATTGAAAGTAGGCTTATAAAATATTCTCATTTTAGCAAAACATTAGCTTATTTCTTAGATGAAACCAACTTGTAACATAATGACATTATTATTATTTGCATTTACATAGCTCTTACTATGTGCTATATACTCTGTGCTAAATGCTTTACAAATGTCTCAATTGATATAATGATATAATAAAATAAATAACATTGTTATATTATAAATAATGATATATCTTAGAAATTATAATACAATAATATAATGGTGAGCTATAATTTAACTATAAATAGCTGTAATTCAATAATATATAATGATAAAATGTTTGTTAATTTGAGCTCCTTTTGATAGTTGATGACTAAACTTCTTTGGATGGGGATCAAGATGGCCATTTCTTATATTGAATTTTGTGTCATAGTGAAGAGGATCAAGAGACATCAGGATGGATAGATAGCTGGCCTTGAGTCAGGAAGATGTGGGTTCAAGTCAAATACTGGCTGTGTAACCCTAGGCAAGTTGCTTAACCATTTATTATACCTTCTTCCACAGCCTCCAAAGCACCTCTTTAAGACCTAGAGTTGCAGATCTACATTGGTAGAGGGAATATCCTTATCAGGAGCTCACAATATCAGTGAAATCACAGGTCCAACCCTAAAACCAACCCCTCCCACCAAAAAAAAGAATCAAAAAGAGTCACAAAAAGATTACTCTACACTCTATACTCATCTGCTAACATTAAATACATGTAATGACAATTTAAGATCATGTCATATTGAGATGACCTTTACCAACTTTTAATGGAAGTAATTTATCATGATTGTCAGTGTGATTCAGATACTCAGCCTTTACTCATTCCATTGCCTCTGCCTGGAAACCATTTTTATCCCCACCTACTCAAAGGCCACCTTCTTCATAACGGTTTACCCCCTCACTTCGCATACTTATGTATCTTCATTATTTTGTATTGTAATTACTTGAGTGTATGTCATATCCACCAACTAGAGTAGACTGTAGGCTCCAAGAGATCAAGGATTGTATCTTAACTAAGCTTTGTTTCTTCCCCAAAACCTAGCACAAAGTAGACACTTAATAGTTGTTTAAGATATGTTGAAAGGTATGGCTTTACCTCAGGGTAGCTGGTAGGGGAGAAGAAGGGGGGAAAAAGAACAAAGTAAAAAAGAAAACAAAAGAAAACCTACAAGGAAGCAAAGATGGACAGCTTTCAATATAATGCACAGTATTTAATAAATTGGCTTTCTTGAAATGAAAAGTTATTGCTATATATTCTGAATCCTCTCCTATGTTCTGCTGTGCACGATATGTTTGTTTTTCTTATTTTATATTTAAGTTTATAATACATTACTTTTTCTTATTGTATATTTAAGTTTTAATAAAAAAAGGCATGGCTTTAGCAGATGTTAACATTTATATATCTATGGATATACAAAAAATTATAGTTCATGAGAGGCACAATGATATAGTTGATAGAGGGCCAAGCCTAGAAGTAAAGACCTGGGTTCTTTTCCCACCTCTGACACATACTCACTGGATCATTTAACCTCCCAGCACCCCTAGGCAACTCCCTCACAAAGTTACAAAGGAGTTATTGATCTGCATCATTTTGAGGGAATTCCCTCCTCCAGAATTCCCCACACAGATGAAATCACTGTTCTAGTCATTATAGAAATGCCACGCAGTTCTAGTTTCATAGCACAGCAGATAACAGAGAGTTTACTGTATCCTCATTTGGACTTGCACAGATCTATGTTTAGAAAGATCACTTTAAAACTAAGACAGTGATAGCAAACTGAGTAGAATTACCTACAATATTTGCATAGCAAAGGAAAATATTTGTATTTCCACTTTAGCTCCTACCAAACTCTCTAATAACTGCTTTTTATTACTGATTCTGTCAAGCTCAGGATTTGAGATGAGCTCTTTCCTGATCCATTCAGCAGCTAGTGCTTCCCCAAAATTTAGTCAGTTAGTGAATAAACATTTATTAAGCACCTACTATGTGCCAGGCACTGTTCTAAGCTCTGATAATACATATACAAAAAAAGAAAGACAAACCTTGCTCTCAAGGAACTAACTTACAATCTAATAGAGGAAGACAATATACAAAAGGAAACTGAAAAGCAGAGCAGGGAGAGGAGACATAACTTGTATTTATTTTTTATATATTTATACAGGTAAATGTCTTCCCTAATAGAATGTAAGCTCCTTGATGGCAAGGACATTTTAATTTTTGTCTTCATATTACATCATCATCACGTGGCAAATACTGGCATTTATTAAATGCTTGTTGATTAATGATTGATTGAATGAATAGGATAACTACCTCAGTCTAGTCTAAAATATAGCATATTTAGAACACAACAATAAACAATCAAATTTTGTGCCTGACAAATACTAGACATTTATTAAATGCTTGTTGACTATTCATTTTTATTGTCTTTTAGGGCTTTCATTGCTCTGGACAAACCACTTAAGTTTACTAACAATAAACTTAATCAACTGATTGAATGAAAAGTATAACTACCTCAGTTACTCCAAAACATAGCATATTTAGAATATGACAGTGAACAATCAAATATAAGCATACACTTCTTGAGGAGATGCCCAATAAAAATAATAAATGATGAGGAGGAGCCAAGATATCAGAGTAAAAAGATATCTCTCTCCCAAATCCCTCCAAATATCTTTAAATGATGACACTAAACAAATTCTAGAGTGGCAAAACCCACAAAAAGATGGAGAGAAATAACTTTACAGACCAAGACAACTTAGAAAGTAGGCAGGGAAGGTGACTGACTCACTGGCAGCAGTGATGGTTTCCAGACCTCTCAGCCCACAGACACCAAAGACAACTTAGAAGGTCAGCAGGAAAGGTCTGTCAGACCTGGGTAAGAGTGGAGCACAATCTAGCACAGGCTGTGGCAGCACAGCCCTGGCCCCAGCAAACCAGGAACAGACCTTGGGAGCAACTGAATCAGCAGTAGCGGTGCCTGCTTCTGGAGCTCTCAGCCCACAGATGGTAAAGGGGTCAAACAACTGACCAGAAGGAGATTATAGGGGTCTCTTTGCTAGCAGTGAGGGAGAACTCTATTGCTTTGCCCATACCTGGATCTGGGTCACAGTCTTGGGTGGCAGTCCCAGGGCAAGGAGGGGTACCAACACACCAGAACTTGAGCTACAGCAGAGGGGGACCTTGTCACAGTTCCAGGGCAGAAAAGAATGCTTGTGGTCACTCACAGTCCAGAACACAGTCCAGGAGAGTAGTAAACACCTCTCCTTAGATCATACCACTTTGGAAGAACTGAAAACTTACAGGTCCCTAGAAATATCTCTGAAAACAGCTGCACAAAACCCCTGAAGCTTGGGACAGTGCACCTTACACACCAGAAGCAGAGGCACAAAAATTCACTGAAGAAGATAATGTGAAATATCTCATCGGAAAAATAACTAACCTGGAAAATAGATCCAGGAGAGATAATTTTAAAAGTAATTCACTGCCTAAAAGTCATGATCAAAAAAAAAAAAGAGCCTAGACATCATCTTTCAAGAAATTATCAAGAAAAACTAACTTGATATTCTAGAATCAGAGGGTAAAACAGAAACTGAAAGAATTCACCAATCATCTCCTGAAAGACACCCCAAAATAAAAATGTCCAGGAATATTATAGGCAAATTCCTGAGTTCCAGGTCAAGGAGAAAATGTTGCAAGCAGCCAGAAAGAAACAATTCAGTTATCATGGAGCCACAGTCAGGATAACACAAGATTTGGCAGCTTCTTCATTAAAGGATCAGAGGCCTTGGAATATGATATTCTGGAGGGCAAAAGAATTAGGATTACAACCGAGAATCACCCATCTAGAAAAACTGAGTATAATCCTTCAAGGGAAAAAACGGAAATTCAAAGAAATAGAGGACTTTCAAGGAAAGGGAAATCATAAGAGACTTGATAAGGTTAAATTGTTTATATTCCTGAGAAGATGATATTTGTCATTCATAGGAATTTTGTCATTATTAGGGCAGACAGAATGTATATATATACTCCTTCTGTCTGCCCTAATAATAGATAGATAGATGGGTGGATGGATAGATAGATAGATAGATAGATAGATAGATAGATAGATAGATAGACAGACAGACAGATAGATATAGGGCATAGGTGTGAGTTGAATATAAAGGGGTGATATCTAAAAAAATAAAACTAAGGGGTGACAGAAGAATGTATTGGGAGAAAGGGAAAAGGGGGAGAATAGGATAAATTATCTCATATAAAAGAGGCAAGAAAAAGCTTTTATAGTGGAGAGGAAGAGGGGGGAGCTGAGGGGCAGTGAGTGAATCTTACTCTTATCAGAATTGGCTCAAAGAAGGAATAACATATACACTTAATTGGGTATGGAAATCTATCTTACCCTACAGGAAAGTAAGAGGGGAATGGCATTAGAAAAGTTGGGGAGGAGAGAGATAGGAGGGAGGGCAGATTGGGAGACGGGTAGTCAGAAGCAAAAAGACTTGAGGAGGGACAGGGTGAAAGGAGAAAGAGAACAGAATAAACGAAGTGGAGCAGAATAGGATGGAGGGAAATACAGTTAGCAATAGTAACTGTGAAGAAAAATTTTTGAAGCAAATTTCTCTGATTTCTCATTTCTCAAACACATAGAGAACTGAGTCAAATCTATAAAAAATAAAAGACAGTCATTCCCCAATTGATAAATGATCAAAAGATATGAACAGTTTTCAGATGAAGTAATCAAAGCTATCTATAGCCATATGAAAAAATCCTCTAAATCACTATTGACTGGAGGAATGCAAATTAAAACAATTCTGAGGTACTACTTCATACCTATTAGATTGGCTAATAGGGCAGAATAGGAAAATAACAGATGGCGGAGTGGATGTGGGAAAAATGGGCCATTAATGCACTACTAGTAGAGTTGTGAACTGACTCAGTCATTCTGTAGAGCAATCTGGCACTATGCCCCAAGGGCTATAAAATCATTCATAGCCTTTGACCTAGCAATACCACTACTAGGTCTGTATCCCAAAAGAGATTTTAAAAAAAAAAAGACCTATATGTACGAAAATATTTATAATAGCTCTTTTCTGGGGACAAAGAATTGGAAATCAAGGGGAGGTCCATCAGCTGGGGATTGCGATGGAATATTATTGTGCTATGAGAAATGATGAGCTGGATGCTCTTGGTAAAGAATGGAGCTACTTGCACAAGTTGAAGCAAAGTGAAATATACTGTGTACAAAGTAACAGCAATATTATAAGATGAACAGCTGTGAATGGCAGCAATGCAATGATCCAAGACAACTCTGAAGGACTTATGATGAAAAAACTGATGGTGTCTGAATACAGATAGAAGCACACTTTTTTTGATTTCTTTATTTTTCTTGAGGTTTTTTTTTTTTATTAGTTTGGGGTTTTTTTGTCCATGTTTTCTTTCACAACATGACTATTATGGAAATGTTTTGCAGAACTACACATGTATAATCTATATGGAATTGCTTGTCTTGTCAATGAGAGAGGCAAGGTGGGGAGGGAGGAAGGGAAAGAATTTGGAACTCAAAGTTTTAAAAACAAAT
Organism: Phalanger gymnotis; assembly: GCA_028646595.1. Classification (NCBI taxonomy): domain Eukaryota; kingdom Metazoa; phylum Chordata; class Mammalia; order Diprotodontia; family Phalangeridae; genus Phalanger; species Phalanger gymnotis. The sequence continues at coordinate 126,731,780 of CM053627.1, read as the reverse complement.
GTTAAAAATTATTTTTACATGTAACTGAGGAAATATAAAATACTAAACAGAAAAAGAAAAAAAAACTAACAATAAACTTAACCAATTAAGTCAAGTCAAACGAGGACCCGTACCCATAAGTGATGTTCTGTAGGATCTGAAAATTAGTATAATGATAACTAGTATAGGAAATAAAAGAGCTTTTGGTATGACGTGAGCAACAACTTCAGCACAGACTTGAAACACTAATCAAAAGCAGAATTTTAAGGAAAGATTGCTCCAAATCACTGTGAGAGAAATTCAAACAATTCTCAAGTTTTGCCTCATACCTAGTAAAATCAGCAAAGATGACAAAAGATAGTCATAGAGTTGGAAGGACTATGAAAACACAGGCATGTTTCTTGGAACTGTGAAGTAGTTCAACCATTCTGGACAGCACCATGAAATAATTGTTAAAGGACCACTAAAATGTCTATACCCATTGTCTCAGTGATCACACTGCTAGGCATCTAGCCCAAGTAGGTCAGCGACAGAAAGAAAAGTCCCATGTATACCAAAATATTGATGTCAGCACTTTTTGTGCTATCAAAGGACTGGGAAGGAGAGGAAATGGGTGTCCGCTGATTGGGGCATGGCTTAGTGAATTGTGATGCCTGAATATGATGGGATGTTATTGCTCCATAAGAAATGACAACTATGAAAAATTAAAAGAAGCATGGGAATATATGAACTTAGATGAACTGATGTACAAAGTAGCCAACAGAACCAAGAAAATAATATAAACAACTATATCAATGTAAACATAAATAATAATAAAACAAAACTGAACTCTGAATAATTATAATGGACCTGGGAGAAAAAAAGATGAGAAACACATTTTCCTCCCCTTTTTGCCAAGGCAAGGGCAAGACTCATTTGCCAACTCAGTTGATGTGTATACTGGTTTTGTTGAACTATTTTTTTTCTGTCTCACTAAAACTTTTGTTATGAGGGATGGCTTATTGGGTAAGGGAGGGAAAAGAAAGAAATATTCAGAAATGAATGAATGTGCTATAAAAACAAAAAGGTGTTGATATAAATAAGAATTTTCTTTTTAAAAAGCAGACCTTGATCACTGGCTTGGCTACAACTTTATTTTGAAGAAATCTGCTTTGGGAAAGAATGTCGTCTTATAGACTTACTTTACAATGCAATGTGAGATCGACATTTTAGAAATAATAGTGGACATAGCCCACATATACCTTCATTGAAAAAGGGAAGAATACACAAAGAAGGAAGGTAATGGTATTAATAACTTCTTCATATTTTCATCTTGTAATCCCTTCCTTCCATTAAGGCTCATCACATATGCTACCATCTACCTAAAGTCTTTTCATTTCCTCTAAGTATTAGACTTATGTGTGTACATGTTGTTTTTCAGCAGTAGGCTAAAACCTCCTGAAAGACAGGGACTGTTTTGGTTTTGTCTTTGTATCTCCAGTGCTAAAGACTGTGTCTGGAAAATAGTAGGTGCTTAATAAATTCCTTTGTTGGATTTAATTAAATTATCATTTCCCAAATTACAAAGTGAAAGCATGTTAGAGACATGTGAATTTTAAATAGATTCATTATCATAAGTACTCATAGGGAATAGCAAAAGAACCAACAATGAATGAAATATCTACAATTAAAGGTATACTGCTAATGCATATATCATGAGTGAGGACAGGAAAAGGGAAACCTCAAAGGCTGCTGTATATATGAATTAGAATGCATGTGATGTCACTTTCCCACTTGGGAGATTATTCAGTAGTTTTGTGTTTAAGTGGTATTTTTTTCCATCACAAATAGTTTTATGTGCACGGAGAAAGCAAGGATGGAGAAAAATTCATCTGTTGACTTAGTAAGCTTTGGGGGAACTATAAGTTCTTTAACCTATAAAAGGAGAAAGCTAAGTGGTACAATAAAAAGAACATTGGATTGGGAGTCAAGGGTCTTCAGTTGAAATCCCAGTTCATCAATTTACCAGTGTTATGACCTTGGAGTAATTTAACATCTGGGTATCAGCTTCTTCTGGAACAAGAAGAGATTAGACAAAATTATCATCATATTGCTTCCAGCTCAAAAATTTGTGATCCTGTGAAATATTTTTTCATTTTCTTTTCTTACTTCTGCATCTCATAATCTTTCATTGCCTTCAAGCCCAAGTACCATCTTCTACATTAAGGATTCTTACTCTTTTTCTGTCTCATTGACCCCTTTGGCAGTCTGGTGAAGCCTATAAACCCCTTCTCAGAATAAGGTTTGTAAAGGCATAAAACACCTGGGATTACAAAGACAACAAATTCCATTGAAATTGCTATATATTTTTTAAAAATTTAAATCAAGTTCATAGATTCCAGGTAAAGAACCACTTTAAATCTGCAATTCTCCTTTCCCCTGGAATCACATTATATCTATTTTGAATAAATTCTGTCTACATATATATTCATATTGGCTCCTTTAAGAGAAAATAAGCTCTTAGAAGACAGGGACTGCTTTGCTCCTTTCTTTGTCTCTCCAGTACCTAGCATAGTACACCTAGGTTCTTTACTTTCAAATCCCACCTCAGATACTTGCTAACTGTGTGACCCTAGGCAATCCTAGATTTCCCCATCTGTAGAATTGGGAAAATAATAGTATTTGTTTCCTAGGGTTGTTGGGGGGATAAAATGAGAAGCACTTTGTAAAACTTAAAGCTCTATGTAAATGGTAGCTAATGTTGTTATTATTATTAAGAAATACTGATTAATTAATTGATTGAATGGAACCTCCACAAACAGCCTGTTGGCCTCATCACAGAATGGAAATGACCATGGGTTCTCAAATGCTATACCAGTGGAACACACAGACAGACACCACCACGGACAGGTGGACGATGTGCTGGGCCCAGAATTGAATAGAGAGATAAGCTGAATGATATTTTTGCAATTGTGCTGTATTTTCAATTATTCCAAGTTGCTACCTGATACAACCTGGTTAACACCAGTATCCTTCCATTGTGAGGCAATGTGTCTACAAATCACCTCACCTCACAATGTCTGAAGAATGAAAGCTACAAATAACCTAAAGAATAATAGAAATATTCATGGTGAGCCTAAATAGGCCACAGCAGGTTACCAGGAATGACTTGTACATAAGATGCATCAGGAACAACTAGGAAATGTGTGATTGGCAAAGGAGGCAGGCCACTTATGTAGCAAGAACAAGGGCTGCATTCATACTCACAGAATGTTAAAAAAAAATAAAAAAATAAAAGAAGGCCTCCAACACACGGATGTATCTTCTCTGGAGGATTTATGCGAGGAAAAGGACCAGAATAAGAATTACATAGGATAGGAAGGTGTGAATGGGTCTAGTTTTGCCTCACTGGAAGAAGGCAGATCCCACATTGATAAGATCCCAGATCCATCGAAGCTCTGGGGTATAAAATATTAATGGGGAGCAACAGGAGGGGTAAGGCACTTTCAGTAGAAGGATTAAAGTTAGGCAACAGAAAAAAAAAAGGTTTCTCTTTAAGCATGGTAAATAATGGAATGGAAGGCTACCCTTGAAACAATTCATCTGTTATCTGAATAGATATTGTCTGACTTGTGAAAAATCGGTCCAGCTTTGGCCCTGCTCCAAGAGCTCAGGTTTAGATCAGGAAAGACTTGAGAGTACACTTTAGACCTCAGTTCCGGGACCTGCCCTAATTCCTTAACCTCCAAACTGAACTTGGCCCTAAACCACATCAGCAACTAGGCCCATCCACACCCAGCCTGAAAGTGTGAGGAAAAACAAGCCGTATTCCTATGTTTGCTCTGGCATCATTAGTCAGCCACACTGCAAAACACGTTACCAAAAAAGTTCCTAGGTCTCTGACTCTACAGGATTCTACCCAATTTAAAATTTCATCCTTCTCATTTTACCTGCAAATACTCCTCAGAGATTCCAGTTTCTAAAAGCAGGCACAGCACACTGACCACCTGTGACCCACCCAAGAGGCCCGCAGGCAGTACATTGTGCGGGCCTGCCCTAAGGTATTAGGCTTCTTAATCACTTCTTAAATGGCCAGTGAGGGCCATTAGCTCTATCTGAGAATAGCCTTGAGCCCCTGGATGACCAGAGCCATAGTTACAGCCTCTACATTTTTCAAAGGCCGCCCAAAATCCTTGCTCAGGCCACAAGTGGCCCCTGCAGGACAAACGTTGTACAAGCCTGTTCTAAAGATTATCAAGAATGCCTTCATCAATTAGCAAACATTTATTAAGCACCTACTATGTGCCAAACACTAAGCTAGGCACCAGGAATACAATTAAAAGAATGAAACAATCTTTATTAATAGAGAAATAAGTATTTGTAGATAGATGGATATACACATATATACACACCTACACATACATATGTAATATGTGCCTCTATATAGGCATATGTTTGTATGTTATGTACATGTACATTTTATATGTACCTACACACAATAATCTGCATTTGTACATGTGTACATATGTGTACATATAAATGTATGTGTATATTATAGATGAGTGTGTTGTGTGTGAACATACATGCACATAACATGCATATTGTATACACACATGCCTTATATGTGGGTATGTGTGTATATGCATATGTGGGTATATACATATGTTGTATAACATATATGCATTGTGTATATATACATACATGAGTGCATATGTGGGTATATGAGTATATACAGAATAAATATTAAGAAAATAAATACAAATGAATAGAAAGCAGAGCAGCTCTGCCTTACAATATACAGTCACCTCAAAATCCACCAGAAATGGTTGTTTTGGAACAAGAAGAGCTGAGAGGGTTATGTGCAAGGGATTGTTTACGGAGAGCTGGGACAGAGATGCAAATCTGGTGCTAATATGCCAAATGTTTGACTCTGTGGAGTTGACACGGCTTCAAGATGGAGGCAAGCACAGGCCACCGCTGGGTCTCTGCTTCCTCCTTCTTCTCCCTGGATCTATCTCCTAAATCTCCTCAGACAACACCAGAAGCCTTCACATATAGCCCTCCCAGGAGGACCTGTTGCAAGACACCTGTTTCTGGTGAATTCTGGGATAGCTATATATTGCAAGGCAAGGCTACAATAGTAAATAATGATGATGACATTTACGTAGCACTTACTATGTGCCAGGCTTACACTGTGCTAAGCACTTTACATTTGATCCTCATGATAATCCTGAGAGGCAGGCGTTATTATTATCCCCATTTTACAGATGAGGAAACTGAGAAATGGGAGTTAAGTGACTAGTCCAGGGTCACATAGCGAGTATCTGAGGTCAGATTTGAACTCGGGTCCTCTTGACTCTAAGCCCGGCACTCTATCTATTGTGTCACCTAGCTGCTCCAATACAAGGTAGTTAGGGGAAAAGAACATAGTATTATGGGGAAGGGGGTCAGGAAGGGAGTCATATAGGTTATATAGAAGGTAGGGCCTGAACTGTGTCTTGAATGTATGAATGAATAGGATTTATTAAACACTATGTGCCAGGCACTATGCTAAGCCATGGGAAAACAAATAGAAGCAGGCCTAAGGCAGCCTAGTTTGCAAATGACCTGGGAAGTGTGGGGTACCCTGGATTCCAGGCAAGATAAGGCATAGAGTCACCTATCAGATTCCAGTGTCCTAGGTAGGGACAGAGTCTAACTTCTGGTAGGAGGAAGATAGGAAGATAGCAGGAATAGAGGTGGAAATAGATGAAAATGGCAGTGAAATACATGGTAACCTATGTTCCAGGCAAAACAGTCAAAAGCTTACCTATCAGATACCAAGAGCCCAAGAGCAGAGTACAACTTCCAGAATCTTGAAGGAAAAAGAATTATATGAGACAGAGAGTTCATTTCAGGCATGGAGTATGGCCAGCAAAAGCACAGACACAGATGAAGTGCCATGGTTAAAGACAGATAGAAGGCCAAGGAAGGACAATGGAAGAATATGGTTTGGAGGGTGGAGGATGAGGGTGGACAGTAACATTCAATGAAGCCAGAAAGGGAAGGGTCAGATTGTGAAGAGCTTTAAAATTGAACGCGGGAATTTATGTCTTATTACTGGAGTTGATTGAGTACTGGAGAGACATGGACAGATCTGTGCAAAAAAAAAAATCACCTTAGAAGCTGTTCTGAGGATGGACCTCAGTTCAGAGGGCGTTGAGGCAGGGGAAACCAATTAGAAGGCAATTAAGGTAATTTAGGTGAGAGGTTATAAAGGCTGGACCTGAAGTGGTATCTGTGTGAGCAAAAAGAAGGGATTGGATTAAAGAGGAGAAGTAAATCTTGTAAGATTGAGTGGTGATTGGATATGTGGGGCAAGTTATAGAAGAGATTCGGAAGCAAGGAAGATGCCAAGGTTACAAACACAAGAGACAACGAGGAGAATGGAAATGAGGGTAGCAGTTGAGGGTATAAATTTCTGAGAGTCTTGGCATGATCTTTACCTATTCTTACTGTGTACTGTGTGAAGATCCCTACCTATACTATTCATACTTTTGCATCTTCTTCATTAGAGGCTGTGGGATTTTTTTTTTAGTCGATTTTACCAAATATTTGCCAATATGTGCCAAGCTCAGGGTTAGACCCAGAAGATGAATAGGAGATAGTCCCTGCCCTAAGGAATTTCCAATATAATAAGAGAGATAATACATGTACCTAAAAATAATTATATCATAAGATGGAATAAAAGGCATTAAATTGAAATATAGTGGATAGAAAGCTAGTCCCAGAATCCTGAAAATCTAGGTTTGAGTCCTACTTCTGATACATACTGGCTGTTTGACTCCAGAGGAACACTTAAACTCTAAATGTCCCAGGAGACACCCTAAGACTTTCCATTTCAGAGCAGTTGCAAGTAGGCATTGGTAAAAGGACTTTTCTCACTGGGTGGCTGTCTATACACAATGAAATCAAAGTCTGGGTCCAAAAAAATAAGATGGCATACGATAGGGCAGCATCAGGACTAAAAGGAGGAAGAGAGAATTTCTTACTGAGAGGATAAGGAAAAGCTTCATGGTTAAAAAAAAAATGGGTAGGCTTAGAATTGGGTAGAGATGAAAGGAGGGCATGCCAGAGGTAGGATAAGATCAAGAGGGCAGTGCAACCTGAGGGGGCTGCTCTGTTTGCTTGGCTTTTTTTTTTTAAGGTAATTAAATTCCTTTATGAGTGATGTTTTTGCTGAAGGGCTTGCCAGTTTAACAGGAAAAAGAATCCCTGAGGGGACCCCATAAGCAAGAAGCACAAGGGATCTCATATGATCTGTTCCTTTCTCTGCTTTTGGCAAAAACTCAGGAACAATGTGTTGTTGCTATACTGAATGGCTAAGGTAAATGGGGCAAACTTGCCAGTTAGGGGCAACACTGCAGGTTAGGAGATGGTGACTTTTGTAAATTCCTGAGTAACCAAAACTGACATATTCTTGGAGATTGTGACTTCTGGGAAGAGAGAGAAGGATTATTGTACTTCAGGGACAAAAGCCAAAACAACCACAGGAAAAAGATTTGGACCTGAAGGATCTATATTAATCTTTTTTTTTTTTAATGCTTTTCTAAGCAGCACCAGGAAAAAAGCATACTCAATGACTACAACAGTACAACAGCAGAGATGGAGAGAACAACAAAACAATCAAAACCAAATGATGAAAAAATATAAGGACCAAGCTTGGCCCCAAAGAATAGATGAGGCAATACTTATTCCCGTCTCCTTTACAGAAGTTGGGGTCCATCAAACTTTTTTTTTGAAATGTTGGTTAGTTTTGCAGAACTTCTGTTTTCTTCCTTCCTCTTTTTTTCCTTTATTTTAAGAAATGACTCTCTGGCAAGGTATAAGAGGAAGAGAAACAGAGGGAAATGTTACTAATATAAAAAGAATAAATATCAGAAAAAATATTTTAAATAAACAATATTTTCATTTTTCTATCTTAATTTTAGTAAATATAATGTTTCAACAACTTACAGTTTACTTTATTGAGTCTTAAAATACTTCCCTTCCTCCTCCAACCATTATTCAATGTCTCTCATTCTCCTCTGTCTCCACATTCTATGATCTTGTTCACACTTGAGTTGGCAATCTCTTCTCCTGCTGCCTTATCTCAGATCCTCTCTAGGACAGTTTCCAAAGACTTAATTATCGATCAATAAATAAGCATTTATTAAGTACCTACTTCTTGTCTCACACTAGCACTATGCCATGTGCTAGGGATACAAAAATGGAAACGCAACAGTCCTTGTTCTCAAGCAGCTTACATTCTTTAGAATGAAAGAGAAGTCACTTAATGAAAGTACTGTCAAGAAATTGAAAAAGGTAATGAATATTGGATTGCAGAGTAAGATAACATATGATTAGAGTGAGATGTGAATCTAAAACTGGGTGATTGATTCAGGAACATTAAAAAATTGTGACTGATTCTCAATAAAATATGCTTTTGTATCTATAAAATTAGAATGCTTCATAGTACTTTCTTTTGAGTCTTGAGAAAACTATTTTTAAAATTTCAGTATCATGGAATGTAATAGTAGAGTTAAACTTTTATCTAACCAATAATGCCCCAAATTATGGCAATATTGCTAAACATATGAGAATAGAGGAGTCATCTACATAGAGCAAATCTATGATGGACAAAAGAATTCCAGTTTCCAAAGTGTTATGAGCTGACATTTATTCACTCTCTCCATTTCTTGCCTTCTCTTCCTCTCCTCTCACTGTTATCTAACACCTCTCTGCTCTGGTTGATTACCTCATCACTCAACTGAAACTGTACTTTCCAAAATTATCAATGGTCTCTTAATTGCCAAATGTAATGGCCTTTTTTCAGTTGTTATCCCTTGACTCTTGTGCAGTGTTTAATGCTGTTTGTTGCCCTTTCTTCTGGGATACTCTCTCCTCTCTGGGTTTCCATGGTACTGCTCTTTCTTGGTTCTCCTCTTCCCTATTTGATTTTGGGCTCCTTTGCTGCATTATCATCCATGTCACCCTTTAACCATTTATGTCCACCAAGGCTTTGTTCTGATACCTCTTATCTTTTTTCTCTATACTTTATTACTTGGTGACCTCGTCATTTACCATGGATAATGATCATTTCTATGAAGATGATTCCCAGTTCTATACATCCAACCCTAATCTCTCTCCTGAGTTCTAATCTTGCAGAATTGTCTGTTGGACATTTCAAATAGGGTGTCTCATAGGCATCTCAAATTTAACATGTCCAAAACTAAACTCATTGTCTTCCCCCCAACCCAACTCAAACCAATCCATCTTCCGAACTTGTCATTACTATTGAGGGTATCATGATCCTTCAAGACACTCGGGTTTACAACCCTGTTGTCAACTTCAACTCCTTACTTACCCTCCATATTCCATAAGATGTCTACCTCTACATCTCTCGCATCTACCTCCTTCTTTCTTGTAAAACCAAGGTAAAGACTTAAGAAAGAGGAGGAAAACACTATTCAGCAAAATTAACCTCCACACCAGCCTAGAAACAATGCTCCCTACTCATGCCCCTCCCCCCACCTCCACAGAGGGGAAGGTAATATACTTTCTCATCTCTTCTCTGAGACCAAGCTTGCAAGCATAATCACACATTCAGTTTCATTTTATTGTTCTTTCCATTTACATTGTTTGTTCCCCTGTTTCTACTTCTTTCACTTTGCATCCATTCATAAATCTCTTCATGCTTCTCTGAATCCTTTATATTCAACATTTCTTAGAGACAGAACTTGTGATTTCATAGGAACTCCCAGATGAGGAAACTCCCTCTACCAATGCAGGTCTGTACCTTCTAGTCCTAGAGGCACTGAGAGATTAAGTAAACATTCCCAATGTCACAAAGCAGGCACATGGAGAAGGTGGGACTAGAACCCAAATTCAAGGCCAGCTCTCCATCCAGTATGCAATGCTTCATTTCCTTGTCTTCCAGTGCAATAATATTCCATTATATTCATGGACCACATTTTTTTAGCCATCCTCCCATCAACAAACATCTACCATGTTTCTATTTTCTAGATATGGCCTGACCTGTTCTTGATAGCTTATGAGCTCCTTGTAATCGTCAGTTCTTTTCCTAGATGCTTTCTAACCATCTCTTCGATGATCTATTCTAGAATTTTCCCAGGTATAGAGGTCAAGATCACTGGCATACGGTTTGTGATCAGTCGACAAATATTTAATAAATGCCTACTATGTGCCAAGCACTATGCTAAGAGCTAGACAAAGAAAATCAAAAGTGAAACAGTCCTTGCCCTTGAGGATCTTATGGGGGGGGACGGGACACACACAACATATTCATATATAAATATAATACATGCAAAACAGATACAAGATAATGGTAGGGTAAGATTTAGCAGCTGGGAGATGTGGAAAGCTTCACAAAGGAAGGGGAGGAAGGGAAAAACATTTATATAGCACCTACTATGTGCCGGGCACTGTGTTAAGCTCTTTTTACAAATATTTCATTTGAGCCTCACAACAATCCTTCAAGCTAGATGCCATTATCCCCACTTTACAATTGAAGAAACTGAGGTGGAGAGGATAAGAAACTTGCTCAGGGTCACACAGCTAGTGTCTAAAGCCACGTTTTGAACTCAGGTTTTCTTGACTCCAGACCCAGCCAGCCCACTTGTTGAGCTACTGAAGGAAGATAAGAATTCTAAGGGGTAAAGTGGATGAAGGAGAACATTCCAGGAATGAAGGACAGCTGGTCAAGTATATAGCAATGGCATGTATGAGAAATAGTAAGATGGCCAGTTTGCCTAAACCAGAAAATCTAGGAAGGGAAGAAACATAATAAGGTTGGAAAGGTGGGACACAGCTATGTTGTAAAGATCTGGAATGCTAGATCCTGATTAGTGCAAATAATGAATCACCTGAAATGGTTGCATTTTAAAAAATTATCACAGCATATTTCCACAAGGCTGTAACCAATTACCATATTTTATATAATTTCAAATATTGCAAATTTGAATACATGCAGCTGCTTCAGTAATTATTTGCACTAATCAGGACCTACTTGTAAATGCCAAATAGATTAATTTATAATTGATTCTTCAGGTAACAGGGAGCCATTGAAATTTATCATATAGGGAATGACATGGCCAGATTTGCCCTTTAGGAAAATCACACTGGTAGTATAGAAGATAGATTGCAGTTGGGGAAGAGATTTGAGGCAGGAGACCAACTAAGAAGCTATTGCAGTAGTCCAGGTGAGAGAAGTGGTAGCTGTGAGTTGAGAGGTCAGAGAGGAAAGTTTTGTGGAGGTAGGTAAGGCAGGATTTGGCAACTAATTGGGTACTGGAGGGAGAATAAAGAGTGGAAAATAACGCCATGATTTGAACCTGGGTGACAGGAACAATGGTGGTGCTGTTAAAAAGAAAAATGGAACTTTGAAAGAAAGAAAATTAGTTTAGAGCAGGCTCCCCACCCCTGAGTCTGAGGTGTTTATGAAGTTTAACAGTTTAAAATATCTAATAGATAGTTCATGATTCATCACTAAGGCTTTCCTTCTGTTCTCTTTGCTTTGTTGAAAATCAAGACAACATTTGCCCTTCTCTAGTTCTAAGGTTCCACTTCCCACAATCCTTCAAAGACTACTGACAATGGCTCAGCAGTGGCTGGCCCTAATTCCTCCTTCTTTCAGTAATGAGTCTTTAGGAGAAGAAGAAAACAGTACAGGGAAAGGTTTGAATTAAAGAGCAGAGTAGCAAATAAGGAGAGTGTGTTTGAAGGATATAGCTCTAAGGGATACATTTTATTTTTACTTTAGTTTTTCCCTTTAGATTATTTCATCAAACTACAGAAGTTGGCAGCCCCAAAGTTGTATCATAAGAACCAATTACACATAACCAGTTGTGGAATCACAGTGATATAATTATGAGTTGTGTTTCTGGCTCCAAATTTCTCTTCTAAAAATAGAGTCCAGTAAACAGTTCTTGGAATAAAACCATCTTTAACTCTCTTTTTCCTTTAACTCACCTCAGTAGTCACTCACACTTAGATGCACTCGGGAACATGGGTAGTAAAATGGATTCATTTTCTTCAAGTTGCTTACTTGAGACAGCATAATCTAGCACCAAGACAGTAATAAGTAAAGCCAGGAAAACATTCCACAGAATTACTATAACCAGGTAAAAAGGGAAAACAACAACCAAAGAAACTGAAATCAGCAAAATTAAAATAATCAAGTCTGGTCTCAAACGAGAGAGGAAAAAGCCCCTCCCTCCTTCCTTTATAGGGGTGGAGGGCTATGGGTGTGGAAGCATTGCGTAAATTGTCCACTGATACATTGCTTAGGTTTGAGAAACTGTTTTTTTGGACTTTTTTTTCCGTCTCTTTTATTCTTTGTTAAAAGGGACTGGCCTCTGGGATGAGGGAGAGATACATGCCTAAATCTGTTACCCTTAAACTAGCCTAGCCCTACATTGTCTGTTATCTCCAAGTAGCCTTCAGCTACTTCTCACTCTTAATCCCATTCTCTTGGTTCCTGGAGTCTGACCTCATCCAAGTCCCATCAAGCTCCTCCTCAGACTCCTCCTCAAGACCCTCCCTAAACCTCTCCTCCCATCACCCCAGAACCACCCTAGATCCCTCTCACAGTCTTTGTGTATATAAGTTTCATCTTGCCTCCATGAAGGTGCTCAGATCCATCTATCTCAGAATCTGGTCTGCTTGTGAAAACAAGTGTCACAAAGGGTGAGATTTCTTAAGACAACCCATTATGGTGAATCTGTAATAAACTCTGTTTTTCTCTTTGGCTGTGAGAAGGCTTGAGTTGAATTCATTTGAGCAGGACCCAGCATGTTGGTATTTTGGGGGCTCAAGCACCCCTAAAAACAGTTTCCTGACCTCTTTACTGCCATCTTGATTCTGCCTCCCCAGCCATTTTCTTTCCATCCACACTGCTATATCAGTTCCATTATGATTGCATTCAATATTTCTATCACATCTCAAACACTCTTCCCCAAAAATTTCACATTATGCTCTCCAAAACTTAGAGTGCTTGGCCCATAATAAGTATTTTTAAATGCTTTTTCACTCATTCAAAGATCAAAGATTTAGATACAGAAGAGATATGTGATTAAGTGGGTCAGCGGATAAAAGTGATAAGCCTGGAGTTAGGAAGATACGAGTTCAAATATAGTCTCAAACACTTACTAGCTATGTGACCTTGGGCAAGTCATTTAACTTCTGTCTGACTCAGTTTCCTCAAATATAAAATGAGGATAATAATAGCACCTACCTCCTAGGGTTGCCATGAGGATCAAATAAGGTAATAATTGTAAAGTACCAAGCACAGCACGTGGCACACAGTAGGCATTTTTAGTAAATATTGTTTTCTTCCTTCCCTTATTTTACAGATAAGGTGCCTGAAGCCCAAAGTCACATAGGCAATAAGCAACAGAACTGAAGTTTGAATCCAGGACCTCTCAATCCTGAGACAAATGAAAACCTAGACAGAGTTTCTGGGTAATAAATAAATTTATTAATCAGGCTAGCTGGCAATCAATAAATTGATGGTGAGTGGTTTCTCTCTATAACCAAAGACACCAAGGGAAACTCTTAAGTGCCTTAAATCCCTTCTGAAAGAGAACTCCCGTAACAAGTGAAGATCAACCCTGACTGGCAGACATGAAGACATGAAGAAGTGGGCTAAAAGTCTTCAGCTCCTCCTGCTGAGAAAATGACTTGATCACTAGACTCAGCAGCCTCAAGGCATCTGGGCAGGGGAAGCCATCTCCATTGGGACCTCTCTGGCTAGTTTTCTTCTTCATGAACTGGATTGCCCCAAACACTAATAGAGGGGACCAAAGACAAGGGGTTCTTCCCCCAGGCAAAGGCTCACCCAAGTTGGATTCTGTTTACGCTCTAAACAGAAATTAGGGCTCCCAGTTGGGTGGGACCCTGCCAACTAAAGAACATGAGCCTTGAGGGCTAGGAACAAATCTCATCGCTCAGCTCTGCCCTTCAGAAGTTGACTGACTGACCTTTTCAGGAGTTGGGTTTTAACAGAAATAAAAGGAAAATGATAGACTGTAAATTAATAATTAGTTATTAATATAATAGTATAGTATTAATTTCTCTCATTCCAATTTGCTGTTCTTCACATTGTACCATGATAACACTTCTATCAGGAAGCTTCTTTCAAAATAAAATTATAGGATCTTTAGATCTTACAGGAAGATCTTTAGAGATAATTGAGTTCCTAATTTTACAGATGAAGTCCCTGAGACCAAGAGAGGTGAAGCATCCTGCCCAAGGTCACACAAGTAGTGAGGATAGTTCTGGGATCTGAGTTCTGGTCCTCTGACTTCAAGTGCAGTGATTATTCCACTATACCATCCATGTACACATACCTGCTACATACAAGGCCATGTGCTAGGCAGAGGGTGATTTCTGATTGGCTGAAAGGACAGTCATTCTGTGGCACTGTCATTCATATCTGCTTTAAAAGGAGGAACAGGGAATTGGAAGACAAACTTCTAAATGGCTCTTTAGGAATTTAGAGACAAGCAAAGAGACTGTGTAGGGCAGGGCATAACTTTATTAAATTGGACAGCTCCCCAATTTCCCAGTGATGTAATAGAGGATAGAAAAGAAAGCATGGGAAATCATTGTTGAAAACAGAGTTCTTTAAATACATTTTCCTGTCCATTCCCATTTTCAGATGCTATGGATAATTCGGTTTTCATGTTTATTGGCTACTTCTTTATCTGGCTTGGTTCCCTCTGGGTGGTCAGGTCATTGGTTCTTAGAGAAACCACCACTTTGCTTTGCTCAACATTCTTCTCAGATCGTTTAATATCCAGGAATCATGTTTCTATCCAAGATATCTAACTTTCCAAAGTAAACAAATTTTAAGAATGAAATCATACAAAGCTAAGGAGTTTTCAGACTTGGACCAGATATATCTAGCAAATACTGTCATTGTTATGAGATCACTTTAAAAATTATTACTGTATCCAATCAAAATGACCTACAAAATTGAAACAGTAAACCCCCAAAAATGTGAGTGTAAGCAATACCATTTAGGAAATGCACAGAAACAGACTGAACAGTCACTGCAACCTCCAGAAGGAGCAGCTGTTCCTTTCCCTCAAAAAAAAAAATCCTCAAAAAACACCCTACCCATGGCTTTCCGTTTTGCTTACAACTTTAAATCTGCTTTGTAGGAGTGTACAGGCCCTGGGGATGCTAAAGAAGCCTAAAACGTAAAAGCAGAGCTCATCTAGTCAGTACCTGACATCTCCAGGTTCCCTTCATCCTTGGCTGCTTCCACTTTCCTAATATCTTTCCATCCATTTGTTCCTCCTAGTAGTGGGTTCTTTGTTAGATTAAACACGGGGATACTATAAGGCAGCAGTGAGACATACTAGACGTTTAATCCTGATAGATCACCTCTTTTATATATATGTTATAGGGAAGTTTGTAAACATTTTCAATGGAAACTTATTTCCAGGGTTTTATCACATCCATGTAAAATATTTTATCTTATTGATCCAGTGTAGGCTAGTATAAAATCTGAGTTCAATTTTTTATTGATATAAATTTCTCTAAATAGACCTATTTTTTTTTTTTCAAATAGAATCTGACTCTAGAGCATGACTTGTATTCAG
This sequence comes from Phalanger gymnotis, assembly GCA_028646595.1. Classification (NCBI taxonomy): domain Eukaryota; kingdom Metazoa; phylum Chordata; class Mammalia; order Diprotodontia; family Phalangeridae; genus Phalanger; species Phalanger gymnotis. The sequence continues at coordinate 126,716,175 of CM053627.1, read as the reverse complement.
CCAGTGGTGTGCTGGAGACAGTTCCAGTCAATTGTTGAATTTGGAGCGTGAGCCTTTACACATTGGAAATCAGCAAATGCTACAAATAAGAGTTTGATTTATTGTTTTGTTGATTGTCTAGACTTAACAAAGTGATGGAGAAAATGTTAATAATGGAGATTAAATTTAAAAATTGTTGTGGATACATTTTCAGAAAGGTGGTTGTAAAGCATTTACCAACAAGAATACCACTGATTCAGATGTATTCAGTACTCTATGCCAAAACCTAGGATCAGAAGATCAGAAGATTTAGAACGAGAAGGGACCTCCTAAAAAATCTAAACCCACTCCTTAATTTTAGATATGAATAAAGTACATCTCAGAGAAGTAAAGTAACTTACTCTAAATCACACTAACCATCTGAAATCTATATTCCATACTTGATCATACTCTACAAGTTTTTATATTGATGAGCCTATTTCAATTCTAACCTCTAAAAATTAAAAGTAAAAATACTAAGTAAGGCCTATTACTGCTTTTGCTTTTCAGAACTGTTGCATACTTTTTGGGGCAATGGAGAGACAACTGGGAGGGAGAGAGTGGTAATGAGAAGAAAAACTAGTATTATCACTGATGATCTAAATGGTATAATGGAAAGAACGAAGCGTTGGGAGTCATGAGAATTCAGTTAGGATCCTGGCTCGGTCAATATCTAGTTGTGTGACCTTAAGTAAGTCACTTTCCTAAATGAAGATATTAGCAAAAGGTGGGGGAGGGCACAGAGGGGAAAAAAAAAAAGAAGATATTGGGCTAAATGATTTCTAATTGCCCTTTCAGGTCTAAAATTATGGGAAGTGCTTTGAGAAATGGAAGGTAATCATAGTAAGGATCCCTGGCTTCCATGCTTTTGTAATATACTCAGTGTATTACCATTCTTACTGCCTCTTAAAGTTTTCTTAAGGCTGAAGCATGAAATTAGACAGCTGCTTGGGAATTCTGAAATGAATTTCAGGGAAAATCTCCATAAGCATTTCATATTAAGCACCTACTCTGTATGTGGCACTGTGCTGGGTGCTGAGGATATAAAAGGATAGTACTTTGGTAAGTAAGGACTGTGTGATACAGTAGAAATAGCACTGCATCTGGGGTCAGAGGACATTGGTTTGAACACTGGCTCTTTTACTTACTGTTTGTGTGACCCTCTTAGGATTGCTGGTTTCATCCTCTGTAAAATGACACGGTTGGACTAGATGACTTCTAAAGCCCCTTCCAAATCTAAGAGTGTGGCATTGGCTCTGGAGACAAAGTTCAAATCTGATATCTGTCACTCACTGCCTGTGGGATCCTCTAATTTTAGTACGGACAGAATGCAAATTTTCTATCAGTCTCCATATTTCCAACTGTTTATAGAATTTTTACATGGCCTGCTAAAACAAGCAATTGAATGATATTACTATCTTCATTATGGGTATTATTCATAAAGCATTCGAAAGAATAATCTAAATGACTGATACTATCACAAATCCATCATTAGTATAGACCTCAAGTCTAGAAGCTATCGACATCCTAGGAACAGCTAATATGGGATGAGGCAGAATCATATGAGGTCTTATAAATGTAACCCTAGGTACTTCTCTGAAATGGAGAAATGCACAATGAGATGTAAAATTCTGTTGGTTAGAACAGACTAGGTCTTAAAGAGACAATGTCTTTTTTTTTTTTCCCTTCCCCTCCCAAAAAGAGACTAATTGGCTATGTGGGCACCATTCCTGCAAATCTGGGATAAACCTCAAAAAGGGAATATTTCCACCACTGTTGCTGAACCAATCATAGACTTTTAGAGGAGTCACCATCAACCCAGATACCTGGAAACCAGTCCATTACTTGACTGATTTATATAAAAATACAGAATAGAGATTTTTTTCAAGTTTGTCAAAAGAGAAAAGAACAGCATCACAATATTTCCAGCATGGAATTTGCTTTTATAATGGACTTCTAGCAAAATATAATTACCAGATCAAAATGGATAACTAACATTTGTACAGCCCTTTAAAATTTGCAAAGCACCTTTAAGAAATGTAACCTATTTTCTGTTCACATGAGTCCTTTCATTTCAAACTAAAGTGCTAGTAAAGCATTTTATAAGTCTTAAAGCACTATAAAAACAGTCATTTATCACGACTATGATTATCATTATGATGTATAGTTGGTTCTTCATACACTTAGGCAGCTAATACTTCTAAGTTCCTAGAATTTGAAGAGGTGAGACAAGAAACAAAGCTTAACACTGCTATGATACTAAATGCACATAATCTTCAGTTAAATAATTAAATGGGGTTCTTCCAGACTGGGCTAGTGGAGAAAATATTTCAGGAAAAGCATCCAATAAGAATATTAGATTTCATTTATATCACCCTGTGCAGTTAATAGCACCTTACATCCATCACTTTGTTTAATCCTCATAAAAGTGCTATGAGGTAGGCAATATGAAGAGATTTCTGCCACACCTAAAAGATGAGGAAACTGAGGCTCACAGAAGTCAAAGTCATTTGTCCAAAATCATGACTACTGGAGAGGTAGAGAGAACCAGTATTTGAACCCAAGGTCTTCTGACACTAAGTTCATACTGCCAAACAATATAAGCCTTCTTCTCATCTCACCTCATTACACTATTTTCCCTTGAAGCTACCACTTGATGGTTGCAGTGTTTCAGAATTGCCATCAGTATTCAATATGAACTTTAAATATTTAAAATGAAAGCAATGAAATCACTTAAATTTGTGATTGGTTGCCTGGTCATAAAACTGATAGAATATTTTCTTTAAAAAATTACACATTAACAATGAAATGGCCCTGAGATCCATCCATTTTATGGATGGGTAGAAAAAAAAAGGAGTAAAATCATCTAGTTCTGCACAGCTGGGTCCTAGAAACACTATGATTCAACCAAGATAATAAAGACACTTTGAGATAGCTCTGAAAATTCTTGGTTCAAATTATGCAGCAGCACAGAGAAGAAGGGTAGGGCCTGATGTGATGGAACTTGTTTTCATACCCACAACAGACCTTTTGTGTGTATGACATTTAGTCGGAGAAATGAATGATGACCTAGCAGCAAACAAGAGCACAGTCTATCCTGAAGTGGCTTCAGTGAGGTTCTGGTCTCTCTTCAACACAGAGCGGTACAGTATGGGTGAAACACACATTTTAAATTTAAATGCCTCCAGTTGTTGGCTCATTTATTTATTTGTTTGAAAGTCTACAATTGGATACAGTCCTTATAAATAAAAGCTGCCCATTCACAGAACATAAATGAGAAGACTTTGGGAATAGAGCCCAAATTTTCTTTAAAAGAATTGTGTTTTATTTTCATTTGGGATATACTGTATATTATAGAGAAGGCAATCTTAGGCCACTCCACAGATTAATGACTGGGAACAGAAGAACTGAATAGTAGGGACTGGATAGGTTCAAGATAAAGTTTGGGGGTCTGGGATGAAAAGCAAATAAACGGCATGTGTATGTAATACTAGAAAACAGATTTGATCTTCAAATCTCAGAGAATTTAAGTTTAAAAAAAATTGAAATTATTTAAATTGTTATATACTTTCCCATTAAGTTTTTAATTTTTGCCTTGTGAGTTTTTTATTTTGTTCTGTATTAAGTCTCCAGACTATCAGCAAAGACATCCTTCCTAAGGTTAGAGACATGACAAAACAAGGAAACACTAGTATTAAATACAAACTCACTTACATTTAAAAAGCACTGAGGAGGAGGAGGAGGAGATGGATGGATGGATGGAAGACTACAATCTGTGTGGCCACAAAAAACTGAAAAATGGCTGATAGGAAAATGAACATGCAGATAGCCTGGCATGAGAACCAACTAAACCAAATTGTCTGAGAGTATCTATAGATAAAACCAAGAAGGAGGGTAACAAACAGACATGAAGTGGAACAGATCTGCCAGTGTTTTAAGTACAAGCTCATGTATCTATCATCTAAGAACATATGAGAACTGGCCTAGCTAAGTCTGGTTTATCATTAAATCAGCCACAAGATGATGATTTTTTTTTTCCATCCGATGTAATTCTCAAAGATTACTTAGTCCAGAAGAACTGAAATATGTTAGTGGAGGAAGCATACGTGCCAAGAAAATAAATAATTATAACTTAGTGAAACATATATATCCTCCTTGAAAATAAAGGTAATATTTATACTCTACCACCTTGGTACCTAGTATACTACGTGAAAAAGTGAAAATAACACTCAAGAAGGAAAAGCTACTCGACTTTACCATGTACACATAGAAAAAATCCAGGGTGGAGGCAACATTATTTTATAGGTACTCACGAACTGATTCTCTAGTTATTTCAAAGAGAAAAGTCCAAAGGCCTAGAAAAGATTATAAAGGCTGCTTTTATCTAGGGAAATGACGAGGCAGAGAGCCTGCATTCTCAATTACATAAATTCTTAAAAAGCATGATCAATACAAGCATTGAGGATATTCCTAATGAAGATACGAAAAAAAGAAGAGTCAGACTTTAATAGGTGATTTTAAGTTTCAGACCATACCTTTATTTAGTACAAAGTATGAATGCCATTTTCTGGCTGAGCCAGAAGGTAGTAATGTCACTGGATAAACAGTGATAGAGCATGCCCCTTCAGGGCTTTAAATAACTAAGCCCTGGAAACAGTCAGAATTTCAAGCAATGGAAGAGATGGAAAGAAATTGGAGAGCACCTGGCTCTCTTCAACTCTTGGCCGGTATAGCTTGCTTTATATATATGTTTGCATGTTGTCTCCATCATTAGATTGCAAGCTCCTTTTGTATTCCCAGTACTCAGCACAGAGTCTGACGCATAGTAGGTGTTTACTAAATGTTTAATGATTAATTTCTTGACTATATTCAAACATCATATGCTCATAGTTTGTTAGAGAAAGAAGGGAATTCAGAAAATAACCGACTTACTTATAAGGTCTTTCTAACAGTTTGTACTTGATTTATAACAAGGACTGCTAACAACTGGCCATTCCCACTCCAAACATTCAGTTTTTATTCTTTTTTTAAAAAAAGCTAACATATATGTGTATATATATATGTATGTATATATGTAATTTATCTGTTTTTATCCACTATAATCTTGCCAGCAACATTTCCTCCTTAACTCTTTCCCTACTTCCTACAATTAGTACATTAATGAGCACTGCTTAGTCCCTGAAATAATACCACTTATTAAAATATAGACTTAGATAAACACCAAAGCCAGTAGGTGAACATGACAGGATGATTTCCACAAAGTAGGCCAGGAACATTCCATGATGTCAGGGAACTGAGAAGTCTTTCCTGCACCAACAAAACATGCAGGTCCCTCTGTACCTCTTGAAAGTATGTGATAAGTTCAGCTCCCAATGTCACCCCACCCCCACCTCCATAGGAGATTGTTCTTCTTTAGTAATTGAATCTGCAGGTGAGGTTTCAAAAAAACATATATTAAACACCTACCACAAACCAAGTGCAGCCCCTGCTCTGAAGGAGCTAACAATCTAACAGGAGAGTTGAGATATACATACAAATAACTATAACACAAAATGGAATAGCCAGGGGACACTTTAAGAAAGAAGCAGTGTTTGAGTTGGACCTTAAAGGGCAGTTGGAATGTCAACAGGCAGGAATCAGAAGGGTATAGTATTCCAACATAAAGGAAAAGGATAAAAAGGCAAGAAGGCATTGTAAGTCAGTCAACAAGCATGTGTTCTGTAACCACGCAGAGTTCAGTTTGGTTGGAACATTGAGTACATGAGGGAGAGGAGTAGGAGATAAAGCTGAAAAGGAAAGTTGGTGTCAGATTACAGTAAGCCTTAAAAGCTAGAGAAGAAGTATGGTATAGTGGATAGAGAGCTAGCCTCAGAGCCAGGAAGACCTGGTTTCAAATCCTGGCTTCAATGCATTCAGGCTGTATGACCCTTGGCAAGCCATTTAACCTCAATATATTCTATGCAACAATGAGACTGCTGTTAAGTAGCAGAGAAGCTGCTGGCCGGCTTTGGTAGAGGGCTTTTCCTTATCCGAGAACTCCTAAAACCAATGAAATCATGAATTGAATCTGGTCCCTATTCCCTTAAAAGCTAAGTTAAAGAGTTTGAACTTTATTCAGCAAATAATTTAGCCAGATTTTTCAACAGTTGAATGGTCAAGTCAATGAGCATCTAAATGCCTGTAGTGTACCAGGTATGGGGCAGCAAGGTGATACAGTGGATAGAGTACCCAGGCCTGAAGGCAGGAAAACTTATCTTCCTGAGTTCAAATATGGCCTCAGACACTAGCTGTGTAACCCTCAGAGAGTTACTTAACCCTGTTTGCCTCAGTTTCCTCATCTATAAAATAAGCTAGAGAAGGAAACGTATGGCAAACCACTCCAGTATCTTTGCCAAAAAAAACCCCAAATGGGTCATGAAGAATCAGACATGACTGAAAAGACCGAATAACAAAAATATGCCAGGTATAGTGCTAAGTGCAAGAGATACAAAGGAAACCAAAAAACAGTCCCTGTTTACAAGGAGTTTCACAGTCTAATGGGGGAGCCAATATACCAATAATTATGTACAAACAAGATATATACAGGACAAACTGGAGGTAATCTTATAGACAAGGCAGTAAGATTATGGAGGACTGGGAAAGACTTCTTTCAGAAGGAGGGACTGTAGCTGAGACTTAAAGGAAGCCAGGGAAGCCTGGAGGCAGACATGAGGAGGGAGAGAGTTTCAGGCCCAGTGGACTGCTATGGAAATGCTCAGTCAGAGGTGCAGTGTCTTGTTTGAGGAAGAGCAAGGAAGCTAATGTTAAGAAATTGCAAAGTATGTGAGTAGGTAGGGAGGAGGGTGTAAGGTATAAGAAGGGGTTATGCAGAAAGGGAGAGATTATAAAAGGCTTTGAATGTCAGAGAGTTTTATATTTGACCCTGATGGTGACAGAGAGTCACTGAGTTTATTGAGTAGGGGAAATGTCAGACCTGTACTTTAGGAAGATCCTGGTAGCTGAGTTGAGCATAGACTGGAGTAAGGAGCAATTTGTGGCAGGGAAATCAACCAGAAGGCTATTGCAATAGTCCAGGCTTGAGGTGATGAGAGCCTGCCAGAGGGTGATTGGTGTCGGAGGAGAGAAAAGGATCTTTGAGAGGGGCTATGAAGGTAAAACCAACAGGTCTTGGCAACAGATTGTCTACGAAGAGTGAGAGTGAAGAGTTGAGAATAATACATACATTGTAAGCCTGGGTGACTGAGAGGAATATGGAAATTAAAAAGGGGAGGACTTGAGGGGAAAGAAAAGTACTTCAGTTTTGGACATGTTGAGTTTAAGATATCTATTGGACGTCTGATTTTAAATGTCTAATAAGCTGTTGGAGACGCAAGGCTAGAGGGCACAAGTGAGGTTCAGGCTGGATAAGCAGTTTTGAGAATCATTAGGAGAGAGATGTTGATTAAACCCATGGAAGCTGATGAGATCATCAAGTGAAATAGTACAGAAAGAGAAGAGAAGAGGGCCTAGAACAGAGCCCTGTGGGACACCCAGTGTTAGCAAGCATGACATGGATAAAGATCCAGCAAATGACAAATAGGTTAAAATTAGTCAAATAGGCAGGAGGAGAACAATGAGAGCGTAGTGTCACAACACTTAGGCAGTATTTTTGTGTGAGAAATCCAACAGTATACTATAAACAAATGCCTGGCTTAACATAATTTACCATTTTCCCCAAAAATTTTTTTTCACAAAAATTTTGAACTGTAGAGCAAATGAATTCTCATACTATCAAGAGGAAATATAATCAGTTATCTATCTTTTAAAATGACTGTCAGAAAAACCTGGAAAGACTTACATGAACTGATGCAGAGTGAAGAGAGTAGAACCAGAAGAACATTGTACACAGCAGCAGCAGCACTGTTTGATGACCAACTTTGATAGACCTAACTCTTCTCAACAATGCTATGATCTAAGACAATCCCAAAGGACTCGTGATGAAAAATACTATCCACTTCTAGAGAAAGAACTGATGAACTCTGAATGCAGACCAAAGCATATTATTTTTCACTTTCTTTTCTCTTTTTTTTTCGGTTTGTGTTTTCTTCCACAAAATGACTAATATGGAAATGGGCTTTACATGATTGCACATGTGTGACCTATATCAGTTTGCTTACTGTTTTAGGGAGAGGGGAGGGAAAGATGGGAGGGAGAGAATTTGGAACTCAAAATTTAAAAAAAACAAATGTTAAAAAATCTTTTTACATGTAATTGGAGGAAAAATAAAGTATTATTTTAAAAAAATAAAATGACCATCAGAGCTCAACATCTTACATAGACATATAGACTGCAACTTAATTTTCATTCTCAGTAAATAGCACAGAAAGTATCTAAGCATACTTTTCCATAACCATGTGTCTTTTCAGAGGAAACAATGACAAACCTACCTAGGGATCATTAGGGAATAGAGAAATGCATATATTCACTATGGCTATATCCCCACAATGTGACTGTGTCCCCACAATGTGGCTGTATCCCCACAATGTGGCTGTATCCCCACAATGTAACTGTTATCAAGCCTCCCCACCTTAATGAAGCTCCCTAGCAGACAGGAGCATTCCAAGATCTGCAGAATATAAAACTCCAATTCGATCAACCAACAGATTTTTATCAAATACCTAATATGTCCACGACACTATTTAAAGTTTTATAAGGAGTGGGTAGAAGACATTGTCTCCAAACTCAAGCAGCTTACACTCTAGTTTCACAAGAATATTGTTAAGAAGGAAGGTTCTGACCAAACACCCTAAGAAACATATGTGGGAGGGAATGCTTTGGAGTTCCCAGTGGCACAGGGGACGTTGCAAAGAGCAGAAGGGAACCTAGGATCCCTCCATTTAGTAAGCTGGTATACATTTCTTGGCTTATGTTTCAGGCAGAGTTGTGTGAAGTATCAAATGCCATTGAGCCTGAAAAACTGCAAACTGAAAAAAGGCCCCTCTCTAACCTATGCTAATCACAAACCTCCTTGCCCTCCATGTATTTTTAATCAATTAGCTCCGACTTCCACATTAAAAAGAATTCTAGAGATTAGACTTAGCAGTGTGTGACCCTCTTTAAAATATCATAATGTCTATAACCACAGGGACAGGGGGAGCAGAATAAGGTTGGACAAAAGGAAATAAAATCAGAGTTTAAATTACAACTAGAGAGATTTTAGTTGGGCATACATGAGGAAGAATTGCTTGTTCAGAATAGTTCTAGATTTTGGAGTATGCTACCAGAATTTGTAGAACTGGAAACCTACAAGAGGAAGTTTGCCCTGTACCATTTAGACTTTTACTTTCCTGGAGGGATAAAGCTAGTTAATCTTTTAAAGTTCCTTTGAGCATTGTGATTTATACTTCTAATAATTCATAATCGTTCAAAATCATAATCAATTTATAATATCTGGTGCTTGTACAGCCTGTTTTTAAGTCATCTTCCTTAGTCTGATAGGTAAGATCATAGCAGCTTAATTGTGTTCCTTTTTGAAAGTAGTCTCAGCTTTCAAGGAAGACTGCTTCTCTCTCATATCAAATTCCGCATTTTTTAACTTTATATTCAAGATATGGTACCACAAGATATAGGTACCACAGGAATGTCTCCTATCCTTTCTCTTCCTTTTCATTGTCCATACCCCTCAAAAATGTTTAAGTGATATCTGAAAGTCAGTTCATCAACATGGTGTACCATCAATAGTTTTATGATGACTCAATAACAAAACAATTTAATAAATACTTTCTTAAGCTAAATGAGGCTTAAACAATTAAAGGACTTCATCTTTGTCAGTAGTTCACCTACTGAGGTAGATCACAACCCTTCTAAGCCTTAATAGACAGTCTTCATAAATTGCTGGGGCCAAAAATATTCATCAGCTGGTAACCAACCTTCTGGTGTCAAACTCCTTGACACTTAGCTAGGGTTGGTCCTTAGAGGACCTATTTCCTATTTGTAACTGGGCCTTCTATAGCTTAGTAAAACCTGTTGGAATGTGTGCTTTCCTGCCATAGCTTTCAAGAACCTCACAGTTACATTCAGAGGATGTAGGTGACCAGTGGATAGAAAGCAGGAGTCAGGAAGACCTGAGTTGGCATTCCATCTCAGACCCTTACTAGCTATGAGACCTTCGTCAAATCACGTAGCCTCCCTCCGTCTCAATCTCCTCATCTTTAAAATGGGGACAACAATACCACTTACCTCACAGGTTGGTTTGAGGATCAAATGAATTAACATATGTAGTGCATTTTGCAAACCTTAACATACTATGTAAATGCTATTTTAATTACACCCATGATAAATCGTTAGAGGAGAATTTTAGTGGAAGAACAGCAACTGTCGGCAAGGAAATGAGTGATTCTGACGCAGGAGGGTACAGTCCCTATCATCATGGCGTTTGCAGTCTAATAATAATCTTTTGTCCAATAATAATAAACTCTCTTGCAAGCAGATAAGAAGAGGATTATGAACATTTGCATATTATTGTGCTTTTCTTTTGGACTGAAATAATAACCTATTGAAGAAAGATTTTAAAGCAGAGTTATAAACTGCTTCTTAATGTAACTGAGTCACAGAAAACATATGCCTGATAAATTGCCATGATTCACAAACATCACTAACTACTGAAAGATTAAACTTCTGTCTCAATAGAACTATTCCTTACAAACTATAAAGCCCTCCTCTATAGGAGATGTATAAGCAGTCTGGGATTTATTCTCAGGGGGGTTTACACAGAAGAAAGGATCCCTCTGAATATACTTTTGCATGTTTTGGGTTTTGTTTTTTATCCCTTCTGCCCAACTGATCCCATTTTCAATGATCTATGTGGAGAGTTAACTGCGTTGTTTAACTTTCCACAGTTATGTTTTTCTCTTTGTTTGGTTTCACCCAATGACTTCACATCTATATTTAATACTCTTCCCAAGCGACCTACACAGGAAAGGAGACAAAAAGCCAAACATACACACCCTCTCCCAAGTTGACATACTTTAAAAATAATCAGTTGAAAATAGACTCCAGGGGGGACACCTCCCCCACCCAGCCAAGTTACAGGACAAAAACATTAGAAAATCCTACACTACATTAGATGGAGTCTTGCCATTAATTACATTAATGTTCATTCCTGTGGGTTAGCTAGTACGGGTAAGGCTGCAAGATGTTTTAAAGATAAAGAGAAATCTCATAAATTATGAGTGAACGGATGGAGCAGAAAGAAGCTCAGTAACATATTTTCTCTAACAACACTCCCTGTAGATCTGGACAGTTATTTTACATCTGTGTGTCGTTAAGTCTATGACGGCATTTCTATGTATGTATATCTCCTTTGTGACAAGGCACACATGCACCCTCTGATCTAATCACACTTAAGAGAACGTTTTGCTTTGTAGACCTAGTTGCCTCTTTTATGTCAGCTTAGAAAGGATTTTTGATGTTCACGTTTTATGTTTTCATTATCAAGAAATGAACAGACAATGTCATGACATGCTTGCTCATTGATATAATAAACAGATTCATAGACTGATAATGATATTCTAATTTTACAGGTAAGAAAAGGAAGGCTATACCAAATATGGAAAAAACAGATTTGTTAAATTTCATTTCTAATCTTCCTTCAAATTAAAAAAATAGTAATTAAAAGCAACTGTAATTAGGTAGTATGTACAGGGAGAAGAGAGGCAGCATGGCATAACAGATAGGCACTAGAGTAAGAATCAAGAGGCCCTGGGTTCGAATCCCATCTCAGACGCTAGCTGTGAGACTCTGGATAAATCATTTAACCTTATTTGAGGAACAAGAGGGCTGGACTTGATGACCTCTCAAGTCCCTTCCAGCTTTAGGAGTACTAGATTTGGAGTCAAAAGACTTGAGTTCAAATCCTGACTGTCATTGTGTGACTCTGCGCAGTCATTTTACCACTTGGGGCTTCTATTCCCTCACATGTAAAATGAAGAGGTTGGGCCAAATGGCCCCTAAGGTCCTTCCAAGCTCCAATTCTGTGATTCTACAAATTGAATGCAATAAAATAATTCAGTGGTGTATAAGAGGGTAATTAGAAAAAACCATCATAACATACAATGTTACTTGGGTAGCTAGGTGGTGCAGTGGATAGAGCACCAGCCCTGGAGTCAGGAGTACTTGAGTTCAAATCTGTCCTCAGACACTTATTAGCTATGTGACTTGGGCAAGTCACAAGTCACTTAACTCTGATTGCCTTGCCAAACAAAAAAAAAAAGTAATTACTTAAAATCAAGAAAATACAGACATATTTACAAATGCATTATTCCCCCCAAAGTGTGTTGGCTTATAAAAGTCAAATGTCTGGAACTTGTCTTCTTCCATTTTTATTGCAAATATACACTTTCCCATAGAAATAAGATTATAAATGATGGTGGTAAAGTTCCCAGGCTAGGCCCCAAAGGTTTATTTATTTCTGAATTGGATTAAAAACTATACATTTACCATATACCAAAATAAAACCATAATGAGTTCATGATTTAAGGATAAAGGCTGATACTATAAGCAATTCGGGAGCAGATTTATGGAGAAGGGAAGAATTTATGACCAAACAAGAGATAGAGAGCATTACGAAACACAAAATGGATAATTTTGATTAAGGCAAACTGAAAAGTTTTTGTATAAAGCCAATGCAACCAAGATTAGGAGGGAAGCAGAAAATTGAGAAAGAATTTTTACAGCCATTGTCTCTGATAAAGGTCTCATCAAAAATATACAGGGAACTGAGTCAAATTTATAGGAATACAAGTCATTCTCCAATTGATAAATGGTCATAGGATATAAACAAGCAGTTTTCAGAGGAAGAAATTAAAGATATCTATGGTCACGTGAAAAAAATGCTCTAAATCACTAGAGAAATGCAAATCAAAACAACTCTTAGGTACTATATCTCTCCTGTCAGATTGGCCAACATGGCAAAAGAAGAAAGTCATAAATGCTGGAGAGGATATGGGAAAATCGGAACACTGTTACATTGTTGGTGGAGTTGTGAACTGATTCAGCCATTTTGGAGAGCACTTTGGGACTATGCCCAAAGGGCTATAAAGATGTGCATATCCTTTGACTTAGCAATACCACTTCTAGGGCTATATCCCAAAGAGATCACACAAGTGGGAAAGGGACCCGTATGTACGAAAATATTTATAGCAGCTCTTTTTGTGGTGGCAAAAAATTGGAAATCAAGGAGATGCCCATCAATTGGGGAATGGCTAAACAAGTTGTGGCATATGAATGTAATGGAATACTACTGTGCGAAAGACTTACTTGAACTGATGCTGAGTGAAGGGGGCAGAACGAGGAGAATGTTATACACAATTACAGAGACACAGTATTTGTGATGACTAACTTTGACAGACTTGGCTCTTCTCAGCAATACAAGCTTCAAAGACAGCTCTAAAAGACTCATGTGGAAAAAGCTATCCACATCCGGAGAAAGAAATATGGAGTCTGAATGCAGACTGAGGCAAACTATTTGCTCTCTCCTTTTTTTTCTTTTTTCTTCTTTTTTAAGGTTTTGTTTCTTTCTCATGATTCATTCCATTGGTTATAATTCTTCTTTACAACTTGACTATTGTGTAAACAAGTTTAATGTGAAGGTATATGTAGAACCAATATCAGATTACATGCGGTCGGGGTGGGGGGCAGGGAAGAGGGGAGGTGAGGGAGAGGGAGAAAATTTGGAATTCAAAAACTTGTGGAACTGAGTGCTGTAAGCTAAAAATAAAAATAAATTAAAAAACTATATATTTACGATGAAAAATAGTAAACAATATTATTATAAGATAGATATTTGGGACATAAAATAGTAAAACAGAATAAGAAAGATTTTTAAAATCTTTAATACTAATGCTTAAGAGATCATTCTCTCTTATTTCTCAAGGATTTCAGTATCTGACTCAGTTTTCCTCTCCATCTCAACCCCTGCCCTCATATGTGGGGACTTTGCTGTTCCCTCAAATATCCTGGCTTTCTAATTCATCAATCTCTTCAGTTCCCATGACCTATACCAGAGGTTTCTACAAGCTATAAATGGTTTTTACATTTTTTGAAATTCATAAAACTTTATTTCAAGATGTGGAAACTATTCTTAGCTCCTAACCTACAAAAACAGGCAGGCTGCTGACTTCTTGAGAAGTTTACCGACTCCTGTTGTATACTTTTAATTCACTTCAGCCACACATACAAGCAGTCACATTCTAGATTTTGCCATCACTCACAATGGTTCCACTTCCATAATCAAAAACTCTGAAATTCTTCTTGTCTTCCATTTCTCACTGTACGTCACTTTTCCAAAACCTATCTTTTTCTTCCCTCTCCTCCTTCCATTTCTCAGAGCTCTAGCAGACCATCACACCTGCTCTGATTTCACTTTCCTCCCCTCCCAGGCTTGATCCACAGTTACCAGCTCAACTTGGCATTGTTCTCTACATTCAAATCACTTACTCCCTTCCTTGGTTTCCCATCGTACTTTACAAAACTGCAACCCTGAATCACTCTCACTGTCTTTCTTGCCTTTTACTCATGGGTTGTTGTATGGCAATGGAGGAAGTCACACAACCATGCTGACTGAAGTCAATACGGATTAATGTTATCTTATCTCAAATGGGCCCTGAATAATGTAACCTGGGGTTCAAGTCCAGTTTTTAAGACTCTCTCCACTGGTGAAAAATGATTACTCAGTGCTCTGTGCTTATAGAGGCAGAGTTGTTAAAAGCTTGAGAAAAGAAAGAGTTACTTGTTTTTCTGTCTTTCAGCTTTGGGAGTGTATACATACAATTCCAGGTTCTCTTCTGAGAAAGGTCCCTGGAGGGAGAGAAAGATTCCAGGAAGATGCTAACATGTAGAGGAGCCAGTACTTCAAACATGTTCCTGTTTCCAGTTTACATCTCTAGAGACTTTGAGGAATTTCTCTTTTGATTAGATCTCTCTCTCTCTCTCTTTCTCTCTCACTCTCTCTCACTCTCTCACTCTCACTCTCTCTCACTCTCTCTCTCTCTCTCTCTCTCTCTCTCTCTCTCTCTCTCTCTCTCTCCTGCGTCTCTGTCTATTTGTCTCTGCCTCTCTTTTGCCCCTCTTCTCTCTCTTGGTTGATCTGTGATACCTCACTCAGAGGAAAAGCTCATTTACTCTGTGTATTGTCTGATATATTCTAATTGGTTAATCTGATTTATGTTTGTTATTGGCTTAGATAAATGAATTTACTTATTATTCACTTTGTGTGATGGTTTTTGTATAACTGGCATTTGATGGGGAGTTTCTTCTTCCCTTTTAAAGGGATAGCAATCAGGAGAGTGGTTGGAACCTAAAAATTATTTCTCACAGACTAACAATATTTAGGAGAAAAGAGATAAAATTCTAACCTTGCATTACCCCCCAATTCCAATAAGAGGAAAATGGCCAGTCCTGTAGCCACAATCTCCTGCTCCCTACCTGTGAGGAATCAAAGTCTCCCTTGGAGAAAGGTAGTTGGATGAGACTATATATATGTGTGTGTATATATACATATATACATATATATGTATATATTCATACTTTTCCATGAACTACATCTAGACAAACCCATGTGGACACCCTATATGGGCACATGTGCACACCTTTTACTCTCTTTTAACTGATTTTCTATTGCTGTTTTAAACCTTTTCTTCTCTTTTCAAACCTCTGGCATCACCAATTCCCTCCTCACTCCCCAGAAGAAGTCTTTAATTCATACTTTATTAAGGAAATAGAAGCCATTGACACATTCAAAACGGAAGTCATCTTTCCCCTCAAAAGCCTCTTCTCCTCTATCATCTCCCACTTCTCCCTCCTTTGTTTCAGTTCTGATGAAGAGTTGGCCCTTCTATTCATTAAGGCCAACTTTCCCACTTGTGCCCTTTATCATTCTCTCCTTCTTGAGTTTTCCAGACACTGATCTTTTCTGGTTTTTCTTCTACATGTCTGCCCTTTCCTTCTCAGTCTCTTTATGTACATTATGTATCTCCTGTCTCCTAACCACAGCTTTCTCTCAAGGCTTCTTTCCTTCTCTCTCTATTTGGGAGGCTCCTAAGGAAAGTGTGGAAAAGAAGAGGTATTAGGCTGCCTACCAAACTGAAGGTCTATAGAACTGTTGTGCTCTGTTGTATGCCTGTGAAACCTAGATAGCATGCCAGGAAGTTGAATTGCTCCCATTTGAATTGCCTTAGGAAGATTCTGAAGATCACCTGGCAAGATAAGGTACCTGACACCTAGGTCCCTTCTTGAGCTAAACTGCCAAGCATTCATACCTTATCGCAGAGAGTACATCTTCTATGGGTTGGCCACGTGGTTTGAATGCCAAATGCACATTTGCATAGAAGACTATTTTATTGAGAACTCACACAAGGCAAGCACTCACATGGAGGTCAAAAGAAGTGATACAAGGCCACTCTCAAGGTCTCTCTGAAGAGCTTTGGAATTGATTACACAACATGAGAGATAACGGCAAAAGGCCCACCTCTACTCTAAATGTTCATGTGGACTATTTGTGCCTGACCTGTGGTAGAGCCTTCTGAGTTCATATTGGTCTGATCAGTCACAGTTGGACCCATTGTACCTTGACTCCAACACAGTGGATGTCATTTTGGTCCTCTTTGAGATGAAGGACAACAACTAACTAACCAACATTCATCAGCAATCATGGGTTCAAATATCACCTCTATTTTGATGATTCTGGGTTTTATACATATACACACATGTATATATATACACACATATATATACATGTATGTATGCATACATATGTGTATACATATATATGTATCTCCAACCCTAGTCTCTTGTCTGAGCTCTAGCCTATATCACCATTGCCCACTGAACATTTCAAATTGGATGTCCTGTAGTCATCTCAAACCTAACGTGTCCAAAACAGAACTCATCTTTCCCCACAAAAGCCTCTCCTCTTCCTAACTTACCTATTTATGTGGAGGATACTACTCTCCTTCTAGTCACCATAGTTCACATCGTTGGAGTTCTCTTCAATTGTTTTTCTCCCTCATATCCAATCAATTGCCATTCTAACTCTACAAAACCTATCACATCTATCCCTTTGCCACGACTCACACAGCCTCAGTCCTACCTTGGGCCCTCATTACTTCTTGCCTACACTATGTAATAGCCTCCCAATTGGTCTCCCAGCCTCAAGTCACACATTTACAATACATCCTCCATACAGGTGCCAAATTGATAATCCTAAAGAAAAAATGTGAATATGTTTTTCCCCTACTCAAGAAGTTTGAGTGGCTCCTTATTGCTTCCAAGATAAAATACAAACTTTTCTGCTGACTATTTAAAGCCTCTGCATTTTTTGTATCTTCACAGGTGTAGTTCAAATTCTATATCTCGTATGAGGTATATTCTGATTGCCCCCAGTTGCTAGTACCCTTCCTTCTCAACAAAATAACCTTGTATAGATTTCGTTTTTACTTATGAATATCCATGTTGTCCTTTCAAACAGTCCCCTTCCCCCAGAAGTAAGTTCCTTGAAAAGGGGAACTTTCATTGTTTTCTATCTCTAATGTTTAGCACATTGCCTGGCACACATATGGCCTTTATTTATTTATTTATTTATTTATTTATTTTTATACATTCGGCCTTTAATAAACATGAAGAGGCAGTGGAAGTTTTGTGAAGAGTCTGATGGGCAACTTTAAGGATAGTAGAAATAGATGCAAGGTTTTCTACACCTTTCCTTTTCTGTGGACAATTCAGAAGGATCACCAGTATTATTCTAAGATTAATATATGTAATAAGTGTCATTTTTGATTAACAAATAGAAGGAATAGAAAGATGAGAGGAGAAAAAGATGGAGAGAAGACCAGAAGGATAAGAAAAGGAAAGAAGGATAGAAAGATATTTTTTTGCAGTAAGGGAGCAAGAGTTAAGAGAAGAGGGGAAATTAGGGGAAGTTAAATGGAAGAGAAGGAAAGAAGAGTGTTCAAGAAGATATTCATGTGAACACTGAAGAGATTTTCTGAGGAGGAATCAGCTAAAGTGAGTGGTGAAAAGATGAGGGAATATGGTATGAACACGAAATGCCTATATGTATGAATTTTGTACCAATAGAGTCTCAGGAATATTTCAGTTTATCCTGTTTCTACCTTGTTTGTACATAGCTGTTTACATGTTGTCTCCCCTAGTAGACTTTGAGTTTCCTAAGAGCAGGGATTGTCTTTTACATTTTTTTTTTGGTATCCTCAGTGCGTAGTAGGTACTTTATTGACTAACATACAAGTGTATATAGCAGGGAGATTCTTAAGGGGATCTTTGATTAAGTTCTCCCTCAGTTCATTTGATGAAACTATAGTAAATAAGAGAGGTTATAGAGACAATGAAGTCTAATAAATAATCTGGATGGATCATTTTGTACCTTTTTTATTTTTTTTTTCATTTTGTACCTTTTAAAGTGTGTGAGACTTGCATAATTTTCTAACTTATAAAGAATGTCAGACTTCAAGGGGCTTACACCCTGACTAACCTATAGATTGCAAGGGGTGCAAGCTGAGAGTAACCCATTTACTACTTTAAAAAAAAGCATTAAAAAGTACTTATATTTCCTTACCTTTTTAGGAGTTATGAAGTTCTTTAATCAAAGTGAAGGAATTATAGGGCAGCTTGCCCTTGATTGGCTCAAGGATTAGTTAAGGTAGGATTAATAGAAGGTTTTATAAGAATGGGTGTGTATGTAGGCAGAAGACAAGGAACCAGTAGTTAGGTCAAGACTGAATATTAGAGAGAATGAAGACTCTAGGGATAGGGATGGGGAGGGGGGAAGGGTTTTAAATCTGCTGGAGAAAACAGGAAAGAACAGGATAAATGGTGCAAGGGTTTGTTTGTCTTGGCAGAACAAGGGCCATCTCTTCTTGTGAGATAGGTGATAGAGTAGAGGGAGATAGTGAGGTATATCTGACTGATGTGAGAAAAAGAGAGAAGATGGCATTCTACAAATGGCTTCAATTTGTTCGAAGTAGGAAGTGAAGTCCTTAGCTGGAGGAGTGGGAGGAGGGGTAGCTTCAATTCTTGAGAGGTGATAAAAAGGATTCTGTGGGTTTGTTGAGGAAGATTATGCTCCCGATTTATGGAGAGAACATTTGTTATTGCTATTTATGCTATAACATTTCAGTAAATGCCTTTGCTTTGATTTGTGCCAACTGTCTGACTATTAAAGGTAAAATCACAGGCAGATACTCATGAACTATAGTTTTAGGAGTGCAGACATGTAAAGTTCCTTGAAAATGAGAAAGCCACCCTCTAGGAAACCCAATTTGCAAGTGCTAGCTGGGTGATAGCTCCAAAGGGCAGTCCTGCATTCAAGTAACCTACAGACAATATGGTATATTTAGCTGGGTTTGTGGTGTCCTCAAATACAAAAAAAAAAAAAATACGTCAATGTGTTTAAGGCTTTGGGTCCTGATTTCTCTAAGGGAAAAGTAAAGAAAAACGATAGGATGGCACGGTAGATGGGGTACCAGACCTTTTCTAAAAAATTTATTTATCTGTTTTCAACTTTCACTTCTATAAGATTTTGAGTTCTAAATTTTCTCTCTCTCCCTTCACTCTCCCCCACCCCAAGATGGAATGCATTCTGATATAGGCTATACATGTACAATCATATTAAACATATTTCCACATTAATCATGTTGTAAAGAAGAATTAGAACCAAAGGGAAAAACTATAAGAAAGAAAGAAAGAAAGAAAGAAAGAAAGAAAGAAAGAAAGAAAGAAAGAAAGAAAGAAAGAAAGAAAGAAAGAAAAAAGAGAAAAAGTATGCTTCGATCTCCATTCAGACTCCATAGTTCTTTCTCTGAACATAGATAGCATTTTCTGTGATGAGTCTTTTGGAATTGTCTTAGATCCTTGTATTGCTAAGAAGAGTTAAATCTATCAAAATTGGTCATCAAACAATGTTGATATTTGGAGTGCCAAGCTTGAAGGCAGAAAGACTCATCTTCCTGAGTTCAAACCTAGTCTCAGACATTTACTAGCTATGTGACTTTGACCAAGTCACTTAAGCTTGTTTGCCTCAGTTTCCTCCTCTGTAAAATGAGCTGGAGAAGGAAATGGTAAATATATATTTACCAAGAAAACACCAAACATGGTTGCAAACAGTCAGACATGACTGAAACGACTCAGCAAGAACAACATGATGGGTAAGTAAATTAGCAGTGATAGAAAACAGTAAGGCCTTAATATTTTTTTAAAAAAATCAATTAATTGATTCTTTAAATTGAGTCAGACAGTGCTCCCATGCTAGCCATTATGGGGTCATTGCCCACACAGGAAAGCTTGGTTGCTGACCATAATGATGGGGGAAAGAAGAAACTCTGTAGGGAATAGGTAGAGAGGAAGGTAGTATGTGAGCAACTCATTATTTACACACGTTGTATGTTGGTCATTTGGATATTGGTTATATGTGTTTGTCTGTTAGAAGACATAGATGTGTATGGATTCAAGGGCAGAAACTATCCCTCCTTCTTTAGTGGCATATTTTCCAAGTATCTTCAAGGAGTTATGCAGTCAATACCACAAACTGTTTTCAGTTTATGGGTCTTCGAGCCAAAGGACCTTGCTGGGTCTTCTGGAGCCATTACAGTTTATCGTTATCAGTTCAGCAGCTGCACACTAAATCCATCGGCTATAAATTCTGATGATACTTGTTTTGCAGGAAAAGTTATGCACACCAGCTAGTGTCTAAAGCCTGGGTATCTCAGCTGTTCAGAGGTAATTTCTACTGTACTGGGAGAGCAGTAGGACTCATTGAAGATTTTCACTTCAAATGAAAGGGGAAAAAGGTGGGGGCAAAATGCCAATAAGAGCTGACATCCCGGTCTTTGAGGTTTACAAAATGCTTTATGTGCATTATCTCATTGTATGAGAACTCAGGAAATACTTTTCATTAATGACTGCAGAAAAAGAGTCATTTTCTGAGTTTCTGGCACTGACACAGAATTCCAGTGAAATAGGGGAAATTGGTTAGGATTGGCTACAATACTTAAGTCAATGAGTGCTCAATTTTGTGTGTATGTGTGTGTGTGATCTATAATATAGGTAAGGCTCTGAGTTTCAATCACTTGATCTCTCATTTTACTGATAGGCAGAGGCACCAGAGTGTAGTGATAGGAGCTTTACTGTTTTCTTCTGACATGTATTTATGTATGACTGTATGAGAGACAGCATAGCTGGCCTTGGAGGCAGGGAGATGTGGGTTCAAGTGCTGTCTCAATTACACACTAGCTATGTGAACCTAAGTAAATCACTTAACTCCTCAGCCTCCCAGGCAATTCTTTATATGTTTCTGCCTTGATGAAGGGAGTTTCCACATCAATAGTTCCCTATGCTAATGAAATTGCACCCCAAAATAACGTGTATATGTATATTCCTTTGACCTTTACTTTAGAACTATTATATCCCACTCAGCCTCATATCTTTCCAAGAAAAGGCAACTTTGAGACACTCAAATGTGTACATCTTCTGTTATATTTCCCTGCTTTCAGAAATATCATTTGGCCTTTAGTTTTTGTGATCCAAACATTTGAGACCAGGTTGGTTGGTTGGTTGGCTGTTGTCCTTTGTGCTGGAAGAGTATCAAATGACATCACTAAGTCAGAGACACTAGATAAGAACAATCAGAATTAAGCGTTAGGATGCCTGGTTCTGTTACCATCACAGGACTATGCATAAGAAAATTGTTGGCTCCCTGTGTTTGTTTAAAGCCTTTGGGGGAATTTTTTTTAAGCCTTTGAATATACCTTTATACTGGGAGCCACAGTCCAAATGGCCATATTCAGGTTTGCACACCATAAGCATAGCCTGTTATGAGGCACCGTACATAAGCCTTCGACAGTGCAAACCTCAAGGAATCAAGGGAAATCAATTGTTTTCTGAGCAATATCGCAAAAGGAGGGATAACATGACAATCTGTATGGAAGGAATAACCCTTGTTTTCCATTCCCAAATCTTGCATTTATTTTCTGTTAACAGAATCAGAAGTAATTAAGATAATTTTTTTAAAAGCCTTCTGTGCTTTCAAAAAGAAATGCTAGGTTGGGTTTTTTTCCCTCTTTAATTATTGATACCAGCTGGAGCCTAACCCAGACGATCTTACTGGTAGGCTCAATATTAGTTCTTCCAAACATGAAAAAAAAAAAGAATAGCAATAAAAAAAAAAACCATTTAGGGCCTGAAGACACATTGGTGCTATAAAAACCAAGTCAACTTTTTGTAGTAATTTCTCCCTGAAATATTCCCTCAAGCTGCAAGAGGTTGATATGACACAGTATGCATACAAAAATAAAAGCCACCACTACTTACTTCTCTCTAGCCCAGTATTCATAGCAGAATAAGTTTAATTATTTTTGCATATCTTAGGGCTCTTATTTTTTTTCTTTTAAATTAATTAATTTATTTTTAGTTTACAACATTCAGCTCCACAAGCTTTTGAGTTCCAAATTTTCTCCCCCTCATTCTCCTTGCCCTTTCCTACTCCCCAACCTGGCATGCAATCCTACATAGGCTCTACATATACATTCACAATAAACATATTTTCACATCAGTCATGTTGCAAAGAAGAATTATAACCAACGGAATGCACCACGAGAAAGAAGAAACAAAACAAAAAAGAGAGAGCAAATAGCTTGCTTCAATCTGCATTCAGACTCCATAATGCTTTCTCTGGATGTGGATAGCATTTTCCATCATGAGTCTTTTGAAGTTGTCTTAGAACCTTGCATTGCTGAGAAGGGGGCTATTATTTTAACGATAAGATATTAACCCTGATCCACCTATATGCTGCAGGCTTTCTCTTGACATCACATTTATGACTATGTTGTCATTGTTACTATTATTGCAGTATTGTCATTGCTCCTTGAGAGCAGGAAATGTCTTTTGCTTCTTTTTGTATCCTCAGTGTCTGTATACACAGAATCTGACACATAGTAGGTGCTTAATGAGATGCCCATTAATTTTATTGATTGATTTTACTGTTAGTATTATTCTATGGTAATGCATTGGGGGAAAGCCTATCCAGTTTGCACTGTCTTCTCTATTCCTTTTTAGGCCTGTTTTTGGTAGGCCTTCTGTTTCTGTCCTTGAAAATTTCCCCCACCCCTCCATTTTTGTGTCTGTATTTCGTTGAGATTGTCTAGTGGACAGGTGCCATGTGGGATATTTTTGGCAATCAATAAATGTTAAATAAAAATTATGAAAACTGAGTAGATGTCGGGCCTCTAAAGCTGGTCACAAACAACATATGGTTCCCAAAGAAACAGACAGTATGATTAACTGGTGCCTGGCATGTAGCACCTCCACCATCTAAAATAATGAAAGCTGATTCTTTCACCCTCAATATTCAAAATGAAATATCCCCAACAGAACACGATCTACTTTAAATCCGAATGAGTCTGTTCCTCCTCACTAATGTTTTCTGATAAATGCTCTGGTTTGGCTTTGACATTTATCTAACAGCAGGAGCTCATTATCTTGTGGCAACCCTGTGTTCCAAAGACATGATCTCTTAATTGAATCCACATCTACAGTTTAAAAAAAAAACAACCAAAACTGCCACAAGCCCCTGTAAATGAAAATCTGTCTCTAACCCTCTGCTCCTGGACCAGAAGAAACAGAGAAGTCTCTCTCTTGCTGGCTAACTGAAAAGAGTGCATGTGGATTGCTCTCACATGAATTAGACTTGTAACATTTGCGGGGAGAGGGTGATCGGTCTGTTGCCCTCTCTTCAATATACAAAGTTGAGAAGTAAATGTTGATCATTTGTATTTATTATTCTCCTAAAGGAAACTTGTACATCTTTTCTAAAAATCTGATAGCCGTAGTTTTTGAGGGCAAGCAAAAAGAACCACACTTTACTTAAGGCTAAATAAAGGTTATTTGGAAAAGAAGAATTAGGGAGTTTGTCCCAAAAGTATATCTGGGAAAACTGAGACACCAAAGTAATTTGCCCAAAATGATAGAGAAGAACTTCTTGGCTATTAGGAAACTTGGTTTCTAGTCTCACTCTCCCTTTTATAACATGTTGTTTTAAGAGAGTTGCCTGAGGGTTGTGCAGTCATTTTCAATCCTGCCTGCCTCTTCATGACTCCATTTGGGGTTTTCTTGGCAAAAATACTGGAGTAGTTTGCCATTTCCATCTCCAGCTCATTTAACAGAGGAAGAAACTGAGGCAAGCAAGGGTTAAGTGACTTGCCCAGGGTCACACAACTAGTAAATGTCTGAGGCCAAATTTGAACTCAGGAAGACGTCTTCCTGAGTCTAGGCCTGTCATTCTATCCACTGTACCATCTAGTTGCCCATGCCTGGGGGTACAGAACTGTATGGCATCATAGGGCCAGTATATGGCAAAGGAACGACTTGAGCCCTAGTTTTTCTTGTCCTCCATGCCACACTGCTTCTTGTCAGACACATCATTAAAGTTTGCAAATTTTTTACACACATTGGTGCCTCACAGCAACCCTGTGAAGTAGATGCTGCAAGGACTAGAATCACCATCTTATAAATGAAGAGACTAAAGCTCGTAGGGTCCATGGCCACATAACCAGTAAGTATCAAGGCAGTTCAGCCAAGTTCCTCCAAGCTCCAAATCCAACACTTTTTCTCACCATTCCCTGCTGTCTCTCATGAGGGGAAAAATGAGGGGTTTATACTAAATAACCCCTAACATCCCTCACCACTTGAATTTTCAGTGACTCTATTATCTGATTTTAGTGCTATTCTCAGTTCCCTAGCTCAAGAAACTCTAAATTACCATAAAATCATTGAAAAGTATAGATTATTCTCTGATGCAAACTATATAGAGAGCAACAAATATAAAACAGCTATGTATATGTGAATGGTACATAGATAACCACATGCATACCTGCATGGCATCATGTGACAGTCCTGCCAAAGCCAATCCACAGCAAAGATTTATGAGTTCCCACAACATGCAAACTTCTGTGTTAGGCACCACGGAAGGAATATAAGGAAAGCAAAGAGAGTTGTTTTGTTGTGTTTTATTTTTAACACATTAGTTTTCTTGACTTTATCTTGAAGTCAGCTCTGCTCTACAGCATTAAGGTATGGGCCAAGATGATTCCAGGTATCTATTCTGGGACAGGTTGAATCCAGAGACCCTATAAGGATTATTGGTTAATTCCACAGATACTGTTAGAGTTGAAACTTATTGACATCCCTTAAACAAACCACTTCTCTAGGCTACCACAAGGACAAAATTTGGACTGGATGTCTTGAGGCTTCTTTTGAACAAGTGCTATTCACTAGTTGCATAAAATCACTTTAACTTCT
This sequence comes from Phalanger gymnotis, assembly GCA_028646595.1. Taxonomy (NCBI): domain Eukaryota; kingdom Metazoa; phylum Chordata; class Mammalia; order Diprotodontia; family Phalangeridae; genus Phalanger; species Phalanger gymnotis. The sequence goes on along the minus strand of CM053627.1, from coordinate 126,690,816 downwards.
CAAGCTTCAGTTTCCTCATTTCTAATGATAATAGCTCATATTTAGTTATTGTTTTAGAATTGTGTGGGGAACAATGGTGTGAAAACTGCTTCTGCTGATGCAGAACAGCCCAGGTCTACCTTGTCTGAACCCATACACTCCAGAGGCCATTTGGCCACTAGTCCATTCAGCATCTTCATTCATGGTAGCTTCTACTACAAATACTATCTAGCTTTTAGCTTCCTTTGAATGGGGATGATCACAAACAAATCACCACCATCAGATTCATGGACCATGCATGGAGTGGAGCTGAACTCTCCTGATGGCTTTGATGAGCCACCTGTTTTGACTCAGTGCTGAGATTACAAAACAACCCTTTGGTCCCTGAGGTGGTGTATTGGGGATCCTTGAAGAGTTTGGCCTTTGTTTCCTTTGACTAGTTCAGTGTCTTTGATTGAGTCTTACTAGGTGCTAAGCCCCAGGCCCAAAGCCCTATCTATTAGGTGCTAAGCCTATGTAGGTGTAAATTGGTAATTAAGGTGGGGCTCCAGGTGGGGCCAATGATGGGAGGTGCTAACACCAGAGCCAATCATAGGAGCCTAAGTTCTGACGTCTGAAACTGTACAAAAAAGGGAGATCAGAACTATTTGCTTAAGGCTCTCGATCCTGGAGGCTCGGGACTCTGGGCAGCCGCTGTAAGGGCCTTCCGGCTGAACTCAGATGTTGGTAACTATGATTTGTATTTGGTGTGTCTGTCGATGTTTGTAATTTGTTTGTATTTGCTCCGAAGTTCAGGGTGCTGGCTTTTTCCCCTGAACTAAGTGAATGGTATTTGTATGCTGGATTAAAGTAAGATTGTTAACCCCTTAACATTGCTTTCCTTAGTAAAGCAGATCAAAGGAACCTGGGCTTGCAGTGTTCTGTGAGCTGGTTGTTGTTGGTTTCACACCCTTCCCAAAGCAGCTGCTAGCTGGGTTGTTGAAACGGGTGGCAGCAGGCGGAGGAAGATACTTCAAAAGAGGATGGACCACTGAGCCAAGAAGAGCTCCTGCTCAATGGACTTTAAAGGGATGGAAATTTTCCATTTTCCAAATGTCTTTCCATTTACTGAGAATACAAAGACTTTGTGAGGTTCTCTCCTAGACCTGTGAGGAGGGAAGAGGGGATCCTTTCCTCTTATGCCTATGGTGAGTGCTCAAATATAGTAGCCAGAGCTACTTTTATCTTGGTGAACCTGACTTGAGTTCTCAAGGCCTCTAGCTATCTCTTCTGCTATGTTGTTCTTTCTCTGAATTTAGATGATTAAACATCAATCCTGAGCATGATATTTCCAGCCTTGGAAGCAACTACATAAGAGGGGGGAGGTTGGGAGCTCCCGAGCCCTTTAGGCAGAGGTATATGGCAGCAGGAATTTTCTGCAACTACATGCTTGTAGGGCGAAATGGCTGCCTATGGGAGCATAAGCTCAGCCCACATCTGAATGGGCTGGACAGAAGATACAGAACTTTAGGGAGTTGTGTAGACAGTCAAGAGCTGAGGTGAAGGTGAAACGGCTGTTTGTCTTGCAATATGTTTTGTGCTTTGATGTTTTAAGTAACATCCTTTAGGAAGAGCATAATGGGAGATATAGGTTAATGTTTCGTGCTTCAAGTCTTGTCAATGCATCCTTATGAGTATGTTTTAAGTATTTTTGTATAGAGAAAACTAATAGCTATTGTATAACTGATTTATGTTGTACATTAGGTATCTTTGTACTCCCTTTAGGAGTAACTCTAGACATGAAGTATACATAAGCTTTAAGTGATTTTCTCTGGGGCTCTGGGATGGGTTTGTAAAGAGCCAGAGGATGGGAGAAAGCCTGACTCTTCTCTTTAGTGGCCAGGCTTCCTCAGGAATGAACCCAGGCAGAGTGTAAGCCTAGAGACAGGGACTCAAGAAGTAGGAGAGAGCATCCTCAGCCCCCCCTACATCAGGAGGTCTGTTGCAATCCTGTTTTATAAATATCTCTTTTCTACATTATTTTTCTCCATGGTTTTAAATACTTGTCACTGGAATTTTCATCTTTTTCTCTGCACTGATTTTTAAAAAATTTACCCACTACCTCTTTTTCTTCATCATATTTGCCCTCTTCCCCCCCCCCCCCCCCCCCCCCCCGCCCTTTTGGTTCCTTTCCCTCTTTATTCGTTTTTATGGTCGTGTTTCCTTAGCTGTTTTATGTGCTGCTATTTCCTGTGCCCAGTTCAGAACATCAGCTTCCTGTTGCTAGGAAACAGCTCTCCCACACACCCTCTTCCACTCTCAACCTGAGCCTGGGCTGCTGTTGCAGGCACAAGTGGGCTAACAATGAGTGACAGTGATGTCTCCTCCTTATACTGCTGCTATGAACACCCTTTCATTTCTCATCCCTTCTAAGTTTTTGGCTTCTCCCTTCATCTAAGAATTTGTACCAAGCTATGACTTTAACAAGCATGGAAAAACCATTGGACCATATACAATTTATAAGGGGGATAAATTATTATCTCTGACAAAGAACTAGCAAAAGCTTGGAAATACACACACGTATATACATACATACACATACATACATGAATATATACACACATATTCATATATATGTATGTATGCATCTATATAATATTTAGCTAAAAACAATCATGTTCACTCATTCAGAGTATTTCCATAGACTCAAGAAATTCCTTTTCCCATTGTGGTTTTCTTTAGTAATACGACCCTCTTGCAAATCTTACAGACTTTTTTTAGTGATATCTTTTAAAGAATTACTAGTGACAAAATCACCCAATGTGAAAGCTAAAAAAATTTCGAGGGTTAATCACAGAGCTTTGAAAATATTCATCCTTCCCAAGATATCATTTCTGATATGATACACTGACTTTGCCAATGCATATAATTAAGGGTGTATCAGGTCTTCCAGACATACTCTTAGTAGATTCCAAGTTCTTGGGCAAGACTTTAATAGTGTGGTAGAGTGATTACTACATATGGAGGAAAACCGATGTACAATAACAGAGATACCAGATCCCTGAAGAAATTTTCACAAACAAAACTCTCTTTTACTCCTGAAATTCCACAAATAATTTATTTCTTGCCTGGAAATTTTGTACCTCTCTTTATACAGCTGCCAGGGAAATCGGTCCTAATTAACCCTGCAAAGCCCAGGTATCGTGTCATTCTTCTTACTCAGCACTTTATGCAGATTTTGATACTTTGTTAATTCCTATTTGCTTATATGTTTCTTTATAAGAGTTATTAAATCTTCTGTGTATGTGTGATGGTCAATCTCCTCAACGATGGTCAAAGTTCCTTGAAGGCAGGAACTGTTTCATCTATCTCTAGCACTCTACAATGGACACAATTTTGCTGTCATTATAGAACCAAGACAGATAGGTGACTCAGTGAATGGGGCACTGGGCCTGGAATAAGGAAGACTGGAGTTAAATCTGATCTCAATTACTTATTAGCTGTGTGACCTTGGGCAAGTCACTTCATCTCTGCTTCAATTTCTTCATAGGGAATAAGATCAGGCATATCAAGCAAGAGGAGGAAGATTTTTCTTTGTATTAAATTCATAGGTACTCTGGAATCGGGCCTCTAGAGAAGAATTATACATCTTTTTTTCTCAATGGTTTTTCTTCCTCAATCCCCTTATTCAACTTCTACCCGAATATGAGGTTTATTATGTATCAGTTCTATTTTGCATCGTAGACATTTGTGTGCATCATTTCCCACCTACTATATCTGGTCACTTAACTTTTCTGGGCCTCAGTTTCCTCATCTGTAAAATAGGGAGATTGGATTAGATGGTTTCTAAGATCCCTTTTAACTCTATATATTTGATCCTGTTAGATTATGAACTCTTTGAGGACAGGTAATAGCATCCAATCCAATACTTTTCATGTTGTTTTGATAATAATAAATGTTTGTCGAGCTGAATGTCTTGATGTCCATGTGCATCTAGAACTCCAGAAGTTATGAACTATCGCACTCAGATAAGGCAGGCTGAAAAAAGTCAGGCATGAAGCCCCAGTCTAAAATTAATTCCATTCTTTTATTAGCTGCATCTGAAACTGAATTGAAATCCATTGTCCCAAACAACTATCTGACTTAGGATTAGAAATTCTTTGCGACACCTGTTTAACCCCTTATGGAGATCCCATGCCTTCCAAAACTCATTTCGAGAGCCTCTGATGAAAAAAAACATGAGCAAGAAGTACATGGAGGCTGGGGGAAGGAAGTCACTTCACTCCCTGAATCCTCTCTGGATTGGCATACAAATTAATCTGACTGAAAACGCAACTAACAGAAGAAGACAAGGTCATTATCATCCTCTGGGCTTGTATGCCTATCTTTATTGTGGATATGTTAGCAAAACACACACATACCTAACTATTGTGCTGAATTCTAGCAACTATGGCCAAAGCTCCGTGAAGGCAGGGACTGTTTATTCTATTTCAAGCATCTTACAATGGAGACAGTTTTGCTGTCATCATAGAACCAAGATAGTTGGTTAGGGCTCTCCTTTTCTATGTCAATGAGCATTCTGAATCTCACTTTTGTGAGACTAAACTACCTTGAAGTATTCTTAGAATGTAGGACCAGAACTGGAACTGGAAAACTGCTAAAGGTTATTTTTAAGGATCCTATCCTCTGAGCTACTGGACTTTGCTGGGAGGTTCAGAAATTTTTAATGCGATTTTTGTCTTTTACCTCAGCAGAATCTCAACCATTTGAATGCACATTTGAATTGCCTCCAAGTATTACTAATCAGTCCAGAGATGGAAAGGGTAATGCTAAATACACAATTCCCATCTGTGCATTCCCTTCAATTTCCTTTTAGCAAACCCAAGAAAAGAAATACCAACACGGAGCCTCACACTCACACTGGTTTCATGTCATATTAATGTCCTCTTCCACTTCATACATTTTGAAATGTTGTCTCATAGGCTCCAGAAAATGATTTTTATCAGAGGTCCTGAAGGTAAGAATTTACAATTTCAGTCTTTTAACAATACCATTAGTCACAATGAGCTTTAGGCTCCAGTGTCTCCTCTGAGTTTGAATTCTCCGGTTTAGAAAATGTGGTACAGCTAGGACTCCAAACACAGAATCACAACTGAAAGGGACTTGAAAAGGTCATCTAATCTATTCTTTGGTCTCTGGATGAAGGAGTGCAAACCTGCACTCTGTGGTGGAAATAAATGATTACAAAGGTAATGACAATGAATCGAAGGCTAAAATTCCAATGCTTCAAGTTAACATTCAGGTTTTCCTTCTGAATCCAACTGCATTCAGGAGGTAGGAGAAACAGAACTAGATTCAGAGTCAAAGGAGCAGGGTTTGAATTCTGGTTTTGCTCTCCACTGCTTGTGTGACCTTGGACAAGTTACTTAACCTCTTGGGACCCCAGTTTCCTCATCTACCAAATGAGGTGAATGAACTAGAATTTAGACATTAAATTATCTCTAAAGTCTTCTCCTGCTCGAAATCCTATTAACTAATTCAACAGAACAACAAATTTAACATGCTTCATTTTCTGTGGTTCTCACTGTATTGTACTGAACTATATTCTAAACTCCTAGAGGGACTATTCACTGAAATCATCAGAGATTCACAGCTGGAAACATTCTACCTAGTGATGATGTGGTTTCCTTATCTGTAAAATGGGGATAAAAAAAACCCTGCAATACCTACTCCATAGGGCTATTGTGAGTATGAAATGAGATCATGTATGTAGTGTGTTTTGTAGACCATAAAACTATGTAAATGTCAGCTATTATAAGTTATCATTGTTATAAATGCAAGGGTAATAAAACTCACAGGTGCAGAGACTTTCCTAAATGCAGCATAACCAAAATATGAGCTTCAGAATTTTTAAAAGGGGGGAGGAGGAATCTTTTTAAGGAAAAGATTCAAAATAGATGAAAACATTGAATTTCTAGGTTATGTCTATGTTTTTGAGCAAAAGAATTAAAGCATCATAGAATCTAATTCAACCTTCTCATTGTCCAACTGAAGAAGCTGAGGTTTACAGTGAAGTGTACTTCATGTGGACTCCATTTATATATGTACTAATTAATAATTGAGCACAGTCCAAGGTTACAGAAGAATTTAGCAACAGAGGCAAGGTCAAATATAAAATCTTCCTGACTTTCAAAGCCCTTTACAACTTGGCTCTTTCCTCCTTTTCCAGTCTTTTTACACCTTCTTCCTTTCCTCCCACTCTACAATCCAGTGACAGTAGCCTCCTAGGTCTTCCTCATACAGGTCACTCCAAATCCCAACTTTCTCTGGCTGACTCCCCTTTCTCCCTTCTCCCTACTTCCTGGCTTTCCTCCAAGTCTCAACTAAAGTCTCACTTTTTAAAGAAGCCTTTTCCAGTTCTTCTTAATCTTTGTGCCTTCCCATTCAGATGATCTCCAAATTGGAGATTTGGATAAACATACATATAGTGTGAGCTCCTTGAGAGAAAGGACTAGTGTTTTGGTTTGGTGGGGAATGGGAGGGGAAGATCTTTCTTTGTATCCCCATTTCTTACCATAGTGCCTGACAACAGTAGGTGTTTAATAAATGTTTGTTGACTTTTTTTACTTGATGTAAACCTACATTTCTCCACTCCAAAGTCAAGAATGTTTTTACTACACTATATTCCCTGCTCAATAATAGAGGTCTTTCTAAGCATTCTCATTTTTGCTCCTTCTGCTTTTCTTCTGATATCCTTAAGTTACCCTAAGGGAAAAACAAACTAAATAAATTCCAAGAAGAGATCACTTAAGGAAAGCTTGGGCTCAGAAAATCTCAGTTAATCCACTTATGTTAAAGACACTTTTCGTCCATCAAGTCACACCTATTGAAGACAGAAGAGTCTTTGCATTAGCCCTTGCACTCATTTTGGAATCAGAAGAGGTTTGAATCTTGCCTCTGAAACTTACTACCCATGTGACTTTAGGCAAGTCCCATAACCTCTCTGGGTACCAGTTTTCTTCTTCCATAAATATGAGGGGGTTTGGCTGAGATTGTCTAAGTCTCCTTCCAGCTCTACAATCTATGACTACATTTCCTCTTCTATTATTTAATCACAAAATAAAAGTCCAGTTCAGCTGTTATACTAAACAATGCTAACCTCATTTTGGCTGTGTTCCTCTGATTGAAGGAAAAGGCCAGACTCATTGATTGTTATAAACATAAAATCTCCAAATGAAGTGCCAATCAATCTGGAAAAAGTGAACAATATATGGGGGAGGTGGGGGGAGAGGGTTGAGAAGGAAGCATTCCTTAGTTCGAAAACAAAAATCTGAGAGTCATGGGTGCTCTATTACAAGCGAATGTGCAAGGAAGAGCTGGCAGGAAGGGGCAATGGGCTGTACACAAGCTCCTCTGGAAAATACTTAGACTTTGCACTCCAATTCACGGTCACCAAGGGGGAACTTTGGGAAGGGCACAGCTCTAGCAGAGGGCACTGGGAGGGAGAAATAATGGGAATATTCCCCGAGCCTTAGTGTCGCCTGGCATCCCTCCCACAGCACCAGCAAAACAACTGCTTAGCAACCCACGTTTTCCCACAACAGTTTCTCACACCCATTGTTGCCCGCCCAGAGAATATACACATACACCCACTATCCCCACCCCCGCCTGTTCCATTAGCTCCTCTTCCCAGAAGTCGGGTCCCTTTTTTTGTGCTACGGCTGCGGTGTTAAGAGTCTGAAGAGCCAGGTTTGGCACTGTACGAATACACCTTAGGTCACCCACAGCCCCTCGGTGTACGGCAGCCTGCGTACTTGCTTCAGGGCCAACTAGGTTGCTCTTTGCCCCTCCCCCATTTCCTCTTATAAAGACAGGAAACAATAACTATAAGAAAGAACTCCACTCCCAGCAGCCGCAGCAAAGTTCAAATAGCCTTTATTCTGGATGATCTCTTTAAGAAATCTTACGAAAGGGTCACCAATTGTCCCCTGGACAGCATCCCGGGCTCACCCCCGGGGCTGAAATAACCGTTATTCCTGAGCAGCCTCCCAGCCACCTTCCTAAAGACCCTTTGGGGGATTCTCTGCTTCCCCCCACCCCGGCCCCACCTGTCTATCGCCTCCAGGAAGATGCAGGAATGAATGTACCCTAGCCCAAACTCCCGCCTCCGCCCTTGCACTAGCAGTCTCACAGGCAGGTCTCTGGGCATCCTTCCCAGGTTGCAGAGAACGTCTCCTTGAACTTCCTGAGCTGGCTCGTGCGTGAGCCTGCCAGGGAGCCCGGAGTCTCCCACCCCCACCCCACAGCAGACACTGAGGTGGGGGCGCTTTTCTTTAATCCTAGGGAGAAAAAAGTGAAATGTTCCTAAGTTAAAGAAACAAACTCACTTTTAACGGGTTCCTCGGGGCGAGTGCTGGCTCCACGTGATAGACAGGAAATGAGTGCTGACGGATGAGGTGAGCACAGAGCAGGTCACGCAGGGAGGGCCCCCACTACACCTCTGCACGCGTGCTCTGCCTGCCCGCTCCGAGATCACGGCTGGACCTCCGCGCCCCTCAAGGCAAGTACCAGGCTGCCCGGCTACAGCGGCAGCCGGAGGACTGCCCAGCGGAGCCGAGTCTGGCCAGCTAGGTCAGCCAGGTGCCGAGCGTTCCGCAGGGACTGCGGGGCCAGCGCACACCTGGAGGCTGGGACTGGCTAAGAGTTGAAGCTGGAGCCTGCTTGGCTCAAGCCAGGGCCACTGACAGTCGTGGCAGAGGCTCTCGATGGCTTCTTCGCTGTTGCTACTGGAGCCCTGCAGAGGAAGACTAGCTATGATTTCTTATTTTCCCCTCCGTTGGTCTTAAGTCATTCCGTTGTCACCTTTAAGAGCTTGGAGTATCACACACAAGGAGGCCCCCACCGGGCTTCTGAAGCCAGGAGACTGCCAGTCCCCAGGGCGCGAGGAGCAGAAGAGAGCCAGTTCTCCATCGCTGTGTGCTTTTTTATTGCTGCCCAGAGTCTCGGTGGGGATGCCTTAGCTCGGTGCTGGCTCCTAGACAACAGTGTAATCATTCCTATGCACTGGGAGGTGGAACAAATAAAAGCCCTAAACAAGAAAAATTGTGTAGAATAGAGCTCTTGGCTTGGAATTGGGGCACACGGGAGTTGTATCTGCAGTTATGTGACCTTCCTCTTGTCCCTTAACTTCTGAGATACTCAGTTTCCTCATCTGTAAAATGGATATTTGGAACTGGATCATTTAATCCAACCCCCTCATTTGACAAATGAGGAAACTGAGGCCCAGAAGATGAAATGCTTTACCCAAGGTTACAGAGCTAGTAAGTAGAAGAGCCAGGACTCAATCCCAGCTCCTTTGATTGTTACTAAAGGGCTTTTTCATGGCTAATAATAGCCTTACTACTGTTATAATAATAATCATTGTAGTATCTAAGTTAAAATATTCATATTAATAGCATCACATACAATAATAACTGACATTTGTATATACTTTAAGGTTTGTAATACATTTTACATGTAGGTCACCTGATGTTCCCAATATCTCTTTAAGGTAGGTACTATTATTATCTCCATTTTTCAGATAAAGAAACTGAGGCTCAGAAAGGCAAATTGACTTGCCCTTGGTCATAACTCGTAGAGTAGAGAAAGTGCATGGTAATTATGAAGCACCATATAAATATAATGGATTATTGTTAATCACCAAATCCTGTTGTTTCCACCTCCACAATAGTTCTTGGTCTGTTCACTCCACAATGTTCCCACTGAAATTACCCAAGTACAGCTCATTGCCAACTGGTCATGTCATTCCTATTGTGGGGTTTTGACCAGATTTGTACTCAAGGGGGATATCTGGCAGCAATTTGAAGAATAGATTAGAGGTGGGAGAGAACCAAGATTTGTTAGGATGCTGTGGCATTTTGGTGGGCATAGAGTGGAGCGAAAAACCCAAGAGCTGTTGTGGAGGTGGAATCAACAGGGTGGGTTTCCTCATTCAAGGTCACATTATCTTACACAGCATCATAGATTTAGAGCTAGAAGGCACTTTTGAGACATTCTGGCCCAATGCCCTCATTTTAGATATGAAGAAACTAGGGCCCAAGGAAATTAAATGATGTCACATAGGTAGTAAATGACAGGTTCATGATTAAACCCAAATCTTCTGACTTTTTACCCAGTATTCTTTCCACCACATCACAACATAACACTCTTACCTAGGGGCTTTTTTTTTTTTTGAATGAAGCCTTCATGGTACCTCAGAGCTAAAACTGAGAAGAATATGCGGGGGTGGGAGGAGGGACAGGGAATAATTTTGGCAAGAAAAAGATTAGAAAGAAAAGAAAGGTCCCTTTCTTTGAGGGAAGAAAGATGTCAGAAACCTTTCCTTTAATCATGAAACCCTGGACAATCATTATCAACATTATACACAAACGGGAAAATACACGACAGTCAATAAATATACGTTAAATCAAGAGTGTGTCATTCTCCTTCCTGCTTTCTCCCTCAACAGGCCAGTTCAATGGCATGAATCCTGGATCTTCCATTTACTACCTGTGTGACCTTGGACAAGTCAAAACCTCCCTGGGCCTCAGTTTCCCCAACTATGAAAGGAAGACACTGGAATAGCTGGCTTCTAAGACACCTTTCAGCTCTAAATCTATGCTCCTGAAATTTTGAAATCATTAAATAGTTTTACTCTGATCTGAAGTACCTACTTGCTGTTCTGTAAAGTATCCATCCCTTTTAGTTTCCTAACTGGGAAACTCTGACGTTTTGCTCAAGTTCCTACTGACTCCCTCTAAACAAATATCTAGAAGCAAAAGCGTTGGCCTGAGAACATAGGATCCCAAGGAAGAAAGTGTTTTACCATATTTCTGAAGCTGAAAATGAATCTGCACACTTTCCTCAGAAGCTAGATGCTAACTAAACCTTTCTTTTTTTTTGTAAACTTCCAGTGTCTGGTTGCAAAAACTCTACTCTGTCCTCCACCCTAGCTCTTCAACACATACACCCCTTTTCTGCATTTTCTTAATGGGAGAAGGAAAGCATTATTTGAACATTTAGCCCTGATTCATCATCACCCTGTGCAACTTGCAACAGTCTTTAAGCTTTTCATCTACATTCATTTTTGTTTTTTGTTTTTTTAAAAAAAGACATCTCCAAGGTTTTGATGTTAGTTGGGTAACTGGATCTTAGATCTCTAAACATTTTTTCCTTTCCTTTGCCTCTGTCCTGCTTAGGGAAAAGTGCTTCTTAGAGCAAAAAGGCTTCAAGCAAGGAATTATAATAAAGTCCCAGAACACAAAGATGCTAGTGTCTGTGTGCCAATGCCTGTGAGGAAAAGACAAAAAGAGGACAGAAAGATAAATGGAAAGGAAGGTTGTCTACAATGTGATTGGAGGTCATTTATTGTACTGCTTCCCCTGCCCCACCCTTGAACAGTGCCTGCATCAGATACTCATGAGTTGCCCTTGAGGTGGGTCTGTGGCACAAGAGATTGATTCGAGGTGTGAAGACCTGAAGAAGTCAGGGATAGAGGACAAAGCAGGAGGCTGGTGGCTGCCAAGATGAGTTACTGGAAGATAGGTCGTGGACCTGAAGAGCCAGAGACAGTGAGCAGTATCTGAAGTAGAAGCTAGAGCAAATGCCAAACTCAGTTGCTTTTCCAGCATGAGTGTTTTATGCCTGGCTGGGACTGGTCCAGTCCCCTATCTCCCTTGAAATCCCCTCCAGCTGGAGAGTTCTGGCTGACCCTGCCCTCACAGCAATGACTATTTCTAAGCAGCAATGGACACCTACATTTGGTATTTCCTGTCAAGATTTTAGTTTGAGGCTCAGATATCATTGGCCTAAGGCAAGAAGGACCAGAGAATTGCAAGTAACCTACGACTAGTTCACTACTGTTTCTTTGCCGGGTTGCAACTGAATTGAAACCCCAAATACTTCTGGTTGCTTAGTGACAGTTACTACAATGCACTTCTAACCAAGCTCGGAACTGACAACCCCACAACCTTATCTCAAGGGAGGTGAAAGGGAGACAGAAGAAGGATGCACGTGTCTGATTCTCTACTCCTCATTCCAACCAGTGGCAAGCAGCCAAGTAGTCCATTAGGTTAACTCTTTATCTGCCAATCAAGGTCAAAATACATTCTGCTGACTGGTGCTTTAATGACCTCAGACAAATTCTATTAGAAGTCATTATTGTCTCAAAGCAGAAGAAAATTGGGGAATTGTTTAGCAAATATATTTAATTTTCTTCTCAGATGATGATGAGGAAAGTTTATGAAAAGAAATACATCAAATCTACATTAGCCAGTACTTTGTATTCTATAAAGATACCAAATTGCGTTTCAGAAAATGTTGGCAGAAACAAAGATCATATGGCACATGACAGATCAATCTATTGACAGAGTAACTTTCCTGTCACTTAACTGGTTGGATATACTATAAAGACAGGTTGTTTCTTCTTGAGCACTAGGCTTAGAAATTCTGATAGCTACCATGAGGTGGGTGAATATGGTGCTTTGGCTTATGGTATATAGCCTCTGAGGTTTGGCAATCCCTAAATGTATTAACTGGGGGAAATGAGATGAAGCACACAACCAACCCAGTGTGTGTGTGTGTGTGTGTGTGTGTGTGCACGCGTGCGTGTGTTTATGTGGCTGTGTATGCATTCATGTATTTTATAGAAAGATATAGTTCTGTGATTCCATTGAGTCACTGTACTTCCAATGAGAAACTTCCCTCTACAAATGCAGTTTTCCAGCAATTCAACAACATTTAAAGGAAAATAAATCATGAAAGGCTTAAGAATTCTGATCAATACAACTCCTACCATGATTCCAGAGGACAGATTCATGCTACCCATCTCCTGAATGGGATGTGATTGATGTAAGAGGCAGAATAAGACGTGAATTTTTAGCTATGGTCGATGTGAACATTTATTTTACTTCTGTTTTACACATTCTGGAGCTCCTTTCCCAAGGGCATCTGGCTATTTGTCTCCTTACAGTTCTAGGGGAAGCCCTGAGGTGTTTTGTTTTGTTTTTTAAGTACTATAGTTCATAAGTTCCCACCTGTGTGCTTTCCTCCCATAATTACCAGTTGATATGAATTAGCCACACTTAATTAGGCTTTAGAAAGAGGTATTTACTAAGGTAATATAAAGAGAACAGTCGGTTCAAAACATCCCCCAAAAAGTTTGTGACACTCTCTCACAGAGGAAGCAGCCTCAAGCATAAAATGAACATGTGCCAAAAGGGTAGCTCCCTGAAAGATCCCTTCCGCCCTTTCATAAGTTACTTATAATGTTCTCGTTAGGCCTGGTATAGATTTGAATGGGATGGATAATTGTGAAGACTTCACAGGGTATGTCTAATGGAGAGGTTTTGGGATTTGGCCTTGTAATTTTGGAAGGCATGCCCTTCCCCCTCTCTCTCAGATGTTAGAAGATAATGAACTTCCTGTGAGCTATTTGTTCTTTGCTCTAGGAAGGTCTCTCCTCCCCCCGACCCCATTTCTTCTCCTAGACTTTCAGACACCACCCTGGCAGTTGAGTTCCAATAGGGAAAAACCTGAATGGACCAGATCAACCTTGGTCCTCTGTGTAGTTTTTGCAACTAGACTGTAAGCCCATCTCCCAGCCAATGGTGAGAAGGGATAGAGGTGGGTGGGAATCTTTTTCATTATGAGTATAAATTAGGACAGGTTCCCTTTTACCTCCCCTCCTCCATTATGGAGGTGTGCCCAAATCTTGCAAGGTTTGTGAAATAAATTTACTTTGTTCCTCCTAAGGATGTCTCTCCTATTATTTAAAAATTCTGTCCCATACAGTTTGGAGGTCCCACCGAGATTTTCACTCTCCACGTGGGCAGGCACTGGACTCAGGGCTTAGCCTGCGTGCACCGGAGACTTCTTTGACTAGCTGAGCACATGAGGGCAGGCCTGGTCTCACTGGAGAGTCACAAACTCAGAGGAGAGGAACTCAGAGAAGCAAAGTAAAAAGAGGTAAATTTGAGTGCGCTATGCAGTGAGTGAAAATCAGCCGGCCGTGAAATTTTCAGTCTCAAACAGTCCTATGCCGTGTTACCCAGGGTAAGTCCTCAGTGTCCTCTGTCTTTGTGATCCAAGAGTGTTGAATGACAGATTTAAGGACTCTGAGAAGACACTGGGGGACTGAGCTAAGATCTGGAGGTCTTAGGAAAAAAAAACCAAGCGACCTGGCCTTGGAGTGCCAGAAGATTGGAATTTGGGGGGTTTCTAACCGGGAGACAAGGACAACCTGTCTCGTGTAAACTGGTTGCAAATCTCAGCGCTTGGACGGCCCTGATGTGGTGTACCAAAGTAGAAAGGAATGGCTATAGAAAGAGCTCTTAATTTGACTCAGGTGGGGAAAATGGGTTTCCCCTGGTAATATTGGAAGTGAGTCTGAATTCGAATTCGAAATTATTCATGTGAAATGTCTGTCTGATTAATGTTTTGTCTGTGTTTTTTTGTTCTATGTTCAGGTAAAAAGGTTTAACTCTAGGAGACTGAAATGGGCTCCTTTGGTATAAAAATTGTTAGATAAGGATTCAGAGCTGAAGCTGCCAGCCGGGAGGACAGGGGGCTCTGTCTGAATTAAGGGTTGGTTAGATTCTAAAGGGAAAAAACCTATGTATTTTTTATTGAGTTAGCCTATCTAACATCAGGCAAGTGTTTAAACTGTAGAGGAGAAGTAAAGGGATCTGTATGAAAAATTGGATGACCACTTTAGAGGTTCAGTGGTCTGCTTAGGATGTGATTAAAACTGTTGATCATTTTAACCTTTAAGTTTTAAGGTGAAAAAGAAAGCAGCTGGGAAAAGGAAAAGCTGGGTGAGTATGTAATTTGTTATTTACTTGAAATGTTTGAGGTAGTTTGGGTCAAGATTAGGGAAGAAAGATTGAAAAAGATTGAAATTGGAATGCAGAGGCTAAAAGTTAAAGTAAAATTTGGGAAAGAGAGAGCAACTTGTAGAAAGGAATTTAGGTGTGGGGGGTAGAACTGCAGCTGAGTCCATGTGGCTCTGGGTCAATGTACTCTTGGCCACCCCTTCCCCCACTCTACCTTAGAAGACTGGGTGTGTCAATCAGGAGCTGAAATGAACCTTGTAACCTGATTGGGAAATACGGCTGATTAGTTAGTGATGAAAGGTTTTATTGAATCTGGTTATTGACTATGAGAAAGATTTTGATTTGTATAATCATTAAGCTTTGCCCACATAAGGTATTACTGAATTTTGTTTTCACGGAGATTATATAAAATCATGATTTGAAGCCATATGCTAATGGCTAGGAATAGGAAATTAACATATCTAATTTGCTCCTTTGGTCTTAGAAAGGCTTCC
>CM053627.1:126648841-126674994 GCA_028646595.1 Phalanger gymnotis | reverse complement strand
CTCCATTTTTTCTTTTACCTCCCTAATTTGGTTTTTAAAATCTTACTTTAGCTCTTCCAGTAATGCTTTTTGGGCTGGAGACCAGTTCACATTACCTTTTGAGGTATTGGATGTGGATATAGTGTCATTGTTATCCTCTTCCAAATTGGTATTTTGATCCTGCCTGTCTCCATAAAAAGAATCAGTGGTCCTCGGTTTTTTTGTGTTCTTCATGTTGGTTAGCCTTTTCCTGGCTTTACAATAAATTTCTGCTTTGGGGGCTCAGGGCTCACTGGCCCAGCTTTCTTATTCTGGGGATTGTGAGTCTTGTTGTTGGCTTTGTGAATTGTAGTCTTCAGTTTCCTGATGTGTGGGGGAGGGGGTCTGGCTGCCTGAAATTCTGTGCCATAGAGCTTTGTGCTGGGATCTTTAGAATCCTTGAAACTGCTTTTCTTTGTTTCCTAATGTTGGCCATGGGGGACCATCACCAGTTGACTTGACCTAAGTCTTGCCACTGGATTCCTTTGATGTGAGACTCATGACTTTGCCCAGCTCTGTCTCATTTAAATACAATTCACTTGCAAGTGAAGCTATCACCCTCCTTGTGTCATTTGTCCTCTTCGAGAACCAGAAGGAAGGACAAACAACAACAATGCTGGGCTTTGTGGCATCAGTGGTTCTAGAAATGCTGCTACAATACCCAACTGGAGAAGGTCTTCTGGATCTTTTGAAATTCACAATATCCTCCTCGGGTGAAGAGAGGAGGGAGGAGACCTAGATTGCCTTTCCTTCCTCCCTCTCTCCCCCAACATATTCCCTCTCAAAGGCTTGACTAGAGTGTATCTCTCCTTCCCAATATTCAGACATCTGAAAGTCTGGGTTCTTAACTGTCCTGATGTTTTATAGAAGACTCACAGAATGTGACCAGTTTTATGGAGAGGGAGCATTTCTAGGCCTTCAAATAAAGAAATTCTGCAGGAAGCAGATGCTCACAGAGGGAAAGTAGTTAAATTCTAGGTTTCAGGTCCCTGATATTTGTAGCAAGCAGACAAAGCTAACATTCTCTTCCTGAAGCTGTCAAGGTCAGCAACAGGACTAGGTGCCTGAAAGGGCCTACATACCCAAGTTACAAGCAGAACCAAAGCAGTGAACCTGCAAAATTTGGGGGGGTTTAATTTTTTTTGAATTCTGAACTTAACAGAAACCAAATAAAAATTAGCATTTCCATATACAAAGTAGAATAGAAAAAGAAGAGGGGGTGTGAAATAATGAATATTATGTAAAATTTACTTTTCCTTACAAGTATATAATACATATTATAGAATTTTAGAATAAATTCTGCATGTAACTTTAAAAAGTCTTTAAAAAGTATGTTGATTACCTTTTTTTTTCCCCAATCAGTAGAGATTTTACATCAGTTACTTGAGTTACTGTAGTGATAGTGCCATAATCTTTTATGCCTTTGTCCTGTGAGGCTACCTTGGGCTTTTTAATCCCTAGAGTTTTTAAAACTTTGCTTCCAGCTTACAGGAACTTTTTCTCAGTGGAGCCAATACCTTTTTTTCCTTCTGCATATTTAAAACACAGTTTGAACAGGACAGGAGAATATTTTAAAATATTGTTATTCTCATGCAAAGAAAACTGCTTTTCAGATGAGATCAAGACACTCTAGTGAGTGATTAAGTCTAGCATAAGAACTTTAGGTTAGATTCAAGGAAGAACTTTTTGATTGTAAAGGTTTTGAGGAAAATTATGAAACCTTTCAGTGGAGAAAATGAAGGAACTTGGGCCAACTATGGGCAAAAGAGCTAGGAAATGGGTTCAAAGAATGGGTACTGGGACAAAGTTCTCTAAGGGGCCCTAGAAGGAGCTGAAAAAGGAACCAATTCCTGTCAGGCAACAACAAGCATTTATTAAGTGTGGCAGGCACTGTGCTAACAGCGGCAGATACAAATACAAACAAAAAGAAAGATAGTCCCTTAAGGAGATTGCATTCCAAAGACTGCATATAAAAGGAAGCTGGTCGGGAAAAGCTTACAGAATTTAAAGGATCTAGACATAAAATTACATAAAAATCTAGACATAAAATTACATTAAAATGCACATGAAGAACATCTAAACATTATAGAACTAACTCTTGTGAATATATGTACATATGTGTGCATATACGTATACATACAAATATATACGTATGTATATACATACATTTTCTGTGTGTGTGTGTGTGTGTGTGTGTGTACACTTGAGATCCTTTAGTCAAACCCCATCTTCTTACATAGGGGTGGTGAGGGGGAGGGTTGCATTGTAGCATTTCTCATGAAGCCAGGTATTATATTTTGGCCCCATGAGGAGGGATACATGGTATCTCTGTCTCCCTCTTTCCCTTTTTGCTTCCCTCCCCACTCCTCTCTCTGTCTCTTTGTCTCTCTCTATATATATAAAAACATAAATGTATGTATATAGCCAAAAAGTTATAAAGAACTATTTAGTACATACATTGTGAAATCTGAGGAGAGGTTGGAGTGATCGGGACGACTTCAGGGATGGGAAATGAATGGTTTTTTTTCTGATAAAGCTTTATCAACGAGATGAATTTTGAAGCTTTTGAAACAAAAGAAGAAGGTTGGTTTATTAGAAAGGGGAAGGAGGAAAAGGAATAAGCATTTCTATACTATCTACTATGTGCCTGGCACTCTACTAAGCACTTCACAAATTTCTCATTTGATTTTGATAATAACCCTTCAGGACAGGTTCCTTTATTATTTCCCAGGTCTTCTAACTCCAAATCTAATGCTCCTTCCATTAGTCCTTGGTGTACAGTGGTTAGGGGATGGACATGAGCTGAAACTGTGGGAATGATGAGGACACAGTGGTTTTAATTGACTGAAAGGAAAATCTCTGATTGATTCTGCGAAATGAGGTGAGGGAGGAGAAAGAGAAGTTAAAGATGGTTGAGCCTTAAGACAACAGAGTGGCCCGCTGGATAGCAATGGAAACTTTCAGAGATGGTGAGATTTTGTGGGGAGGACAGGGAGAGAGAATGAGCTGTGTCAGAGGCTTTTCTAGGTGGCAATTAAAGCATACATGAATTCGGTGCCAGCCAGAAAACCGACTGACACTTTTATGTACAATCAGTTCTGAACTCCTGGTGGCATAAAAGGTTAAGTAATCACTAGAACCAAAGTAAAATAGCTGAGCTTGAGTTCTAGCTTCTCTGCTTATTGGCTGGATGACCTTGGGCAAGTAATTCTACCTCTCTGAGACGGTTTCCTCATCTACTCCTTTGGATATTGTGAAACAATTGTTTTGTGCCTCTCTTAGACCGCTAATTATGGATTATAGTTATTTGTGTATGTGTCATCTTCCTACTACCAGTAGATCGTGAATTATATAAGAACAGGGACTAGATCTTATTGAGGGTTATAGCTCCCCTCAGCAGAGTACTCTGCATGTACTCCAGAGTACTCTGCATGAAGTCGACCCTTACAGTTAGGGATAGTGTTAAGGTTAGAAACCTTCATCCTTTGATGAAATACCTGCACTAGCTAAATCATAGGGAAACAGCTGGGTGGCATAGTGGATAGAATGCTGGCCCCGGAGTCAGGGAGGCCTGAGGCCAAATCCAGCCTCGGTTACTCACTAGCTATCTAATCTTGGGCAAGTCACAACCTCTGTCCATCTCAGTTTACTCATCTGTAAAATAGGAATAGCACCTATGGCCCAGGGTTGTTAGGAGGATAACATGAGATAATATTTGTAAAGTGTTTTGAAAACCTTAAAGCACTATGTAAATGCTGGCTATTGTTATTAGCTAGACTTATTAAAGAACAAATGAGATAATGAATCTAATGTCCCTCATAAATCTTAAAGGTCTGGGGGTGACAGGTACTGCTGCTAGAGTATTTACTAGCATACACTGTGCTCTTTCTTCCAGCATGATCTTTAAAATTTCACCCTATTTGTGAAATGCCCAGAAAAGATCTGTAAAGGAAATCTAGTTAATCACTAACCTACATCTCTCTTGGAAAAACCTATCTGTTTCAGTTATTAACAAAAGGGTCTTTTATTTCTCCCCAGGCAGGAAAAAATAGCAGAGGAGCAAAATTGATGACATTGTTGAAAGGGCAAAACGTTCCATGCAGTATCATCACTCCTGCCACCTGCCCTGCTTAGCAACTCTCCAAGCCAGGAGGCAAACCCCTTCCTAGCCGATAAATTAAAAATTTTCTTTGGTCATCACTTAATTTTCTCAGGTCATCAGTTTTTTTTTTCTTTTGCTTTCTTTCTGACTATAATCTTTAGACATGTTATGGTTTAAAAAGTAGGCCAAATTATCCCCCAAATATTTGATTTAGGTGAATTTGTGTGTTGGATTCAGGTTGGATCCTGGGGTTAGTACCTTCCTTCTATTAATTATTTCCTATTTATCTTATATGCAGCTTGTTTGTATATATTTGTTTGAATGTTGTCTCCCTTATCATATTATAAGCTACTTGAAGGGAAGGACTATCTTTTGCCTCTTTTTTATAACCCCAATGCTTAACACAGTGCCTGGAACATACTGTGGGTATATTAGATGCTTACTGATTAATTAAGTGGGGAAATGTGGATATAGCCCCTTGAAAACTTTAAAGCACTTTAAGTTATTATTATTCTTAGAAAATCTAACTTAGGGAACATATTAGAAGAAAGAAATTGCTTACAGATTAAATAAATGTCCTAGTAGAAATCTTTGGAAGACCTAATTTAATGAATAGATAAGAATGATTTATAGTTAGTAGATCAAATGTTTGTCTCCAGAAAGTGTTCCTAAGGATCTGAGACTTTGAGAATACTTTAAAAGTTTATACTCTTGAGTAGTTTAACTGTTTCCCCAAACTAGCTTAGTAACACTAAAAATGATTTTATCAAATGCAATCAATCCTTAACTTATGTGAGGGTAACATTTCTAGGAAATAGCACAAAAGTCAAAAACACACTTGTTGATACATTGAAGCCATGAGAAATAGTGTGTTAGATTCTGCATCCACCAAAGCCTATAGTCTTTCCCTAGAGATTGCTGAAAATATACCTTTTTTGGCATACAATTCTTTATGACAAAACATTAATTCTGATAATATGCATTTTTCCTAACACAATAATCATAAAATAACCCATAAAATGCAGTATGCAAAATAAAATTGGTAACATGCAAAACATTTTTTCTTGCTAGTAGTGCCCTACAATTCTGTGACTTTTTGTGCTAATATCTCAAAAAAAAAATTCATTTCAGACAATATTCACTTTTCATAATGCGTGAATTCTATAGTACCATAAATACTATACAGCAAATAAAATTCTTAAAACAAAAACATTTTTTAACCTGAATCTTACCTTCTACTGTGTCAGATGGTGGTATGAAGGTGTTTCATTGTATGACAGATTCATGTTTTTTTCTCATTAAGCTGCATCACTGACTTTGCACGCTTAGGCTTGTACTTGCATTATGTTTTGGGGGCATAATTACAACACAAAACTTGAGTCTCAAAGGCAAACAATGAAAATATGCAATAAATGCATGAGGATCTCTTTACGATGGTAGAGAGAACAAGAGGATATCAGCTGCTCCACAAACTTACCCATACTGAGCCTTTCATTGTTTTGCTCTACTATCATCATGCTCTACTACTAACATCTTGAATATGTGCAGTTGCCAATGAGAAAGTGAAAATGAGGTTACTAATGAAATCATGAGAATTCTTGAAGTCAAAAAAGCTAAACATGAGAATGTAGAGGGTTGACTGTAGTTATTTTATAAGTAATCTGCAGATAAGACCTTGTCTAAATTACCACAAGAGGAGAGTCTGAATCAATGAGGTTTTTCTTTAGTTTGATATTCATACTTAGGTCAATAATAAAGTGTCAGAATCTTTTATAGAGGTGAGTATCCAAAATCTCAATAAAAACTTGAAGTTTAAGAAAAATTCAAAGGTACTTTATGACCACCAATTCAAGAAGAATTATTCTGAAAGCAAAAGTGATAGAATTCCCTACCGTGGTGCTACCAAGGATCTCCTAATAGCCAATTCCCATGGCCTTTTTTCAGTCCTCCTTCTGGACTTCCTTGTATCGTTTGACTCTGTTGACCACTTTCTCTTCCCAGGTAATTTTTCCTCCCTGAATTTGCCTGGCACTGTTCCATTGTAAGTCTTTTTAGCTATATCATAATTTGAGATTAATCCTCAAATTGTGGGTGCACCCCAAGGTTTTGGCCTGGACACTTCTCTCTTAATATTCTCTAACTTGGTGATCTCATCAGCTCCCATTGGGTCAATGATCATTTCTAAGCAAATGACTTCTAGTTGCCTGTATAAAACTCTAGTCTCTCATTTCCCATTGGATGTTATGTAGAAGTGTCAAACTCAACACATCCAAAACATAACACGTTCTTTTCCCCAAATCCACTTCTCTTCTTATTTTTTCTCTTTGAGTTGAGGGCACTAACCTTAATGATGGTGCCTCATGTTTTCCTAGAGCACTTTGTTCTGAAACTCCCTGCCTATATGAGACTGACCCGTGTACATGTTATCATCACTCCTCCCAAGGACTCATTAATGTGCCAGGCTCAGTGTGAAGTACTGAGTGTACAAAGAAAAAGTAGAAAAAGTTCTTGCCTTCAAGGAGCTTATATTATATAAAGGAACAAGCACCCGACTATGTGCATACAAGATATCTACGATGTAAATGAGAAGTGATTGCATAGAGAGATTAGAAAATAGGAGTGAGCGACCAGGGTGTGAAAAACTTTCAATGCCAAACAGAAGAGTTTCTATTTCATTGCGAGCCACGAGAGAGATTCCCCCTCGTAGGATATAAGTTCTTCTAGGGCTAGAGATTACATTATTTTTAAAATCATTGTATCCCTAGCAATTAGCACAGTTCCCTTATACGTACTAGGCACTTAATATTTTCGAATCAAGTTTTCAGCAGCCAAAAGCCTCACAGAACTGTGTCAATGCTTATATTTCTAATATTTCACTTGCCTTGAAACACACCCAGACCACCTGGGTTAGGTGACCCAAAGCTAACAAGGACTCTTCTATCGATGTCATTTAACTCAAGTCCTTTTAAAATAACATAAGTTTTTTATTCACAGCAAAAACACTACATACAGCTATTCCCTTTCTGTTACATGAAGGTTAATAGGAAAAACATCTGCATGAAGATCAGGAAAGCTGATTGGGAAGATGGGAATCCTAACTAGAAAACAAGCCCACATACAGTAGTGTAACCCAAATCAGAGAATCTGGTTTCTTGGCTGAAATTTCAGTAACGCTATTCCTCATTGCTTTCCCAGGCCATCTCTCCTGTTCTGGCCTTCTTTTCCTCCCTTTGAAATCTTGACCCTAAAGTTAACCAGTCCAACGATACGCTGTTCTCAACTCTCAAGTCCTTGCCCCTTCATCCTATCATAGCTCATTACTTTGCAAAAATCAACCATGGATTCCTTCTATCATCTGCCTTCTCTTCCTTCTCCTTTGAAGCTGGAGGAAGTTGCACAAGTATTGGCTGGATCTACTACAGACTTATGCTATCTAATCTTACCCAGGTCCTCACAGCTACATACCAATCCTTTTACTATTCCTATATCATGTGCTCCAAACTTTCTCTTCTCTCTTCAAATCATCTACAATGTCCTCTCCCTCTCAGAGACCTTCTCTTACATTTTGATGTGAGAACTGAAACCACAAATATTAACTTTCTCTTCTCTTCATTTTATATCTAAAATCTCAATAACATTCTCCATTCTCTAATCCTTAGCTGTAACTCCAATCCAATCCTAACTCTGTTTTTGAAGCTTTTTTTTTTTTTACTTCTAGTTTTAAACTATCCACCTTTGGATTTAGTGAAATCCATCAGCAGTGGTTTAAAACAAATAAGAAAGATGACCAGTTTTTTCTAACAATTTTCTTCCAAGAATTGCTTTCCTGATTAGTTGAGGACAGTGTGCTGGTCAAAACCCAGTTTGTGCTGCTTCTTCGATCTCTTCTTTTTCTCTGTTGAAGAAAAGGACTATTGGTCTGAGAGGTACTGCCATCCTGGAAAAAAAAGAAGTCCTATTCTTGCTGAAGTCAATCCCTCTACTTATGCCCTTGACCTTCATATAGTGCCTGGCTTATAGTAGGTAGGTGCTTAATAAATGTTTATTGATTGACTAACTATTCTCTTATGTCTCTTTCTGGAGCTTGCCTCCTTCATCATCTTGCTTTCCTTAATTCTCCATATTGTTTTTCCCATTGGCACCTTTCCTGATGCTTACAAACATATCCAAATCACCTCTATTTTAGAGAATCTTCACTTGACCCTACTATTGCTGCAGGCCATTATCCTATATCGCTTTTCTTTTTCAAAGCCAAACTCCTAGGGGAGAAAAAAGGTCTATTCTGTCTACCCTTTCTCACTCACCGTCACTTTTCAAATTCTTACATCTTGACTCCGGACTTCATGGTTGCTTCATTTACCAAAATCAGTAATGATCCCTTTAATTCTGAGTACAAATGGCCTTTTTTGCAGGCTTCATATTTCTTGACCTCTCTTCTGTTAAGCTGGACTAGCTGAAACAGCAAGGCGCCAAGAGAGAGAAACAGAAAGTAGCATATGACACGCAGATCAAATCACCTTCACCACCACCACCTTGACCACTATTTCCCCTCGGACCCTAACGGAGACAACCTAGGACCCTAATCCTAAAAGCCTTGGGAATATCAGGGCCCCTCCTCCTCACCAAACTACCAAACTCATTTCCAGCCTAGCCCCCACAACTATCACTGAGGAGAGAAATCACTGTGGAGAGCACACAGTCTCTCCCCTCTCAATAGCCTTAGAGAGCATCACTGTCATTTGGTTCAGTATAATCCGAGCTAGACCTGTGTCATGAAGAAAAGGATAAATTATGCCCAATATCATCTGTTCAAGAAAGCAGGAAAGTATGTAATATATTTTAGACATTTTCATCAGAAATCATTGAAATATATTTCAGGTGATGATACTTCAAAACAGATAATCTGGCTTGTGTGGTATACTCCATTCACTTCTAATGGTGAAAAATGAGGCATCATTGTATTTCTATGTGAAAATAAATAAATTTGGATGATGTCAAGAAATTTACTAGACTATGGTGAGAATTTGAGGAAAAACTGAGGGAAAGATCCCAGGAGTTGTCATGTAAGATGTAAGTCTGGTAGTTGTTTTTGACCACCTCAAATGGACAATCACTTTATTTGTTGGAACTAATACATTTTACTCCATCTCATTCAACTTCTTGGATGATCTTTCATGGCATCACAAGGCCACTGGATGACTCATGATGTTGGGGTGGGGAATGAGGGAGGGGGGGAAGAGAAGAAAGGCAGTTGGATAGGAGCCACATGTAACAGCTGCTTTGATTACAGTGACTCACATAGGCTGATATCCTTCACTCAACACCCTGAAACTTCAGCACCTACCCCATCTACCTCTTTGGGACATAAAGGAGTTATTCCTTATTTGCTCTCATTCGATGCCTTTTTTAAAAGGAAGTTTCATGAAGTAGTTGGGTTGATCAAGGATCACCATCTCCCCCAGACATCTATGTGTAGCAGGCATCTTTTCCCAAGTTATCTGTATCAAGTTTACAGTTATCATAAATTAATGTTTATTGAACATTAAATGGATAGGATAGTCTAGCTTCCTTAGGGAATGGAGAGGGGGAAAAATTGGGGAAAAAAGACCAAAGAGAAAGAGTTAATGTAACTTAGAGAGAGTGGCTAATAAGTTAGGAGAGTGTATTTACGGGTGACACACCAAGTAGGATTATAACTAAAAATAGATACGGCTTTTAAGCAAGGCCCTTGATTTTTAATTTTTTTTTTAAATCAGCTGACACTAAAGTTCTTTCTCTCTTTAACTCCTAGAGGAACATCATAGGAGAAGAAACTATATCTCAATTTCCTATTTCCATTACGCCTTTGACAGCCCTCAGATCCCTTGTGGGAGAGAAGGGCTCTCTTATACTTGGTTAACCCTTCTACCTCTTAGGGTAAGGATAAGGCTTGTAGGATAAAGATATGAAATTCTCACCTACTCTAGCAGACCTGTCTGGTATAGCTGAAAGTACACTGAATTTTGAGTGAGAGGTTTGAATCCTGCCTCTGCTACTTTCTATTAAATTCTGGAAACTCATTGGGTCTCAGATTCCTCATCTGTGTAAGCGGGTTAAGTTGAATTCGGAGGTGGGGGAAAGAGCTCTGGCACTTGAGTCAGAGGCCTTGGGTTCAAATCTGTCTCCGAGGCTTACTGCCTGTGTAACATTAAGCAAGTTATTCATCCTTTTTGGACCTCACTTTCCTCACTTACAAAGATCTATGATTCTATAATGTTATCAACCCTTGTCCTTTCTAAGGGCATATAGACAAGCTCTTAATTAAGCTTTTGTACTCCCAAAGCTGTATGTCAAGCCCCTTAAAAAGCAGAGTCCCGGATGGCAGGCATTATGGTGTATATGTGTTCAACGTGTTGACAAAAGCACCATGAACGACTAGTATGTATTGACCTAACAGACCAAACCTAGAAATCTGTGTCACAGCAACAAAGTCCCTCTACCTCCCCATCCATACCACTCATACCAGTCTCTCCCTATCATTTTCCCTCTCTGAATTTTGTTTTTGCCAAGAGCAGAGCCAACTGGAAGCTCAGACCCCTTATTGCTCTGAAGCCCACAGACATCCAGGCAGTTGCTGGGTAACCCTTCATCTGACCCAGCATCTGATCCTGCCAGCTGTGGTATGTTAGCATGCCCTCATCACATGCTTCAGCAGTGGAGTTGTGGCTGCTGGAACACTCAGCCCAGCAGCTGCAAAAGAGGGCTTCACAAGCCCCACATTACTTGGTTTCTCCCAATTAATCTTCCTAGTGGCTTTTTCATCTGGCTCCTCTGTTTTTGTCTCTATACACTGAAACAGACTTCGTGATTTCATTTTCTCTCTATTCTCTCACCCTCTTTTTGTTGTTGTTCAGTAGTTTTCAGTCATGTCCAACTCTTCATTCCCCAATTCGGGGTTTTCTGGGCAAATATACTGCAGTAGTTTGCCATTTCCTTCTTCAACTCATTTTACTGCCTAGTACTACACATAGAGGAAACTGAGGTAAACAGGGTTAAGTGATTTGCCCAGAGTCACACAGCTAGTGTCTGAGGCGCTCTATCCCTAGTTATTTTCCCTCTACAGTTCTCATCTTCTTTCTCACTTGCTCTCTCTATCCTCCCAGTGCCCACCCTTTAAAGTTTGTAGTTCTTACGTAGTTTATTTTTTCTACAGCTGGATTGGAGGGACCCTTTTGTGATATTAGGCTTGCCTCTTCTCTCTCACCCCATAAACCCATGGTACAGGAAAAGCATAGCTCACCTGCCCTAAGTATGAAAGATCTTTCCTTCTTTCCTTTTTTGGAGGCAATCGGGTTTAAGTGACTTGCCCAGGCTCACACAGCTAGTAAATGTCTGAGGCTGAATTTGAACTCAGGTCCTCTTGACTCCAGGGCCAATGCTCTATGTACTGTGCTACCTAGCTGCCCACCTCCCTTCTTTCCTCAAACGAATAATAAAGATAGCATGGTGCTATGGAAAGAACAGTGATCCTAGAGTTAAAAGCCTCAGCTTCAGATCCTTCCCTAACGTTTACTACCTGTATGACTTTGGGCAAGTCATTTAACCTTGTTGGGTTATTCTCAACAGTAAAATGAGGGGATTAGACTAGATGGATTTTGAGGTCCCTCCCTGGTCTAAATCAACGGTTCTAAAATTACTAGGGAGAATTCAACTTTATGTACAGAGCAGAGGTAAGACCACAAAAAGATATCCACCCTCTGGGGAAAAGTCAAAATGCAGGGCTGGGTATCTGGGCAATGGATTGCTAACACACTTTATAAACCTCACAGCACCCTGCAAATATGGATTATTAGGTTTAGGTTTGCAAGTGCTGGAATGGACACTCTGGTGTCCAGGGAGAACATTTCAAAATGGCATCCACCCTCTATCTGAAAATTCTAAGCCCTTTGGGTTGCTTCCCAGGGGAGGTTATGAGCTTTCATTGTAATGCATGCGGTTTGACTTAATACAAAATAAATGTCAATGAGCTATGGAGAGTAGAATTTTCTGATATTAAAATATGTGCATTTATAAAAAGTAGTGAGTAGCTGGGTGACCCTGGGCAAGGCATTTAACCTCTCAATTCCCTAGGCTCCTTTCTAAAACTAAAAATTGCAGAGCAGTTGCCCATGTGTATTAGCAGATGATTGGTGCAGAGTATAGAGAACTAGAGTTAAGAGGACCTGAGTTCAAATCCTGCCTCACACATTTCCTAGCTGTGTGACTCTGGGCAAGTCGCTTAGCTTCTGTCTGCCTAAGTTCCAAAGTCTGTAAGATGAGGGTAACAATAGCACCTACATCCCACGGTTGTTATGAGGATAAAATGAGATATTTGTAAAGCACTTTGAAAATCTTAATGATATATAAATGCTAGTTATTATGATTACGGCTGGTAGAGGGAGTGTCCTAGACAAATGAAATTACAAAGCCCAACATAGATAGATAGATGGATAGAAAGATGATGGACAGACGGACAGAGAGGTAGATAGATAGACAGACAGACAGGCAGCTAGACAGACAGACACAGACAGACAGGCAGATAGCTTATGGTTTCAAAAATAAAAACTTTTAAAAATAGTCACAGTCCAGGAGACCAACAAAAACATCCCCAGCTCCTGTGATAAAAGCAATCAAATACTGACTTTTGGTAACCTTGATCTTTAGTTCTAGCTCTTCAGGAAGCCAGCATCAGGGTTAGGTGAGGTTTAAGGGAGGCTGCTTTTTACAGGGCATGGTGACATGTGTTTGTCATAAACTCCTTTGGGGTAAGGACTTTCTTTTAATTCCTCTCTAATCCATGATATACCAAGGCTAGTGACATGGTCACAGCCAGTGCCTAAAAAAGGCTTCAAGTGACTGTGTGAGGCTTTTATTTTGGAGGTGTATCTTTTTCCTGCTGTGAAGTCTGGGATTCTGTGCCAATTTTTCTTCTTCACAATTGCTTTGACTTAAGGATCTGTGACAACCATTGACATTAAAATATTAAATGAAAAATTCTAATTCTGTCTGTGGATCAGATGCTGTGGGCTGCAACCTCTTCCTTCATTCTCTCTCTGCTCTCAAGATCACATGACAGACTGATTGAATTAAAGTGGAACATTTTGCAGGACTTTCTCTCCTACCTCCTGGTGCATTTCTCTGAACGCTTCTTCCAAAGGGGGTTGGGCCTCAGTTACACGGTATGTCCATCATTTCTGCTGTGGTCTGTGACCTTGTCAAGTATTCTGTATACTTCACAAATAGCTTCTTTGCAATTCTGAGGCTGCTAAGAAATGTAAAGCCACTACCACCACTTTCTAAAATGGCAGTGCCTCCATGTATTCCAGTAGTTTGGGGACTTGTAGGAGGTTTTCACAGAATAAACAGGACAGTCAGTGATGCCTAAAGCAATAGGCTTTCATCATGGTACATCCTAACTCACCCAACAGATCTGAGGAATAAAATGAGACACGCAGGGACAGGGCACACAAGGCATGAGACATGCAAGAAATAAGGAAGAAGAAGGCAGGGCAAAGATCATTCAGTCTTTGTCAAGACTGGTGGGGGTGGGAAGACAGGGATGAGGGCAGGCTTTAGGACAACAGCCTTTAGCAGGAGGACATAGAGAACCAGGGATGATCCTGTGGAGAAGCTGTCCTCAGACATGGCAAACCCAGCCACATCAGACTTCTTGTCTCTCCTCCTGATGGGTGATACATTAGAATTCTGTCCTCTTCCACTGTGGGACAGCTGGATGTTACAATTGTAGGGTGTGGGTTTGATGTTTGTAAGCAAGAGAAAAGATGTTTTTGCTCAGATGCCTCTGATTGGTTTCCCATCTCTGATGTCACAGGCAGAGAGATGCTAGGTTTTGACTGGCAAGGTCTTGAATGTATGGAGTATATGGAGTAGGAGTATGTCCAGACAGAAACAAGCTAGGGCTTAGCTGATGAGATCTTGTGATATATAGGCCCTGGACACTGGCACAGAGCTGGTTCCCAGAAAGGGGCCAGAGGAGTGAGCGAGTCCACAGTAGAAGCTGTCTGCCACAGGAGCTTAAATGTCCTGCCCTCCCCCTCCCACCCCCCCCCCCAAAAAATACAGCTCAGTCCCTAGGATCAAAAATATAGCTTTGCATTCCTTTATTATGAACATGAGCAATGGATAGACCAACAATTTGGGAAAATCTTATTAGAAAGAAAATCTAATTAGGAAAGGAACTCTTGGAATGCAGTAGTAGGCACATTCAACAAAGTTTGGATGGTGGTCAATATTTAAGACCGTTACTTGGTGGGGAATTTTTCTTCTGCAAAGAGTACAAAAGTGAGAGACCTCTGACTAAACAGCCGTTAGGAGCTTAGCACTAATAAGGCCAAGAGGGGAAGGAAGATGCAGGTATTGCCCTTTCCTCCCACCTTTCACCATTGCAAGGGCAATCAAAAAAGGGGTAGAGTGAATGCTGGGCACTGGGAAACACATAAGAGTGTTTGAAGGTAAAGAGGGTATTGGTCTAGGTTGTTCCTGTTGCTGCCGAGTTGTGTCTGATTCTTTGTGACTCTATTTAGGGTTTTCTTGACAACAATACCTGAGTGGTTTGCCCTTCCTTCTCCAGCTCATTTTACAGATGAAGAAACTGAGGCAAACAGCATTAAGTGACTTGCCCCAGGTCACACAGCTGGAAAGTATCTGAGGCTAGATTTGAACTCAGGTCTTCCTGACTCCAGGCCCAGTATTCTATCCACTGCACCATCTAGCTGTCCCTTGGTATAAGTTAGGAGTTTTTAACATGTAGTCTAAGAATTGTATTTCAGTATAATAGGTTCCCTATGTATTTTATCTTATACATTTAAGAACATGATTCTGAGCAGACGTCCATATGCTTCACTAAACTGCCAAAGGGGTACCTGGCACCAAAACAATTAGGTAGTGCAGCGTATAAAGCACTGGGCCTGGAGCCAGGAAGACCTGAATTCAAATCTAGCCTCAGACACTTACTAGCTATTTGAACTTGGGCAAGTCACTTTACCTCTGTCTCAGTTTATTCAACTGTAAAATGTGGGTAATGACAGCACCTACATCTCAGAGTTGTAGTGAGGATCAAATGAGGAAATATTTGTCAAGTGCCTAGCACAGCGCCTCGCACATAGGAGATGCATGATCAATGCTTTCTCCTTTCCCTTTCCCTCCCGAGAACCCCTGGTGTCGGTGGTCTTGAGAAGGTGGAGGCTAGGTTGGGTGCTTTAAGTGCAGCATAAAAATCATACAAATACTGACATTTATATAGCACTTTAAGAAGGAGAGGCAGCCTGGAGTAGAGGATAAAGAGCCAGCGTACAGTTAAGGAGACCTGGTTTCACATCCTTCCTTGGACAAAGTACTGGCTGCTGACTCTGGGAAAGTCACTTAACCTCTAAGCTATCTATGACTAGAGGTAGCAGAATAGTTGCTGATATAGCACACAGTAAGCACTTAAGAGTCAGACCACCTCTTATCCAAGTATAGGCATTTATTGAGATTGACGCCTCTCATGGAGAGGGCTAAGTTCCAAGTTCGCTCTAGGTCAGTTCTTTACTATTACTGTTCAGGTGCACCTTAGGGAAAGTCCCTTCCATTATTTTGGGGTCCACATCCTGCTTGGTGTAACAGCAATGTTACTTGCAGCTATTGTGGAGGTATAAGGCCAGTAACACCGGCTCACAGGAGGGCTGCTAGCGCAAGTTTTTTCATCTGCTTTTCTAAAGGAAAGCAACTTTAAGGGGTTAACAATCTTACTTTAATTAAACATACATATATCATTCACTTAGTTGTTCAGGGGAAAAAGTCAGCACCCTGAACTTCAGAGCAAATGCAGAGAAAATAACACAAATCAACAGATAGGCTTCTAACTGCCTGACTACATACAGAGTTACCAGAAACAGAAGCACCAACATCTGGATTTTCAAGGCCAGGGGCCTCCTTAATGGCTATCCAGAGTCTTGTCTGGCCAAATCACAAGAACAGTCTTCCAATGAGTGAAACCCAAAGCAAAATGCTAACCTCAAATATATATACACTTCTTCATGGCCAGAGGGCATCACAACCATGTGACTCAAACTCACGTGACTTAGGCTTTCTTGTGACTTAAGCAGGTCATCAAAGACTCTTGATTCAGTCATAGACTTGATTCAAACAAAGACAAGACTCAGTCAAAGGCACTTGATTGCCTTAATGCTGAGAAGCGCTCCAAAAGAAAAAAACAGCAAAAAGGCCCACTTTGCTCGCCATTATACTTGGGCATCTTGGTGGTGCTGCTTTGATCGGCTGACTGTTGTGGTCGTGTCTCGGACTAGATGGATGTGGTTATGGTTGCACTCATGGACACACCTGCTGTTTCTGTGGAAAATATAAGGAATGGGTTTGGGGGCAGTAGGTAGCTAGAGACAGTGGCTGAGATCCCATCACATGGCGATGCCTGCTGTTCTGTGAGAAATATGAGTTCATGGACACACCTGTTGTTCTAATGAGCAGTGAGACATATGTAAAGAAATTAGGATATTGAGGGGGCGGAGTGTGAGTGGCTAGGTAGGTGCAATGGGCCTGCTGTTCAGTGGGGCCTATAAGGAAGTTAGGATATCGGGCCTGGGCGGGGTGGGGAGGGACAGCTTTATTAGTATTCCATCGAAAGGACAGAAAAAAAGAATGATAAATGTTGGAGGGGATATGAGAAAATTGAGACACTAATTTGCCATTGGTGGAGTTGTGAACTGATTCAACTACTATGTAGAGCAATTTGGAACAATGCCCAAATATTTATAGCAGCTCTTTTCTGGTAGCAAAGAATTGGAAATCGAGGGGATGCCCATCAATTGGGGAATGACTGAACAAGTTGTGTTTTGGATTGTGATGGAATACTATTGTGATATAAGAAATGATGAGCAAGATGCTCTCAGAAAAACTTACAGCAATGATGGTAATGTATAAAATCAGATTTTTTTTTTTGTTCTACTACACCATATCTAAATCACTGGCATAGCTGAGATTAATCATGGGCAGAGACTGGTTAAAAAAACAACAGGAGACAAAGCTCTACTGTTTTACAAGCCAACACGTTCTTCTCTCCCAGCAAAGCTTAGAAATGTCAACTAGGAATAAATTTCCATCCTTTCAAGGGCTTGTAACAAGGCAAGGTGAGGATGATTGTGCACCCATCCAAATTAATGAAATTTTCAAATGATATGCCATCACCTCTTTGTCCTCACTATCTGCCAACCACCACCTCCCCTTTCTAAATTAGTTGTGGCCTCAGGCAAAGTTTTCTCATTCTCCTAAGTGTAAAAGTGATCATGGCAACAAGAAAAACTTAAATTATGCCAAATGGGCCCATCAATGGCAAGCAAAGAAAAATAGAAAGTAGAAGGGGCTAATATAAAATTTCATTTAATTTATTTTGAATTTAATATTATTTGTATCATATTACTTTTGTTAGTGTTTACCTATGCCTACCTTTGGTATTTAGAGAAATGATTATTAATAGCTAATGATTTGGGGAGATTCAGAGTTCCCTATTTTCTCTATCCTCATTTCAAGACTTTAGTCTCTGAAAGCTGAGTTAACCTTCTCCCTCCAACCCCACCCAATCTTACAAGAAATCTCTAGTTTAAGGTGAATGCCATTCAATCAAGTTTGGCTGGAGACAGATCCTTTTGTCTAAATTGCTCAAGGCTGGGGGGAGGGGGAGGTGGTCTGGGTATAGAGGTAATCTGTCTTTCTGTCCAAGGGTGACATGATGTCACTCTCAGCCCCTCATTGCAATAGTCATTCTCTCATTAATTGCTAACCAATCAGAGTTGATTGTCATCCTTTTGAACACGCCTCTTCCAAAAGAATATAAAAGCCACCATAATTGTTTTTGGTCCAAGAGAGAGACAGTCAAATGACCATTCTTTTATCAAAATGCTGGCATTATTAATAAAATGATTAAATTATGTCTCTAGAACCTTTTTAAACACCACAGGTACTCTAAATAGCAACACTGCACAGTGGAATGAAAAAATGAATATGTAATTGAGAAATATTTAACAAAATAAATAAAAATAAAATAGATAATGTTGATATGTGGTTTTCAAAGTCAATATGATGCTGGCAGGAATCCTTAGGTATGGTTTAGTGGCTCCTGTTTCTGTTTGATTTTGATGCTACAACCCTAAACAATTAAGTTTTTTCACCCTAGTATAATAGTATTACAGTAAGATTTAGTAAAGTGTGAGATTCCCAAATGAAAGTTTTGATTTATTGTGTACCTCAAACCAAAACCTCTTCTGAGAGTCTTAATAAGAGGAAATTGATTCTTTATGAGAAAAAAAGTTTTTTAATGTTTTTTGATATTTCTTTTCCCTTTTTTTTTTATCACAGTCTCATTTCCAGATATATCCCTATCCCCATTGAACCCTCCCTTAATAATGAAAAAACTAAGTAAAACCAACCTACAGAGAGACTAAGAACATTTGCAGCAGTTCTCACCACAGTACTCCACTTCTGTAATGAGAGGAGGAAGACAGGTTTCAAACTCTGTTCTTTGGAACCAAGATTGGTCATTATAACGAATAAGAATTCAAATGCTTTTCAACATTTTTTATTTTATTTCAGCTATCACACTGTTTTCTTGGTTCTGCTTACCTCACTCTCTAACCATTCATAAGACTATAGGGTCATTTCTTTATCTGACAATAACTTCCTGTCTGTCTACCTCTCCCTATGCCTCATCATTCATAAACCTATTCTCCTAGTTGAGATCCTAAAAAAGATCCTCATTGGCTGCTTCACAGTCTTGTCCATTTTAGCAAATCTGGCCCCATCCTATCTGTACAATCTATTTCCTCCTAACTCCTCAATAAGCACCCTGTTCTAGTCAGTCTGGCTTTCTTTTAATATTTAATACCTCCTAGGGAGGTTATAAGGTCAAATGAGATAATAATTGTAAAACAATTAGCATAGTGCCTGAAGCATAATAAGCAGTATATAAATATTAGCTATTAATAATATTTGGCTCACCTGGAGGCCATATTCCCTTCTATTATTAATGGCTTCTTATTGGTTTATCTGCTTCTGTTTAAGGTCTTCAACTTAGTTTTCCTCTTCCTGGGATCTTTAGTAATTTCCATCTTTTTTCCTTATATTTTCCCTATTATTCTCTTTCTGACACCATCCTCCTTGTGGCTTCCCTGAGAACTGGACCTCAAAGCCATCTCAGTCTTCTCACATTTTAATGGCTTCACTTCCTACCCCAAGTGATGTATCAGTAATTAAGGTGGGACTTTTTTACTGTTTTCTCTTTTGGAGCACTTATTTAATCAAGGGCCCTTGAATCCAGCCTTTGTTTCTTTGATTAAATCAGGAGTCTTTGATGACCTGCTTACTTCAAGGGAAAGCCTAGTTTACATGAGTTTGAGTTGACTGTTTGTAATGCTTTTTGGGTCTGAGCCACACATTGTGATGCCCTTTGACCACGAACAGGGTACATAAACTCAGAGGTCGGCGTTTTGCCTTTGGGGCTCACTCATGGAAGGAACGTTGAGACTCTGGGCAAGCCGTTGTAACTGTCCCCTGGCTTTGCTAACCCAGACCCATTGGTGCTTGTCTCTTTGGTAACTAAGCATGTGGTCTTGATTAGACAAAGCTTGTCTTTTGAATATTATTTGCTTTGTTGATATTTTCTGTTTGTAATTTCTATTTGCTCTGAAGTCCAGGGTGCTGGCTTTTTCCCCTGAACTAAGTGAATGATACATGTATTAAAGTGAGATTGTGAACCCCTTACAGTTGCTTTCCTTAGAAAAACAGATCAAAGAACCTGTGCTGGCAGCTCTTCTTGCTGGCCTTGTTGGGTCTGACACCTCAGCAGCAGCTGCTAGCAACGCTGTTGCTACGAGTGACCACTGGGGGAATAGAACTGGTCCCAGACAGATGCTGGGGTCTAGCTTAGCGGAGTCCATACATTCTGTTCCTCAGTTCTTTGGCTGTGCTTTACTGTAACAGAGCACTGCCATACTAGAGGCCCAGCCAGAGCAAGTCCTTGCTTTTTGACTTTCTGGTGAAATTGGGAAACTATGGGAGAGGTGACAGAGTTGAGTTTTATTTCAAGCCTGTGGATCAATTTATGCGCCTTGCCAAAGGAGTTGATGGTGGAGGAAGGGTACAGAGTGAGAACGTTAGTCCTCTTGGCTGTTAGTACACTGAGAACCCTCATTAGAGGTTCTTGGCATCTTAGGTTCTGGAGACAACTGAAATTGCTTTATCTCTTGCACATTGTTCCTGTTTTCTGGAGGTTTAAGGGATTGTGAAGATTAGAAAAAATGTTTAGTCCTCTGTCTTGAAAGTCACATCATCAGCCTGGTTTTCTACCAGTCCTTAGAAGACCCACACTGCATGCACTTCCACCTCTGTGACTTTGCTGCTCTCGTTCTTCTCGTCTGGAGTGTTATCTCTCCTCTGCTCACTCAGCCTTACCCACTCAGGCTGGCCCAGCGCTCTCTCCTTCTCTTTTAAGATGCTTTCTTAGATTAGTCCAAACCCTCTTCTCTATATTCCTGTTACACTTATAGAAGATACCATATGTTTGAATAATTAATTTCTTACTACTGTATCACATATTGAATTTTATCTTTTAAACTAGACCGGGTGTGGGGAACCTGTGGCCTCAAGACCATATGTGGCCCTCTAGGTTCTCAGGTATGGCCCTTTGACCGAATCCAACCTTCACAGAACAAATCCCCTTAATAAAAGGATTTGTTCTGTAAAACTTGGACTGAGTCAAAAGGCCTCACCCAAGGACCTAGAAGGCCACATGTGGCCTCAAGGCTGCAGGTTCCCCACCCCTGAGATAGACTATGATCCTCAACTTTAAGGAACTCAGAAGGTTAATGTCCCTGTCAGGGTTCAGTGTGGACAGTGTTCCTAGAATCAACCTTCACTAACCTTGTCTATTCTCAGAGCACCTAGGACAGAGGTGGATATACAGCAGGCACTCAGTATATACCTTCTGTCTGATTTCCTTTTATCATTTAGTCACTAGTGGGGCTTCAGAACTGCTCTTTGTTATGACTTATACCAGTTGGATGCTTGCTACCTAAATTATTTTACTATTCAAGATTGAGTTGAAAACACCTAGGGAAGAGATTGACGTAATGAGAAGCAAGGAGTAGAAATCAATTTTGAAATGGGATTTTTAAAAAAAATTTAAACTTTTTGGTACTCAGATTTGTGACTAAAAGTCTGAGTTTATTCTGATTGGTTTGTCTTTTTCTCATCATATGGAAACACTGGCACAACAAGACACACATTGTTGTAACTACATTGAAGTTACCTAGGCCTTGTCCAAGGCACCAAAATATAGCTCTTGAGAGAACACAGACTAATCTTAATGTCTAGTTAGCAATAACAATTAGTCTTATTAGGAAGCTACCAGATGCTCTTTTCTACCAAGCCCTGCCTGTTCCCCTACCTCTTTCCTGAGTATATCTTCCTCAACAGTGGACTAATATAGTCCCTCTCATCTTAGGGTCTTCCCTGCCACCCAACCAACTGATTCTCCTGAGGCATCAGTTAGTTACAACCTTGAAAGGAAAATGTAAGGTACTGAATTGAGTATTAAATTTGGAGTGAGAAAAACCTAGGTTAAAATCCTGTTACTGACACTTACTAATTGTATTATCAAGCTATTTAACTGCTCTGAGTCTCAGTTTGGTCATTTGACAAAATAGATACCATAATAATTATAATACCTATTTCACAGGGTTAATGTGAGACTCAAATGAGATATTTATAGAGCACTTTATTAATTCTACAAATGTAAGTTATTATCATCATTATTCTTGGTTATGAAAGTCCTTTTAATTTAAAATAGGTTCTTAATTCACTATTTTTAATCTCCAAGTCACTAGTAGAGCTTCTTGGGCAGGGGATAGATACTTTTGACAGACAAATAATGAAGTCTTTTAGACTTCCCTCCATGTCCAAAACTATAAAGATTGTTTCACTTTTGTTTTTGGAATAGCTAAAATAGAACAAAGGAAATCGAACACAGAAGAGGCAGCTTGGCTAGTAAGTAAAATGACAGAATGAGACCACAGATTAGATGGTTGCAGGAGGCTTAGCGCTGTGCCCATTTTCTTTTCTCATTGCCCACAGCTTCATAATGGTAGCTCAGACAGGAGGCCCCTACCACACTGTTCCTCTTCCAGTCTTAGGTCTTCAGACCTTATCCCACATCCTGAACAGAATATGATTGATTAGGATGTGGTTTTTGCAATGGATCAAGCCTATCAAACCCAGAACTCACCTGGGAGTGACCAGGAGCAAAAACGGTAACAACATCTGTCATTTTCTACCTGGATTCATTCATCTCCTGTTATAGACTGGAACTTCTCTACATAGCAAAAAAAACCAAGGTTGTTCTCCATACACAAAGTAGGTTCTTTTCTAAGGGTAGACTGGGTAAGTGGAAAGACCTCTGGGTTAGACATCAGGAAATAGGCATTCTAGACCTTGCCCTGACATTAATTAGCTGTTTGAGAGTAGGAAAGTCATTTGATCTCTCTGAGCCTTAGTTCCCTTTTTTCTAAAAGAGGAGAATAATCTCTGCCTATTTCACTGGCTTCTGTAATAATCAAATGAGGCGATGTATATGATAAACACTTTGAAAACTGTTTAGGGCTCCATCAGGGCAAAGGGGTGGGTATCCAGAACACAAATTGCTATCGGTTTTAATTCGGCTGTTATTTTACCTTTAACCCACTCTCTTCTATCTCAGCTGAACATGAGAAATAGCAGCAGGATACAAAAGACAGATTTCAACCTTCCCAGATTATAATTGATAGCCACCAGGTCCTTGGATTTCCCTGTAATCACCTGAAGCTGTAGTGGTGCCATATACAATCACCTAGCCCTGACCTGACTCAAAACAGGTGCCTGAGTATTGCTTGTTGATTGATTGATACATGAAGGGAGGAATGTGATCAGAGTGGTGAGGAGGCTAAAAACCTTGCCATCTGAAGATCATTTGAAAGAAGTGGCAGGGGGACATTAGAGGTATCTTCAAATATCTGAAGGGCAGACTTGCAGAAGAGACATCTGACTTATTCTTCTTGCTTCCAGACCACAAAACTAGGAACAAGTAGAAGTTGAAGAGAGGCAAACTTAAATGTAATATAGAGGAAAACTTCCATCTGTTGACAATTTCCAAGTTATCCTGTATATAGCTTGTTTGTACATAACTGTCTGCATGTTGTCTCTCCCCATTAGATTATTAGCACCTTGAGGGCAGAGACTATTTTTGCCTTTCTTTGTATCCCCAATGCTTGGCAAATAGTAGGTGCTTAATAAATGTTTCTTGACTGATAATTAGAGGTGACCTGAAGTAAATGGACTGTCTCATAGGTAAGAGGCTCCCCATCACCAAAGATCTTTAAGCAGAGGCTATCTGAGCCCTTGTCAGGGATTTCCTATCCAGATATGGGTTAGGCTAGAAGATGATCTTGGGGCTTTTCCAACCCTGAGATTCTGTGATTCTAGGAAGAGGAATCTTCTCTTCAACATCCCTGATACACAGTGGTAGGTCCCTTGACTCCAAGTTCAGAAGTGGTTCTGCTTCACCAAAGATGTAAATTCTCCCTAAACCAGTTGCATAGATCCTATACCTTCTTGTATTGTTTGGTAATTGTTTAAGATGTCCTAAACTTCATTCCCTACTGAGATTGGAAACTTCTCCAGTGCAGGGACTTTTACTACTTTGAGATCTCTCCCTGGGGTTGGTATAATCAGTGCCTGGCCAATGGTGGACACTCCATGACCTCTTGGCTAATTATTAGGTGAAAGTTGAGAACAACTAATTGAAGCTTTGGTTTGGTTTTGTTTTTTGTTTTTATCCAAAATCTGTCACTTACAGTGAGGTGTAAGTTAAAGGGTGCTAGGTTTGGAGTCAGGGTCTTACATTTAATATTTGCATGAGAAATTTGCGTCACTTAATTTCTTTGTCCCTCAGAATCCACATCTGTAAAATGAGAGAATTGTCCTAGATGGCCTTCTAATTCTTCATCTATGATCCAATGATTCTTTCTTAAAGAGTGAGAGTTAGACAATATCCCAAACAATCTGCTGAAGAAAAGACTAATTGGAAAGCTTAATAGGCCCTTTAGAGACTGGCATACAACTCCCAATCAAGTAAGAGGAGTTCTGTAGAGGGGGTGTGCACCCCTTTATGCATCAGGCACTAGCTTTTCTTGTGTATGTCAAAATTAATACAGCCTGAAAGGCGAATAATAGCTGTGCACCCAAGTAGAAGAAGGCTCAAGGCTGCCTATAGTTGTTAATTAGGCATGACTAGAAAACTATCCCGAGGGTACATGTGACAGTGTGTCTGAAGTTATTGAGGGTACAGAGATCAGTGGTATGGTTGCGAGTGTCAGATAAATGATAGTAGGAGTCTGTGAAGAAGGAGATTAAAGAGTGATGTAGCATCCCCCCCTGGGTTACTTCTTTAGAGTCTTCTGACAACTAATCTCACTGGTTTTTAGATATCCTGTGGTTGGCTACTCCTAAAATTTTAGCTCTGACCATCTCTACCCCCACCCACCCACAGATACTGATGTGCTTTTCCTTAAACAGTTGATAAGACAAATAGCTCTTAGCAAAGGTATTTACTAAGACAGGGGAGTAGGAGTAGAAACAACAAAATATTGCGCCTCTAAACCTACTATGACCTGCCTCTCTGCTGGCAAAATTGCTCAGTTGGGCTCCCAAGTCTACTGCTTACAAGGTATAGTGATTCTCCTGCAAGTCAAAGAGTCAATAAACATTTATCAAGTACCTCCTTAGCTCTTCCCAGGGGAGTAGAAGCTACTCAGAGAGAACTACCACCTCTGATATTAGGGCTGGCCAAACCCTTTTCAGGGCTGGTCATCCACCTTTGGTGTCCGCCTTTCACCCAACTCTCACCTGTGGCTCTAAGAAGCTGTTGCATAGGCAGTGGCCACACCCCAGTAAAACTGTTTTCACAGATGAGGGAATCAGATTGAGTGTAACCAACAGGCCTCAATCCTGCTGTGTGTTAGGGGAATGCCTACTCCAAACATGTGAAAACTTCCCCCAGCAGAAAGGATGGATGACAACAATTGGTTCAGCCATGAAGGCATCTGCAATGGGTGCTGTGTGAAACAAGTGAAGCACTTAGAGCTTGGTCAGACGTGAAAGATGCCAAGTTCATCCGCTGTATCCAGGGCTATCGCCAGTCATCCTGACCTCAGTGACTCCAGAAGTAAGAGTGAGGCTGATGACTTTGTGCAACTCTGCCTTACTTAAATCCAATTCATGCACAAGTCAAGACATCACCCTGTGATGTCATTGGTCCTCTTTGAAAGACAAAGGACAAACCAGCAATATTAAGTACCTACTATGTGCCAGGCACTATGGATATAAAGTCACTTTGAGTCCATAGCTCACTCTCTTCTCTGCTGCCAGGGCTCATGGTCATTGAAACTGCTTCTTCAGAACTGTTTCTCAGATTTCTTCTCCAATTGTTGCATGGGGTGCCTTGTGGGTAAATAATTCTTTTGCTAGACTCTGTTATTATGGTTGAAGGAAAGAGAAAATCCTCTCCTGTTCCTCCAAAAGTAAAGAGCAGGGGTTCTTTTCAGACTATTATCTTTCTCTTCAACTCTCTAGAACCAACAAATTCTCAAAATGCTTGACCGACTCCAGGGCTTGGCTCTTTAGAGACATAAGGGGCATGGTTGATTTTCAGCCCAACAATTAATCTCACCCTGCGACTCAACCAGAGAGATGTTCATATTTATAAGAGAGATAACACTGTTGATA
The DNA here is from genome assembly GCA_028646595.1 of Phalanger gymnotis. Classification (NCBI taxonomy): domain Eukaryota; kingdom Metazoa; phylum Chordata; class Mammalia; order Diprotodontia; family Phalangeridae; genus Phalanger; species Phalanger gymnotis. The sequence goes on along the minus strand of CM053627.1, from coordinate 126,649,031 downwards.
CCCTGTTAATACAGGTTATCTATGATGATATCAACTGAGAATGCCTCTTTCCCTGTTTTGCAGTATGTATCTCTAGTACTTTGTAGATGAGTGTGAGTGTGGAATCTCGTAGTTGAGTTTGCCCATCTGGTAATTTAGAGAGTGGAAAGTGAAAGTAGAGTTAAGGTGGGGGCGGAGCCAAGATGGCGGC
>CM053627.1:126624452-126648341 GCA_028646595.1 Phalanger gymnotis | reverse complement strand
AGAGAGAGAGAGAGAGAGAGAGAGAGAGAGAGAGAGAGAGAGAGAGAGAGAGAGAGAGAGAGAGAGAGAGAGAGAGAGAATGAATGAATATTATGATGAGAGGTGGGCCTATTCTAATGAGGGGCTGGGGGCGGGGGGAGAGACTTTGACCCTGTCATTTACTTCTAAACCACTTCCAGCCCTTTATCCCCACCCAAACCTGAGTAGAGCACAACAGACTTCCCCACCTGGGTGGGGCCTGAACAAGATTGAGTAGAAAGTTAATCTAATATCAGTATCAACAATGTCTTTCAGATGCTGGCTTGGCCTAGTAGAGAATAAGATTTCAGAAAGGGATAAATCCTGAGTCCCCTAATGTTAACAATTAGTTACTTAATAATAATTTTTCCTAGGTCTCTGAGGCTGGACTTGAACTCAGGTCTATCCTGACTTCAAGCCTGGTGCTCAATTCACTGTAGTACCTAGCTGGCCTAGTACACTGCTGGTCTAAACCACACCATTTGTGAAGGTCATTAGAATGTCTGGGTGTGGTCCTATGGAAAGAGCAGTCCACTATGTAGAAAATAGCCCTGGATTCTAATCCTGGTTCTGCCCGGAGCAACCTCTTTATGCCCCAAGTTCCTCACCTGCCCAATGGGGAAAATAACCTCACAGAGCTGTTCCAAGGACCAAGTTCAAGATGTGCTAATAATGTATGGGAAAGTATTTTGAAAGACAATGAATGCTGTTAGGATTGTTACTAGGATAGCACTCTCTTTGTTGGGTCATATGCGAAGAAAAAATGTCGTTCTCCTTCCTGTCTCGCGAGTGTCTTGGTCATCAGGTAGGACCAGGAATTGGTCATCTCCCTCCCCTCCCCACCTTTCTACCTCTTCCTTAGACATGAACAATCAAATCGCTGCTATTGTGAACTGTCTTACAATCTATCGCAGCTTGGCTTCCCTCAGAATTTCCGTGATTCTGAGTCTTGGGCTGTCTATTTCAAATCTCCTTTTCTCTAGACAGCTCTCTATTTATCCCCATCCACAACATGCTCACACCTTCCAAATCCCAAACCCATTCTACCTCCTCTTTCCATCTCATTCCCTGGAAGCACCATTCGGTCATTAAAAAAAAGAAAATTGCCCCATATTAGAACTGTGCCTTCCCCTGGAAATGACTTTGTATGTGTTTTGTAGTTAATTATTTGATTTTCCATGTATATGTTGTCCCCTCACCAACCCCACCCACACACACGCTGCCCAATGTTAGTGCCTTAAGGACAAGAACTGCTTCGTTTTTGTCTTTACGTCCTCAGTGACTCAGTTTCTTCAACTTTAAAATGGGAATAACAAATCATAGCGCCTACCTTGCAGGGTTATTGTAAGAATCAAATGAGATAATATAGTAAGTGCTACAAAAATGCTTTTCCCCTCGCTTTCCAGCTAACTTAATACTTTTTATATACGATCCAGGAGGAGCAATGAAATTCCCCAGCCAATTAGAACGAACCTCTTACCTAGAGTCATTTCACTTCATCAAATGGCTTTAAAGACTTTCTGCACTTAGTTCAAGGTTCATGACTGATATTGATTGATTGGTCATTTTATCATCCCCTCCAAGTGAGATGGGAGTGATTTGATTGAGTAAAATCAATCAACTGCAACCTTACATCTCTATGACACACCCAACAAGGGACTGTCTAGCAGCCTCTCTTGAAGACCTCTAAGGAAGGGGAAAGCACTGACTCCTCACCTCTTGAGCTAGGTCATTCCACTCTTGGACAGCTATAATTGTGAGAAAGCTTCCCCTTGTCTAAAACCTAAATTTGCCTCTTTGCAAATTCTACCAATTGGTTCAGCTTGTGGGAGTAAAAAGAAAAATTCAGTCCCTCCTCCAAATAACAGCCCTTCAGATACCTTAAGACCCCAATGGTATCCTCCTGAGTTGTTTTTTTTCTTCAGACTAAGCCTGCCCATTTATGATCCTTATAAGGCATAGACTTATAGTTCTTTTATTACTCTGATCACCCTCTTCCTGAAACTCTCCAGTTTATCAAATCCCTTCTTAAACTGAGGTCCCCAGAACTCAACACCATACTCCAGATGAGGTCTGGAGAGGGCAGAGTATAGTGGAACTATCACTTCCTTATTCCCGCAAGTAATGTGACCTAAACATGTGAGCTCTAATTATTTTAGTGGGGCCTTAATAGCCACTTATTGAATTCAGTGTTGAATCTGGACGTCATTCTCAAGGTAACATATCAATATTTTGGTACATCAAAGAGCTATGATTTCATTAGTGTGGGAGCTCCCTCCACTGATGCAAATTCAACCTCTCAAGAAACTCAGATATAAAGTCCTTCCCTTGCTTCCCTTCCCTTCCCTACCCCCTACTCCCACCCCTTTAGAGTTGCAGTGGCCCAAAGCCAGCGTGGTAATGAGATTATCTGCGTTTACCTTGACTGGTCTTTGCACAATAGACAATCACTTCTTTGCCTGTCTCATTCTTAAGACCTTTCTAGCTTGGTAGCACCTCTGTGGTAGCCTGTGAGCTTCTGGTACAGCTTTTGACAATCAAGAGCCATCTCCATACCACCATGAGACCCTGGAACATGAATTTAGTATTTTGCGGGATCTGAGTGCATATTCGCCATGGCCTTGAGGCCCCTTGAAAGGCTTCAAGTAGAATGATTCCAGAAACCATTAAATATCACATTTAAAAAGAGGAACACCCAGGAAAGGGGGTCAATTTCTAGTTAAGAGTAATTCTACATTAAAAATAAATTGTTTTAGAGGGCGTGTGACCAAGAGTGGAATGATCAAGATTGTAAAGGTTAAAGGATGTGATCTTTATTGAATATATCTCCCAATAGCAGGTATACATATCTCCATTGACACCACATTTGGGACCTTGATAACCTGTCCTCGATGGGATGTGAATGAATATGAGCGGGCGATAACTCATGTGAAGACTTCACAAAGAGAGAAAATAGAAATTATTTCCTTCTTTGCTTCTTAAAGTAAGTGCAGGGGGATTAAAATGGATTTGGGATTTAACCTTGCAGGGAGTGGATTACCTAACTCTTAAGAATTCAGGGCTTGGGGCAGTAAGTGCCCTCCCTTTCTCTTCCTTAGTGCTAGCACAAAGTTTTTACCAAATAAGGATATAATGGACTACATAAGGGCAGTTTGTTTCCTGTTCCAGAAAGACTCCCCCTCCCCTCCCTCATTCCTCCTCTTTACCTTAGCCATATTACTGCCACCTCAGCAGCTAGTTGCTAAATGAGGAGACATGTTTTAGATTGGCTGTGCTTGATTTCCTGGTTCTTTGTCTAGCTTTTCAAGCCTGGATTGTAAGCCCGCCTCCCAGCCAACAGAGAGGAGGGATAGTGGTAGGCGGGAATCTTTTTCGTTAGGATATAAATTGGTGCCCTGCCTTTTGTAATTCGCCTCCTTCCACTAGTCCGTCCTAATAGAGGTGATGCCCCTTTCTCTGAGAACTGAATAAATACTGTTTTATATTGGTAAGGGTCTTGTACCCCACCCTTACCCTGGGTACCTGACCATTTAATAATCAATTGTCATTGACCATCAAAGATGATTAATGCATAGCGATTGTATACCTGGCCTAAACACATAGACTTGGCCTTTAAGAGAAAGTAAACACAGATCTAGATCTATGAGGCAGCTGGAAAAGTAAATAAAGTACTGGACTTATTGTCTAGAAGGCCTAGGTTCAAATCCTGCCTCGGATATTTATTAACTGTGATACTGGACAAGTCACCTAATCTCTCTGTATTTCAGTTTCCTCATCTGTAAAGTGTCGATGATTATAATACCTTCCTTAGACTGTTATTTCGAGGATCAAATTAGGTAATATATGTAAAGTGCTTTGCAAATCTCAAAGCTTAATATGAATAGAAGTTATTTTTATTGTTATCTATAAAACCAGAAGGAAATAGAATTAGAATGGACAGAGAAAAGCCAATCTGATGTAAGCAAATCCTGATTCCCTAGCTGGGGTGGGGAACCTGCGGCCTAGCCTTGAGGCTGCATGTGGCCTTCTAGGTCCTTGGGTGAAACCTTTTGACTGAGTCCGAGTTTAACAGAATAAATCCCTTTATTAAGGGGATTTGTTCTGTGAAGTTTGGATTCAGTCAAAAGGCCACACTTGAGGACCTAGAGGGCCACATACATATGGCCTCTAAGGCTTCAGGTTCCCCACCCCCGCCTAAAGAGAAGCCTGAGTATCCCTTGGGTCCAAGACTTTATCCATGAAATCACATGCCCAAGACAAGAGGAGGAAATTACAGGTGGCAAGAATTCTTAGACCTAGCTCCCTAGTTATAAGGAAAGGAGGTCCTGTACAGTTGTGAAGGCCTAGGGGCAGCTAGGTGGCACCGTGAGTAGAGTAGAGCACCGGCCCTGGAGTCAGGAGGACTCGAGTTCAAATGCAACCTCAGACACTTGACACACTTACTAGCTGTGTGACCTTGTGTAACCCCAATTGCCCTGCCTTCCCCCCCTCAAAAAAAAAAAAAACCTAGGACCAAGTTGAAGTAGAAGCCAAGGAGCAATATGAAACAACACCATGACGTGGAAGAACAAACCCACCCCTTGCCTTTCACTGGTACTGCGAGTTATGTAGACTGAAGAGATCCAATGATCTTTCCCTTTCCCTTTTGGAGAACTGGGTAGAGAGGAAAAAAGAATGATCTTGACTATTAGCTGGGGAGTAGGAGGCCCTTATGTTCTGTATTTTTTGTCACAAAACTTGTCCAGTGTCTAATGTGTTATTAGCCTGAATGCTTGCGTGGGAGCATTGGGCCCTGTCACTTTTTCTAGGTAGGGGAAGGAGGCATGTATTAAGGGAAGCATGTATTAAGTACTTGCTATGTGCTAGGCATTATGCTAAGTGTTTTCCAAGTATTATCTTACCTTATCCTTACAACAACTATTATTTATCCCCATTTTACAGTTGAAGAAATTGAAACAGAAAAGAAGGGTCACACATCAAATACGTGTCTGAGGCTGGATTTGAACTCAGGTTTTCTTGACCTGGGGCCAATTGCTCTATCCCTGGTACTACTGTGCTGCCCCATAGGTAGAGACAAAACAAACCAAGTTCTGATGTTCTAAGGGAAACTGTAGTTTTGGGCACAAGCTACAGAGTGATTTCTGAGGAGCCCCTGATATTGAACCTACTCTATATAAAGCCATAGTTACCCAGGGCTTCAGTACTAGGTCACTGGTCTCATTACTATATTTCTTTAATTTGGCATCTAATTTACAGGCTCTTAGAATTTTAGTCTTGAAGGGTCTTTTGAGACTCCTTTTCTTTCATTGTTTATTTTTAATGTAGAATTACTCTTAACTAGAAATCGACCCCCTTTCCTGGGTGTTCCTCTTTCTAGACGTGATATTTAATGGTTTCTGGAATCATTTTACTTGAAGGCTTTCAAGGGGCCTCAAGGCTATGACTAAAATGCACTCGGATCCTGCAAAACAAAGCAAATGGCTCTTTACAGATAAGGGGAGACACTTCTGTGTTTCTGGGACAACTTGCTATTCATCTGCAGCCTACTTAAAACCCATTGGCTGCCCCCATTTCCTATGGAAACTTAAAAGCTGAATGAAAATGGAACAGACATGCAACCAGAACTATGTGATACCCAGCATCCTTTTCTGTACATACAGGAGCCATGTCTTATTGATCTCTGTCTCCTCATCCCTTTCCCCCTTCTTACACTGCCATTGTGCTGAGTATAACGCTTTGAAAATCCTCGGCGAGCTATGATTTCATCAATGTGGATACCACAGATGCAGAATGCCTCCCACGTTTTAGGAGACAATTTAATGAGTTGCTGTGGCCAAAAGAATCCATCACTTTCTGACTAATATCCATTATCTTTAACACAAAGCCCACCCTTCTTTCAAACATTCCTATTTCCATCAAAGTCCCAGTCTACGTTATAATCAGCCTGGACTTCAACCCCTGTATCATTCAAGATTCTTCACCCTCCCTCACCCCACAAATCTAATCAACTGCCCAATCTTGTTATTTCAACTTTTATAAAATCTCTCGAATCTGTCTCCTCTCTACCCATATAGATCGATACCATCCTCGTTACTTTAATAGAAAGAACTAGCAATTGAGCAAGAGGAATCAGGAAAAGCTTCGTGTAGAAGGTGGCACTAAAACTAGCTCCTAAAGAAAACTAGGGATGGTAAGACATGGAGAGGAGAGAAAAGTGCCCTCCAACCATGAGCTACAGCCTGTGAAGGCACAGTGCAGCAGCAACAAGGCCAGTTTGGCAGTACCCCAGCATGCAGGAAGCAAGGAAGATCTAACGTATCTGAAAAGGTAAGTTTGGGCAGGTTTTGTTTTGTTGAGTCATTTCAGTCAAGTTCAACTCTTCCTGGTTGCCAGAGAGTTTATATTTGATCCTCAAGGCACCAGGGAACCACTGAAGTTTATCGAATAGAAGTAAATTGGTAGGCCTGTTTTTTTAGGAAAATCATTTTAGCAGTTGTAAGAAGGGCAGATGGGAGTGAAGAGGTTAAAGAAAAATGATGATGGTAGGGAACCAGAGGTTTTTAGGGGTGCTAGAGACCCCAAAACATCTACATGCTGGGTCCTGCTGAAAGAATTAGACCCAAGCCTTCTCAGCCAAGGAAAAAGACAAAGTTTATTAAGGATTCACCATAATGGGTTGTCTTCAGAAATCTTACCCTTCGTGACACTTGTTTTTACAAGTGGGCCAGCTAGATTGAATCTGAGCACCTTGATGGAGGCAAAATGGAGAAAATATACAGAAAGATTGTGGGAGGGATTGAGGGGTGGTCTGGGGTGACTAGAGGAGGGGTTTAGGGAGGGTATTGAGGAGTCTAAGGAGTAGCTTGATGGGACTGGGATGAGGTCAGACTCCAGGAACCAAGAGAATGGGATTAAGGGTGGGAAGTAGCTGAAGGCATGGATATTGATAATATCAAGGGTGGGAAGTAGCTGGACAATAAAGGGCAAGGTGAGGTAGAGATTTGGGCCTAATGATAATGTAAAGTTATAGCTTCAGGCCAAGGCTGGATCAAGTGGGAAGATTCAAGGAGAGTTCAAGGGGGGTCCCAGAGACTACCCTCACCAGGAATGGAGAAAAACTTGGGCAGGGAGATCAATTTTAAAGGCGATAAGAAACTTTACATGCTTTAATGTTATGCTTTAATAGTTTAACCCTAAACTAAGACTTTTGGAACCCTCTGTATATGTGTATTTGTTTTCTCCACTGTCAGAATGTGAGCTCCTTGAGAATAGGGATCACTTCATTCTTTGTGTTTGTAACCCTAGAGCCTAGCACAATGCCTGGCATATAATGCCTACACTTAGTTGGAGCTTAATAAATGCTTCTCAATCTTCAATCAGTCCCTTCTCTCTTCTATTACACTCTTGAGGTGTATGGAGTGTTCAAGGAGGACTAGCGCCTCTGGTGTTAGGGCTTGCCAAGCCCTTTTCAGGACTTCATCCACTTTTGGTGTTTATGTGGCACCCAACTCTCACCTGTGGCTCCAAGAAGCTGTAGCATGCACAGCAGCCACACTCCAGCAAAACTATCCCAGCAGACAGCCTCAACCGGATGGAGGGTAACCAACAGTCCTCAAACCCATCATTGAGTTAAGGGGATAACTACCCCAAGCATGTGAAGCTCGGGCAGATATCAAAGACGCTAAGGTCATCCTCGGCATCCTGGGCCATCCCCAGTCATCTTGACTTCTGTCTTGCCACTAGACTTTGATGACCCTGGAAGAGAGAGCGAGGCTGTCTTTGTGCAGCTCTGCCTCACTTAAAAGCAATTCACACGCAAATCAAGACATCACCCCTCGATATCCTGGTCTTCTTTACAAAGGACTGATGATAACAACAACCACGACTACATTCATTCAATAACACTCCAAGGGTTGCTAGAAATACTCATAGGTTTCAAGTGAATGCCTTTACCCTCTTTGATAGACGATCTTTGTGTCCTCTCCGTACCTTTTCCTGCTTTCTTTCTCCTAAGGTTCTCAACCCTAACACCTATTTGAACTCATTTTCCCCTACTTCTGGACAAGTCACATATATAATAACACTTAGTAGTTATATAGAAATATATACATGTATATATACGTGTATGTATGCATACATACATACACACAAAATTATCTCATTTGACTTAATCCTCACAACTACCTTGTTTAGGAGGTAGTGTAATTATTATCATTCTCATTTTACAGATGAGGAAATTGAGGTTGAAGTGACTTACCCAAGGTCACTCAGTAAGTGGCAAAGTTGAGACTCAAACCCAAGTCACCTGATACCAGTTATAGTGCCACTACCCCTTGGGTACAATCTCCTCTACTCTAGACAGCCTGGCCTTGTCACTGTATGATTACACCAGATTTCTCCTCCTAGTTCTAATAACCTCCATGAACTAAATACTGAAAACCTTTGGGCATCTATGTATTTATTTAATACAGACTCTATTCTTCACCTAATTAATTGTTTTGTAGACAAGGAAGTGTGTCCTGAGAGTTGAGATCAAGGAAAGGCATAGGTTGTATCAGTTTAGAGAAACCGATGGGGTGATATCAGATGTGAGACCTGTGGTATGACAGCAGTTGCAAATGGACATTTATCAGTATTTTATTGACAGTTTATTTCCAGCAAAGAGAATTCAAGGATTTAATTTATCAAGACTTGGATAACCCAGACACTGATATAAAGGTCATTAAGATAAAGATATTCTTGGGGCAGCTAGGTGGTGAGGTGAGGTGAGTAGATCACCAGCCCTGGAGTCAGGAGGACCTGAGTTCAAATGTGACCTCAGACACCTGACACACTTACTAGCTGTGTGACCTTGGGCAAGTCACTTAACTCCAATTGCCCTGGCTTCCCCCCTTAAAAAGATAAAGATATTCTGGAAAAAAATTCAAAGTCTTCAGTGGATGGGTGACAATTTCAAGTCTTTTCCATGTAATCACCTTAGCTTGTAGGTCCACAAAAGCTTCTAAAATTCTACTTGGAGAACTATGAAAGAAATATTTGTCAGACACTAAGGAAAATCTCATGGAAAAGTCAATGTACTAATTACGACTTCTTTTTGCCTCTACTTACTCATGAGAACGTGAAATCTTGATTTCAAAGAGAAAACAGGGCTATCTGCTCACTCCTTTTACTACTTTTTCTTCAATCTTTCAGTTAACATGAACATTCCATAAATTTTTTTTATTCTACAACCCTGGATAAATACATAAAGGAGCTTTGTGACAAACAAATCTAGGCTCTTTCTCAGAACTGGATATAGATGTAACATTTTGCATTCAGGATAAAGATGGACCATTGGTATTGTGCTGAACTTGGAGTTAGAAAGAACTGGGTTCAAATCCTGCCACTGGGGGAGACAGAGACAAGATGGCAGAGGACAAAAAAGGATTGTAGCTGAGCTCCTAATTATAATTCTTCCAAACAGATCTATAAAATACACCAGACCAAATCCTGATGGAGAAATCCAGAAAAAAATCTTAAATGAGCCTTCTAATAAGATTAAGAAACATTATTTCAGGATGCATAATATTTATCAGTTAGAATACAAAGAATTCTAGGCATTGAAAGTGAACAAAGGGAATTTACAAGAGTGATTTACAGAAGAGGAATTTTTGATGGATCAGGGAATGCTTTGGCATCTTCTGTTTTTAAAGAATCTCCAATGGAAATTTTCTTTTGTTTAGTGACTGAATCTGTGTCACACACTCTCAACATTCCCTTCAAGACCTCTCATATCTGGATTTTTTTACTTCTCCCTTTCATATCCTCTTGGTATCTCATTCTCTCTTTCATACCCTTTTGTTGTTTAACTAGGATTTCCTCATATGGGAAACTAATTTTCTCTGTGAAATTCATTATTTTTGCTATGTCTCCATTGACAATGAAATAGGCTATCTAGTAAGCTGATGATCTGATGAATTTGCAGCTTAATCTTTCATTATCTTGCCTTCCTGAACTTTAACTGGCTGCAAACACTCTTGGACATAATTGGTGCCTTATCGTGCACTTGTCACTATTAAGAGAGTTGCCTAGTCAATTAATAGCGACCTCTCTTCCTTTATCAGTACATTTGCTTATGATAATTCATGTTTATTTATCCAGTGACACTGAGGAATACCCTATTAGAAATCCATATATGAACAAGCAGCAGATATGCTTCATACCTTCTAATGATATTTTATTTGAACACCCTGATGGTTTCATGGCTGGATAGGTTCAATGATGGATGATGGTGGCATCATGTTTACTTTGGTTTACATAGAACTTACTGAATTTTGTGTGAATACTTGGTATGTGGTAGCATACTTACTCCCACAACGTGTACCTCTCCACTGACCTCTGGGTGACTCTCAACTTTCTTCAGAAATTGTGACATACCGTGAATCACAGTCATACAGCATCACTGGAAGAGTGCTGATGTTAAAAACATGGGGCATTGATTTAGGAAGAAGCTTGGGGTAGTTAAAGAACTCTGCAATTCCAGTCTCGTACTCCTCCTGTCCAATTCTGGGCTCAGTTCATTACCCATCTTTAATCTCTCCAAGGTACGTGTGCTAATGGACACCCTATATGGGTTGTGCATCCAACTACATTTCATAGTCCTATATAGATAGGCCAAACTCTTTTGAGTGACTATGAATCTCCTTTAGGACAACCTGTAATGTTCTAGGGCTTTGTGAGACAGAATCTGCTAAACACTGCCTCTTCCCATCTCATACCTTATGTTAGAGGCCAACTGTAGTGGCCTCACCGGCAATGATGGAAAAGAGTTTGTTATAAAGCTCATGACATATGTGTATGTGTGTGTGTGTATGCACACATATGTATGCCTCTGTGTTTGCATGTGTGTATATGTGTACACATGCATACATAATACATACATACACACATACATACATCTTTTCTATTTATTGTTTGTCTTCCAGGTTCATCCTTAAATGCCTTTGAAATAGTTGGGTCTCTTGCCAAGCTTTCTGTAAATTTGTATTTTCTTTTACTGTTTTATTTTTTGAGGAAACACTTCAAAATTTTCAACTGTCTTCCTCTGTAGATTTTACAAATGAAGAAATTCCTGCTAGTCATTCAAGTGATGTTATTTAGTGATTATAGTATCCGGTGCTACCCAACTCTCTCCTTGAAGAAAATATTACACACACACACACACACACACACAAGTTTGTAATAGTCTGTGCCTAGCTAGGTAGTGCAGTGGATAGATACCACTGCGTTTCTTACCACCCTCTAGCTCCCTCACTGCAAAAGAAGAAATAACACCATAAGATTAAGGGAAATTTTGTATTTTTTCTTTGTTTGATGAGTTGTCATGACCAAAGAATTCATTATCAAGTGGCTGGTCTCCTGGAAATAAGCCTCTTCAAACTTAGGCCAGTGTCTCTGAAGCAAACATAGCCTATTGCCTGGTCTATAAAAGCCTTTCCAGCATGGCAGAACCTTCTAGAGCTTGAATTCTGATGGCATGACTTTCAAGAACCTAGGATCTCCCCATCACAATGAGGCACCAGAAAAGTCTGGTCATGAGACCCCAGTGGTCCTCGGCAATCCAGGCAAGGAAAGCCACTTCATTCTGGCTATTTTGCCCTTCATGCCATAAATCCCAATGGAAGGGGGAAAGGGCACTAGAAGCTGAGATATTTGAGATAGGCTCTCCACCGGGCAAAATCCCTGAGTGGGGTACTGAGGTATGGTTCAGCTCAACCTTGAGAATAGGAAATTCTGAAATTCTGGCATTACAAGGATCATTTAAGGGAGTGGCATTCTATATTACATTTGGTGTTAACAATTTCTGTCATCATAGTAACAATTATCTGTAAGTTTCTTGAACTATTTCACTTCTGCCATGTTGGGAGAAGGAAGCTGGCCAAGTCAGCCCAATACTTCAGTCCTCAATCAGTGATTTCTGAAAGTAGCCAACATCGAAGTGCCTAGTAGCAACAGAGAATAAGTTTATGTTGGCTATTCTATTCACAGTTTTAAAATTAGTCAGAATCTAATAGTAAAAGGCAGCAGAACTCAGAGCAAGTGCAGTGATCGATATTATTACTTATGAGGTTAAGGAAAATGATGAAGTTGGGGCAACTAGGTGGCTCATTGAGTAGAGCACCGGCCCTGGAGTCAGGAGGACCTGAGTTCAAATCCAGCCTCAGACACTTGACACATGTACTAGCTGTGTGACCTTGGGCAAGTCACTTAACCCCAATTGCCCTGCCAAAAAAAAAGAAAATGATGAAGTTAAGGAACCATATGTTTTTAGGGGTGCCCGAGACCCCAAAATACCGACACTCGGGGTCCTGCTGAATGAGTTCGACTCAAGCCTTCTCGAAGCCAAAGAAAAACAAAGTTTATTAAAGATTCGCCATAATGGGTAGTCTTAAGAAATCTCACCATTTGTGATGCTTGTTTTCACAAGTGGGCCAGACTGAGCTACAGAGCTAGATTGAATCTGAGCACCTTCATGGAGGCAAGACTAGACTCACATACAGAAAGACTGTGGGAGGGATTGAGGGGTGGTCAAGTAGTCTGGGGTGACTAGAGGAGGGGTTTAGGGAGAGTCTTGAGGAGGAGTCTAAGGAGGAACTTGATGGGACTGGAGTGACTAGAGGTCAAGACTCCAGGAGTGAGATTAAGGGTGGGAAATAGCTGAAGGCCACCTGGAGATAACAGACTATACTGGGTTAGGCTAGTCTAAGGGTAACAGACACTTGAGCCTAGCGATAAGGTGAGGCTTATAGCCTCAGGCGAAGGGCAGATCAAGTAGGAATATTCAAGGAGAGTTCAAGGGGTTCCCAGAGACTGTACCCCATCATTACCAGAAGGCTGGCTGACTAATGTTTAGACTATTGCACCTCTCTCATGTCTCAAAACCACACTGGGAAAAACCTCCTCTTTTCTCTCCAAGCTTCTTATATTCCCTTTTCTTTCCCTTTTTTAGCATATGGGAATTCAAATATCACTTATCAAGAAAATTGATGTCATCTGTACTGGATCCTCTGTTTGCCTCCATTCTATACCTCAAGTCCTCTCAACATCATTCTCTATTCTCTCCTTCTTTGCTCCAGTTTCTGGGGTGGAGGATCATTTTTGTTACATAGAATTCACAACCAGTCAACCAGAGCACTTGGCCCATGCACAGGGTTCTGAGAAAGCACAGATATCATCAGAGAAGGAGGTCTGGATATGGAAATGAGAAACACGTCACCAGAGCAAAAGGCAGTTGCATCCCCAGGGCTCAAGCCCTGCTTGACGGCTGCTGTCTTTCTTGGGAGGAAATGTAATCCGCAGGCTTCTTCCTCTTTTGTTTGTGCTCCCTTTCCTGTCCTGTCCCTTTCCCTAGTTCTAGGGGGTTGGCTCTTGGACATAAATGTTCTTGTCAGAGCCCTTTGGCAGAGCTTCTAACTGGGGGGCTTTAGGAAATTTCCCTAGCCCAGCTGTGGTGAACTTCTCAGTGACTCCACATGGTGGCTGGGACCAAATATTAGCTGTAAGCTGGCTTGCCCACTGGACTGTGAATGAAGTCATTAAAAATGGGAAACAGCAAAGCAGCCTCCTAGAAACAGTGACCATGAGAGCAGAGACTGGTGGAGGAAAACAAGAGAAGAGAAGGGCTCTGTGCCAGAGCTTAGGTCAATGGAAGACTTCCCAGGATAGTGTTTGGACCTTTTCCCATCCAGACAGAATCCCATCACTGTAGCTAAGGTCCTAATTACAAAACTACAGAAATTTTATTACATATACCCATAGTTCCCCAAAGAAGATCTGTTTGATTTTGAGAATAGATACTGAGTTTTCAGGAACAAAAGTCAGGGGAGGAGATAGGGATGCAACTCCTAGCCTCATTCCATTCTTTATACAATTTGCACATTATTTGGAAAATGTCCCAACTTTTGCCAGAAGAGTTAGTGTGCTGAATTCAGGAAGGAAGGAAAACAGAATGCTACGTCCTAACAACAGAATCTTTCCCTTCCATTTGAAGCAAGACACTTGGCAAATGAAATTCTCTCCTCATTTTTTTACAGAATCGGACCTTTCTTCTTCCTTGGAGATCATCAAACCCTGAAAAGATACCACTTTTTTCAATGAAAGCCAAGTACCTTAGAAACCAGATTTCAAATGAAAAAATTAGTTTGCAACCTTCCTAGTCTATGCTCAGGAATTTTTTTCAGGCCTTTCTTACCTTACTTCTTGTGACAGATGGTGCTTGTGCAGCTGTCATTTTTTTCTGCTGAGTTTGAAGAAATATTCCTACAGTCAGTAGCCTTTAGCTTAGCAGTCCTTGATTTAAGTTGCTGGGCCCATGTTCAAAGCCTTTCCATCTTGGTAGATGCTTTTTCAAGAACAAAAGGTCACTTCTTTACCACGATGAGGCATGAGCAGTAGTGAGGTAGTGTGGTATATTGAATAGTGCCCTCCACTTAGAGTTAGAAAAAAAACCAGTTTCAAAACCCAGTTCAGGCATTTATTACCTTTCTGACATCAGGGAGACTTAACTTCTCTGGGCCTCAGCCTCCTAATCTGTAAAATGAGGAGGCTGGACCTGATGTTCTCTAAGGCTTCTTCTGGCTTTAACTCTATAATCCTGTGATTTTATGTGGAGATAAAGCAGTCTTAGACAACAGTAATTAAATCAATTTTCTTCTATTATGCTGGAGAGAGAATCGATACAACATTGACAGGAGATGTTAACCTTTGGCCTAGTTCTGTTCAAGTCAAAAAGCATTTATTATGCACCTACTATGTGCTAGAGGCAGCTAGATGGCTCAGTGGATACAGTGCCAGGCCTGGAGTCAGGAAGAACTGAGTTCAGATTTGGCCTCAGACACTCACTAGCTGTGTGAACCCTAGGCAAAGCACTTAAGCTCTGTTTTCCTTAATCCACTGGAGAAGGTATTGGCAGATCACTCCAGCATCTTTGCCAAGGAAACCTCATACAGGGGCAGTAAGAGTTGGACACGACTAGATAACTGAGCAACAGCATTGTGCTTGGCCCTAGGCACTGGCACTGGGGATACAAAGAAAAGCAAAAAACCAGTCCCTGCCCTCAAGGAACTCACAGTCTAATGGGGAAGACAACATGAAAAATATTAGGTGTCATCAAGGTGTATACAGGATAAGTAGGAAATAGCCTCAGAGGGAAGGCACCAGTATTAAGGGGGATCAAAAAAGGTTTCTTGCAGAAGGTTGGATTTTAACAGGATCTGAGCAAATGAGGGAAGCCCGGAAAGAGAGGTGATGTGGGAGAACCTTCCAAGCATAGGGGTAGCCAGTGAATATGGACTGTTCAAGGAATAGTAAGGAGTCCAGTGTCTGTAGATCTCAGAGTATGTAGAGGGGAGTTAGACGTGAGAAGGCTGGAAAGGTAGGAAAGAGCTTTAAGTATTTTTCAGTATTTTTACTGATATTAAAGGTCTAGGATGAAAAGCCCTTTTCAGACTTTTATTGGACATATCTTCATATAAAGGGACTGGGAATTCTGTTGTGCTGGAAGCAAAGAATTTTGGTATGTCTCAGAGGTGCCTTTCCCCAAGAATTTTGTTATGTCTCAGAGGTGCCTTTCCCCATCCCCCACAACTAATCTGAGAGAAGGCAGAAACATTATGATCTTAAAAACTGGAGGCCTGAGGCCCTCAGAGTTGTCTGCTAATTATCAAATAAAGGACTATTACCTGGTATAGTCTCCTGAGAACTAAAACAGGAAGTATATGGAAAATCACCATAAATTGAATAAGGTCTCTGACTAAAAGGCCTTTTCTTCTTCTCCTAGACAAGAAAGAGGAGTCCAAAGGAAAGAGTAACCCTAAAGGCATTAAATGCAGAGTTGAACTGCTTTTTGTTCTAAAGATCTTGGCATCTTAGGCTGCAGATTTTCTATCATGGAGAAAAAAAGCGTTGGTAACCAGACTGAGCCAATGAGACTGGTATTTTGTGTTGTTGTTGCTGTTTGCTGGTGTCTTGAAAAAGATTTCTGCTTTTTTCAGAAAAGGCTGAGAAAACCTATGTATATATAGTTGCCAAATCTTGTGCAATGTCCCTGCACAATTTCATCTCGAGTCTGTTTCCTTTTCTCACACTCTTAAGTCTTCATAATTTCTCAACTGAACCATTATAATAGGCCCTTAACTATTCTCTCTTCTTATGCTCTCTCTCTTTCTCAATCTACCCTCTATATACTTGCCAAGGTAGTCTTCCTAATGTGTAGATCTGAGCATCTCACATTCCTATTCAAAAACTTAGCTCTCCCTTTCAACTCCAGGATAAAATAAAAATTGGCCCTTTCTCTACATATTTGCAAAAGCCACCTCCAATTTTCCTCTTTTTTTCTTCTTAAAATCCTTCTCATCATGTAAGTGAAGAAAGAACCCACATGTACAAAAATATTTATAGCAACTCTTTTTGTGGTGGCCAAGAACTGGAAATTGAGGGGATGTCCATCATTTGGGGAATATCTGAACAAGTTGTGGTATATGAATGTAATGGAATACTATTGTGCTATAAGAAATAATGAGCAGGTGGACTTCAGAAAAACCTGGAAAGATTTATGCGAACTGATGCTGGGTGAAATGAACAGAACCAGGAGAACATTGTACACGGTAACAGCCATTTATGTGATGACTGACTTTGATAGACTTAGCTTTTCTCAACAATGCAAGGACCTAAAACAACTCCAAAAAACTCATGATGGAAAATGCCATCCATATCCAGACAAAGAAATATGAAGTCTGAATGCAAATCGAAGCATACTATTTGCTCTCTTTTTTTGTTTTGTTTTTTCTTTCTCCTATAGGTTCCAAGTGAATGGAATGGATAGTTGTGAAGACTTCACAGGGTATGTCTAAGGGAGTAGGAGAGGTCTGGGATTTGGCCTTGTGATTCTGGAACATCCAGGGCCTGGAGCTGTGGGCATGCCCTTCCCCCTCTCTCTCAGATGTTAGAAGATAATGAACTTCCCGTGAGCTATTTGTTCTCTGCTCCAGGAAGGTCTCTCCTTCCCCTCACCCTATTTCTTCTCCTAGACTTTCAGACACCACCCTGGCAGTTGAGTTCTGATAGGGAAAAACCTGAATGGACTGGATCAACCTTAGTCCTCTGTGTAGTTTTCTTGCCTAGACTGCAAGCCTACCTCCCAGCCAATGGTGAGAAGGGATAGAGGTGGGTGGGAATCTTTTCATTAAAGAGTATAAATTAAGGCAGGTTCCTTTTTACCTCGCCTCCTTCATTATGGAGGTGTGCCCAAATCTTGCAAGGTTTGTAAAATAAATTTACTTTGTTCCTCCTAAGGATGTCTCTCCTATTATTTAAAAATCCTGTCCCCTACATAAGTCTCCTACATAACATGAATAATGTGAAAATATATTTAATAAGAATGTATATGTAGAGCCTATATAGGATTGCACACAGTCTTGGGGAGGAGGGAGGAAAGGGAGCCGGAGAAAATTTAAAACTTATGGGAGTGAATGTTGCAAACTAAAAATAAATAAATTAATTTGTTAAAAAACAAATCCTTCTCTTCATGTGAGATTTAGCTCAGATGTTAACTCCTCCATGAAGTCTTCTCTGTTGCCCTAACAAGAAGTATTTTTCCCTCAGTTTTTTTTATAGTATATTTTGTTGGGAACTATCCTTTGTTTCCTTCATACTTTACCTTGTATTATACTTATCTGGTTACACAGCTTTTTTTTTTTTTTGATAGAATATAAGCCCACTGAAGGCAGGAACTGCTTTATTTTTGGTTTTATATTTCCAGATTTTAAGACTACTCTCAAAAGGTAGCAAGGCTACCTTTCAAAAGGTAGCAAGCAAGGCAGAGAGGAAGTATGGGAGAGAGCAGTGATTCCCACCTTCTTTGTTCTACAATCCCCTTTCATTCAGTAACAACAATTAAAATGTGTTGCGAACCCACAGGGTAATTTAATACACTACTGGTAATATTCATAAGAAATTATATAATAATAATGACCATTAAAGAATTTTTAGCTCAAGCCCTTGGACCATAGGAGTCAGCCTGCATCCAGCCACTAAAAGGGAACCTCTGGTCTAGAGGACAGAGATGCTAGCCTTGGGAGTCAGGAAAACCTGGATTTATGTCTGGCCTTTTATACAGACAGTGTGACCCTGGACAAGCCTCTACCCCTAAAATATACTCCCTTGTCAATTCTATAAGATCTAACACTTCACTAACTTTCCTTCATTCACTTAATAACGCTTCCATCCCACTGTGTCTATGTCCTGGGCAAGTCCCAGTAGGTCAGTCTGTCTTGTACTGGGAGTTCCCAGAGAGCAGAGACTGTCTGGAGCTCCTTTTGCTCAGCATCATGTCCAAATAGACACTTAGAGCCTGCTTTTGGAGGATTAATAGAGGAACAAAGAGTGTGGTGGCAATTTGCTTTCTAACTTACATACTCGCTTAAAGGCTGCTAATCAAACTTTCACGTGGTGTGGTTTTGATATGCTGTAATTAGAAGGTCTTCCTTTTTCATTAAGGTTGATGTAAAAAATTATTCCATTTCTCTTCCGTTTAATCACCACCAGTCTGGTGCAGTTTACTTTAAAAAAAAAATTCTCTTTGACTCTTAGAAAAAAATACAGATCGAAGCGACTAAAGAGCTCACAGCAAACCATTAATGTACTTCTGCTATTAGCTCAGGTTACTCAGAATCCTCTCAAAGACAAACTCTAATGATTTTCCTAGTGGCATTAGAGAAGGCACAGAAACAACCTTGTCAGTCTTACTGTCTCTCGCTGAAACTCTACACAGCAGGGAAAGGAAGGATGAGAGGTCAAAGGGGTTGAAGCTGTAGTGAAAAAGATTAATATTAATGGATGAGATATCAAGTTAGCTGCTCTTCTGCTGCCTACAGCTGATGTTTTGAGGGTATTGGATCTCCAGGGACCTGAAGCTTCAGCGGCTATAGCACATCCAATCACCACTTAGAACAAGAGACCTTTCCCAGTGCTCAGTATCCTAAGAATAAAAATGCTTAGCATTCTAGCTGGGTTTATTCACGCATCATCACAGCAGATTTTCTTCCCAGATTGGTTGCCTTCTGACAATGTCGGGTAATATTGTAAACAAACTGTATGAAAAATACAATTGTATACGTTTCAAGTCGGTGTCTCTCATCTCCATTCATTTCTCCATTATTTTTTAAAAGCACAGATGTCACCTTCGGGATGGGGGCTGAGGGGTGTGACTACAGCAAGCATTGGTGGACAAAAATTGTTTTGTAATCCATTTAGGGTAAACTTGCTCTTTTAGAATGTGTCTCATTTTTTGTCTTTGTATACACGACATCTACCACAGTGCCTTTAAGACACTTAATAATTTTTGTTGATTGCTTGTTTGTGTTAACGTATACACCCTGATGTACTAGGAAGATCAGGTTTCCTGTTTCATGATTTTTTTTTAATTGATCCTAAAACTCACCTGGGGCCTGGGTTTCTGTTTTGTTCTTTCAGACTAAATCTCAAAGTTTTCGGAGTGAGCTTTGCCCCCAGGGTTAAAGGGAGAGTATGACAAACCAGGGATCTGGGGTGTGTTCTGCCTACTGTTTCAGGGAAGGTAAGCTTTGTGCAAACGTGCCCAGAAAAATCCAATAATTGGCATGTTTGACACACTGAAAACTTCAACGAGCAACCTCTGGGCGGTTCTAGGAGAAGGGCGGGTACGGCGGGGGTTATGTGTGTGTGAGGTGGAGGTGGAGATTGTATGTCTCCAAATTGTCTGTTCTGGGGACCAGAGCAGCACAAAACCTGGAAAAGATATTCGAAACCGTTGCTCTCCTGGGCAGGGTGTCCAAGGGGCCTGCTACAGAAGTACAGTGTTGCTGTATCCCTCAGCTTATTTATAAAACATAAACTGGAGAATAAAGTCCTTTGATAATCCAGCGAACAGACATTGATGAGGCGCAGTGATGTACACACACAGTGAGGTACAATGATGAAGCAGTGAGCAGGGATATGGGAAAAGTAATAACCTGCTACTTTATCTTTGTTCTTTTATATATAATGTCAGTGTAAAAAGTTCACTATTCAAACCCTAGAAGCCAGAGAGTGTCCTTTTAGGGAATCTACCCCAGTGCTCTGCACAGCCCCAAGGAAAGCTATGTTAGAGAAAACCTGGAGATGTCTGCTCCCTTAGAGATGATGAGATCATAGACTGGTCCCCTCAGGCATTTTGCCTGAGTAGGTTTTTTTTTTAACCCAGCTGAGCCCAGTAGTACCCTTGTAATAAAGTACAGCTTAGTGAAACAACCAGATGCTTTGGACATTTCTTATTTCATCATAGCTTAGGTAGTTCCTGTTTCAGAGGGCGTCTTTGGATATGGGCTTTATCTGATCAAAACTGACAGCCTCCAGGTGCCCTTTCTGACACCGAGTTGGGCTTTTACTCTTGGAAACACAGGCAATGATTATGGAGGGGTGGGAGTATAACAGAGGAAACTTCTTTTTTATCTTCAGCCCCCAAATAAGATACTGAACCTTAAAAGTCACCTCTTTGCGCAGTCTGACAACCCTGTCTCCTTTCTGCTTGAAGCATAATGCTGCTGTAGGGGCTAGCATGTGAGCACAGAGAGGAAAGGATTAAATGGGGAAAAAAATGAATGTAGACAATGTGACATATTGGGAATAGTACTGAATATGCAGTTAAAAACCTGGTTTTTAATCCCAGCTTGCCTGCTTGAAACCTCCATGACCTTGGGCAAGTTACTTAACCTTCATGGGCCTCAGTTTCCACATCCATAAATTGAGGAAGTTGGACTAAATGACATCTAAGATCCTTTGACCCAATGAATGGAACCTAAATGAAAAATTTATGAAACCTCAGTTTGGCTGAAATGTGACAAGGATCCTGTCTTCCTCTCTTTTAGAATCCCCCACAGCCACCTCTCAATAAGCAGCTTTTGACTGATCGCCTGGCAGTAACACTTGCAAGCTGATATCCTCATTAACTAACTGCAGAAAAAAAGGAAAAAAAAAAAACCCAGCCAGATTGTCAGGCTTGTTGCCAGTCGTCTTAAAGCATAGAGAATAACCCCAACTTCTGACTGACATCATTGCCAGATAAGAGTAGTCGTGGATGAAAGAGGAGGCAGGGTTGCCCAAGATTCTAACAAGACAGACAGCTTATGAGTTATCAGCTGTTTCTTTTTGTTGTCTCCATTCTGCCTTTATTTATTGGTTTTGATATTTCTTTCTCTCCTTGTTTATCAGAATACTTTGGGTGCAGGATCTTGAATGTGTCTTTGGAGTGATTGATTCCATCTCTTAGGAAAGCAAAGTCACTGTCACCATTCCCTCTACCTCCTTCTGTGGGTACCTTCCTTCTCCCCTCAGCTTTTTGTCAATCTTTTATGTGTTGTCTTTCTCCATTAGCATGAAGGCTCCTTGAATGCCGGGATTATCTTTTTTTTTGCTTGTATTTGTATACTCATTGCTGGGCACAATGTTGGGCACATAACAAGAAAGATCTTGATAAATGTTTGTTGGGGGCAGCTAGTTGGCAGCTCTAGTGGGTAGAGCACTGAGTCAGGAGGACCTGAGTTCAAATGCAGCCTCAGACACTTGACACACTTGCTAGCTGTGTGACCTTGGGCAAGTCACTTAAGCCCAATTGCCCTGCTTTCCCCCCTCCAACAAATAAATAAACAAACAAGCAAATAAATAAATAAATGTTTGTTGGCTGCCTGCTGTGGGACTCAACAGGGAAACAGTGTGCCAGTCTTTTTCTAGGGAGGGGGTGTATCTTGTTAACACAGTCCTGGCTATGTGTAACTTACCTCTAGAACATTTGTCTTAGCTGTGAATATTGACTCAATTTTACATTGAATTATTTTAGCTGCTTTCAACTAAGAGTTCACTCACTCCATACTGTGTTGCCATAGCTCCTCTCAGTTCACTCCAGTAAAATAAGGAGTATAAGGCTGTTAGATACAGAAAGTTTAGGTAAATGGATGTCATGAAATTGGTCATCTAGGTCAGAGAGAAATGTATCAAGTGGTTCTTAGTTCTTAACCATGCCCCTGGTTCGGAAATTGATGCTTAGCAGCATCTTGGTGTAAAGCAGGGCTGTCCAACCTTAGGTTATCTTAGGGCCTCATTAAAATAAAATAATTATTCAAGGGCTGCACCCAGAATAAAAAATACAGTACACTAATAGAAAACGGGGGAACGCACGTCATCAATATGACAGGCGAAGGTGTGAAGCGCAAAAGCAAACACAAAACAACAAAGCGACAACACAACAGCACAAAGGTAAGTGCATACTGACTAGTCTGCATCTTACAAACGGAACAGATCCCACGGATCAATGGAAAATTCTGCGAAATGTTCCATCTGTAATATTGCTTAAAAACACCAAAGAAAATTAACATCAATGAGATTATTTATTAGCGATGGAATTAAAAAATCTAACACGCATTCCATGCAAATTATTATTTTATTTTTTCGCTCGTGAAAATTAAAACCCACCGGTTGGCCGCATAAAATCTCACTGCTGGCTGGCTGTATTTTGGACAGCCCTGGTGTAAGGGAAAGTGAGAAGACAGGGGTTTTAGCCCCAGGCCCACAGCTTACTAGCTGAGTGACTTTAGAAGCATTTCTTTGAGCTTCATTTTCTTCATCTGGAGTATGAGTAGAACAATACTTCTACATACCTCAAAGGCTTGTTGTAAGGAAAGTGCTTTTCAAACCTTAAATCCCTGAGTAAATATGAGCTATTGTGAACTACCATCACTATTAAATGTCTTACAAATATCAAGTATTATTGTTAGAAACTGCATTGTTTTTCATTTCTTCACAAACACAAGAGACGAAGTACAACCACAATTTCATAGAATTGGACCGAACTTGAGATTGCATTAGTACAGAGAACTTTAGATGAAGAAAGCTACATCTACTACAATTTATTCTCAAGAGAATGTCCCCCACTCCCCCACCCCCTAGATTAAGTGACCTAGTGAGGCAGTCTATACCTGTCAAAGGAGGGACTTGAATTCAGTTCTTTCTTACTCCAAGAATAGCTTACTATCTGCTGCTCCCTCCATTTGATAGAAATGTTTGATAAATCAATTCCATTTAGGGCTATTTGTTAAAATATTCCTGGATTTCATATGAACATTTTTCATGTAATGGAAAATTGCCAGTTTTTAAGACTAGACCTGTTATTTCATTGGCATAAGCAACGGCCCATAAGAAAATTCCCTATACCAAGGCAGATCAGCACTAGCTCAACAATTTACAGTTTTACCAAGTTCCTGGGGGCACCGAGAAGTTCGGGCACGTGCCCAGGGTCACACAGCTGGTATTTACACAGATAATATATCCAGGTCTTTCTGATCCCTAGACTGGCTCTATATTCACACTGCCTCTCAGGATTTCGGAATACAGTCTTTAATAGTCCAAATTTTAGGATTTTTGTTTATTTCCATACTGATTAGGTCACCATTGAACACAATGGAAATTTTGTTAGAATGAACAATAAGAACTTGTCTTCTATAGAAGGTTGTCACGGACACAATCACATTCACATTCTGTCTTGCTTTGTGGTGCTCTGGGCTCTGGTTTCCCTTGGTGCTCATCTATCCCACTCCCATCCCCCAGACTGTCTATTTTCCTATGCCAAGAGTCTTACTTAGAACCATGCCATTCCAACGTACTATAGCTGAGCAGGCTCTTTCACTACTGTCCCTAGAATATTGGAATTGGGGAAAAGGTAGAGCACTAAGACCCACCATGGACTCAATTTAATTGACTAGCTGCACAGGTGTAGGGTACTGGACAGCCTTTACGAATCACCTTAACTCTACTTTTTTTTTTTTT
>CM053627.1:126608504-126623952 GCA_028646595.1 Phalanger gymnotis | reverse complement strand
CCCCACAGAAGGGTATAGCTACTTGATTCTTCCCAAAATATCATGTAACTTTTAAGTTTAGCAGAACTCAATCAGCATTTATTAAGTGTCTGTTCTATACCAGGCCCCTTGCTAGGCAGAGAGAATACAAAGACAAAAATGAAATTGTCTTTATTGTGGGCTCTCCAGTCAAGAAGGCTCATCAGCTTCTGGGGCCAGAAGAATAAAGAACTTGACTTCTCTGGAGCTAAAAGGAAAATTTTTCTCTGCATGTTCCTTTCAGACCACTAGAGGGCGCTACAAAGTCCTAACACTACTGCTTTGGGCCTAAAGTCGAGTTTGGCTTTATTTCAAGTAAAAGGGTTTGAGGAGACTTGACAATCAAATTGTGTCTGTACAGGAAAAATTGAATAAAATACTAGATAATTGTCCGGTTAATTCTTTATATCTAGGCCAAGAGTCTAGATAGTATAATTAACAAGAAAACCCCCACTTAACAGTATTAAATAACCACAATTATGTGAAATAATTATCTCTTTGCTTGTCTATACTGACTATATAGATAGGTTTATACCTATTTGGCTTATATACCTATATCTGGCTTATGCCAGAAATACTTCTATTATCCTGTAAAGTCAAATTTATAGGTCTCCACTTTTCATGAAATTTAAAAGAGTAAATCCTGGCTTGAGAAGAAACATCCTATGCATGTTAAAAAAAAATGCTTCCAGCTTTTTCTATCCATGCCTCACTGCTGTGAGAGGCCACATAATAGGCAAAAAATGCTGGAAAACAAGACAAAACAAAACAAAAATTAGTCTCAACCGGACAAATCACAATTCACATCTTCTTTAAGAATTCTATCTAGGAAGAGCAAAACCAACTGGTAGAAGGGTCTTCAGAGCACCCTCTGGTGGTCTGAAAACCACTTGCAGTCAGAAATACTAAAGACAACACTGAGATGTGATCCTTACTTGAGGTTTTCCGTACTTCCCTCATAAACTCTTCCCCTTCCATCACGTGAGAATCTAAATATTCCGTGTATTTGAATCAGCAAAATAAGAATGATAAACTCTCAGATGTGGAAGAGACTGTAGAAGAAATATGTGAAACATGAATCTCCTCTACCTTACCTCTGACAAGTGGTCCCAAACCCACTTGCATACTTGAAATGGGGAAAACTCATTATCTGATTGAGCTGTCCTTTCCATTTTTGGACAGCTCTAATTGTTAGGAAGTTTCCCCCTACATCAAACCAAAGTTTATTTCTCTTCATCTTCAACCTGTTATTTCCAGTTCTTGTCTCTGAAGTTTAAACAGGACAAGTCCAATCTCTCGTTTAAGTGCAGTCTCTCAAATACTTGAATAAAGCTATTCTGTCCCATCTATCTAATCTTCTTCAAGATAATATTTCCAGTTCTCTCAACTGGACTCTATATGGATATCTTCATTCCTCTCCACTTCTTCTATCATGTCCCAGAAATTCTTTTGCTGCTGAAGCTCACTCCAGTCCTGGAATTCATGCCTCGGAAGCACCCTCGGCCCCTTTCTCTGTTTGGATGGCTCCTCTAGTATCTCTATTTTTTTTTTTGGAAGGAAGAAGAGAAGGTAATTGGGGTTAAGTGACTTGCCCAAGATCACATAGCTAGTAAGTATGTCAAGTGGCTGAGGCCAGATTTGAACTCAGGGGAGAGCGATACTTTCAACTCTGTGGAAACAAAACTGCTTCCACTATTTCTTACAATGAGGAAACAGGAGAGAAGCCTGTATCACAAAATAATAATTAATTATTAATATAGCAGCATAATAATTTCTCTCACTTGCCCAGAGTCAAACAGCTAGTAAGTATCTGAGGCCTAAACATAATAATCCAAATTTAGACTTAGTAAAGTGGACATAATGTGGAAGTTTCATCTGTTGAAGAGTATCTAACATTGAAAACACATATCTTATGGCCAGAGCAAACCTATACCTTTACTATCACTGTCAAAAGACATCAAGAGTTTAAAAGTTTACTCAAAAGGCTATCGCATTTCTTGCCTTCTCAATAGGTAGTGAAGTGGGTAGAAGGAAGTAGAGAATTTGGAAATGAAAACAAAAGTTAAAAAAAGTTTAAGGCTGTATAAGAAAAATGTGAGTTTGCGGGATTCAACACATGTAAACTATGGTAAGCCAAAGGGATCATAGATTTAATCGGAGCAGGAAAGAATCTTAGTTACCCGGAAGTCAAAATCCTTCATTTTACCAATGATGTCTAGAGGTCTAAGAGTGGTTGAGTGATTTTGCCAAGACTATACACTGTTCTAGTCTGGGCCTGCTTCAGATAAATCCCCGCTGTAGTTCTTGTACGTGTGATTTTGGGACAAAGTTATATATTCATACGTCATTCTACAGTTAACAAAAGGAGAAGGAGATTTACCAAGGATTACATGAAGAACACTTTGAATTGATTCAGCTGAGTTCCCTGGTCCATTATGATCCATTAGCTAAGCATCAGAAAGCCCCTGGAAATACTCAAGGCAGGTTTGTACTCAAACAAGCCAGGAGTGATACCAACAGCTTGAGCTTTTAGTCTTTGGAACCAGTCAAGTCTCTAGGCTGGTATAAAATCTTTTAAGGAAAAGCTAGCCTAACTTGCACGGGGTCAGCGGTTAAGTAAGGTTGCTCCTACCACGTATAGGAGGTAAGTAGCTGAGCCAGGATTTGTCAAGCTTTTGACATTTAGGTGGCATCCACATAGCACTAAATAAATAAGATATTTGGTCATTTGTGGCAATTTTGTCAGTGGAGATAGCTAGGTATGATGGTGTATAGGCTCTGCAAACCGCCTTGAAGTCTCCTTGAATCTTCCCATTTGATCTGGCATTCACCTGGGGCAATAATCCTTCCATTATCTGCTAGGCCCAAATCTGTTACCCTTAACTTAGTCTAACCCTCCCTTGTCTGTTATCTCTATGTAGACTTCAACTACTTGGCACCCTTAATTCCATTCTCTTGGTTCCTGGAGTCTGAGTCTAGTCACCCCAGACCCGTCAAGATCTTCCTTAGACTCCTCCTCAAGACCCTCCCTAAACCTCTCCTCCCATCACCCTGTATTACTTGACCACCCCCAATCCCTACCAGTCTTTCTGTATTTAAGATCTATCTTGCCTCCATGAAGGAGGTCAGATTCAATCTAACCCAGATTCAATCTGGCCTGCTGGCATTAGCAATACAAACGCTCATTCTCCTTAAGAGTCTGGTGAATATTTAAAAAACTTTGTTTTACTTTTGTTGAAAGAAGGCTTGGATCAAATTCATTTGGGCAGGACCTGGTATTTTGGTATTTTGGGGTGTCAAGCACCTCTAAACCTCAACAGTAAAATACTTTGAATCTAAACAAAAACACTGCAAAGAATTAATATTTTAGTTTTCTCCATCAATAAAATTCTAGGTGGGCCTTACATAGCAAGCCAACAGGGTTCTATTCCTCTGGTATGACTTTGGGAAAAGAAGGTTTCTTTGCTACTAAGAAGTGAAATCCCTTTAACAAGAGAAGAAGCTTCTCATTTGCCAGTGATACTGACTCCCTGGCTGCTGTGCAAACCAGACACTTCATCTCTTGGGCAGGCTCTAGTCATTCTCTGGCTGTCCCTCATGCCTGGAACCTTCTCCCTTCTCTATTCCAACTATTGACTTCCCTGGCTTCTTTTAATCCCAACTTAAATCTCACCTTCTACCGGAAGCCTTCCCCAACTCCTCTTAATTCCAGTACCTTCCTTCTGCTAACTATTTCTTATTTATCCAACAATTTGTCCAAGGTCACAAAGGTATAAGTGTCAAAGCCAGAATTCAGATCCATCTCCTCTTATTCATCCTATATAGAGTTTGCTTTTTATATATTTGTTTGTATATGCTCTCCCCTTTTAGATTGTAGGTTTCTTGAGGGCAGGGACTGTCTTTTGCCTCTTTTTGTATCCCTAGTGCTTAGCACAGTGTGTAATATTAATTACAGTGGGACTTTTTTGCTGTTTTAGAATGCTGAATTAATTAAGTGATTTTGATTAAGTCTTACTAGGTGCTAAGCCCCAGACTCACACCCTTTTGCTGATTGGGTATGAATGCATGAATCCTTCAGGCCCTGAGCAGGGTATAAAAACCCAAAGGTTAATATTTTGTCTGGGGCTCTCACTCATTGGAAGAGTGTTGGTGTGGAGACTCTGGGTAGCCGTTAAGGAGCCTCCCTTCACCCCCTTGAAGAAACCCAGATATTTTGTTTGGGGGGCTCTCAGTCACTGGAAGAGTGGCGTGGGACTCTGAGCAAGCCCTTGTAACTCCCTGGCTTTGCTAACCCAGACCCACTGGTTCTTCAGTAACTGAATTGTGATTTGGTCTGTTTATGTTGTCTCTGTTAGTAATTTGTTTGTGTTTGCTCTGAAGTTCAGGGTGGTGGCTTTTCCTCCTGAACTAAGTGAATGATATTTGCATGTTGGATTAAAGTGAGATAGTTAACCCCTTAAAGTTACTTTCCTTAGTAAAGCAGATCAAAAGAACCCATGTTAGCAGCCCTTCTGTATGCTGGTGTTATTGGTCTTATACAGCCACAGTAGCTGCTAGCAAGATTGTTGCTACATGGTGCGAGCATTTAATAAATGTTTAATGATTGGGTAATAGCTAGCATTTATGTAATACTATGTACCAGGCACTGTGCTAAGATCTTTGTAAATATTATCTCATTTGATGCTGATCCTTACAACAGCTCTATAAGCTGTTATTTCCATTTTATAGATGATGAAACTGAAGGAAAAAGAGGTTAAGGAACTGTGATCACACAACTAGTAATATCTGAGGTTGGATTTAAACTCAGGTCTTGACAACTCCTAGCCTAGAGATGAGATTTGAAAACAAAAGTACCAGAAGGAATAAATCCCTTTACTTCAAATTATGACAAGAGACTGTAGGCTCTGACAGTGGAGTAAGTAGAGAGGGACCCAAGGAAAGTGGGTAATTGACTAAGTGGGTAGGTACCACCAAAATTGGGGTAGAGTGAGGAGAGGTGACAGAAAAGGGAATTTTAGGATCATTGATGACAAACTTTATTAACTCTATAGTTTTGCCTATGACTGATCCTGATCAAATTAATAGGCTAATTAACAAGATCAAAATAACAGACTAATTGCAAGAGTTCTATTTATTTCATGCTACATAGGCACAAGCTCAGGACACAGACCCACAGTATCGTCTTCCGTATGGGACATCACAGCAGCTAGGTGGTGCAGTAGATAAAGTGTCAGGCCTGAAGTCAGGAAGACTTATCTTCATGATTTCAGATTTGGTCTCCCAATGTGTACTAGCTGTGTGACCCTCAGCAAGTCACTTAACTTTGCCTCAGTTCCTCATCTATAAAGTGAGGTGGAAAAGGAAATAGCAAGCAACTCCACTGTCTTTGCCAAGTAAACCCAAAATAGATGACATAGTGAGAATTGAGATTACCTCACTTGGACCTCCCCTTCCAGAAAACTCTCTTAACCACAGACTTGTCACAAAACAAATGTTCTCAGGTGATAAGAGCTGTTGCTACAATAGTTTAATTTGACAAGATTTTACTTTTTTAGGTTAATGAAGTTCTCTGGAAAGTGGGTGATGGGTGAGGTTACAAAGGGGAAGACAAAAGCTTGACCTTTAGGTAAATTTCTCTGGGAATGTTAGGTGAAGCTTACTAGGGTAAGGAACAATGAAAGGAAATATTAAATCTAGCTTGATAAAGTCTTAGCAAAATAGAATTAAAGTCAATTTTCAATTTTAAAAACTCAAAAACCCCAGATCCTTGAACACTGTATATTGAATTACTGTTGTTGTTCGGTCGTTTCAGTTGTGTTGGACACTTCTTGTCCCCATTTAGTTTGCTCTTTTTGGCAGGATGGGAGGCAAAGATACTAGAGAGGTTTGCCATTTCCTTCTCTGGCTCATTTTATAGAGGAGGCAACTGAGGCAAATAGAGTTAAGTGACTTGCCAGGGGTCATACAGCTAGGAAGTGTCTGAAGCTGGATTTGAACTCTTCCTGACTCTAGGCTTGGCACTCTTTATCATTATCTATGTTGTATTGTATTTTTTATCTATTTTGTTAAATAGTTCCTAAACACACTCTGGAGTCTGGGCCCTGAGTGTGACATCTCCATTGGAGAATTCTTTTGTGGGGCAAAGATTGGAGAAGATGGCCCTTGAGGTTCTTTCCAAATCTGAAATTCTTTGAGTTTGCTGGGGCAGTAGGGGAGTCTTGGATAGTTTAGCATGTCAAGAGTCATCCTGTAAATCTTAAGGGATCCAGCTGGATCACTAAGAGAGTTGACATAACTGGTGTTGGTCTTGCAGCTTTAGATTCAGCCTCAATGTGTGTTTTTAAAAATGCATTAGATATGATTAACATTATTAACATGTCTAATGACAGGAAGGATTGATGGGGATGGGCTCTGAACTCCCAAAAGGAAAAGATCATGTCTTTGGGATCTGGACCCCAAAAAGGAAAAGCCCCTGGACTTTCCCAGGTGGCCCAGGTCCCTGGCATTTGCTGGGCAATCAGCCCTTCCCAGTTAATTAACTGTCCTTTCATTGTCTGCACCTGGCCCCACCCCTTAATTCTATGTCGACCCCTTCTCTGTTCCCACAGTTTTCTGTACAAAAGATCTATCTTGCCTCCACAGAAGTGCTCAGATTCACTCTGGCCCACTTGTCACAAATGCTCAGATTCCTTAAGAGTCTGGCCAATATGGTGGATTTTTAGAATCACACCCACCTTCTATCAGTGTTCTAATAAACCTTGTCTTTAGATGAAAGAAGGCTCAGGTCAAATACATTCAGATAGGACTTACATGTCACTATTTCAGGGTCCCCTAAATCTCAACAGAATGATTAGACTAGAGGTCAAGAGACCTGGGTTCTAGTCTTAGCTTTACCATTCACTGTGATCTTGGGTAAACCCCTTCACCTTTTTAAGACTCAGTTTCCTGCTCTATATAACTAAGAATTGAGACTCGATTAATTCTAAGAAGCCTTCAGCTCTGACATCTGGCAATCTGATGATTCTCTTGCAAGGTTACTCCAAAGGCAGCATAAAAACAAAGCTGTTGATTTACAAACTGTAGTTTGTTCCTGTCTTTTGACAAATGCAGTTCGACTGAATTATTCAAGATGAGGCTATACAGCTTTGGTTGTGAAACTGCCTGCTGTAAGAATCACAAAGCAATGGCACTCTCCTAATGTGGGAGCTTCGGGCAGCTCCCTTATGTTTCATCTTGGCTGAGAAGTGAGATGGCTGCTAGACTGCTTGTATGTGTGAAAATTATTGGATTTTCTGCTTAACCAAATGAAAATTGAAGAATATTTATTGAATATCGGTCTATGAATCTGTAACTATTAAAAATATTCTTGAGTATATCAGGCTGTAAAATCAAGCATTCATTTATTTATTGATTTATTAATTTTTAATGAATACCTACAATATATTAATTTGATAATTATAATAATGGCTAGCACATAGTTCTTTGAGGCTTTGCATAAAGAACATGTTACCTAATGAGAGAAATGGTTATTAAATAACAAATTACTTGGGGAGATCCCTGACCTTTCCCAAAATTTTACCCCACCTAGACTCTCTTGGTGGACTTGTTGCCTCACCCAACTAGAAAACCTTATGAAGAATTTAATCTTAGGTGAATTCTGGCCCATTGTGTTCAGCTCCACATGTTTGGGAAGAGGTTGTAGATCCTTTGTCTAGATGGCCTAAGGCTGGGGGTAATTTGGAAGTAAATGACAGGATCAAAGTCACATTCTCCCAGCTCCTCATTGGAATAGGTCCACCTGTCATTATAATATTCATTCTCATTTGTTAACCAATCAGAGTCAATTGCCACCCTCCAGAACACTCATTCTTCCCAGGGCATATAAGCATTAAGTGGGTTCCATGAGGGGGTTTTTGGCATTCAAGAGTGTCACTGAACCCTTTTATTAATTATATGCTAGCATGATTCATAAAATTATTAATTACCCAGAAACTATGTCTCTTGAACTTTTTGTACCTTACATTCATTTGATTTTCAAAACAACCTTTTAAGATAGATGCTTTTATTATCTCCATCTTACATATGAGGAAACTGAGGCAGAAACTATGAATTGCCCAGGGCCACACAGTTAATAGGAGTCTGAGGCAGGGTTTGCACTAAGGTTTTCTGGATTCTAAGACCAACATTCTATCCACCGTGCCAACCACCTATTCAATAAGAGCAACCACTATTATGTACTATGTATGTATAAAGCAAAAATATCGGACATTTCTAGAATGCCTTAAGATTTATAGAGGGCTTTCCCTTCATGATCTCATTCAATAATCACAACAACCCCCATGATGAGCGCTCTAGATACTATCACACCTGTATTCTGGATGAGGAAACAGTCAGAAATGTTCAGTGACTTGCCCATGATTACATGGGCACACAACTGGTAGGTATAAGAAGCCAGATTCAAACTGGATTCTAAGTCCAGCAATCTTTTCACTATATCACACTGTATATACTGTGCTAGACCTGTGGGGAGGAGAATGATGCAAAGATGTATGAGACAGTTTTTGCCTCACAGTCTCCATACCTCAAAATCTATGCAAAATGTGTTGCATATATCCCATAAAAAAGAACCCCAAAAGCAAGATTGCTTTTCTTTCTTTCTTTCTTTCTTTCTTTCTTTCTTTCTTTCTTTCTTTCTTTCTTTCTTTCTTTCTTTCTTTCTTTCTTTCTTTCTTTCTTTCTTTCTTTCTTTCTTTCTTTTCCTTTTTTCAAGGTTGCTTTTCTTAAGAGTGCTTCCCACACAACAGTGAGAGCAAACAGATGCATTTCACTAACCTTTCAAATGTGGAGATGTAAGAAATGGGAGGAGGAGTTTTGTTTCCACAGAAGTAAAGCTGTACTCCGCCCCGCCCCAGCTTTAGCAGAAACCAGGCCTCAAGGTTGGTCAGGTGAGAGGTCAGAGGCTTGTATGCATGCTTTTTGAGAAGGTAGTCAGGGGAATTAGAGAGACCAAATCGGTTGAACCAGTTCAAGCTTATCTAGGGTCTGGTCTTGGTGAAGAGTCCAGGCCTACTGATTTGCATAATTTGCATATATTAAAGAGGGAAGGTAGGGAAGGTAAAACAATGTAGATTAATCTTAAACTAAGACTAGGAAAATCTAATTAACTTCACTTTTGCTTCTGTATTCTTATTATCCTACCTATATAAACTGTATAACCCAGGAAAACTATGTAAAAGGTAAAGAATGTAAACTAACCATAACTCCAGCAGGAATGGAGGGAATGGTTACTCCCTGCTCCTGCAGCTGCATCAGTGTGAGTGTTCCAGTGTGCACTACACCTGCTCTCTTGAGGAGCATAATAAATACCTTCTTCTGCCCACTCTGGTTCTGAGTTCTTTGGGTGAGAATGGGCAAGTCATATGGACTAAGGTTAAGGAAAGCAATGAGCAGTGGAAGCTTGTCTGGGGCTTACTTCCTGATCCTGCCTTGGGGAGTCCTGTGATCCCCACTGTAGTGTTAAGAGAGCAACCACTTGA
Source organism: Phalanger gymnotis (assembly GCA_028646595.1). Taxonomy (NCBI): domain Eukaryota; kingdom Metazoa; phylum Chordata; class Mammalia; order Diprotodontia; family Phalangeridae; genus Phalanger; species Phalanger gymnotis. Next base: position 126,614,398 of record CM053627.1, on the reverse strand, counting down.
GATTTCCCTGGGGAACCCTGTGGTCTGCACAGCCTTCTTAAGGGGACATCACTTAAGACTTCCAACCCTGTCTCTGGAACCTTGTGATCTTACCGCCATTCTAAGGGGCCATCACTTAGGTCCTCCTTAGGGTCTGACCCCTAGGAGGCCCTGGGATCCCCACAGATTGGTCTTCCTTGGAGAGTCCTGTGGTCTGCACAGCCTTCCTTAGGGATTATCACAGGGTTCTTCCTCAGGACTTTGGCCCTGCCTAGGAAGTCCAGTGATCCCCAAAACCGTGTTTCTCCCAGAGATACACTTTGTGTTCTAGAAAGAGGCAGGAAGCATCTGTTAGGGACACTCTAAAATTGTAGAGATCCCCACCTTAAGTACTTTAAAATCTACATTTTTGTTTGTTTTCTGCAGTGATGCAGGAGCTCCATTGTTTAGTCTCTAGCAAAGGTAATTCTAATAGCATACAAAAAATTCACAGATGTTCACACCCTTCTTTGTGAAGAGAACTTTGGGTGGTGGGGAAGACTTTTTTTAAGTTTAATTTCATTTTTTTATATGAACAAAAATCTATTTTCTCTCTGTCCTACTCTCCCCTCACTGGAAAACAAAGTAATAGTGGGGGATACTTTAGAGGTAATGTATAGGCTTACACAATTTTCCCTAAGCACAGGACAATGGGATCTGTGCCCAGTCACAGGGCCAATGGGCTGAGCCCATTCTACCAAAACAGAGATTGCAAAGTAAAAGGATCACTCATAGTTCCTGATTGCTAGAAGACTTTTTCTCCACTTGTACGATATTCATGCCCCTTAAGCATGTTATATCTTTCTTACTAGGGTCCTTGTGGAACCCTGAATCTCCTTTTCTTAATGACATCCACTCCATTCTCAGATCCCTGTTGCATACATTGCTGGAGCCACTGCTGTTCTATTGGCACCACTAGGATGATGATGGAAAAGGCCAGATCCTCTGAACCTTTAAAAAAGCCCTCAAGATCCTCTTATAGCCAAGATGGGGAGGGAGAGTCAGGAGGACACTCTCTAATACAACCACATAACAAGCCTTGAATTGCGGGGTTCTCATATTTCTGAGGTGTAAATGCTCACGCTGAACATTTAACGATAGGCTCCAGAGCTGGTGGGAACAGGTTTCAGCACATCCCAGTACAGTCTTCTTCATGTCTAGTGAACAATCAGGATGTATTCTCACTTAATAAATGTATCAGGGCTATCCCAGTACGGTGGGATCCTATGCTTACAGAGGTATATTGCCAGCTCCATCCAAGTAGGGCTGTCCCTGCACAGTTAATTCTAGGCTGTTGACAGGCCTATGTAAATCACACTATGGACTCCTTCCCATTTTACACCTTTTAAAAGGACGAACAGCTTTGAAGAGGAAAAAGAAGTCGCAAATGAGAAAGCTTTCTGAATTTGGATGGAACGATGAAGTGCTAGTGCGTGGCTAACAGACTCAAATCTTTTTTTAATGCCAGGGACCTGAGTTATCTCCTCCCTGGGAATCATTGCACCATAGCTCCCCCTATTGTAGATATATGATATTTCCCAAAGTTCAAGCCAAGGCACTTGTCCCTAGTATCCCGTGTCCTCAAAGGATGCCTGGGCTTTAAGAGGAGACAGAGATGTGCTCTCTGGGGTCAGAACTCCTTTAAGCTCATTGGCCCAGGTAATACTCCAAGGTCATTACGGAAATAAAATGTGTCCATAAGGGAGAATTAGGCTGGTGATTTTTTTTTTCCTGAATGAAATTCAGGATTAGTCATTCCAATGGTCTAACACTTTAAAGAATTTTATTTCAAAAATGATCCCTTCCTATTAACTCAGTGAAGTCCCCTAGAAAGTCAGAAAAGATCAAAGCTGCTGATTTGTTTTCTTCTAATTAACTAATTCCGAACTCTAAAAGCTATTTCCTTTTGAATGGGGCAAAGATTCCTTGCAGGCTAATTGGAAGTCCTAGATTTTGCATAAAAGCTCCAAGTGATTGTCAAGGATTCTTTTGTGGGATAGAAACTAGAGGCCTCGTGTCATGTAATAATAGTGAATGACCTGCTGTGACTAGGAGGGGAGATCTATTCATCTGGCTCATAATTAAGCAATAATATTATCCGTAGTGGGAGAACCTCAGCATTGGTTCCTCCAATTTAAGGTTTGCTTTGGAACATCAATTTCATTGATCCAATAAACTTGTTGATAAAAACATTCCTCCTCATCAAAGTGTCTCCATCCTAGTCTTGTCTCCTGCTGTCTTTTCATCTCTGGGTATTTGAGGGTGGAAATTACAAGAAATCCAAATAACCTAAGGCAGTTTCTCTCAAATTGGAGAGGAAGAAGGAAAAGTTTGGTCAGGGGATTAGTCTCAAATACCTTCTCTAAGAATGGGTCCCAAGGTCTGTGCATACTTGACTTTTTTTTCCTTTCTGTCTTCCTATCTTCTCCTTCTCTTCTTCAATGGGAGCACAGATAGTATAATGGAGAGTCTGGCACAATGGGAGTGTTTGGGGCTTCTTAATGAGCTCCCCAGGCCCCCCAAGCCTAGTTGCAGCCCAGTATGCATAATGCATGATCACTGGTAATGTCAGTGGAGTTTTAGAGAAATAACAATTGTTTGGTTACACTAGCAGCAAGGCTCATAAGCATAACAACTTCTACTCAAATGATGACTTCCTCTCTCTCCTTTTCCTTGATTTATGAATCCCCATTCCTTTTCTCACCTCATCCTCTACTATCATAGACATCATCCCATTGCCCTCCCTATCACTGCCTCTTCTCTGCTGGATGAACAAAGGGACAATGCTAACATCACTCTTTTCTTAATAGCATGGGTATCTGGGCTTTGCATGAGTATGAATGTATTTATATGAGTGGGCCACATGGCTAAAATGGGGAACAACTGATGAATAGTCCACAGGTTCCATTGGCATCCATACAATCCTGTATTAGGACACCTTGAAAAAAGTTCTTGAGCATTTTGGTTGGATCCCCTGTGCCACTAGTCAGCAGAATAATGGGAAGATGTGATTTTTAAGCTTGGAGCACTTGCACAAGGCTTTCTGATGGGGACACAGTCTCTGGGAACCACCTTGAACTCTCCTTGAATCTTCCCACTTGATCTGGCCTTGGCCTGCAGCTATAACCTTACATTATCCTTGAGCCCAAATCTCTACCTACCCTTGCCCTTTATTGTCCAGCTACTTGCTTGATACTATCAATATCCATGGCTTCAGCTACTTCCCACCCTTAATCCCATTCTCTTGGTTCCTGGAATCTGACCTCATCCAGGTCCCATCAAGCTCCTTCTTAGACTCCTCCTCAAGACCCTCCCTAAACCCCTCCTCTAGTCACCCCAGACCACACCTCAATCCGTCCCACAATCTTTGTGTATATAATCTCCATCTTGCCTCCATGAAGGCGCTTAGATTGAATCTGGCCTGCTTACTGAAAACAAGTGTCACAAAGGGTGGGATTTCTTAAGACACCCCATTATGGTGAATCCCTAATAAACTTCGTCTTTTCCTTTGGCTGAGAAGGCTTGAGTCGAATTCTTTTGGCAGGACCTGGTGTGTCGGTATTTTGGGGTCTCGAGCACCCCAAAAAACCTATGGTTCCCCAACCTCTTCATTTTTCTTGACCTCTTAATTTCCTCTTGGTGAAGAAAGTGATGACTAAAAACTGCGTGCCTACACGAAGGTCAGAGCTGTGGAAAGAGCGCGGAAGAGGAGAACTATTTTTCTTCCTTACTGTTTTGAGTGATAGGTTCCAAACTCTAGAGAGAGAAAAGATAACAAAAAGAAAACAGGAAAAGTTGACACCTCAAGGATCTAACTTCCAGTTTGCCTCCCAAATACTCTGGGAAATTTCCCCTTGGGTGCTATACAGGATTTTCTTTCTTGGTTGAGCTGAGAGATCTTGCTCCCAGTAGAAAGACTTATTCACTCTGTATATTGTCTGCTATATTCTGATCTGTATAATTTCTCTATTTACTCTCTGCTTGATTAAATGAATTTACTTACTATTCACTATTTGTGATGGTCTTTTGTTTAACTGGTATTTTGTGGGAAGATACAAGCTTGGGACATCCCTTATTCTTTAAGGGATAATTATCACAAAATGCCTTGAACCTAAGGAAAAATTCATTTATCCTAGACTAGTAATATTAAGGGAGGTGATAGATACAATCCTAGTCTGGTGTCCTTTCTGAGGAGAACAGAGTAGCTAACCTTGTGGTACCTGTTCCTTCTCTCATCCAGTCAAAAATCAAAGTATCCCTTGGAAAGTGGTGGGAAAGATTTCCAAGATATTTTATCTATGCCCTGCCTATGATCCACACTTAAACAAGTCCTGTGGATATGTAAATAACCTATATGAGCAGCAAACACCTTACACATCTATGTATAGATATATGTGTTTAATATGTATATTTTGTATATAAACAAGCTTACTGAATCAGGATTATTTATTCTTATTTTTATCTCCAGTGCCTAGCACAGTGCCTGGTGCATAGTAGGTTTGTTAATTGATTGATATGTGTGCATATGAAGGCAATATGAGGTATTGGTACATGTATGATCCAGTTTGGCTGAACATAGAGTGAACATACTTGATGACTATGAGAAATGCATTCATGCCCCCAATCTGCTTTTTGTGGCTTAACCTGAGTAGGGAGTTCACTTCCCCAAGTGGTCCCTCCCTGGACTAGCCTGAGACATGGCTGCTGTCCAACATGTATTTCCAGTACATTAGATTTAATTGCTCCTTGTGGTATTAGAACTTTTTTTTAGGTCATTTAAGTGTTTCCTAAAAGGAAATGGCTAGTAAAGGAAAAGCTAAATGAGAAGGGAGTAAACGGTCATCTCTGTTTCTGTTTTTTATGGCCTGATGCCTGCCCAGAGTATGGACCAACTGGTTCGAAAATCCCAAAGGTGATGTGAGCAGACCTGGGAGCATCTGCTGGCTCAGCTGCCACCTTCTAATCTTTCAGGCTTTCTTGAAAACCTCTATCCCAGCACAGAGAATGGGAGATAAACAGTGTGTTTGGAGACATCTCTTCCCCAAGCCCAGACCACTTGTGATAATGCCATAAATTACTCAAAATAGCTGTCTAGATAACTTTAATTAGCTCCATTCTTCTGACATCAGTACTATCCTAAAATATATTAACAAGCTCAGGAATACTGTTTAAATTATTACCCAGAGTGATGTCAGGTCAAGAGAAATCACAGGGCCATAGATTTAGATCTGGAAGGGTCCTTAGAGGCCATTACATCCAACTCTCTCATTTTACAGATGAGGAAACTGAGGCACAGAGGGGATTAAGCAACTTGTTCAGGGTCACACAGCCAGTATGTGTCTGAGATACTTGAATCCAAGTCTTTCCAACTTGAAATATGTAGCTCTACTACTCTGAGATCCTTTTCAAAAGTGAGTCTTTATGTACGAGCAAAAGGTATCACCCACCTGACCAGCCTTTAATTTCTTCAGAAAATGGAATCTGATGTTTGGCATCAGTTAAGTATGAGAAGAAAGGTGTTTTTGTTGTTTCCCATTTTGCCCAGACATTGGGCCTAAAGGGCTATTGTGGCTTCATGTTAATAAAGATTGTAAATGCATGGGTAGTGCTTAATAAGTCCCAGCACCAAGACAGGCAAAATGGCTTTTGGCAGGGAATCTTATATAAATTCTACCAAGAAGAAAGGGTAGCTATTAGGATTTGAGTAACCATTTATTCCCAACTGGACTATTATTATTATTGATTTGTCTGTGGCCAGTTCAGCAGGGACCTGAAGAGCTGCATCTGTTTAAATTCAGTGAAAGACTTAAAAATAATTTGCCTCATTGATTCGATTTATTCAGGGGGCCGGTGGGTACTGGTCTAAGACAAAAGGG
>CM053627.1:126584447-126608004 GCA_028646595.1 Phalanger gymnotis | reverse complement strand
GAAGTTTCTAGTAGAGTATCCTAGGGATTTGGACCATTCATATCCAAATATTTATTTGGATAAAAATGTATTTAATTTACTTGGATAAATAAATATCCATATCAATGACTTAGATCATCAAATTTACAAATAGCACATTTCTGAGAAAAATTGCTAACACACTGGATGAGAGTTAGCATCTAGAAAGATATTGAGAGGCTAGAGCATTAGGCAGAATCTAAGAAGATGAAAGAAAGTTAATAGGAATAACACATACACTTGGATAGATAAAAAAAGCTCATAAGTTCAAGATGAGAAAGGTGGTTAAACAGCAGTATTGAAAAAAAGGTCAGGGGTTTTTAGTGGACTGCAAAGTCTCTATGAGTCCGCTCTTTGATGAGGCAGACAAAAAAAGCTAATGCTATTTTGAACTTCGTTAACAAAGGCATAGCTTACAGGAATAAGAAGCTGATAGCCCCAGGCTCTGTCCTCCCTAGACCTCATCTGGAGTGTCTTGTTCAATTCTGCATGGCACAGTTTAAAGACAATGGTAAGCTGGAGAATGCCCAGAGAAGGCCAACCAGGTTGGTAAAGGGACTTCATTCCACATCAGTTGAAGGAAATGGGGATGTTTAGACTGGAGAAAAGAAGACCTAGGAGGAACTGGGTAGAGATGAGTGGTAATATGATCCCTGTCAAAATATTTAGAGGAGCATCAGGAGAAAGGAAAATTTGACTTGTTCCATTTGTCCCCAGGAAAGGAGCCAAGAGCAATAAGTAGAAGTCGCAGGGACAGATTTAGACTTGATGTCAGAAGAAACTTTCTAACAAGTAGAGCCGTCCAAAGTTTAACGGATAATCGAGAGGCGATGGGAGACCCTCCTTGAAAGGCTTTAATCAGAAGGCTGGATGCCTGCTTGTTATGGATGGGACTCCTTTTGGGTATCATAGGCCCGGTGGATAGAGTGCCAGGCCTGGAGTCAGGAAGACATATCTTCACGAGTTCAAATCTGGCCTCAGACACTTACTAGCTGTGTGGGTCTGGGCAACTCACTTAACCCTATTTGCCTCAGTTTCCACATCTGTAAAATGAGCCGGAGAAGGAAATGGTAAACCACTCCATTATCTTTGCCAAGAAAACCAAATGGGATCATGAAGAGTTGGAAACGACTGAAAGAACTCAACAACAAATGGCTTGATTGACACTGAGGTCCATTCCAATTTACAAATCCTGTGATTCTATGACTGGAGGGCAGAAGTTGCATGGCCTAGTGACTGCAGAAGAAAAATTGGCAGGCCTCGTTCCATGCTAGTCCTCTTTTTGGCTTTTCCAAGCAGAATTGGGAGAGGAGCATAACTCCTTCTACATTGTGTCTAACTATGCCCAGTTTAAAACAGCTCTGTCCCCTTTCACTTTGTGGATTGTTCCTGGGAAGGAAATGAGTCTCATCTGTCATAAGTAAGGCCTTCTGACAAAGTGCTCATGTTTACAGGACAAAAGAATCAAATTCGCTCCACATGATTCTGAAATCTTTATTGGGACTAAACCACTGTTTGGATTTTGTTGTAGTATGTTCTTTCTGGTCTCTGACATTTATTTACTTAGTTATTTTACCATATTAGGTCTCATATATAAAGGGCTCAATTTTCCTCTAACAGCCCATACTCTCTTAGTTCACGTTTGTTGCTGGGATGAAAGGAAGTACTTGCAAGCCATTGAAAAGTTAACATGAGGAGGTTTACTTTGCCTTAATCCTGTTAAGGACATGCAACAAGGACATAGGGGCTTCTCTAAACACACTCTCCTGGTCCCCCTTTGTCTTCAAATGGAACTGCATCTGGATATCAGGGCAGGATGTGGTGAAGGACATAACGACTTGCATCATCTGACGAAATTCACCAAATCAGAGGGGCCCTGACTGCCCTTGATTGGGACTACTTATGCTTTTGTTGTTGTTCAGTCATTAAAGTCATGCCCAACTCTTCAAGACCCCATTTGGGGTTTTCTTGGCAAAGATACTGGAGTGGTTTGCCATTTCCTTCTCCAGATCATTTTACAGATGAGGGACTGAGGCAAACAGGGTTAAGTGCTTTGCTCAGGGTCACACAGCTAGTGTCTGAGGCCAAATTTGAACTCATAAAGATAAGTCTTCCTGACTCCAGGCCTGGCAGACTATCCACCGGGCCTATGATACCCAAAAGGAGTCCCATCCACGACAAGTAGACATCCAGCCTTCTGATTAAAACACTCCCAGGAGGGTCTCCCATAACCTCTCAAGGTTATCATTATACTTTTAGACAGCTCTAATTGTTAGGAAGTGCCACCTAGCTGCCCCTTTTACATTTTTAGGTGACCATAAAGCTGTGTTGGACAAGCTAGGGCCAATCGGTTCTTGGAGACAGTTTTGTCTCTTTTTAAGAAAAACTAATCCGTGTCCAAAGACGGAAGGAGGAGGGACTTTGGCCTATTCCATATTGAGTGGGGTGAAGGAGTTGGACTAGGAAGGGAGGAAAGAAGTTGCATCAAGGAAACAATGGTAAACATTAGTACTATCACAGGATGACACAATGTACCTTCCCAAGAACAGACAGGACACATCTCTATTCCACCTTGAAAGCATCCTGAAGCCAGGACTCATCTAAGTTACCTCTGCTGCTACCACTACAGTGTAGGAAACTTCAGTGGCCAGTCAGAGGTGTGTGTGTGGGTGCAATGTCAGTAGTTCAGAGCTTCAGAATTAGGAAGTTCAATTGTATCAGTTGGGTCACTGAATAGCCAGACCCCCAAAACAGTCATTAATCTTGGCCCTATGCAACTTGGCAAATCCAATAGCCTTTTCTCAAGTCTTTAATATCCTTGGTCTCTCTATAGCTTTTGTCGCTGCCAACTATCTCCTTCTTTCCTCCCTTGGTTTCCTTTGTTCTCCTATCACCTATTTGACCGCTCCTTTTGAAGCATCCTCCTACTCTTACCCATCAAGTCTGTGCCTTCCCTAAATGCTCCACCTTGATCTCTGGTCTCTCTACTTTTGTTATTCTTTGGTGATCTCATCAGTTTCTGTGGATCCCATGTAGTTGACTGACAAATATAAAAATTCAGCCCTCTGCAGAGTTTCAGGTACACATTAGAAATTGTCTGCTGGTCTTTTCTGGGGGCAAAGAACTGTAAATTGAGGGGATGCCCATCAATTGAGGAATGGCCGAACAAATTGTAGCATGTGATTATGATGGAATACTATTGTGCTATAAGAAATGATGAGCAGGATGCTGTCAGAAAAACCTGGAAAGACTCACATGAGCTGTTGCAAAGTGAAATGTACTCTGTACAAAGTAACAGCAATATTGTGAGATGATCAGCTGTGACTGACTTAGCTATTCTCAGAAATGCAATGATCTAAGACAACTCGGAAGGACTTATGATGAAAAATGCTATCCATTTCCAGAGAAAGAATTAATATTGTTTGAATACAGATTGAAATATACTTTTTCTACTTTATCTTTCTTGAGGGGTTTTTTTAAATCCATGTTTTCTTTTACATGACTATTATGGAAATGTTTTCCATGTCTGCACATGTATAACCTATATTGAAATGCCTGCCTTCTCAATGCAGGGGTGGGGAGTGAGGAGGGCGGAAGGGAGAGGCTTTGGAACTCAAAGTTTTAAAAATTAATGTTAAAAATTGTTTTTACATGTAACTGGGGAAAAGTAAAATACTATGTACATCTCATTGTTGCCATCATAAAAATAATTGCCTGCTGGACATCGTCATTTAGATGTTCACTAGACACCATAAAATGGACATAATCCAAAACAAAATTCATTATCTTTTACCAAAATCTATTCCTTCTTTAAACTTCCCTATTTCTGCTGCGAGGACCATCATCCTTCCAATCACCCTGGTTCACAACCTTGGAGCCATCTTTCTCTCTTCTCTCTCAACCTCCATATTAGTTGTCAAATTTTGTGGATTTTACTTCTAAAATATCTTTTGTGTCATCTCCTTCTCTTCATTCACTATTTTAATTCATGTCCTTATTATTTCTCCCTTGGTCTATTACAATATCCTTTAACTTGTCTTTCTACTTTTGGTTTTTCCCTCTCCATCCTTGATGTAGCTGCCAAGTTAATATTTTTTTTAAAAAACATTATTATTACATATATATTTTTTTGCATCACCCTATACTTTCCAGAATATTTCTTACTCTTCCCCTCCAGAGAGCCATTTGTTAAACAAAGAATAAAAAACAGAGGGAAAAACAATTCAGTAAACCTAACCCACACACAGAAAGAGTTTGATGTTATATTCAATGTTCCTTCTCTTTTTTCTTCCTTGGGGCCAAGGTTGGTTATTGTATTTCACAGTATTCACTTTTTATTATTTTGCACTTTTATTTACATTGTTGCAATCATTGCATATATTGTTTCTTGTTTCTGCTTATTCCACTTAGCTGCAGTCTAGGTATTTGAAGGATTGTCACGAAGCAGAACTAGGAACAATGGCAGATTCAAACCTGATATAAAGAAAAACTTCCTAACAAACAGAATTAACCAGGAGTAGGCATAGAATAGGCTCTGGAGGTGCTGGGTACCCCTCACTGGAAGTCTTCAAGGAATAACCAACCAATTGAGCATATTGTAGAAAGGATTCTTGTTCAGATATGGCTTGGATTATGTGGCCAATTTGGTTCCCTCTAATTCCAAGATTCTGAGTCTTTGATATATTCTAGTGGCCATGGTCATTCACATGTTCTCAGGGCTACGCAGCAGGTTCACAGTGGGAAACAGTATCCTAGTGTAGTTCCATTAGAGCCAAAACACATTATCCTGCACCCTACTCTTGTATACCAATGGACTACTTTCATCAGAAGTTTTAGTGGATTTCAGAAAAATCTGGAAGGACTTATATGAACTGATGCTGAATGAAGTGAACAGAACCAGGAGAAAATTGTACACAATAATAGCAACATTGGACAATGACCAACTTTGATAGACTTGGCTCTTCTCAGCAAAACCATAATCTAAGACAATTCCAAAAGACTCATGAAGGAAAGTGCTATCCACGTTTAGAGAAAGAACTATGGAGTTTGAATGCAGATTGAAGCTTACTATTTTATCTTTTTTTTTTCTTTCTCATGTCTTTTCACATTTTTTCTGATTCTTCTTTTACGACATGACTAATGTGGAAATATCTTTAATATGATTGTACCTGTATAGTCTACATCAGATTTCTTGCCCTCATGGAGAGAAGGAAAGGGAAGGGGAAGGGGAAAAAAATTTTGGAATTCAAAATCTTATAAAGGTGAATGTTGAAAACTATCTTTAAATGTAATTGGAAAAAATAAAATAAAACTAAGTGGGGAAAAAATAAAGATGCCAGAATAGCAAAAGAAGAAGGAGGAGGAGGAGGTGGAGGAGGGGGGGGAGGAGGAGGAAGAAGAAGTTTTAGCATAGCCTCCCATCTCCTTGTCAGATGGAGTATTAGGTACTGGATATTCAGCATGGACTTTTTTAAAGCTTCACTTGAGGGAAGAGAGATCATTTAATCAAACAATCTTAACAGAGGCAGCACCTGAGAAAAACTTTGAAGGAAGCTGAAGATATTGGGAAGCAGAGATGAGGGAATATATTCAAACCACAGGAGAAAATCTGAGCAAATGTAGGCAGGTAGAAGCTGGTAGGTTGAGTTCAGGGAACATGGAACTCCTGGAGGAGAATAATGTGAAATGAGACTAACAAGGTAGATTGGAGCTAGACCATGGAAAGACTTAAATGCCAGGTTGATGAGTTTGTATCTTATCCTACAGCCACTGATGGGTGTTGAACAGGGGAGTGACATGTTCAAACCTAGGCCGTGGGAAGATTTTTATTTACAGCTGAGTAGAATGGAGATCAGGGAGATATTTAGAAATGAATAAATGAACAAATAAAAAAACATTAAATGTTTTCTACGTGCAAAGTGCTATGCTAAGCTTTGGGGATATGAGGACAGTCTCTGCTCTCAAGAAGCTCACATTCTCATGTGAGGGCGAAGATGACACATATTTGAGCTTGATATCAAGAGAAACTTCCTAATGTTTAGAGCTGTAATAAAGCAGAATGAGCTGCCTTGAATGAAGTACCTTATCCCCTCCTTGGAGACCTTTAAGCAGATACTGTATACTCACCATTGTGAGGGCCTGAAATAGGGTGATGCAGGACCAGAGGACAGATGTGAGAAATACCTAGACAGAGAATTGTTTAGTTGTTTCAGTCATGTCGAACTCTTGATGACCCCATTTGGGGTTTTCTTGGCAGAGGTACTGGAGTGGTTTGCCATTTCCTTCTCCAACTCATTTTACAGACGAGGAACCTGAGGCAAACAGGGTTAAGTGACTTACCCAGGGTCACACAGCTAGTGAGTATCTGAGGCTATCTTAAAATAGAAATACCAAAATCAATTCAAATACTGAGGTTTGATTGGTCTCTATGGGAGATTTGAAAAAAAAAGTTACTTTTTTGGGTCAATCTAATGATTTCACTGTTACAGAGAACTTGTAGTGAGGAACCCTCCTCTACCAATGTACGTCAGTAACTGCTCTGCAGCCTATAGTCTTAGAAGGTTGCTTGAGACACTGAGAGTTTCAGTGACTGGCCTAGGGTTATGTAGCCAATATGTGACAGAAGCAAGCTGGGAACCTAGGTCTTCCTAACTCTGAGGCCAACACTCTATCCACTACCCCATACCACCTCTTAGAAGAAATCCTTGTTGGTACTAACTTAATTCGGTTTAATAATAATAGCTTTTACACTATTTACACTGTATGCTTTACAACAGGGCTGTCCAAAATATGGCCCGTAAGCCACACGCAGCCCGCAGTGAGATTCTATGGCCTGCCTGTGGGTTTTTTCACGAGTGAACAAATAAAATAATAATTTGCATGGAATGTGTGTTAGATTTTTTAATTCCATCACTAAGAAATAATCTCATTGATGTTAATTTTCTTTGGTGTTTTTAAGCAGTATTATGGATGGAACATATCGCAAGGAATTTTCAATCCATCTTTGGGATGTGTTCCATCTGTCCGATGCAGATTATTCTGTATGCACGTACCTTTATACTGTTGTGTTGTCGCTTTGTTGTTTTTTGTATGCTTTTGCCCTGTTGTATTGATGATGCACATTCCCCCACTTTCTATTAGTGTACTGTATTTTGTATTCTGGGTGCAGCCCTCGAATAATTATTTTATTTTAATGCATCCTTGAGATAACCTAAGGTTGGACAGCCCTGAAGGAAAACATTTACATATCACTTACTATGGGTCAGGCATGGTGCTAAGTGCTTTAAGTTGTTATCTCATTTGATCCTCATAATAATTCTGGGAGTGGGGTTGCCATAATTATCCCCATTTTATAGATGAGGAAACAGACAAATTAAGGTTATGTGACTTTCCCAGGGTCACATAGCTAGTATGTGAGGTTGGATTTTGAACTCAAGTCTTCCTGTCTCCAGGCCTGGTGCTTTATCCATTTCACTATCTGGCTGTTTTATCTTAAAATTTTTAATAGGTCAATTAATATAGCTACACTTGGTCTAGATTGAATTGACATATTATGGACACATTTAATTCAGTTGAAGTTACAATTTCATCTCTTTTACAACATTCACAAAGCAAATAATGACACCAGGTAAAAAAAACCACCCAAGCAGTTTTTTGTGGATGCCTTCCTCCTCAATAATAGGTCATATTGGGGCAGCTAGGTGGTGCAGTGAGTAGAGCACCAGCCCTGCAGTCAGGAGGTCCTCAGTTCAGGTCCAGCCTCAGGCACTTGATACATTTACTAGCTGTGTGACTGTGGGCAAGCCGCTTAACTCCAATTGCCCTGACTTCTCCCCTCCACAAAACAAACAAACAAAAGTAATAGGTCATGTTGTGCAGATATACAGTTCTTCAATCTTTACAAGTCCTCAGGGAAACTGTCTTCATGCAACTGAGCCTCTCTAAGGACTTGCTGTGCTGCTGGCAACAGACCATTTTCCATTCCCTTTGAACGCAACATAAATTGAATACCCTTGAGAGAAGGTGATTACAAAAGTCTTGAGATCTAACAAACCTTCCAAGGTAGTTTTAAGTTACAATTTCTTGGATTCATTAGCAGTTTAATTTCCTTGAGGATGATCAAAAAATCATTGAGAATAAATTTTACATTATTAGATGACCTAAAAATGTTCTGAGCTACCATTTTTATTTTAATTTTGAGCAGGAATGGAAATATGAGGACTAAGATATAGAGGTACCTTTTAAAATATATTTCTTAAGGTAACTGTAAAACTGAAAATTTGAAATAATGTGGTACTTTTATACCAATGATATCTTGACCGCAGAGGGATTTTTTCCTCAATGAGCATAAATTCCAGACATGTCAGAATTAAAGTAAACAAATAGACCTCTTTGAATTTCCCTTTCATATAAGAATTTCTGAGAATTACAGTATGAAGTACTTAGGATTCCCTTTTTACACAAGGGAAAAGAGAAACATGAAGAACAAATTGCCTTAAATGCCACAGTAAGTTATTCCTGACTATCTATGCTCACAGTCATAGAAGTGTGGAGCTGGAAGAGATTATAGTATCGTATGCGTTATAATTGGAAAGGACCTTAGAGATCCCTGAATTTAAGGGTTAGAATGGACCTAAGACCTATTGTTTTTATAATTCAATTTTAATATCAGTTCTGAAGTCTCTTCCACCATTGAGAAGGCAAGAAAAACCAAACTCATATATAAAGTCAAGCAAAACAAATTCCTACATTAGCCATGTCCAAAAAAAAATACGCTTCAGTCTGTATTCTGAGTACATTAGCTCTCTCTCTGGAGGTGGATAGCATGTTTCATCATGAACCTTTTGGAATTAAGGTTACATCCACCTATTCTACTCATATCTGAACAGGAATTCCTTCTATAATATCCTCAAGAAATGGTTATTCCCTTTCTTGGTTGGGTTGGTGTTCAGGAGAATGTCATCATGGGAGTCGACATCTGCCAAATGGATTGGAAAGTATGGATCAAGGAGCCCAAGAGTCAGGACATCTACCTGTGGCTGCTAGTAAAGCTATACTGGTTCCTGGTCCACAGAGTCAACTTTCAATAAGGTTGTGCTGAAAAGGCTAATCACGAGCCAGACCAATTGCCATCCCCTCCCCACCCCTTCCCTCTCCACCTCCCTCCCATCCCTGTTCCAGATGATCAGGAAAATGGGGCTGCTGGGCAGGGAAAACAAGACAGCTGTGGTTGCTGGAACTGTGACACATGATGCGAGAAGCCGGGATGTCACTAAGCTGAAGGTGCGTGCCCTTCATGTTACTAGCAATGCCCATAATCGCATCCCCAAGGCTGGTGGTCACTTTTGACCAGCTGGCCATAAACTCATGCAAGGGCTGGGGCACGGTCCTGCTGTCTGGTCCCTGGGTCACCAGGCATGCAGGCATTTTGGGAAGGCATCCCGCACTCCCCACAGCCACATCAAACCGTATATCTGATCCAAGGGCTGAAAATTTGAATGTGCCAGGGATTGCTGTGCCAGCCGGGGCTATAAAAACTAACCCCCTTCCTCCTTGTTATATTAAAGATTTCTGGATGATGACAACAACAAAACGAAACAAATTTAAAAAAAGTTATAACGGCCTACATTTGAAGACACCAAGTGAAGAGGGGGAACCAACTACCTCCTAAGGCAGACTCATTCAACTTTTGGAGAGTTCTAACGATTAGGAAGTTTTTCTTTCCAGATGAAGTCTGCCTTTGTGTAACTTCTACAGATTTCTCCTTACCTTTGCCTTCTGGGACAAGCAGCAAAAGGTTATTCACTCTTCCTTAAAATAATCCTTTAAATGCTTGATGACACTCATTGTTTCCTTTCTTTTCTCCAAGCTAAAGAACTCCAAGACCCTCAATTGACCGTCATGTGATATGGGCTCTAGTCCCTTTGAAATTCTGGTTATCCTCCAGATCACTGATGTCTTTTCTAAGGTGTGCCATTCAGAACTGAGTAAGATTCTTCAGTTGTAGTCAGACTAGAGCAGAGTACATAAAAAATATTAGTTCCCTTATTCTGGGTACTATGCCTCACTAAAAGGACCAGGTGTGTCAATTGATGTGAATTATTTCTTTGATAATGTTACTACAAGTTCTTCTATCTATGCAAATATGGGTAGCTAGGTGGTACAGTAGATAGAGTGCCACACCTGAAGTCAGGAAGATACTCATCTTTGTGAATTCAAACCTGGCCTTAGACATTTACTAGCTGTGTGACCCTGGGCAAATCACTTAACCCTGTTTGCCTCAGTTTCCCCATCTGTAAAATGAGCTGGAGAAAGAAAAGGCAAAGCACTCAAATATCTTTGCCTAGAAAACCCCAAATGGGGTCATGAAGAGTTAGACATGGCTGAAATGACTAAACAACAAATATACTTTATATATGTATAATTATGAGCAGGTATTATACCACTATCTCTATATTTCTATAAGAAAAATAAGCACAAAAATTTTTATTTCAAAGTAAAAGTATACCTGGTAACATTATTGACTTATACTGAGCAGCTTATTAAACCCTCCAGGTCTTTTAAACATACACACAAATATAGAGTCATATCTCCTCCAGTCAATTTTATTATTATAGAGGATTTTTAAAAGAAACAAATGAAGTACTGAACATTTCCCCTTAAGTTCCATGTTATTGGATCCAGCCCATCCTTTTAGTCCATCGAGATCTTTTTGAATCCCAACTTTGTCATGCAACTTGTTAGCCTTCTCTCCTATCTTTGTAATACATGTAAATGTGACCCATGTGCCATCTATACTAGTATTGCATAGTGCTTGACCAAGGACTGATCCCTGAGGCATTGTTAGACATATCCCTCCTAGGCGATAATCAAACCATGGTGTACTCTTTTATTTTAGCCATTTGAGCAGTTCCCAATTCTTCTGTCTGTAAGATTATCTAGCCCATATTTCTCCATTTTGTCCCAAAAGATAGTGAGAGACTTTATTGGAATCTTTGCTGAAATTTAAATGTACTATGTGAATAACATACTCCTGATCCAATTACCTTATCAATAAGGGAAATGACGGCTAGTCTAGCTGGACTAGACTCCATGAAGCTACAGTAACTTAATAGCCATCATTTCTTTAAGAGCACACAAACTATGTCTTCAATAGCTTTTGCCAGGAATAGAAGTCACTAGCCTATAATTTTTCAGACTTTACTCTTTTCCATTTGTGGAGAAACAAAACAAAGCAGTCTTTGTCCTCCAAGAACTTGTATTCTATATAGAGAGATTAATATCCCTGACTCTAAAAGGAACACTACCAACTCTTAACCTTATCTGACCTCCTCATGAATGGTGTGTTCAAAGATACTTTGGGTCTACATCCAGAGAAAGAATTACGGAATCTGAATGCAGATTGAAGCAAACTATTTGCTCTCTTTTTTTCTTTGTTATTTCATTTTATCTTTGGCTTTGTTACATCTTTCTCATGGTTCATTTCATTGGTTATAATTCTTCTTTACAACTTGATCATTGGGAAAATAAGTTTAATGTGAAGGTGTGTGCAGTACTGTAGCAACAATCTCGCTAGCAGCTGTTGTAGGGGTGTAAGACCCAACAAGGCCAGCAACAAGAGCTGCCAGCACAGGTTCTTTTGATCTGCTTTACTAAGAAAAGCAACATTAAGGGGTTAACAATCTCAGTTTAATCAAACATACATATATCAATCACTTAGTTCAGGGGGAAAAGATCAGCCCCTGAACTTTAAGGCAAATACAAACAGAAATCACAAACATCAGTAGATAGACCTTGTCTGATTCAAATCTCAATGCATAGTTACCAGGGTTTAACGAAGTCCCAATATCTGGATTTACAAGCTGGGGGGCTCTTAATGGCTGCCCAGAGTCTCTTCAAGTCACACGTCACTCTTCCAGTGAGTGAGAGCCCCAAGGGAAAATGCCAACCTCTGGGTTTATATATTCTGTTCAGGGTCAAAGGGCATCACAACATGTGACTCACCCACGTGACCTAAAAGTGGCACAAACATTTGACTCAAACCCACTTGGCCTAAAAGCCTCAGGTGTCAAAAACATGAGACTCAAACACATGCAAACCAGGCTTTCCCTTGAGGCAAAGGCTCCTGATCCGATCAAATAAACAAAGGCCAGACTCTTCAAGGGCACTTGATTTAATAAGTGCTAAAAAAGAAAACAGTAAAAGAAAGTCCCACCTTAATTGCTGATATAAGAACCTATATCAGATTGCATGCCATCTTGGCGGGGGAGGGGAAGTAGAGGGAGGGGGAGAAAAATTGGAACTCAAAAACTTGTGGAACTGAGTGTTGTCAACTAAAACAATTAATTAATTAAAATAAAAGATACTTTGGGTCTGCTGGCCTTAAGACTTGTGCATTTGCAAAAGGTTCTGGGTCTTAATGTACCTTAGCATAAAATTGCATAGCTTATATAAGAATTGTGGGTCATCCAGAACCCATGTGATATTTGGACTCATTTGCCTGAATCATGGTCCCTGTGTATATAGGTTTCATCGCGTCACTCCTGGATTATTGAAATAGCCTGCAGGTTGGTCTCCCTTTCGGTTATGAGTTTCTCTCCACTCCAGTCCATCTTCCACTCAGTTATTAAGGTGATCCTCCTAAAGTGGTGGTCTGCCCATGTCAAAAACCCTCCCCTCTCCATTTGGACAAAAATTTTATAGCAACTCTTTCTGTGGTGGCAAAGAATTGGAATTGATGAGGATGCCCATCCATTGGGGAATGGCTGAACAAGTCATAGCGTATGATTGCGATGGAATACTGATGATGATGACGTTCAATGTTTCAATCATATCTAACTCTTTCTGACCTCATTTTTGGGGTTTTCTTGGCAAAGATACTGTAATGATTTGCCATTTCCTTCTCCAGCTCAGTTTACAAATGAGGAAACTGAGGCAAATTGGGGTGTGACTTGCTCAGGGTAACACAACTAGTAAGTGTCTGAGGCTGGATTTGAACTCCAGTCTTCTTGACTCCAAGTTTTGCACTCTTATCCACTGTGCCACCTGAGCTGCCCAATGTAATACTATTGTGTGGTAAGAAATGATGAGGGGGATGGTTTCAGAAAAATCTGGGAAGACTTATGTGAACTGATGCAAAGTGAAGTGAGCAGAACCAGGAGAACATTGTACACAGTACACTCTGATCAAGACAGTGAACTGAGACAATTCCAAAGGACCCATGATGAGAAATTCTATCCATTCCCAGAGAGAAAATTGATGAACTCCTGAGTATAAATTGAAGCATATTTTTTCACTTTATTTTTCTTGTTTTGTATGTGTGCATGTGTATTTTCTTTTGCAACATGTCTATTATAAAAATGTTTTGTATGACTTCACACGTATAATCAATATCACATTGCTTGCCTTCTCAAGGGGTAAGGGAGAGCCGAGAGGGTGGGAGAGAATGTGGAACTCAAAACTTTAAAAAATGAATGTTAAAATTAAAAAAATGTATTTGTGAAATGTTTAACAAAGTAAGAAATGTTGTAAATTGTTGAGAAGATGCTGACCTGCACTATTGGTAGAGAGGAATTTTCTTCGTCTTAGAGTTCCCTATGCCAATGAAATCACGGTTCTAGTCCTTTTCATGAAATCTGAGCTAGAGGAGAGATTAGATGAAAACATGATTTTGACATAATGTATTAAAATTTGCAAAATGCTTTACCTAAATTCTCTAATTTGTGTCTCAGAAAAACCCTGTGAGGTAGGTACTTTTGTCATATGCATTTCACAGTTGACGAAAATGGGGCTTAGAGAGGTTGAGGGATTTATTTGCTCATGGTCATAATTAGTAATTCTTACTTGGGATTTGAACCCAGGTCTTTCTGACTTCAGAGTCTAGCAATCCATCCAGACTCTCAAGAATCTCGTCTAATACTCTCACTTTACAAAAAGAAAGAACTGAGATCCAGAGAAGTATAGTGGACTTAATCACAACACCAGCAGGGATGGAGTTCAGACTAGAACAAAGATTTCCTGACTGCTCATCCCCATTACCATGCTGCTGCCACTTTGTGTCAGTAGGCACTTAAAAAAACAAACAAAAAACTCATACTGTATTTGAAATATCTTGACTGACCTGGGTTACTGCAGCAACAGTAAGTTCATCCCAATTAATAAAGGGCTCAGTGCAAACTCGTTGCCTCTTGGGAGCCCATCCATTTTTCTAGGCCATTAGGATGACACTTAGGGACTTACAACTATAGAGAGTCTCATGGAATGAAACAATTGCTTTGCTTTCATAAGATAAATCATTTCTTCTCTACTTCTTGGTGAGATTAGGACCAATATAGATTTACTAGATATAGTGGGTAGAATGGTGGCATTATAGTCAATGGTACCTGGATCTAGCTTCCACCTTTGGCAAAACAATGGCTGTGTGATTCTGAACATGTCATCTGCCTCTCAGTGCCTCAGGCAACTCTCTCAAAACTTTAAGTTGAGAACAGTTGTCGAAATGCACTGGCATGGGGATTTCTTTGCTGGGAGTTCCCTATACCAATTAAATCACAGGTCTGGTTAAAAATATCAATTTTTCCTTTTTGAATATTTGCCTTTATTTTCAAATTTACATTATAATTATTTTATAGCTACAACAATTTCACATCATCAGAGACAAATAACTCCCTATTACAAACACCTCTATTGTGTAGGTGTACTTCACTCCACTCTAGGTGGAAAACTGAGAATAGGACTGAGGCAGGAGAAAGGAGAGAATTAACTTGAGAGTCAGCTCACAATCTCCAATCTTCCCTATGAATAATCTGGGTGGTTGTTTGGGGTAAGAGAGGGCTTTTCCTTGTATGCCACCAACAGTTCTCCCATCTTTTATATGATAAGCAGCTCATAGACACTATAGACAGAGGCACAATGTAAGCCTGTTGCCCATCTTTATCCTATGTACATGTATGTGACATTTGGGATAGCAGGGCTCCTTTGTGCTCTTTTGCTCTGCAGGCCCAGGGTTACTGACAACCCAACACACAGGGAGGAATGGGAATGTCAGCAATGAACCGCATGAGATAATGTATGTCCGGGTGCTTTGTAACCTGAAAGTGTTACATATTATTATTCTTTTAAATTCAAATTCTTCCTATCTTCTCACACCTGCAGGGTATTCTAGTTAGGGGCGTCACCAAGTTTTTAGCCCAATGTGGCCTCCAGCAGATTTTCTAGTTTTAGGGCAGAGTTAAGATTTCCTTAAAGTTATGGATTTGCTTGAAGATTGGTCTAAGGATTCTTTTGATTGGTGAATGTTTATTTATTCTGTCATTGGTCTCTAAGTCATTCTATCAATTGGGCAGAAAGTATTGTACTGTGAGAAAGGATATATCTTAAATACAGAAATCAAGAGTACAGAAGTACAAGAGTACAACTAAAGAGAATTTAACACAAAGTTAGTGCTGAAAAGTCATTTTCCCCCAGTGTTTGTTAGAATGGAAAGTTAATCTTATTCGACTACGAATGGACTCATGCTATTCTAAAATTAGGTATGTCTAGCAAAAAAAAAATTTGTATATTTTAGTTGACATGGATCAAAGATAACAATCTCATAATACTTGTACCTTCTCATTTTATTTCTCAAAAATATGGAAGGAAAGGCAAGAAGGAAGGAAATCAAGATGGCAAGGAGAGAAGAAAATTCTTTCACGCCACTGCACTTTGACAGTTTGGCACATGGACATACTTTCATTAGGAGAGAGCAGCATTCACAATATTATCCAGTCTGTGTACTTCAGCATAAGCACATCAGAATTGAATCTGGTGCAGTACAGTGTGAGGAACAGAAGATGGTGTAACTTTTAGAGTGTTTAAATGTTCTGACACTATGAAAGTGTTTGCAATGAGATCATAGGTTTGAAATAAAAACCGTCTGACAAGCTGATTCAGAGTTAAGAAATAATTCTTAAATCTTTTTTCTTCCTTCAATATATATTGCTGGCTCTTTATACTATATGTTTTTTCCCCCAGATGGCTTGCGTAAGCACACAAAAATGAAAATTCATTTTTCAGATAAGAAAAAATTACAGTGATGGACCCTGTGAAGCACTAGAAAGGTACATGGAACCCAAAGGAAGAATTTGTCTGAAAAGAGCTAAGAAAAACAGCTTAAGTTACCTCTTGTCACCAAAGACACAATGAGGCCAATGAATCACTCAAGTAGGGCTCCTAATTCCATTTTGTCCATCTGGTTAGCAGAGATATGATGTGTGATTTGGCTCTATCCCATATCGTTTTCTTCTCCCTTCCCATCCCAGAAAACAAACTGAATGAAAAGTACATCCTAAGATAGAAAATGGCATGAGATGAATGAGGTGAAATGAGATGAAAATCCCCAAAAAGTTTAACTCAAGGCCAACATAATACAAAGCTAATAAAGAACAGTAATTGGATACGTTAGTCATTACCATGGAATGAGTAAGGCAAATTCATAAAAAAAAAAAAGAAAGAAAACATTTCAGACAAATCTAAATCAGACGTGTGACAAGAAACACAAAAATAACAGGCAAAGAAAGTCCCATGATATTTGTAAAAGACATATCCCTAGTGGCAGTAATTTCACTATGATATAACCCAAAGAATCAAGGTGTAGGAAGATAAAAATTAAGGTTCATTTGCTATTTTCCTGGCCTCAGCTCTTGTTAACAAGTGATTGAAATAAGCGATCCAGGAGAGACTAACTCAACAAAAAGCATCTGTTGGAACACAAGTGGTTTGTTAACAGAATTAAGAACAAGGTCACCGAGTTACTTCTAATAAGCAGAAGCCGCTAGATTGACTTAAAATGACCACGTAACTTTTTCAAATTGTGTAGAAGCACACAGGAGCTCAAAGTGAAAATCACAAAAGCCTGATGACGGTCCTGTCTCTCCTTCACTGGAGACTTTGCTGCTAGTCACAGGACAGCATATCACTGATACTCTGCAGCTGCTCTACTGAAGGAAGAAGGGTGTCACTCTACAATTTGGGGTTCTTCCTCATTTCTTCCTCCCAATCAAAATCTAATGCATCATCATCATCATCATCATCTAGGTCTGTTAAGGTAAAGAGAGATTTTCCTGAAATGACAGCTTTCTCTCCAGCCCCCTCCAACTGAAAAGTTTTCCTTCTGCCAAGGGCTGCAGCTGGGCTTGTAGGAGGGTGCCTCAGGCCTCCCTCGCTAGAGTTTGTGTTGCCAGGAGTGGGTGGGGTCCCTGGTTTGGATTCAGAAAGGCCAGTAAAGGAGAAGCTTGCTAATTTAGCTAATGTGCAAGCTTGAACCTTGCTTTTAGGATTGGATGGATCTTCCTTTTTCTCTCTCTCACTAGCAAAGAGGCAATGGTTGGCCTGGCTTTCAATCCCAGATTTAGTGTGAGTGACCAGGCCAGATTCTCTTGCCTCATCTTTTTTTTGTGGCTGCTGTGCCACCTCCCTAGTCTCACTGTGCATTAGCTCCATCAATCTTCTCTTCCCAGAAAAAGATATCGGTTTTTCTGGACCCTTTGTGAGGCAGGTTTCTTCTTCCTTCAGCTGTTCTTCATTTGTTCTACGGCTAGAAATCCTAGGAAATGTCACTGAAGTTTTACATGTGGCAGGAAGAGGAGTGTGGTGGTTGTTTCCAAAAGAGTGAGTCAACTTTGACTTACGTTTGAAAGTAAACTTGGCCAGCTTTGCCAATGGGGGACCTGGAACCTCATCATTCTCACGGGCAGGGGAACTCCTTGTTATCATTTCTACCTCATCCTCAGTTTTGTGTCTTTTTCTCATGGCCGATGCCAGACTTTCCTCTGAAGGAGTCCTCTCTGAGGGAGTAAGGTGAGGATGATGAGGGAGAGTTAAACCAGATTCTGAATTTAACACTTCCCCAGTTACCCCAGCAGGAGGAAGAGGCAAAATGATCTGAGAGTCTGGTGCCTTTTCAGAGAACTCCTGGGATTTCTGCCGTCTCTTAGGGACATGCTGAGTTATCATTGAGTCAGGCTCTTCTGGAGACACTGCTTTCTCAGTAACTGTTTCTGACTGGTTGGGTTTTTTTTTAGCAAAACGAAAAGGCCTCTTAAGCACCAGTGGAGCATCTGTATCGGCTGCTGCTGGAAGCTGGTCAGTTTCCGCTTTGCTCCTTGCTCTTTTTCCCTTGCGGTGAGATTTGTCATTGGGTGCCAGTGAAGCCACGCTGTCCTTGGTCATCTTGGAAATAGGAGACAGAGCCAAGTTGTTTTCAGATTCTACGAGCTCACTTGCCATGGAGTCAAACCAGTTCAAGCCAGTGTCTCTTTCCTTCTGGTTAGGCTTTCCTGGCGGTTCTGTCCTTCTCTTTTCACTTATCCCTTGGTGTGATGGGGACCTGAAGTGTGTACTGCTCTTGGCCTTTTCTCTAACAGAAGAGGTCTGTCCATTACAGTTGGCTTCTTGTTGTTCCGAAGGGTTGGGCTGCGATATGTACTCTGGTTTTTCCATCCGATCATTTCCCAAAGACCCGCGAGTAGTTTCTACTCCCTTCTCTCCAGGCTGTGACATGAGTGAATTTTGGTTCTTTAGCCTGGGAGGAAGAAAAATGGAAAGAAAATTGTAATCGTATAAAAAGGATTCATTTTGAAGTTTTAATTCCTCTTGCCCTGGCGGTAACCCCCTGATGTCAGGGTCAGGTACTGTGTCACAAAATTAATTAAGAGTTCATAGGACTGACAGGCCAAAGAGACCTTAAACATCATCTAACCTAACTAACCCACTAATTTTATAGATGAGGAAACGGAGGCCCAGAGAGGTTAAGTAACTTACTTCCTCAATATCACACAGAGATAGGAAGAGAGCTAGGTACCCTGATTCCAGATTCCATGCTCTCTCTGTCCACTACATCAGAAAGTGGCATTTTCCTGCTTCAATAATCTCACGCAAATACACCCAGACTTGTAAAATAAACTTCTAGCTACCATTAGCTATATCATTCTAGCTATTATTAGCATAAATTTAGGTGATATGACATATTAGTGAAGGGGAGCAAGAACAGCTAACTGGTCCAAAATTCTGAGTCATTCTGGGAGTCCATCTGAGTCACTTAAGACTAGCTGAGGGTCCAGCCACTTCTTCCAATCGGCATTTTAATAACAGTAATAATAATAATAGTCAGCATTTATGTAATATCAACTATGTGCCAAGTACGGCACGATGTGCTTTACCAATATTAATCTCCTTTAATCCTCACAGCAACTCTGGGAGGTAGGGGCTATTATCATTCTCATTTTACAGATTAGGAAACTGAGGCAAACAGAGAATAAGTAACTTTCCCAGGGTCACACAGCTAGCAAGTGTGGATTTGAATTCAGGTCTTCCTGACTCCACTGGGCCAGAATAGTGAGACTGCAGGGAAAAGCATTTACGATCTTTGAATTTTAGATCTGGAAGGGGATCTCAGGGGTCATTGAGTCCAATCCTTTTGCAGAAGAGGAGCCTGAAGCCTAGAAATGTTAAGTGGCCTGGGTTGAGGAGAGTCAGGGCTAGATTCTTTGTCCAGGTCTCCTTTCATTTGATCCTCAGAAGCAAAAACTCCATTTTCCTGGCCAAATGTTTACTTTAATAATTAAATTTCCCCTATTAAAAATGTCTGCAATTTACTCTTTTTTCCCAGACATGGCTCTTACAATTCTTTCTTAAGAGATGATTAAAATGGCCATTATTTGCCACACGGGCTTTTAAGCATTTGTGGATGAAAAGGTGCTATATAAATGTAAACTGTTTGATTATAATTATATAGTTTCCCCAAGGAATAAAGAATTCTTTCCTAAGGGGAAAAAAGCCATCTGCTTCTTACATTTTCTTACTTTGTGAAACTAGATTATTTCTTGTCGGAATCTCCAAGCTGCATCTGGTTTTGTTGCTCAGAGTGGTTGCAGCAAGGAGGCCGCCTTTCAATACAAACATACAGCAGAAAGGAAGGTTTGAAGGCAGAACCATACACTTCTGTTTTCCCCTATTCTTCCTCTGGGAAGGTCCTCCTGAAGTTGGGGGCAGGGGGAGGAGTATAAGTCACCCTGCTGGAGTCATACCACACAACACTCATTCTGAGCTGCACATTCTTCCCTCCTTTCCTTCCCCAGACCTCCCTTAAACTACAGGCACAGGGAACTCTCCTTCATTATTGAGGAACAGACCTTCCAAAGGCAAAAGGTCAGACCTGTGAGAGCCTTAAAAGGAACTGTTACAGCAAAAAGTAAACAACACAAAGGAACAGCTTTGATCTTAATTCTCTTCTCTTGATCAAGAGAAGGATTCCAGCAGGCCAAACAGGAAAAAAGGCTATTTTTAAATACAAAGTGAAAATTTACTGCAATTTGACTGGGTATACAACATTATTAATTATTTCTATGAGCAAGTTTGTCATGCTTAAAGTTGGAAAAGCTATTAGAAAAGAAAGCTATGAAATAACTTCCAGTCATTTTTGAGCAATAAAGATTTGGAACAAATAGAAGTACTACTTCTTTTATGGATCTGCCCAATTTGGCCAACAAAGGGTGGAAATTCAAGACACCTGAATTTGTGTGTGTATTCTGGCAGGAGAGTGATATTGGAGAAGGAATAGGGTGGTCGGCATGGGCTGACAGAGATATTACTGTGTACATAATGTTATTATTTCTCTTTTTAAAGTAACTGAATGAGTCACTTTAGGCATATAAGAAAACCAGTTTAAGTTTCCTAATAATATATGTGAAACAAATTTAGTTTTCCATATTGGGATAATATAAAATTAACTAATTACCATTTGTAAAAAACAAACAAACCAGAAGGTATCTCGGAAGAATGTTTTCCATCAATGCTAAGAACGCTTTTATACATGTTCAATATTTCTGCATGCTGCCTGCTTGGGGTAAAGGAGTAATAATAGTAATAATTGCAATTATTATTATTACTCTTATTATCCTCATCATCAGAATAATAGTATTTCTAGCAGATGGCACTTTATATACATTATGTCATTTGGGCTTAACAGCAACCCTATGAAATAGTTGGCATTATTATCCCCACTTTACAGATGAGGAAACTGAGAGGTCACGCAGCTAATAATTATCGGAGGTGGAATCTGAACCCAAGTCCTTCTTGGCTCCGGTCCAACACTCTTGTCTGATATGCCATGCTGTATCTCTAGTAGATCCTGCCAAAATATATTTCTCTTGGGTAGGACTAGGAAGGGCTACTCCACTCTCTCCCTTTTCCCCACAACATCTCCCTTCTCCTAACAATACTTGCCTTGTCTTTATTTTAGTTCTAACAACGGCTCACCGGAAGAACAAGAAAACCTAGCAAAGAGCATGAGGCAGATTTGCCATCCAATAAATTCTTGTAGGATGAGATTGGATTAGATTAGATTACCAAGGTTCCCTGGCTCACTGAGCAGCCATGTAATGCTTCTAAGTTGACTTGAACTCTGAATTTTTTGTTTCTTAAATGGGACATTACAACAGAGTAGAGAATTAATTTTTCAGCAAACCAGAAAATTAATTATTTAGCAAACTATAACATACTATAGTATGTAGAATTTACAGGCTTTTTCCATTTAATATGCTACTTCTTATTACAGTCATTATCAGATGATTATTTTTTTTTTTAAGTATTCTCTGGCTTTTCTTTTCTCACCCATCAAGTCTTCCTAGTTCTTCAGTCAGAAGACTCTGAAGCTCCAGCTTTTCCAGAATCATTTCACACTGCATTTGGTACTGCTCCATGGGATTTTCAGGAAAGGATGTATGGAGTGCATTCACACCTCCCAGAAGAGCGCCTCCCTAAAGGGGCCAAACAGTCATGATGTTAACAAAATGCTACCCAGTTTCTTTACATGAGCTCCCCTATCAACACAAGGGTTTTAGCAATCTCAGTAAAGCCCCATTAGAGATTGCAGGGCCTGAATCAGACAGCAATAACTCTGAGGGCTCAGGTAACCTTGTACTCATTTGGGCTGACTTTTTCCTCCAAATCTTCTGTCTTACATCTTCTCTGGAGATATAGCACTGCCTTTCAGGGAAGACTCTAAGGATCCTTGGGCTAAAGAAGATGAAGATGATATCCCAGGAGAAGAACCAAGCTCTCTGGGGCCCCATTACTGTTGGGACAGAGCACCTGCTATTTGAGAGAATGCTTAGAAAGTCTGGAGCCTCTCAATTAAAACAGGGGCACCTGGCACTAGGCTGACCTCTCAACCCGCTCTTCTGTGAGAAATCTTGGCAACTGCTTCTAACCTGGAGCTAGTCAGTGCCTTACCATCTGACTTCTTAACTTCCCTGAGTCTGAACCAGTTTGATGACCATCAAGAGCATCACTGGCCATTCCCTACTTCACTACTCCCACTCCACTGGAGCTTACTATTCTGTAGTATGGAGTTCCTACCTCTTCCCTGCCTTCACTTCTTTGAGCCCCTGCCCTCAGCTCTGACTTCCTGATAGCAATATCCAAACCATCTGGATCAAGCACTTGCCCAGCCCCATTCTAAACTGCTAGTCTAGATAATAACACCAATCCCAATAGCTAGTTTTCTTCTTTCATATCCACTCGCGAACTTCAAGGATCCAACCTTACCCTGGAAAGAAAGTATCCTAAGGGTATGTTCATATTGGCTCCAATTCTCAGCTCCCCCTCCCTATCTAATTAGGTAAAAGGTAGAAAATCAAAAACATGATGACAACTGTTTTAAGCTAATAATCTTAATTATTAATTAATTAATTTAATCTTTAGAAAATATATTCTTGGCCAAAGAAAACATTAACATTATTATTGTCCTGTTTGGTAAATCAAAAGCTCTAAATATAAATTAATTTCACTTTATTGTAGAATTTTGTCACATTTCTCAATTACTATAAAATATAAGCAGGAAATTGCTTGGGTTAGAGCAAGTGTTCCAATTAGCAGAGGGAATTCTCCCCATCTGAACTTCTCCCTAAGCATAATTATACATGTGCACACATACATATATATACACATAAATACATATAGATACATATATGTATGCATACACACACATATATATGTAAACTGTATCTTGAGTAACTTTGATTAAAACTCAGAATTCAACAAAACGTAACAACCTTTTATGTCCAAACGCATTAGAAAAATAGTAATAAATGGACCCTTCCTTAATATCGTAAATATTGTCTATCTAAAACCAAGAACTAGCATTATGTAAAATAGGGATCTTTTCAATAAGATTGGTGTAAAACAAGGATGTTCATTACCAACACTACTATTTAATATAGTGCTAGAAATGTATAGCAATAGGTAAAAAAGAAAGAAAATTATAGCTTTTTTGGTAATGTAATAATAGTACTTACAAAAACCTTAGCTAAAAATTAAATGAAACAACAACTTCAGCAAAATTGTAGGGTATAAAATAAATTCAAATAAATCATCAGCATTTTTAAAAAAATTATTTATTTTTACCATTCATTTTTTATTTTTTTTTACTTAATGTATTTAGTTTTCAGCATTGATTTTCACAAGAGTTTGAATTACAACTTTTCTCCCCATTTCTACCCTC
>CM053627.1:126549198-126583947 GCA_028646595.1 Phalanger gymnotis | reverse complement strand
GAAGCTGCTAGATCTTGGGTTATTCTGATTGTGTTTCCACAATACTCAAATTGTTTCTTTCTGGCTGCTTGCAGTATTTTCTCCTTGATCTGGGAGCTCTGGAATTTGGCGACAACATTCCTAGGAGATTTCTTTTTGGGATCTCTTTGAGGAGGCGATCGGTGGATTCTTTCAATTTCTGCTTTGCCCTGTGGTTCTAGAATAGGGCAGTTCTCCTTGATAATTTCTTGAAAGATGATATTTAGGCTCTTTTTTTGATCATGGCTTTCAGGTAGTCCAATAATTTTTAAATTCTCTCTCCTGGATCTATTTTCCAGGTCGGTGGTTTTTCCAATGAGATATTTCACATCGTCTTCCATTTTTTCATTCCCTTCCCATAAACATTTATTACCCTGAGTGGCTGTATGTGAGCTGGGGACTCTGTTACTCACAGTTGTAGAAACCTAGACATGAACTATATCTGGAGATTTTCCTGGGGTAAGCTTCAGATGGGAGAAATGAATTTTTAAAAGATGAAATGATCCTTTTGAATTTGTGTGAGGCAAAGTCTCGAGGGAGGAGTGGTTGGCTATCGGTCACATGGTGACATTATGTATTATTGCTTAAGGAGGAATTTACATGCCTTATATAGCAGACATACAACAGGCAAATTTGATATTCTCTTAGGAAAGCTAGGTGCCTGACTTGAATATTCATTCCAATATGAAGTGGTTATTTCACTTACACATAGGAGTAAATCATAGGGATGCCTGAATGTGTTCAGAATGTGGAACTGAAACATCATTTTCCCTCAAAAGCTAGTTTTGCATCTTCTTGAACATTTAAATGAGTACACAGCTGAAATTTTAGGATGATAGGATTTAAAGCCAGAAGGGACTTTAGAGATCATCTACTTCAACATCTTCATTTTACAGATGAAGAAATTGAACCTCAGAGAGGAAGTGACTTGCTGTGCTGGGATGGAAACCCAAGTCTTCTGACTTTAACTCCAGTGTTCTTTTCCTTACACCACACAGTTGACAGCCAATCTCCTATCTCTTCTGGGAAAAATGTCAAAATTCCCTGAAGAACTGGGCCTACCAAGACGAGATTGATATATGAGGTATATGGCTTTACTACTATAAAAGTAGTTAAAGATTTAACAAGGAATTGTTACTTTGAGATATTGTTCTTACTTCTTGAAGTCATCAGTAAGTTATAAGGTTTGTAATCCTGTCGGCTGTGGGAAACCTCTGACTTTTAAAAATGATATACCATTTTAGAGGCTCCTGAGATACCTCCTAAGGCACCTCCTGAGATACCACCTTTCTTGTTGTTCATCTTTCATTCTTGAAGAGGACCAATGACATCAGGAGAGTGACGTCTTGACTTGACTGGGAATTGGATTTAAGTGAGGCAGAGCAGGGTAAAGTTGTCGGCCTCACTCTTTCCTCCACAGTCACTGAAGTCCAGTGGCAAGAAAGAAGTCAAGATCTCTGGCAAAGGCATAGGATGCAGTGGATGACTGTGGCCTTTCTAAATTCAGGTCTTTCCCAGGCTTCAGCTTGTCTGAGGCAACGACCATGCAATGATTAAGGGCTAGATATGAATTGAGACAAAAGATGGCCTAGTTTACCATCACAAAATTTCAATGTGAGAGGGGAGTAGGGACAACGATAGCCTATTGTGAACAGGAAAGTCATTCCCCTGTCTATACCTTCTATTCTATGAGCAAATCGATTCTGGATATTCCTGTAGATTGCATTTTGATATTTACTTTGGATAGGGCTGCTTGAAGAAGCTGCTGTGGCCCCTTTGGTTAGCCAGAATGCAATATGGGTATAGCTGGGGAAAGAGACTAGGCCTATCGCTTCACTGATATAGCAAAATCCTAGGTGAGGAAACTCCCTCTACAAATATTTATTGGCACCTTCTCTGCAATTAATAGTGTTAGCACAGTGCTTGGCACATAATTAGCACTTGATAAAATGCTTCTTGACTTGACTAGAAAGTTCTCTAGAGAACTGAGAAGTTAGGTGCAGTGCCTTGTCCTGGGTTATACAGTCAGTTTGTGTCAGAGGCATGATTTGAAGGCAGGTTTTTCCAGCTTAAAGGACGGCTCTCTGTCCACTACTGACTGCCACACAGCCTTAAAGCTTAAAACTGCACTAAGACTTTTGGGACACCCTGTGCTATTAAAAACACCGCCAAGTTTTGGCTGAGTACAACAGGGATGACAAATGCATCCAAGGGCAGCTAGGTGGCATAAGTAGAGCACGGGCCCTGGAGTCAGGAGGATCTGAGTTCAAATGTGGTCTCAGACAAGTACTAGCAGTGTAACCCTGAGCAAGTCACTTAACCCTGATTGCTCCCCCTGCCTCACTCCCAGCCCCTCCCCCCAATACCAGATGTATCCAACAACTTTGATCAAATGACTTCAGAATGTGGAACTGAAAAGAACTGATGACCTACAATGAGAATTAGGTCATGTTTTAAATTTGTGCATATAACAAACTCACCAATACTTCAGGTATTTTAATGAAATATGGTTTTCCCAGGAATGATCAGCCTCAGGAACACATCAATTTTTTGTCACTTCTTGGTTTGCTAGCATATAATTAGAAGATTTTTCTTTTCTTTTTTTTGGGGGAGGGGGGAGGCAGGGAATTGGGATCAAGGGACTTGCCCAAGGTCACACAGCTAGTAAGTGTGTCAAATGTCTGAGGTTGGATTTGAACTCAGGTCCTCTTGACTCTAGGGCCGGTGCTCTACTCACTGCGCCACCTAACTGCCCTGAAGATTTTTCTCAATACCATGTCAGTAGTGTGAGGTGAACTCATTCATGAGAGGCAACCTAGCTCTGTGGAATGAGTCCTAGACTTAGAGTAAGGAGACCTGGGTTCAAATCCTGGTTTTGCCACTACCTCTCTATGACCTTGCAAGTCACTTCTCTTTGGGCTTCAGCTTCTTTCCCTTTAAAATGAGGGCACTGGACTTAATGACTTCTGAGACCTCTTCCAGGTTGAAGAGTCTCTGGTTTAAAGTAGTTGGCAAGAAGATTAAACAACTGTCCAGAGGCAGCTGGAGTAAAATGTCTCAAGACCCCTAGATAAGCTATATCTACCCTGCATTCTGGCTAAGACTTTTCTTTTTATCTAGGACCTCACTGGCCTCTTGCAACCCTGGCTACCGCTAAACCTCTGCCCTGGGGCCAGCCACACTGACTCTTTTCATTTCACTCCTTACTCTCCTGATCTCTCTTCCCTTTCCCTTCCCACCACCTGGCCACATTGCCCACAGTTAAGGAATTGGAGAAAGGGAAGAAGGAGGGAGTGGGAAGGAAGGAAAGGCATGGGATGGGTCAATTTATTCTACAATCTCCACCCCCCCCCCTAACTTTCTGGATCAAAGTGGTCCACCTAGGTTTCCATTCCCCATTTGTGGTTTCTCCCCTATTAATATGCAAGCTCCTTAAAGGGACTTGATCTTGGCTTTTGTATTTATATTCGATTTAATAAATGCTTCTATTTTTTTTATCTCCCCACCCCCCAACGTGTCCCAACACCATAAACCCCTCTAATTGGGGAGTTTTTTGTCTTATCTTGCCAAAAACAAGGCTTCTAGGATACTTCTCAGTGAATACTGCACCCATCCCCCTTCCTTTTTCTTTCTGCCTTCCCTTCTGAATTCCCTTCTGACTTCCTTCCTTCCTTCTTATCTCTCTTTTTTATTCATTCATTCTTGATACCTTTTGTTTTCATATCACTTTCACTTCCAAATATATCCCTCCTACCTCCACTATCTAGAGAGCCATCCCTGTGGCAGAAAATCAAAAAGAGAGGGGGAGAAAAAATTCAGCAAAACTAACCAACACAGTCTATGCAACGCCACACTTGTAGTCTCCCACCTCTGCAGAGACAGAAGAGAGGTGGGTGCCTTTAATCATTTCATTTTCTTGGTCAACCTAAGACTCCTTCATCTTAAGAAAAGTATATATTTCTCAAGAACCACTCTCTGAGAGAGCAGAAAGGAAGCTTAGAAGAGTGGAATCCTAAAAGCAATGCTTAAGTTTCGCAGTGACCAGACCTGACTTTTTAAATGACTATGCAGACCAAGAAGGTCCCATGCAAAACTCACCTTCTGCTAAGCGGATCAAGCTTTCCAGTAAACGTATAGTTGTCCGAGCTGCGTTTCTACAGTCGCTCTGGCGCTGCATTTGATAGTAACGGAGAAGAACCTGGTTGCTCACATCAGACAATTTGGGTTGTAGGTTCCTAATGAGGCAGAAGTAGGTTTTCATCTTTTCCATGCTCCAGAGCTTTTTGGATTTGCTTGGGCAACCTGTGGATTAAATCAGTGTTGGATCCTTCATTTCTAAGGTCAGGCATAAATCTTCATTTTTTACTAATTTCTTTAAAAAGATGGCCCTCCTTTCTTATTCATGTCTTATGGCTCACAAAATCAAAATGATACTAAGTTCTGAGTATCTTTCTCTAGAACAAGTATAAAGAATTAAAGTTGTAATAATGGCAAGCTTCCTATTTCTAATGCTGGAAGCTAAAACCATTTATGGTCATTCTGGTCTGTTTCAATATATTGGCCAGCATTTGAGTGTTCCTAATTAATCTTAGTTGGGATATTTTGTAGGTTCAACTTTTTGTTTTATAACTTAGCCCAGTTCTCCCTGGATACAAGGTAAGCTATCTAAAGTCAACTGAGGCCATCCCTTCTCAGAAAGAGGGCTACTATAGAGTTAGTTAATGCCTTGTTACAAATCACATTCATGCCATAAAAAGATTTGGTCTTCCTCTCTCTGACTCACTTCTTTGCTAGGAATCTACACACATTTTTGTTCTAATAACTATCAATGTTTAGTTTGTGAATCAGCCAGTTGGCTTTTTTCTCAGACGAATCTCATTTGTTCACGTCTAATCTTCCTTTGCCCCTTTGGACCTAGGGAAGGAGAAGGCATTGCAGCCTCCCTACATTCCTTTTTGTTTTGGCTAACCATATTGGGACCTAACTGGCTAGTGCCGTCTATTAGGTTTTAGCTACCACCCCTTTCTTGTATTCACCTATTCCTAGCTGGTCACAGTTTCTTCCTCCCTAATTCATGTTCTCTGAAAATAGCAGACTGCCACCTTAGGTGTTTTAAAACAATATAGGGAAACAACTAAAGAGGGCTGATGGGGGTGGGAATATGAAATGAAAAGGAGAAAGAGCTTTATACCTTGTAAGGTTCTTATTATTTTATCCTTTTAGCACTGTATCTTAGTTTGTTATGAACAGAGAAAAAGGCTTACTCTTTCTTATCTCCTTCCTTCCTTCTACCAGGTCTTACTGTGATATTAGGTCATTTCTAACTCTCTCACTGCATATCTGGATGGCCACATTCTAGTCTTCCAGACCTCTTAATTTTGCTTCTCTGGTCCTCAGTTGTGAAGTTGAGAATCTAAGGTCTCAAGTAAGTTCCATGAATTTCCTATCATCTTCCCTGGTCTGGCCATTCTTTAGAATTCTTCATCTTAGACTGCAAGTTTAGAGATCTATGAGTCTAAGTCCCTGGGGAAGAGTGGATGTGAGGGAAGAAAGGTACATGTAGCTCCTCAGTATTGGCTTACAGACAAACCTCCAAGGATGGATGGACACTGTATATTTTTCCTTGTTTTTAGACACTGGATCCAACTACTTCCTGATCTCATGATAAATAATAGCCCACCTTGGGCCACCCACACCTAGGGATATCTCACCCAAATTACTTGTTTGCACTACCATTATGCTATAAAAATGCACAAATATACAACAATATCAACATATTCTTACTCCCAAACCCCCACAATTGGGTAGGATTATTTTAGCACACCCCCTTTATCTTCACTTACCTTTATTTTCTAAAATAAAAGAAGAAATTATACGATCCCAGTCTTCATTTTTGGTGTCAAGTAAAACCAAGATCAAGTCAAATCTACTTAAGAGTGGGCTTCCTAGGGCCACATTCACTGAGACTGACTCATAGGGGTCATATTGGCCTTTGGGGTTGGTGGCTGCCAGGATGGTGGTTCTTGTGTTCAGTTTGCATACAAGGCTAAAGACAGAGATGTTACAGTTCATTTTCTGATATCTGCATTTTTCATGTGACATGTTTTTTAAAAAGAAACAATAAACTTAATTTACTGATAAAAGAGATTATTGCTGTGCACTTATACCAAGATGATATAGAGATAAATAACTGAAAATGTAATTATCATGTGAAAGAAAAAAATGACTCAGGGACAAAGCAGAAACATCAAACTTTATATATACACATACGTGTATATATATATATATAGAGAGAGAGAGAGAGAGAGAGAGAGAGAGACAGAGAGATAGGTATAGATAGCTATTATTCTTTAGGATGAACAGGGAAGAAGAACAAATATTAAGTGATTTGTTTTCATAATTTTTAATGGTGACTAATTTTTCAAAATAATACT
Organism: Phalanger gymnotis; assembly: GCA_028646595.1. NCBI lineage: Eukaryota > Metazoa > Chordata > Mammalia > Diprotodontia > Phalangeridae > Phalanger > Phalanger gymnotis. The sequence goes on along the minus strand of CM053627.1, from coordinate 126,577,495 downwards.
GCAAAATTCTTTAATGAGAGGAAATATAATGTGAAATTTCTTTTTAAAATATGTATATTCTCCATTTGTTTTCTCAATTTGGTGCCTGTTTTTATTGCAGTGGAATATTCCCAGACGAGCAGTTATAACTTGAACTTTCAATGATTACATCAGCAAATTTGTTCTAAATTTATTTTATTTCTGATCTATTTCCAGTTGGCTGTAGATTAGCAATTACCTCATGTCCTGAGCTTTATTGTACCTTAGAGCCAACAATCTTTACTTGTGACAAAATTCACAGGGAAATAACCCTGGCTCCTTGAGGGTAGGGACTGTTTTGGTGTTGTCTTTATAATCCCAAAGTCTATCAAGTGCCTTTCATGTAATAAAAGCATGTTGATTTAGATTGGCACCTAAAAGATGAACAGGTATCTTTCACCAAACAAACCACCCAACCCCATTTAAAAACCAGTAATAATCAAAACTAGTATGTAGGCAGAAGGCATCTTCAAGGGTGGTTCAAAAACTCATTTGTGGTGAAATCCTTATAAATCAGAACCAATTTTTATCATACAAACTAGATTTTATTTAGTAGTATGATTCTCAGGCTAGCTATAAAACATTATTTAATCCACAATGAAATAACATTTTTAAAGAAAAATAATGACATTTCTCATTTTTGTATACCATGGGGTATACAACGGAGAAGATGAAGATAAAGGAGACACGGATTCAACTCTCAAGGAGTTTATGGCCCAGTTAGGGATATAATATTAGTATGCAAAGAAATATGATAAAAGAACATGAGACATGACATGAGAGTTACAAATAAAGATCTGTGGGTGAATCAGAGGAGGGATATCTTATCAAGTTGAGAGTGATCAAAAGTAAATATTCTTTTTTATAATCCTGTGTCTAAGTGAATATCTTGTTTATTTCTATTGGGATTTCCTCAGTGTGGTTAAGTAGGATTAAAACACATTGTTTATAACATGTAGTAATGGTCCATTCCATTTCCAACCACTATGCCTGAGCTTTAGCCAAAAGGGGTTCTTTCTGACAACACAAGAAGAGAACTGAGCAGTAATAGTGAATTTCTCTACCATTTCTCTACATTATGTTTATGTGTGAAATAAAACATTATTATTGATTTCCAGCAAATGTCCTATAAGATTTTGGGTTCCTTAGCCTTCTTCTCTTTTCACTCTACACTATATCATTTAATTATCTCATTAGCTCCAGTGGATTTGAGTTGTCATTTCTATACATATGATTCCCAAATATCCAGCCCAAGTTTCTCTCCCGAGCTACAGTCATAGATTGCCAACTATCTATTGGACACTTTGAACTGGATATACGATAGCCATCTCAAACTCAACATATTCAAAACAGAATTCATTACCTTTTCTCTGAAACCCTTCTTTCTTTCCAACTTTCTTATTACTATGGCACCACCATCAACCAAAGGCTCTTAACCTTCATGTCATCATTCTTGATTTCTCACTCTCATTCACCTAACATTATCAAATCTGTTGCCAAGTCATGTAAATCATAACTTCACAGTATTTCACACAGATATCCTTCTCTTCACTCACACAAGTTCAGGCCCTCATTGCTTCCTGCCTAGCCGCCTATTACAATCATCTTCTAATTGGTCTCCTTGCTTCAACATCTCTCTCCTCCACTCCATCCTTTACTCAACTGTCAAGGTGATTTTTCTAAAGCATAAATCTTACCATATCACTCTCTGCTTAGTGAAGTCCAGTGATTTTCAATTAGCCTTATGCTCAAATATAATTTTTTTTGGTGGTATTTAAAGTTCTTCATAACCTGGCAAATTTCTACCTTTCTGGTCTTCTTACACTTTACCTTCCTCCTCATATTCTATTATCTATTCACATTTGCCTACTTTCAGTTCCTTAAACATGACACTCCTCTCTCTGGTCTCCACTGGCTGTTTTGCATGTCTGGTATGCTGTCTCTTCACCTTCACTTCTTTATTTTCCTGGCTTCCTCCAAGATTCATCTCAAGTCCCGCCTTTTACAGGAGGCCTTTCCTGGTGCCTCCCAGTTGTGAGTGCCTTCTCCTCTCAGATTACCTTCTATTTACTGTTGAAAGGAAAATTCTTAGGGCTCTCACCCTGTTTAAGGACAGAAAACTCAGGACAAAGAGAATCAAAAGGAGTTTATTATAAGTACTTCAAGGTAGGAACAGGCTGGTCACTGGAGATCAAAGTGGGGCCAGCTTTTATTGACAACTTGCATAATGAGATAAAGAATTCTGATAGGTCAACCATAAACAAAAGAGGTTGGGCCCTGGCATCTCAGCTCCTCCTTAAGGTAAAAGTACATGACAATTTCCATGTACAAACAGGTAAGGGGTGACTTACTATGTGACAAATATTAGGGAACTGGGTGATGCCTTTCCCCAATACCAACTGACAAGCAGGTCTGGGAACAATGGGTCACCGAGTCAGCATGAATTTCAATATTACTTTGTATATATCTTGTATGTACCTAGTTATTTACAGGTTATCTTTCCCATTAGAAAATATGCTTTGATGTCAAGAACTGTTTTTGCCCTTATTTTGTATCTTTAGCAGTTAGTACAGTGCCTGGCGTGTAGTATGCACTTAATTAATTAACATTTGTTGACTGACCATCTTGTGTCTTTTCCATATACAAACCGAATCTTGAGAAAAAAAAATGTTAATATACACATTTTGAAAATTACAAATACTTTACTAGTAAAATTTCCAACATATCCCTGCACACTGTCCTGCTACCAGAGAAGCCATTCCACCTACTCTGTTCTTATATCTTTTTGCCTGTCTCCAATCCTAGTCTACCTCCTTCCCCACCTTTGGAGAGTAACTAAACTGTACTGGACCAATGGTGCCACCTGGTGGTAGGTGAAAGGAATCATTTTGCCCAATGAATGAATCCTATGATGCTTCTTGGGGGTGGGGGAGGGGAGGGAAGAGAAGGGAAGTGGAGAAGGGGATCATGCATATACTACTTCATGGTCCATACCTTTTCCTGTCTTTCACCAATCATAGTCAGTTGCCTGAGATTGTATTTCATTTTCATATACATAAACTCTTTATTCTCCCTAACTCTTCCTTCTCATTTTTCTTCTAATTCACATCCACCTACCTCAGGAAAAATCTATGCTCTTCTCTTTGGTTTTGTGTTCTGTTTGTTTTTTTGCAGTTCCTCTATGAGACAATAAAAATGCCACCAATCATGATGAAGGGGAACAGCCACTGGACTGCAAATCAAGAGAGGTAGGCTCTAGCCTTAATCTTGGCATTGACTGTGTGCAAGGCATTTAGAGAACATATTTAGACCTGCTTCTTGTAAGCATAAATAGTTTCAGATAAACAAAACAGTGTGGGTGTGGTGGAAAGAGTGCTGGATTTGGAGTGCAAAGACTTGGATTGAATTTCCAGCTCTCTCACTTACTAGCTTAGCATTTCCAACCTTGAGTGAGGCCCTTAACATCACTAAGTCTCAGTTTTTTTCATTTATAAATTGGAGATAATAATGTTTGCTCTACCTGCCTCACAGAGCTGTTGTGGGGAAAGCACTGTCTAAGTGGTAAAGCACTACCTAAATGTGGATTAAATTAATTTCTTATTCAGTTTTACTATTTTAGTTACCAATATTACAATCATATTGCTTATAATTTTTCATCACAAATTTTCAGTATTTCAGCAACATCATGGTCTACATAAAGCTTTGTGCCCTAGCTTGGGAATCTAGCTACCATTGAAAACTTTATTTCTAAGATAGGAATGGATGAATAAAAGAATTAAAATAGATGTGGGCTTCAACTCAATTCAATAAACATTTATTAAGAGCCTACTGTCTGCCAGCCACTGTGTCAAGTGCTGGGGATGAAAAGGAAGAAGAAAGACAATCCCTATCCTAAAGGAGCTTACAGTCCAATGAGGGGGAAGACAAAACACAAAAGGAAGCTGGAAAGGAAAAAGGATTGTGTAGAGACACCTTGGGGTTCCCAGTGAGGGCATCTTGTTCTGTGGAGTTGAAACCAGGCAAAGCTTCAGATAGATAGTGGAATGAGTTAGGAGTTCAATTTCTAATCCTCTATAAAGGAAAGCTTTGGGAGTAGTTTAGTATTCTACCCTCCAGTCCTCTCTTCTCAGAGATCCTCATGAAGAAGTGCATGAATACCATATTCTATGGTATACTAATCATTAAGTGGGAATGAAATCAGAAAATATAACCATCGAGATACAAGTCTCTGAGATTTATAGTCTCCATTTATTAATTGCCTTTTGTCATGTTGCTTACAAAGTGCCATTGTAGCTATGATTGAAAAAAAAATTATAAAATCAATTATATATGTATATGTAAACACACATACACACACACACACACCCACACACCCCTATCAAAGGCTAAAATTTCTAAAACAGCTACATCCTTAGAGAGAAAGAAGAGACCTAAGTGGGAAGCTTCAAACAGCAGAGAGCTGAGTCTGCAGGTATTCATCTCATCATTGGTTGATTTCCCCCTAGTGCCTACTTGCTCCAAATTCCTGTGCTGCTAGCCTTTGCAAACAGGACAAGTAAGTGGTTTTGCAACCACATCTGAAAGAATACCCACATAGCATAAGCCCCTGGACATCTTCTCTGGACAAAAAAAAAATGCACCAAGTTGGCAAAAAGAACTTACATGGAAGGAAAAGAACCCAGAAACCTCAAGCTGACCATGACTACGTCAGTTTGCATTAAATCTTTCTCAGTGACCACTTTCAGCTTGAGCCCTGCTTTGCAGGCACTGCCTCCAGTTACCCAAAGCAGGTAATTGGTGAGTCTAAGGAACACCCACCAGACAAAATCGAGGGGTATAGTTAGAAGCTGCTGGGAGCAGAAAGTTTAAGGGCTAGTGCCCACCACTGGGCTTGAAGAAAAGAAGACTGCCACGAGGAAATAAGAGTTCCCTGTTCTGCTACATATTCAGTCTGAAGGCACTGGCAGGGTGGAATATCTTAGTTTGTTCTTTCCATCTGTCTTAATAGTTTGTGGATGGCACATCATTGTGAGGAGGAACTGAATCTCCAGTCTCTTCTATAGGCTCCCATAAAATTATGAGATTCATCAATTCTGGTCCTTCGTCTGAAATCTAGGTCACAGATCCAAAATTCAAAGAGTCCTGAGAGGATATCTTGTCCTTTTACAAGGTCTTTTTGCAATTGAGGCCTAATGAAATTAAGTAATTTACCCAAGGTAACAAAATAAATAGTAGGTGCCAGAGGTCCTCTGTTTTCAGAAGCACTGCTTTTTCCACTGTATCATGCTGCCTCCCTAATGATTTGTGCCAGAAAACTGTAACTACATCACTTTTTTGGAGGTTTTTTTTTTTGGCAGAGCAATTGGGGTTAAGTGACTTGCCCAAGGTCACACAGCTAGTACATGTGTAAAGTGTTTGAGGCCAGATTTGAACTCAGGTCCTCCTGACTCCAGGGCCAGTGCTCTACTCACTGTGCCACCTAGCTGCCCCAACTATATCACTTTTTAGTCCTAGGCTACAGAAGGAACAGAAGGCAATTTGGAGCAACAGTCAACACAGAAGTGATTGTGGGATGGTAGGTACACTTATGCATTGTTGTTAGAGCTGTGAGCTGGTATAACCATTTTGGAATCATGCAAATTAAATGAATAAAACGTCCATACTCTTTGACCCAGAGATTCTGTTACTGGGCTTATATCCCAAGAAAGCCATTGATGAGAAGGAAGTCTTCACATACAACAAAATATTTATAGTAGAACTTTTTTGTAATAGCAAAGAATTGGAAACAAACATGACTCAAAAGAAGAGGTTTACAGATGTTGCATATTTTCAGACTTTTAAAAGATAGGTTATACTGGTTCTTTTCCTCTTCTTTTTTTTTCTTAAAAATACTATTGTTATATAGGGTGGCTTTGGGAAAAACTATGATGATGTAAAAAACAAAAGACATCAATAAAAATTTATTTTAAGCAAAAGGTGATTTGGGGCAAGGGATCAGATAACACAATCTAGAAGAATGATTAACCATCCCAATTACAGTGATGCGTTCTTGGGACAGCAGCAAATTAGTCATAAGGCCTATTATTATGTAGTACCAAAGTTCTGGGGAAACATCTAACGGCCACCAGAGTCTCCACGGTCTTCATTAGGGACACTAGTCATATTCATGTGAGATTGTTTGAGAGCAGTCCAGATTCTAGTACTGTTGGGGGATGACATTCTTGGCCCAGGTGTTGCTTCCTGCAGTACACTATTCAATTCTTGGCCTCCCAGGTGTATCTACTGTTTTTCTGTATAGTGCACTGCTAAATGTAGACCTGTGTCCACAGAGAATTGCAATCATGTAAAAGTGAGATTAAATGACTAGGTGCAATAAGTATGTGTTTAAATGTTGCCATTTTGCTATCGATTTTTCATGTTGAAAATACTGCATACAGATTTAGTTTTATAATATAGGTTAAACTTAATAAGATCATAGGTTAAGGCTGGAATAGACAGTAACTCATTTTAGAGATGAGGAAACTGAGAGGTGTCCAATGACTTGTTCAAAGTAACACAGGTAGCAGCACCATGGTGAGGTAAATGATGTGGATTGTCCCTACTCTGTAGGTATACTTATATTTTAACATGGAGTTTAGGAAACCTAGGTGAGCTAATGCTGTTCTACACTGACTGCCAGTATAATGCTTCTAACTAAAGAGAACATGGAAAACATGGTTTGTTTCCTTATACTGTTACACTTGTAGGCAAACTCCAAGGTAACACTCAAGTATCTAAAATACACAAATGGATTTATGATCTCATAGGTTTGGGAGTTCCCTCCAATGATCTCATCAATTGGATATTCCTATCCATGGCTGTTCATCCTACGTAACTTTTGTCCACGTTCTCTGAAAAGCGTGCCATGGGGATATATACAACATGCTGGAAGCCTTCTTTGCTTTTCCCCTACATTGAGAAGGCACCAGTGAAACACTCTGGCTGTCACCTCTCATCCCTTGCTCTTACCATAAGCTTAGCCCGATTCCTCTTCCTATCATAAAATTCTTTGCTGACACCTTTACTCCTTTTGTTCTTTGATTTTCTCATTGGCTATATGTTGTTGCATTCTCACACTTACCACGCACATCTCTGCCACCCTCTGTATGATAATTGTCTTTAAATCTTTATAAGTAGTAATGCTCTTCCTGTCATATAGAAACACTGGTAACATGTTAGTACTGAAGAGCATGGGAAGCCTGGAATCAGAAAAAGTACTTTGCAACTTCCCAAAGGCAATCTAGCCCAACTTCATCATCTTGTTTGACCCTGGGTCCAGCTCATTGTCCATCTGTACTGTTTGTCCCAAAGGTACAAACTGTTGAATAAACTCTATAGGTGTTTATCCAAATGTATGGTAATACAAACAGTAAAATATTATCCCCAATTAAATGTCTAATTCATGTAATGAGCAAAGCTTAATACATTTCAAAACAATGGATTGGGGGAGGGATGGAGAATAAGCATTTATTAAGTACTTTACAAATATTGACTCATTTGATAGATAATACGCTAGTCTTATTTATGGAGGGTATGTATTCTGTACATACACATGAAATATACATGAAAATTCCTAAAAGACAGTCCTAAAGCTTAAGAGAGCTAGCTATTAACAATAATAAAGCAATTTCCATGAAAACTCACATTATAGGCCATAATTTTAATCAAAATTTTGCCACAGATCAATTAAAATATATCCCTATTGTTCAGTTGTTTCAGTAGTGTCTGACTCTTTATGACCCCATTTTTGTTTTTTTTTTTGGTAAAGATAATGGAAGGGTTTGCCATTTCCTTCTCCAGCTCATTTTACAGACTAAGAAATTGAGGCAGACAAGGTTAATTGACTTGCCCAGCGTCACACAACTAGTAAGTGTCTGAGGCCAGATTGGAACTCAGGAATATTAGTCTTCCTGACTTCAGGCCCAGAACTCTATCCACTGTGCTACCCAGTTGCTCTCCAAAATATATCCCTATGAGATAGTAAAATGAAAAAGCAGATGAATTCAAAGAGTTCCTGAAAAAGATGATTCAAGAAGTCAAATCAAAAAAAGAAAAAGTAGAAATAGAGTTAGAGAAATGAATAAAGAATTCAGAATGACAAGATAATGGTGGTTCAGGAAAAGAATCCTGCTTCACATTGTAGAATCTTTTGTATTTCCTACCCCTAACAAAGCAAAAGCCTGATTTATTTTTTAATGAGATTTAAAAGAAGATTAGGTTTTATTAAAGGTTGTAACAGGAGTGGGAAAGGTTCAGAATATTCTGATTTTGTAGAGCTTAAGATGCACATTGATCTCTTCCTCCTCACACTTATCCTTTCAGGACTACTGCTAATTAACATCCTGTCCTGATAAGCCTTGCACCTGTAGGGACCTGAACTTCAGAGTTTAGCATTCAATATAGAACTCTCTATTACATCAGGCAGTGAGACCAGTGAGCTTAAAATGTAAGAAGGGCACATTTAGATTCTGAAAATGAGAGACTGGCAGATAGAATGGGATAAAGTAAATAGGAGAAGTTCTTTTATATGGAAACTGGCACCAAAAATGGCCATCAAAAAAACAGGAAAATGAGTGACTTCCAGTCAATATGGCAAAGTGAGAGATTGGAAGGGAGCCAACCTCTTTAATTTCCCCACAATACAAACACATCAAAAGGATTAGAAAAGGCTAAAAACACTCACAAGATACTAAAAATATGCCCCAAAATAAAAAGAACAAAGGGGATAAGAGCATCTTTTCAATAAAAATCCTAGAAAAATGTACAAAAACAATGAAGATAGAAAAAGAAATTATATAAAATACCAAGAGAGATGTCTTCAAACGGTTAAATGATCCATTTACGGAATTCAAAGGAGAAGTATAATTGGTAAAAAAAAAAAAATCTCAAGAGCTAATAGAATAGCTTTTAGAAACTGAAATGTTATGGGAGGAACTACAGTTAGAATGCTAAAAAATACTGGAAGGAAATAAGAAAAAAAATGAACAACAGGGAAAAAAAACCAGAAGGAATTCAAAACTGACTTAATATAGTAGAAATAAAAATTGTTGGTAACATAGATGAAGTGAAAAAATAAGTCCAGAAATAACTCAACTACTGTGAAAAGTGGAAAATATGCAAATCTAATTGGCACAGCTAAAAAAGTCAAGTGCAGCATCCTCAGCATTCCTGACATCCTAGAAAATTTGGAAAAAAGAAAAAAATCTTGAGTATTATACTTTGGGAAGTTCCTCAGGAAAATTTGCCAGAAATATCAAAAACATGTCATAACATACAAGCAGAATGAATCCACAGGATTCTGACGTCAAAACATTTTCATAAATAGCAACACTACAACTACAAAGACAAAATCTTGCAAGCTGAAAGAAAGCCGAAATCACATAGCAGACTTATGACACATACAATATTCAGATGAATGGGCCATAAAACTAGAATTATCTTTCCAGGCAAACTTAATATGCCCCATGATGGCAAGATATGGACATAGACTAGGCACTTGGACTTTAAAATATCTTCACAGGCCCCTATACATTCTGTTTTAAAATTAATTTACAAATGAAAAAATCTTTTTTTTGTTTCTATATTAATTTTATTTCTAAATGTCTACCTCTCTTCTCTACCCAGGTATGCTATCCTTTGTATGAAAGAAGAAAAGAAAGAATAAAAGCAGTTCAGTACAATTAATCAAAACATCAACCCAGTCTGACAGTACAGGGTGTTCCTAAAGTCTGGACACATAGGCAAAAATGCATGTTTTCAAGAAATGAACTGAATGAAATTTTCAACAACATTTTGTTTAATTGGAATATTAACAAATAACATCTTCAATATGATTTCTATCATTTGTGATGCAAAGGTTGATGCACTTTGCAAAATTCATGTGAAGTCGATACAGTAACTCCACATTGCCGTCAATTTTAGCACATTCACTCTTTATGTGTTCAATCAAGTGTGTTGCATCTGTGATTTTCATACACCTTCTCCTTTAGCATACTCCAGAAATGGAAGTCAAGGGGGCTAAGGTCTGTTAATATTCCAGTTAAATAATGTTGTTGAAAATTTCATTCATTTCATTTTTGCCCATGTGTCCAGACTTTAGGGACACCCTGTACATTCAGTATGATATACTGATAGTCCTCACTCCTGCAAAAAAGGGTAAGAGATACATTTCCTCATCTCTTTAGGGCAAAGCTTGCTCATTATAATTACATGGAATTCATTTTCTTTTTGTTGTTGTTCTTGTCATTTACATTGTAGTGGTTATAGTATGTATTGTTCTCCTGGTTCTCCTTATTCCGTTCTGCATCAACTCATCACTCTTCCTATGGAGAGCTGGATGCGATTGAAACGACTCAGCAACAACAAATGTTACTTTGAATCCTCCATGTTGGTTCTTGTGGCACGGTAATGACGCCACAATTTGTTTACCATTTCCCAGTTGCAGGACATCTACTTTGTTCCTAGGGTTTTGCTAGGGTAAAAAGTGCTGTGAGATACCTACATTTTAAATGAGCTATTAAAAAAAAACCTAAGCTTTCAGGCAAAGCCATAAAACATTTAAAACAATTTCAAACAGAGATAAACCAGTTACTAATTAAAAATGAGAACCTTCAGAGTAGTATATTGGCTAAACCATTAAATTTTTCAAAAAGTTGTTTCAAAAAACAGAGTAGAAGAGGGGAAGGATCAGAGGTAATCCCAAATTAAAGCTCTATCTTTGTTAATTTAGAAATCTAGATTTAAAGATAGCTAGATAGTGCAGTGGAGAGGGTGCCAGGCCTAGAGTCAAGAAGACTCTTCTTCCTGAGTTCCAATCTGGCCTAGTTCCAATCTAGCTGTGTAACCCTGGGCAAGTCCCTTAACCCTGTTTGTCTCCATTTCCTCATCTGTAAAATGAGCTGGAGAAGGAAATGGCAAGTCATTCTAGTATCTTTGCCGAGAAAACTCCAGAAATGGGGTTACAAAGAATCAGACATGACTGACACAACTGAACAACAACAAGATTTAAGGAACCTTAAATAGTTAACAGAATAAGAATGTTGAGTGTTCAAGTTACATTTGGATTAGATAAGTACAAATTGTATCATCTTTTAATAGAATGAATAATCATTTTATAAAAAGTAAAACAAAAGCCAAATTTAGCAAATATAACACTAACTGTAAATAGACAAAACTCACTAAGAAAAAAAGGGGCTACGAATGTATTAAAAAGTGGAAACTGAATTTTTTTTATGTTAGAGCAATAAGAATCCAGAAAAGCCAGCTATGTCAGAAGTCCCTTAAAGAATTTTAAAACACTGCTGAACCCTTTCCATTCCAACCCTCCCTTTCAAGAAAAAGAAAGATCACCAGAAAAGAGGGAGCTACTGTTATTACTGTAATCATAATAAGCTGCTGCTTATGACACCATGGTATACATTGCTATCCTGACGCCTGCACTGACCCTGATACTTCTAGTCATAGTATGTTACCACATCCTCCCAGCCAACTCCAACTAGTGTCATCTACCAACTTGTTTGGATTGAGAAGCTATGAGCTGCTTTGGCTTTCTCTTACTCTATTTCCCATCCCATGTGCTGATTAGTCCTGAAGTAACCTTGAGGGTAGTTGTTACCCACATGAAGGCTCTAGACACTCAGAAAAGAATCTCAACCCTACTTCCCAATTAGAACCCAGAGTGCCATTCTACCTAACTGACCCAAATACCCTGATCCTGTCCTCCTTGACCCCCATGCCTCACCAAACCCCAGGGAATTCTCAGGCTGCCTTGCCTTACTCCAGCCTATGCCAAGGCAATGGAGAGTCTTCCCTCCATTCTTTCTTCAATCTCGTGAAAAGTGATGCCCAAGGTTAAAGGGAGCAGGCACTCTCCCTCCTCAGCCCTAGCTTTATCCTCTGCTGCCCTTGCTAAAAGCTAAGACTGGTAAGGAAGGAGACAGAAGTTCTGGCTCTTCTGCTATACCGTTATCGTCCCCTGCCTTGTCTGAAAGCAGCAAGATTTCCTGTTCCCACCCTACCCCCAAAGTGGAGAGGATTCTATGAACTCGAAAGCTGAGGAAGTTCCCTGTTCTTCACAAAAAGTAAGAGGGTCCCTTGCCCCACTTCACCACCAAACAGAACACAGGGAATACCCTCTATCACTCCAATCCCTAAATCTGGTCAAAGCCTCCAACCTGGCAAACTACACCACAGAAGCACTAAGGCTCACACACATATTACCTTAGTTAGACTTACCCCTTCTTCTTCTACTGTCCTTGAATAAAGAAATGAGTAGTAAGTTTTTAAAGACAAGAAAGAAATTCAGTGACACAAGAGATCTAAAAGATAAAATCTCTTCAAAAATACAAGTTGAAGCATCTATGTAAAGAACAGGAATTCCAAATGATAAGTTAAATTGGGTAATAAACAAAGAAATTCAGTTTAAAAAAAGGTCAAAAAGAGTTAAAAGAACAATGAAAGAATTCAATAAGCAACAAATATGAAAAACAAGCCCAGGATATTTAAAGAACTGAAAATTTAACTAGGCAGGACAAAATAACAGATTATAAAGACAAAGCAGGAATTATAAATAATTTAATTAGGATCCCAAAAGACACCAAAAGGGAAAAATGCTTGACATAATTAGAAAAAACTTTCCAGAGTGGTCAAGATCAAGCAACATATTGTTTAAATAGAGAGAACATATAAGGCCTCAGAGCATGGAAAAATCCTAATGACAATAAACAGCCACAGAATTGTTAAATTATAGAATTTCAGAGACAAAGGAAAAATTCCTTGGGCATCTAGAAATGAAAAACAAATATGTTAGAAAAATACTAATTAGAATTACACCAGACTTTCAACCACAACACAGGGAAGACAGCAAGGCTGGACAAAAAAGGGCAAAAATCTTTAAAATTAGAGCTGGAACCCACAATCATAAAGCCCACAAACATGACCATATTGTTTGTAGACTAAGAATGTACTTCACAAACGAGACCTGGCAGAATGTACCAACAGAAATCCATGATGAAAAACTCAAAAAGCAAGGGAGAAATGGCAAACTGGCTAAATGACAAGTGTAACAACTATGATAATACTAAATATCAATAGTCATAAAGCAAGTTTAATTGATTACATTAAGATTTAATGTTACATTTATAAAAAGTTATTTAAAAGAAAGCAAAAAATATGTTGTTTGGAAGAAAGACATTTAAACCAGAGAACATTAAAAGAGATAAATAAGGATGGTATAACAATGTTAAAAAGTTTTGTTTAAAATGAGACCACATAAATTTTAAATAAGTACTTCTCCCTGAAACACACTAATCACTCAGTCCTTTAACCTACTCACATTCCACGATTACTCTTCCACCCCACCTCAGCTATATACCAAGATGGTCATACCCTCAATCCTGCCATCACTCATAAATGTACCATCTCCATGTTCAAGAATTAGAAAATCTCCTTATCTCACCATAATCTATTGGCTTTTTACTTCTTCCTCTGCCTTCCTTTACATAACCCTATTCTTCATCTACACAATAATCTCCGTCACTTGATTACTCAATTCTCTCCCAGGACATCTTCCCTGCACTAGCCACTCTCTCCTCTTCCCACCTTGACTCCTTGGTGAACTAATTCAACTCTACACTGTCCTCCTCTCTTGAATCCCTACCCTCTCATATCACTGATTATGCCCAGCCAATCTTCAGCCTTGGATCACCCCCATCATTCATCACCTTTGCTCTGAACTCACATGCTGCTGAACTAAGGTGGAGAAAATCACACAACCTTTCTGCCTGGGTCCACTACAAATTTATGTTACATAACTTCAACTGGGCCCTAACTACTACTATCCTATTATACCTCCCTTATCGACTTATTATTCTGCTCTCCACATTGGCTCTTTCAAACCTTTTCGTTCCTCTTCAAACCTCCCTTCCTGCCACTTTCTCACCTGAGAACCTTATCTCATATTTTACAGAAAGAATTGAGGCCATTTGACATGAATTCCCTTTTCTCCCCTCTTCCTCATGTCCTATCATCATCCATGAGCCTTCTGCCACTCTCTCCTCCTTCACTCCTGTCTCACATGATGAAGTGGTTTTGGGTTTTTTTTTTTTTGATAATTAGTTGTATCCAACTTTTTGTGACCCCATTTGAGGTTTTCTTGGCAGAGATACAGGGATGGTTTGCCATTTTCTTCTCCAGATCATTTTGCAGATGAGGAAACTGAGGCACACAGGGTTAAGTGACTTGCCCAGGGTCACACTAAGTACCTGAGGTCAAATTTGAACTCAAGTCTTCCTGGGTCCAGAGCCAGCACTTGTACCAATAAGGCAATTAAACACATCAATGATAATCGTGAATATACCTAGCACCCTATCCACCGCACCACCTAGTTGCTCTATAAGTGGCCTTACTTCTTACTGAAGCTAACCCCTCTACTTATTCAAGCAATCTCATTCCATCCCATCTCTTCCAACAGACTGTTCCCTTCTGTCATCCCTACTCTTTCACTTTTTTTCAGTCTTTCCCTCTCTACTGGCTCATTGCCTACTGCCTACAAACATGTCCATGTTTCCTCTATCCTGAAAAAAAATACCCCTCATTTGAGCCTTCCATCCCTGCTAACTACCATTCTATATTTTTTCTACCTTTTGTAGTTAAAACTCCTTGAAAAGGCATCTACAATAGGTGCCTCCACTTTCTCTCAACTCACTCTCTTCTTAACCCCTTATAATCTGGCTTTCGACCTTATCATTCCACCAAAACTGCTCTCTCCAAAGTTACTAATGATAGATTGCCAAATCCAGCGGCCTTTTCTCAGCCTTCATCCTCCTCGACCTCTCTGCAGTCTTTACCAGGGCTAATCACTCTCTCCTCCTTGATATTCTTTTTTCTCTAAGTTTTAAGGACACCACTCTTGCCTTGTTCTTCTCCTCCTTATGTGACTGCTCTTTCTCTGTCTCCTTTGCTGGATCCTTTCCCAGAACATACCCTCTAACTGTAGGTATCTTTCAGGGTTCTGTCCTGGGCCCTCTTCTCCCTCTATACTACTTGGTGATTTCATCAGCTACCATGGATTTAATTGCCACCTCTATGCTGATGATTCTCAAATCTAACTTTCTTGCCTCAATTTCTCTTCTGACCTCTAATCTTTCATCTCCAACTGCCTTTCAGATATCTCAAACTGTATGTCCAGTAGACATTTTAAACTCAGTATGTCCAAAATAGAACTCATTATCTTTCCTGCTGAACTCTCCACTGCTCCTACATTTCCTAATACAGAGGGCAACACTATTTTTCCAGTCACCCAGTTTCCTAGCCCAGGAGTCATCCTGGATTCCTTACTATCGTTCCCCTCCCCACCAAGCTGTTGTCAACACCAGCCAATTTCACCTAACTCTCAAATATGTCTCCTCTGACACTGACACCACTCAAGTGCAGGCAGGCCCTCGTCACCTCACAGCGAGCCTGCCGGGGAGTCTGACTGCCTCAAGTCTTGTCCCACTCCAATCTATCCTTCATCAAGTCACGGAAGTGATTTTCCTAAAGCAAAGGCCCAATCATGTTACCCTTTATGTTACTCGATAAACTCCAGTGGCTTCCTATTGCCTCCAAGAGCACATACAAAGTACTCCGTTTGGCATTCAAAGCCCTTCGTAATCTACTTTTCCCTCCTACCTTTCCAGTCTTGTTATACCTTACTGCCCAACACATACTCTTTGATCCAATGACATTGGCCTCCTGGTTGTTCCCCAAATAAGCCTCTCCATCTCTTTGCCCAGGTTTTTTCTCTGTCCGTTTCTCATGCCTAGAATGCTCTCTTTCCTCAACTCTGACTACTCATCTTCACGGTTTCCTTTAAGTCCCACCTTCTACAGGAGGGCTCACCTAAGCCCTTTTAATTCCAGTGCCTTCCCTCTTTTAATTATTTCCTATTTATCCTACATATAGCTCATTTTGCATATGTAAGTTTGTACATTGTCTCTTCCATTAGACTGTAAGCTCCTTGGGAGCAGGGACTGTCTTTTGCCTCTCTTTGTAAGCCCAGCTCAACACAGTGCCTGGTACATAGTAAGCACTTAATAAAGGTTTGTTTATTGACTAACTGATGTAAATACGATTCTACAGTAAACTTTATAAAGGAAAAACTTCCAGCGCTTAAAAGAAGGAACAGATTAAAAAAAATAACTGGAGCTGTTAATAATCTATTCTCAGAATATAAATCTAAGAAAAAGTTAAATAGGCATATAAGACAAATTATAAGTAATAAATCAGAGGGAGCAATCCAGTAGGAAAATTCAATTCACTAAACATTTATTAAGTATCTATTATGTTCAAGTTACCATGCTAGGCACTGGAGACAAAAAGTTACTTTTAAATTTTTTTAAAAGTTTTTTTTGGGGGGTAATCTTTTTTTGAGGGGGGAAGGCAGGGCAATTGAGGTTAAGTGACTTGCCCAAGGTCACACAGCTAGTAAGTGTGTCAAGTGTCTGAGACCGGATTTGAATTCAGGTCCCCCTGACTCCAGGGCTGGTGCTCTATTCACTGTGCCACTTAGCTGCCCTTAAAGTTGTTTTTTAATATTTAATTACACAAAAACATAACAGTCCCTAATCTTAAGAAGCTTACATGTAGGAGGGAGTGAGGATGTATACTGATAACCAAAAGCAAAGAAGATACCAAGTTATATGAAGCAAGTTCAAAATGGAGGGCACATTAATAACCAGGCAAGTCATGAAGAGTTTCATGTAGAAGGCTGTACCTGAGCTGTGCCCTGAAGGAAGGAATTTTGAGAGTGGGATAAGGACGGAATGAATCTGAGACATGGGGTGCCACCTGTGGAAAGGCATGAAGGGGAGAGATGGGATGTGCAAAAAGAACCACTAGCAAAGAAGTCGGGCTGGAACTGAGATTGTATAAGGGAGAAGGAAACAATCCTAGAAAAGTAGGTGGTAGCCAGATTATGGAAGGCTTTAAACTGAGAATTATGTGTTTTATTCTAAAGGCAATTGGGAGCTACTGGAAAATAGGGCAGTCATCTGGTCAGATCTTTGCTTTAGGAATATCAGTTAGACACATTATGGAAGATGGATTTGAGGACAGACTGAAAGAAGGGAAACCAATTAGGAGGCTGATTATTTTGCAACAGTCAAATTGTGACGTAATAAAGGCCTTCACTAGCATAGACATTCTGAATTAATCAGTTAACAGGCATGTATTAAGCTGTTACTAAGCATGAGGTTCTGTGCTAAGTACTGGGAATGCAAAGAAAGGCAAAAACATGTTTCTTGCCCTTAAGGGCCACATGTTCTAATTGGAGAAAGACAGCAAGCAAACAACAATACATAGAAATGAAAAGATACATAGTATAGATGGGAAGTAATCTCAGAGGAAAGATACTATCAGTGGTGGGGACGGGAGTGAGACCTCCTGGAAAGGCCTCCTGGAGAAGTTGGGATTTGACCTGAGTCTTGAAGGAAACCAGGGAATCCAGTATATAGAATAGAATAGGCAGAGCATTCCAGGTAAGGGGGACAGTCCTTAAGTTGGCAGAGATTTGAGAGATGGGGAGTTATGTGCAAGGGACAAGAAGAAGGCAGGTGTTGCTGGATTGTAAAGTACATAGAGGGGAGTAAAGTACTAGAAAATTGGAAAGGTAAGAAAAGGTCAGGTTGTAAAGGGATTCAAGGGACCGACAGAATATTTTATATTTAAACTTGTTGGTAAAAGAGCAACTAAAGTTCACGAAGGGGCAGAGGGTGATATGGTCCGACCTTCAGTTTAGGAAAATCACTTTGGCAACTGAGTTGAGAATGAATAGGAGTAGGGAAAGCTTTGAGGCAGGGCTGAGATTGTGATTCTGGGTGACTACAGTCGGAGAAGTACAAAATCATGGAGGACACCCATGGTTAATGGACATACCCAGGATAAATAAGTATAAAGGACCCTGAGGAAGAGCAGTCAGGCAAATAAGATGAAAGACAGGAAACAGCAGCACCACAAAAACTTAGAGAGGAGAGAATGTACAGGAGAAGGTAGTGATAAAGTATCAAATGCTGCTATGAGGTCAAGAAGACTGAAAAAAAGGTCTTTAGATCTGGCAATTAAGAGATTATTTGTGACTTTGGAAAGAGTAGTTTCAGTTAGCAGGTGATAGTCATGAGAAATATGGAGGAAGATTCAACAAGACTTAGCAATAGACAGGAAATACATAGTGAAGGAGTGGGAAAAGTTAAAATGAGTCCAAGGTCATGAACTAGGATGAGGGGGTCCTCAATAGAAAAAAGAGAAAATGAATGAGGGTTGAATTTTGGGGAAAATAAATGAATTCCATTTTGGACATGTTAATTTTGAGGTGGGACATCCATAAGAAGAGATTTCATACGCGAGTATTAGTGCAGAACTCAACTTCAGGAAAAAAAATTAGGGCTAGATATATAGATTTGATAGTTATCTACATAGAAAGGATAACCGAAACATGGGAGCTGAGGAGATTACAGGTAAGAGAGCAAAGAGAAACAAGGTAAAAGGGTCCAAGGAAAAGCTACGCTTGTTAAGTAGGAATAGGATGAGGGAGGCATAGCAAAGGATATAGAAGTAATTGTAAACAGGTAACAGGAGATTCAAGAGAAAGGAATTTCATGGAAGGCAAGAAAAGAGAGAGTTGTCCAGGAAGAGAAGTTGGTCAACAGTGACCAAAGCTGCAGAGATGTCAAAAAGAATGAAGACTGACAAAAAGGTCACTGAATCGAGCAATTAAGTGATCCTCGGCAACTAGAGAAAAATAGTTTCAGTTTAGTGGAGGGTATGAAGCCATATTGCAAGGGATTGACAATAGGTTTAGATGGTGAAAGATGTGCTAGAAAATATAGATCAAGCTTAAGGAATAAGCTATACACTTCTAGGTTATACAAAAACTTCACTCCTATATATTATTAATACTTTTATTAGGAAAAGATTAGGAAGAGTCAGACATTGTGAGCATCAAATAACACCACAAAAATGAAACTGATCATATTCTGATATGAAATGAATGATATTATTGATGTGTGTTAATTCCTGAAAATAGGTACAAATCATAGTTAGAAGTATTTATTAGAATAACAATAAAAGAATACAAAACTAGTAGAAAGAATGAAATTGAGAAAAAGATATGATGTGCAAACTGTTGACATCAAAAATTTGAAATAGATGGAGAAGTGGATATCAACATTGAACAGAATAATTTCCAAAGGGAATTTAAGTGATTTAAATCAGTTGTCATAATAAGGAGAACAAAAAACCTAGAAACCCTCTTGGCCAACAAATACAATCTCTCTGCCAAAGGAAGTGAAAAAGAAGGGTAAGGCAATACCATTTTAGAGTATAAACTTGTTTGTAAAATTTCAGGAAGAAAGATGGTGAAAGTTTATGAGCAGTACCACTTCATAAAACAGTGAGAAGCAGTAGAGGGGAAAATGAGTTTATAGAAAGTTTGGCAAGAGATCCAACTAAGCAAAATCATCCCAAGGGTATGTGAAGATGAAACTGGAAAGATAATAAACATTAAAACTGGAAAAGATCTGTAAACTATTTTTACTAAGATAAGACATTAGAGCCACAATATTTGGATTCTAACATCACATTTCCAGATGTGCCACCTGAAGAAGTGGAAATGGCACTGAAGAAAACAAATATGGGACAAGCACTTAAACTAGATCTAGTATACACAAAGAACTGTGGCATAGATAATGCAGTTTGCAGGACACCAAGGGAGAGATTCTCAAGTTATCTGAAAGAGAATGTACCAAAGGGGTGGGTGGGGGGAATTATAGTTCTTATTATTACCAACAAAAATGACTAAAAATAATTATTAACCAATATAGATGAATGAATGAAAAAGTATTAAGTGCTTACTATGTATCAAGCATTGTGTTAAGCACTAGAGATTAAAATACAAAAAGTCATATGCTTAGTTTTCTATCTGTAACCCTACTTTTGGCCTTGTCCCAGAGCCTAAACCTATTCACAAACTCCTCCAAGTAGTTGGACATCTATATAAAAGTTGTTATAGGAATAATCTATACCCTAATTGAAGATTTCCTTGGTGATAGCATAAGAAAGGAATAGGTATACTTTTGCACAACAGGCCACATTTTTATAATTACACAATTGACTGAAGGGGACAGAGAATGATAATTCTCCCTGTGTTTGTTATTAGTTGAATAAAAAAAAAACACTTATTTTGTGGTGTAAATCAAAGTACCTCCTATATATGTTAGAATCATACTACATTCCTTGAAGGTGTAACAGATATAATTTTTATTGATTATTAACATCAAGGAAAATATAAAACAGGAAGGCGTATACTAGCCAAAAATTTTTGCCACTGTCATTGAGTCCATTCAGGACAGAGACAAGAAAGAAGGATTCCCTACAGATGCTATGTCTTTCCAGATGTTCCTGTTTGCTGATATTGTGTTGATTGTTATCAAACCCAGAAATACTGCAAACCCACCTAAATACGATTCAAAATCATTCAAAAAAGTTCACTTCATCTACTGGTACATATGTCTTGGAACAACCATGTGTGGACAATGAGGTAGTCCTGGAGGTGAACAGAACAAAAAAAAATAGGCAACTTGATATTTCTTAAAGACCACGAGCTTCTAACTAAAACAAAAGCTTTTTCAAAACATTATTCTTCTAGGGATTTTGTATGAGGGTGAGTCACAAAACACTACTATTTCCCAAGAACTATGATTAAGAATCAACCAAAGGGCAATGGAGAAGCAGATATTGAGTCTAAGCAGGTTGGATTACATTACGAACGAGGAATTATGAAGAAGCGGAGTAAAAGATACCACTAAAAAAAGGCAACAAGAAAAAAAGGTCAGTCAACTACAGTCAATCACAGGCATTTATTAAGCACTTACTATGTGACAAGCACTGTGCTAGGCGTAAGCATAAAAGGTATGGACAATCTCCACTGGCTTCCATATAATATCAAGCTGATGCAAGAAGGACCCACTGAATTGGCTGGACTGCTTGTGGAATATTTGTTGGAGTACATGGATGACAGTTGCACAGATGGGCGGGCATAGATGAGTCATAATTTACATTCTTAGAGGGAGTGGTCACATCACTGGGATCAAAGATGTATTAGACAGAGGTAGAATAGTTCTTTTTTCTTCTTTTTTTTTCTGCTCATTAAGACACAAATGGTTTAGATTTTGGAGTTTTGGTTGGAAATTAAACCCATATATACTTTCATTATTAACTGCTGTTTATTATGAATTGCGAAATTATATTAATAATAATACAATTAAAAAAATAAGAAAATGAATCTAAGAGAGCTAGCACAATTTACCAGAGATTTTAAAACTTTAATAATTATATTGCCCAATAAGAATCTTATAGTCCACAGAGAAAGAAAAAATAGTAAGAAGGAAAGAAGCTTTTTAGATAGACTTTTTTCCTAGTCTCAGAGCAGTCTAAGGCCATACCTTCACAGCTGTAATTATCTGAATGACATGTTGCCATTTTTGATTGTTATATCATATTTACAGAATGCCATTTCTGCCCAGTTTTTCCTTATAACTCTGATTACCTTCTCATATTCTGATGCTCACCCACACCAACTATGTGTAAGGATGGAGGCTAAGAAAAAATTCAAGTCCCTACTATTTAATACAAGTGACAAATGATTGCACATGTATAATCTATATCAGATTGTCAGCCATTTTAGGGAGGGGGAAGGGAAGGAAAAAGGGAGAAAAATTTGTAATTCAAAATCTTATAAAAAGTGAACATTGAAAATTTTTTTACATGTAGTTTTACATTTTTACATGTAATTAGAAAAAATAAAATACTATTCACATTTTTTAAAAAATATTTGTCAGCACATCTCACTAAATCAATCAATCAAAGACTTTAGACTATGTGGAAAAAGTCCTTGATACGCTGGTATGACATGGCATAGGAAGTATGTCTGAATTGTCTATGGAAACTTGGTCACATTCTGTGACTATAAAATCTATAAAATATCATTTCAGTTTGGGCCCAAGGAGATGTGAGCCAATGAAGAAAAAAAAGCATGTAAGCTAAATCTCTGAAAGGGAAGTGACTGAAGGGGGAGATACAGAGTCCTAGGCCCTGATCTCAGTCTCCTCTCCCTCCCTTAGATTAAGGAAATACTTTGTGAACTTGAAAGGACTTCTCATCTTCCTATTACCATCCTTGAGGCATACCAGGATTGGATGATGGTAGTATTTGGAACTAAAGGTCAGAATGGATGCAGATTTAAGACTCTACAAAGAACCCAACAGAAAAGTTACCTAAGGGGATTACCTTGAAGACTTTAGCAAAAGGACTTTCAGGATATGTAAATTACTCCCTTGCTTCACATAGTCTCTAAATTTGAGCCTATTTTCCTTTGGATTCTATATATTATCTCTTCCACATTGCTACTTTCTCCATTATGGTTTCGATACATCACCTCATAGGTTGGCATAAGAAATTAAACGGGAATGTTTGTGGAGTTTTACAGAAGCTACAGATGACACAAAAAAGGTCAGCAGATGACAGAAAAAGTTTAGAAACTCAGAAATGCATAAAATATACATATAGTATTGTAAAATATCAACATATTTTATCTTTTAATACCATAATAACTCAGATTTCTCTGGTACAAAGGGAGGGCCAAACATTTTTATGTAGATTTTCCAAATTGCAGGAGCACTGCACCCCTACCCCTGCAATGTAAAAGAGATAACTACAATCCAAATGTTTATGTGGACTATTTGTGCCCAACCTGTGATAGAGTCTTCCAAGCTTTTATTGGTCTGCTCAGCTACAGTTAGATACACTATATTTGACTCCAACACAGTGATGTCATTTTGGTCCTCTCAGAGAACAAAGGACAACAACCAACTAACTACACTTGTGAGAATGTGTTACAAACTTTGGAGTTGGACATCTATATAAAAGTTGTTATAGGAATAATCTATCAATTACTCTGTATCAAGTACTCTGTATCAATTCTTATTAGCAACTAGGTGGCACAATGAATAGAGCCCTGAGCCTGGAATCAGAAAGATCTGAATTCAAATCTAGCCTCAGAAACTTATTACATATGTGACTCTAAGTCACTTAACCTCAGCTTGCCTCAGTTTCCTCAACTGTAAAATGGGGATAATATCAGTACCTACACCTAACAGGGTTGTTGTGAGGATTAAATAAGAAAATATTTGTAAAGCATTTAATACAATGCCTGGCACATGTTACGTTGTTCTGTCATTTTAATCATGTCTGACTCTTCTTGCCTCCATGGGGATTAACTTGGCAGAGATATTGTAGGGGCTTGGCATCTCTTTCTCCAGCTCACTTTATAGATGAGGAAACTGAGGCAAACAGGGTTAAGTGACCTGCCCAGGGTCACACAGCTAGTAAGTGTTTGAGGCTAGATTTGAACTCAGGAAGATAAGTCTTCCTGATTCCAGGCCAGGCACTCTGTCCACAATGCCAGCTAGCTGCCCTGCCCCTGTGTGGCACATAGATACTATGTAAAAGATTTGATGATGATGATGATGCTTAGCAGAATGCCTAGAAAATGATATAAATGTTAATGAAGGAGAGTAAAACAAATGAGACATATGTATATGTAGTGCATGCTCTGAAGCTACTATCCAAACCCCTACTCACATTGACAGTGATAATGGTTGGTAGAGCAGCTGAAGAAAACACTACTTCCTCCACATGAAGTTTCAGGCTTTGGGTTTGGGCTCATAGCCACTGTATGGAAAGTCTATTGTTCTTTTCTAGTTTCATGGCCCAGTCAGCTCAACAGCTTAACTCAGAAAGAACCATTTGGTTTCCCAGGAGCTCCTCACCAGTCCATATCTCTTCTGTTGCTCTTTTCCAGTCACTCCCATGTTTTGCCTTGTTTTTTGAAGCTGTTCTTCAGGGCATTTGTAAAATGTTTCTTTGGTTCTGCTTGTTCCCATACACTCTGAAGGTACCAATCATTCTCTCAGTAGAATATAAGCACGTTGCAGACAGAGACTGATGTTTTTTCTCTGCCAGTCCAGTATCTTGTACAGTACCTTACACACAGTAGATGTTTAACAAACATTTATTGAATGGAATCATTCCTTTGTTAAATACTTATATGGTGTTGGTGAACTTTGCAAGGTGGATGGCAGAACTGAAATCTGCTAATGCTTCCATGATTTTGAGAGGTATGATGAATAAGATGACAAATGAAGTGTCATGGAATTCAAAGAAGGAAATTATGGGCATACTTTTTGTACATGACAATTAAAGAACAAATACAAGAGATATCATCAATATCTCTAAACTCTTTTGGTTGATATGAAAGTATTTAATTTACTATTTTTCCCCTTAAACAACATCTTGTTCTACCTTCTTCTTGGGCAGCGCAAATTGCCCGAATGTTCTCACAATCAGGGAATAAAGAAGAGAGATGCATGGTATTATTTATGTCCTAAGGCAGATAAGAAAAATAAAGAATGTTGTAAAATGATTGGTCTAAAGCCCCTGAATTTCACCATTGCTTCTAAGACCCAAGCACTTTCTAGGGGCTAAGCATTGTTCAGAATCTGACAATTTGGATGGGTATCTCAACAAAGCCTTTCCATCATACTATTATCTTGGACAGATAACTTCAGATGGATAATTAATTAAACCCAAAGTTGAAAGGGAAGAAAAAAAATAGGCTGGATCATATTTGAGAATCTGCATAGTACTTTTAAATCACTTTCAGTTTCTCCCTAAAACAAAAGTCAGTTTTTTAAACATCAATACTCTTTTGGTGATGCTGTACTGCTACAAGTGATGGAATGCTGGAATACTCATATAAACTGAATTACTCTTTGACTTGAGAACAAAACTATACTTTCCCATTTCCATGCTTTTGTCCACACTGTTCCCTAAGCTTAAAATACACTCCTTTTCACTTTTAAAATTGCTATCTAGAGGGGCGGGGCCAAGATGGCTCTGTGAAAGGAACTACCAGAGCTCTCTCACAAATTCTGTCAGATAAATGTAAAAAGGTGAATCTGAGCAGATTTGAGAGAGTTAGAAGCCACTAGTAGACTGAGAGGGGTAGGAGCACCTGGCTCGAGGATCGGCACCAGACCAAACCAACTGCTAACAGCAAACCCCAGGGAAATGCAAGGGAACCAGACCAAACCAACAGGGAACAGCAGAGGAATCTGGCCAGCCTACAGTTCTGGGAGAGTGCTGGGTGAGCAAAATGCCTTAGCAGGAACAGGCCCAAGGCAGAAGTACAAACTACGGCAGCGATCGAGCCCCAGGCTTCTCAGCCCAGGACGAGAGTCTGTCAGAGCGCAGAGCCTGCAGCTGTGGGAGCAGCTAGCCTGGAGGCCTTCAACCCACAGTCTAAAGATTTGAAACTCACTTTATTGGACTGCAGGTAGCCAGGATGTGCAGGTAAAATGGCTCATATCTCTCCCTTGAATAAACCCAGAAAATAAAGCCTCAGGAGAAACAGAGGAGCCAGAAGGGGGGCTTCAGTAGCGAGAGAAGTAGAGGAGAAGGCCCTTCCTGTGGTGGCGGAAGGAGACTAGTGCAGGAAGAGAGGTTCCCAGCAGCCCTCACCTTAGCAGAGCAAGAGAGTAACAGCCCCAGGGCATGGAACTAACTAACCTCAACTCCAGGACCCCAGACTTGGCTTTGCGCAGCCAGGGGAAGTGGCAGACACCAACACAGACACAAGCTGAGACCACCTCTGCTACTGAGCAGTCCTAGGGAAGAGGAGACTCCCAGCAAGCAGACCACCACTCTCCCACACCTCACAGAACCAGAGGCCATAGCACATAAAGCTAGATCCCAACACAAGAAACTTGGGACAGAGCCCCCTGAGCCTTAGAAACAGAGATCCACTTCAGAAACCAGGAGGGGGAAAAAAAACACCATGAAAAAGAATTGTAAGAAGCTTTCAAAGACAATTGACTCATATTATGGAGACAGGGAAGATCAAATTACCAATTCAGAAGAGGACAGCATGGACACTACACCCATGTCTGAAACCTCAAAAGGGAAAGTGAACTGGTCTCCAGACCAAAAAGCATTCCTAGAAGAATTCAAGGAGGATTTTAAAAACCAAATTAGGGAGGTAAAAGAAAAAATGGAAAAAAAAATTCACTGAAGAAAACAAATCTTTAAAAGGTAAAATTGGGGAATTGGTTAAGGAAAATCAGAATATAAAGGGAGAAAATGTCTCACTGGAAAGTGAAATCAACCAAATGGGAAAAGAGATAGAGAAGACAAAGGAAGAAAACAAAACATTAAAAATTAGAATTGGGCAAGCAGAAGCTAATGACTCTATGAGACATCAAGAATCAGTCAAACAAAATCTAAAAAATGAAAAAAATAGAAGAAAACATGAAATATCTGATTGGAAAAACAAGTGACCTGGAAAATAGACCCAGGAGAGACAATCAAAGAATTATTGGTCTACCTGAAAGCTATGATGAAAAAAAGAATCTGGATAGTATCTTCCATGAAATCCTTAAAGAAAATTGCCTGGAGGTCCTAGAACCAAAGGATAAAACTGTCATTGAAGCAATCACCCCTGGAAAAGGATCCCAAATTGAAAACTCCAAGAAATATTACAGCCAAATTTCAGAACTACCAGGTCAAGGGGAAAATATTGCAAGCAGCTAGAAAGAAACAATTCAAATATCACAGAAATACAGTCAGGATCATGCAGGATCTTTCGGCTTCTACATTAAATGACAGGAGAAATTGGAATACAATATTCCGAAAGGCAAAGAAGCTTGGACTACAACCAAGGATCAACTACCCAGCAAAATTGAGCATAATTTTCCAGGCAAGGAGATGGACATTCAATAAAATAAAGGAATTCCAGACCTTCCTGATGAGAAGGCCAGAACTCAATGAAAAATTTGATCTCCAAAAACAAAACTCAAGAGAGACATAAAAAAGGTAAATGGGGGAAAAAAAACCCTAGTTAATCAATAAAGGTAATTAATTACATCCTTATATAGGATTATTTTGTTTTATATATGTTTGATATATAGACACATATATGTGTCAGTCTTGAGAATAGTATATTTAATATGACAATTGAAAGGGATATTCATAGACTGTGGAAGTCACTATAAAATAACCAATATAATGATAAAAATATAATTATTGAGGTATAAAGGGATGGTTCTGGGAGAAGCGATAAGGAGGTAGTAGAAAAGGGTAAATTACATCACATGAAGAGGCACAAAAATATATTGTAGTAAAGGTAAAGAAGGGAGGGAGATGAGCAGTATCTGAGCTTTACTCTCATCAGATTTGGCTCAAGAAGAGAATAACATATCCAGATAAGCACAGAAATCTAACTTGTCCTATAGGCAGTAGGAGGGGAAAGGGGGAAAAAGGGGGGGGGGGTCAGAAGGGAGAGAAAAAGTAGCAAGTGGAAAACAGGAAGATAATGGAGGGGAGTCAAGAGGAAGGGTAAACTGAGGAAGGTGGTAATCAAAAGCAAAACTTTGAGGAGTAGAAGGGGAATGGGAGAAATAAAAGCATAAATGGAGGAAATAGGATGGAGAAAAAGGCACAGATAGTATTCATAACTGTGAACGTGAATGGGATGAATTTTCCTATACAATGGAAGCGGATAGCAGAATGGATTAAAAACCACAATCCTACGACATGCTGTTTACAAGAAACACATTTGAAACGGGGATACACATGGGGTAAAGGTAAAAGGCTGGAGTAGAATATGTTGTGGTTCAGCTTAAGTAAAAAAAGCAGGGGTAGCAATCCTAATCTCAGACAAAGCAAAAGGAAAGATAGATCTAATTAAAAGAGATAAGGAAAGACACTACATCCTGCTAAAAGGCACCATAAACAATGAAGCAATATTATTGTTTAACATATATTTCCCAAGTGGTATGGCATGCAGATTCTTAGAGGAGAGGTTAAGGGAGTTACAGGAAGAAATAGACAGCAAAACCATAATAATGGGAGACCTCAACCTCCCCCTCTCTGGATTTGATAAATCTAACCTCAAAATAAACAAGAAAGAAGTTAAGGAGGTGAACAGAATCTTAGAAAAGGCAGATATGATAGACCTCTGGAGAAAACTGAATGGGGACAAAAAGGAATATACTTTCTTCTCAGTGGTACACAGCACATACTCAAAAATTGACCACGTACTAGGGCATAAAAACCTCACAATCCAGTGCAGAAAGGCAGAAGTGGTCAAAGC
>CM053627.1:126472634-126548698 GCA_028646595.1 Phalanger gymnotis | reverse complement strand
TCAAAGTTTTAAAAAAATAGATGTTCAAAAGTAAAAAAGTTTTTTTTTTCTCATGCAACTAGAAAATAAGATACACAGGCAATGGGACGTAGAAATTTATCTTGCCCTACAAGAAAGGAAGGGAAAAGGGGATGGGAGGGGAGTGGGGTGACAGAACGGAGGGCTGACTGGGGTACAGGGCAACCAGGAAATATGCCATCTTGGAGTGTGGGGGGGTAGAAATGGGGAGAAAAGTTGTAATTCAAACTCCTGTGAAAAGCAACATATTAAATAAAAATAAAAGAAAAAATAAAAGAAAAAGCAGTTCTGTTGGAAGGTAAGGGGGGCAGGTGAGGGGGAATGAGTGAATCTTTCTCTCATTGGATTTGACTTGAGGAGGGAATAACATACACACTCAATTGGGCATCCTGCCCCACAGGTAAGTATGGGGAAGGGGATAAAAAAGTGGGAATGATAGAAGGATGGGCAGATGGGGGAGGAGGTAACAAAAGCAAACACTTTTGGAAAGGGATAGAGTCAAGAAAGACAATTAAATAAAGAGGGACAGGATAGGATGGAGGGAAATATAGTTAGTCTTTCACAACATGACAGTTATGGAAGTGTTTTGCATAATGATAAATGTGTGACCTATGTTGAATTGCTTGCCTTCTTAGGGAGGGTGGGTGGGAAGGAAGAGGGGAGGGAATTTGGAACTCAAGGTTTTAAAAGCAAATGCTCCAAAAAAATTAAGACATTTTTGCATGCAACTGGGAAATAAGATATACAGGCAATTGGGCATAGAAATCTATCTTGCCCTACAAGAAAGTAAGGTGGAAGGGGATGGGGGGGGAGTGGGGTGACATAAGGGAGGGCTGACTGGGAAGAGGGCAATCAGAATATATGCCATCTTGGAGTGGGGGGAGGGTAGAAATGGGGAGAAAATTTGTAACTCAAGATCTTATGGAAATCAATGCTGAAAACTAAAAAATATTAAATAATAAAAAATGGAATTCAAAAACAAAAACAAATAAATAAATAAAATATACCTTTCATGCCAAAAAAATAAAAAATCAATGACTTCAAAGTAATTTTCCCAAAAGATAGAGGGTAAAATCTCTAAAATGTAATCAAAAGAAACAAGAAATACTTAGAAAGGCAAGCAAGTTCTGGCAACTTGAAAAGGCTGATAATGATCAAGTGGTTACATTCTAAAAGTGAGAGACTAAATATATTGTCTTTTCAAAATCCCACTAAGGGCGGGAACAATGTTTCTTCAACAAAGGAAAAAAGACAAACTCAGGGTCTGGGTCTTTAAAAAAAAAAAGAGAAAAATTTTTAAAAGTATGTGGGGGGATACTAGGAAAGGAATGCTGAGGAATTTACTGCTGCTTATCACTGGAATGTCACAAGGAAAAAGTATATAGACATGGAGCTGAAGGTCAGGAAAATGAGGATCACATGTACCCTAC
The DNA here is from genome assembly GCA_028646595.1 of Phalanger gymnotis. Classification (NCBI taxonomy): domain Eukaryota; kingdom Metazoa; phylum Chordata; class Mammalia; order Diprotodontia; family Phalangeridae; genus Phalanger; species Phalanger gymnotis. The sequence continues at coordinate 126,547,250 of CM053627.1, read as the reverse complement.
TCTGAACAGGGCAAAGAAAGGCTTGAGGCAAAAAATGTAAAGAGTAGTAACAGTAAACAGGGAAGTGAGCTGACACAAGAAGGAAATGGGGTCAAGACAGAGGATAGATTTGGGAAGGAATAATCACAAACAAGAGAATTGATTATAAAGGGTTTTAAAAAAAGTGAGATGTGGCAAGAAGCAGTGTCCTAGGCCTCAGCTGAGTAAGGAGAGAAAAAAAATTGCATATTGAGATCAGACTGTTACAACTACAAATAACTACAACTGATTTCTATTTTTTTGACTTTTTAAAATGATAGAATATAATAGGAAATACAAACTCAATAATCATAACCATCAATATGAATGGCACGAACTTGACCACAAAACAGAGAAGCAAAACCCAATAATGTTATTTTACAAAACAAACAAAATGTAAAGATTCACAGAGAGTTTAAATGAGGACTTGGAGTAGAATTGTGATTTTAAACAAGGCAAAATGAAAAGCAGGCAGAGTAAAAATCAATACAGTCAACAGAGATGATTAGGTAACCTGCTTTGTCCTTAAAGTCCCACAAATGATGAAGTAATATTATTACTTTAAAATATATATGTACTAAATTGCATGTCATCTAAGTACTTAGAGGAATTCCAATTACTAAAAGAAGATATACAATATAAGAAAAAATTCCTGGGAACTTCAACTTGCCTTTTTCAGACCTTGAGAAACCTAACAGAAAGATAAACTAGAGAAAAATTTAGCATCTGAATGGAATATGAGGAAAAAAAAGCCCAGATACAACAGAACTTTAGAAAGTAATGACTGGAAATATTAGGAGCATACAGTTTTTGTTTGTTGTTGGTGGTGGTTTTTTTGGGGTAGGGGGAAGGCAAGGCAATTGGAGTTAAGTGACTTGCCTAAGGTTACAAAGCTACTAACCGTCAAGTATCTGAGACCAGATTTGAACTCAGGTGTTCCTGACTCCTGGGCCAGTGCTCTATTCAGTGTGCCACCTAGCTGACCGAGCATACGGGTTTTTTTTTAGCTTTGCACAGCATCTTTACAAATACTGATCATACGCTAGGGCATAAAGAATGAATAAAGCAAGGCGGAAAGGAAGAAATGTTAAATCCTTTAAAGATCACAGTGCAATAAAGGGTTATAATCAATAAAGGGAACTTTAAAGAAAGGATTAAGACTTAAATGGAAACTAAATAAGATAATCCTAAAGAATAAGTGGGTTATAAAATAAAAGGACATATCTATAAAAATGAGAGAAGTGGAGATATCTTTCACAACTGTGTCTATGTGAGAATTCCTACCTAAATAAGAGATTGAGATGATTGTTGTGCAGTTATTTCAGTTGTATCTAACTCTTCAGGACCTCATTTGGGGTTTTCTTGGCACAGATACTGAAGTGATTTGCCATTTTGTTCTCCAGCTCATTTTACAGATGAGAAAATGAGGCAAACAGGATTAAATGACTTGTCCAGGGTAATACAGTAAGTATCTGGGACCAGATTTGAACTCAGGAAGGTGAGTCTTCCTGACTTCAGGCCTGCCCCTACATTGTGCCACCCAGCTGCCCATAAAGGTGATTACAAGAGAGGAAACAGAAAATTTTGGTCACATAAAGTTGAAAAACTTTTGCATGAACAAAATAAATGCAGTTAGAATTAGATGGGAAACATCTTCATAAAAATGTCTCTGATAAAAATTTAATATCTAAGATATAAAAATAATTAAATATAAATATATAAGAACAAGAACCATTCTCTAAAAATGAGTCATCGAATAATAGTTAACATTTACATAGTGCTTCCTAAGTTCCGAGCACTGTGCTAAGCACTTTACGATTATTATTTCATTTGGTAAAAAGATATGAATAGGGAGTTCTTAAATGAAGAAACACAAACTATCAATGGCCATGTGGAAAAATTACCCTAATCACTACATAGTCCTCCCTCTGGTGTTACACCCACAACTTACATTCATACTGATAGGTTGGGTCCCCAAAGACGTTACTACCTTGAATTCGAGAGCGGTCTATGGGTTTGCGCTTCTAATTACAGCTCACAAACCCTCATTGGTACACATAGTCAGCCAATATGCACAATTAGCTAAAAACAAAGGCATTTACTAAGATGACATAATAAGAACAATAGCTATAAAATGTTTCCCTCCTCCATAAACCTGGGACATAATATCCCACAAATACACACAGGCGTCAATGGTGTCTGTTTGGCAGATTGCTCAGTTGGACTCCCTGGGCCTGCTTCTTTCTGCTGCTCAACTACTGACTGCAAGGGCTAATTCTATACTTAATCCAAAGTCGGCTTTCTTCTCTGCAACCCAGAGACACCTTGGAGACACCTTCACCAACTTAGCTGTTTCCTGCTGTGGGTGGTATCTCCTACTAGGAGAGTAATTCTGATGTGAATATCTCCAAGGCTAATGGAGTACTGGGGCAAAGAGAGAAAGATGCCTTCTAGTAGAGGCACAAGTGAAAAGACAAAAAGTTATCCCTATCTCAAGAACTGAGTTCGTGGCTTTCTTCTAGATTGCCAGGGGTCACCCTCCTGGGAGCTGCTTTCTTCCTCTAATGTCTCCAGAGCTGGTCAGCTGTTGAGCTAGCTTTTAAATGGATACCAGGAGCTGTAACCAATCTTCAGTCAGACAGTTGCAAATTGTTCTCTAATTCCATCTGGGAAAGCTTCACACTTCATAAAGAGATAAGAGGGTTTGAATATGTCTTTGCACTTCATTTAACATACTGAAATTTTGTTGTCTCTGTTATCTTCCCCTCCTATGATTTTATCAGCTCAGCCAGGGAGGGGTAGGCTGACCAATTCACCTGCCTTCTACAACTAGTAATAAGAGAAACGAAAATTAAAACAACACTGAAGTTCTATCTCAGACCTATAATACCATTAAAGATGACAAAAGAGGAAAAAAAACAATTGGTGAAGAAGTTGTAGGAGAAAAGACACACTAACACACTACTATAAGAGCTGTGAATTGGTTCAATCATTTTGGAAAACAATCTAGAACTAGATCCAAAAAATCCCTAAATTATATACCCTTTGACCCAGTAATACTACTATAAGGCATATGCCTTCCTCTTCCAAGGAAGTCAAGGATAGAGGACTCATATGTACAAGAATATTTATAGCAGCACTTTCTATAGGAAAGAATTGGAAACAAACTAGGTGCCCATCAATTGGAGCATGGTTGATCAAACTGTGGGGTATGTACTGGAATATTACTGTGCCATAAGAAATTATGAATTTTATGAATATTTACCAAAAAAATCAAGATGAATAGAATCCCAGAGGGAATGGGGACTGGTGGCAGAAAAACCTTTGTATTTTAAGTCTCTATAGTACATAAATTGTTGATAAAAATAGAGATCTCAAAATATTTCAGTTTGTTCATATTTTCCAGAAGTGTATAGTCTTCACTAGTGGCTGTCAGCTTGCCTGTCAAGTATGTGACCATTTTGGAGAACATGTCCTGGAGCAGTCCCATGATCCCTGTCTGGGGCTGCGGGCCTCCTTGGCTGTCTCCATCATGGCAGCATTTAGGCCAGAGAAGGGAAGGAGAAAGTATGGAGGGAAAAATGGGGATGGGGGAGGGGAAGGGAAAGAAAGGAAGGGGAGAAAAGAAAAAGGGTCGAGGTAGCAGTATTTTTAAAAACAAAAAATCTTAACTCTATTGATAACCTTTGTTTTTTTTACAAGCCCTTTGTAGCATAACTTTGGTATATTCCAAGGTGATCAGAATTTTGGAGATGGATGTGTAAGTGGTTTTTGTGTAGAAGCCTCCCATTGTTTTGACCTTCCTTGACTCTATTGAGAAATCTGCCCTAAACTGAAGACTGGAAGAAGGCTGATGCGACTAACAGATCCATTCTCTCAGTCTAAAAGACTGTGGGCACTTGAAGCTGTTTGAGTGTTGAGACAGTACACCAAAATGGAAAGCAGCACACAGAAGCAGGAATGGAGGAAAGAAGATATTACCATGACATGTAACAAAGCTGGAGATTGGAAGAATGGAAGCCACAGAGGAAAGCACTACTAGCAACCGAGTTCTGGACTCTGGTAGCTGTGTAAGCAAATTATTCATGAAGTTTATCAGAATGGCTACTCTGCTTCTGAAACCATCCCATTCCTTCCCTTCCCCCATGGCAATGAAGCTCCTATTTTTCCTTTTCCCCTCTGCCACTTTTGCAAGAGGGCACCTGCCTGTTTCTCAAAATATATGTGTTTCTTAAGTCTTTATCTTTTCTGTTTACATTACTTTTTAAGTGTGATAAACATAATTAACCACTGAACTACTAGTCTGTGCATATCCTTGCTCAAATGTAGTGAGAACGGGCCATAAAGAAACATCTAGGAGGTGAAAAGAGATTTACAGTTGTAGTATTTTGCCACAGCCAGTTCTCTGGCTGGGGGCTCAGTGCTGCAGAAAAGAATATTATTGATTCATTCTGACCAAAAAGAGAATATTTATACAGGGACAACTTTAAGCAAGAGTCAGAAATCTGGCTGGTGTGTCTGTGATTAACTGGGCTGATACTGGAGGAAGAGACTTCATACTTTCCTTCCTTCTTTCTTTCCTTCCCTCTGTCTCTCTCTCCCTCTCTCTTTACACACACACACACACACACACACACATGCACACACACACGCATATATCTAATATGTATATGCATGTATATGTGTGTATACACACACATATTACACACACACACACACACACACACACACACACCCCGTAGCCCAGTTTAAAAGAAAATCTACTCCTCTGGAGCAAAGGATCTGAAGGAGCGGCTGGAAAGAGCAAGTAGGCCAGCACAAAGGTAGGGACAAGTAAAGATGACTGCCTGGACAACTCCATTCACCAGCAGTGTACCACACCATTACTATACTTTCATTCTGACCATACCTCTCTCTTTACCCTGTCTAGAAAGCCATCCCTTACAGCAAAGAATAAAAAAGAAAAAAAGTAGGTCAGAAAAACCAAACAATACCTCAACCATGTCTGAAAATATATAAACATTCCATATGCATAGTCCCCCACTTCTACAAAGACAAGAGGACAATATGTATTCTCAACATTTTTGTGGGGCTAGGCAGATTCTCATAATTACAGTGTTTGGTTTTGGGTTTTTGTTTTTCTATCTAAATTGTTGTAGTCATCATGTATATTTTTATTATTTCTGCTTACTTCACTTGGCATGTTTGTACAATTCTTCCCATGCTCTCTGAATTCTTCATACATATTGTCTTTTATCACATAGTAATATTCATTTATATAAACTTACTACCATTTGTTTAGGCATTCCCCCAATCAATGGTCTTCTACTTTGCAGAACTTTCCAGTTCTTTGCTACCACAAAAAGTGCTGCTATGGATATTCTGTCTTTCTATCTTTGGCCTACTTAGGATAGCTATAGCTAGAATTACTTGTTATTTTTAAAACTCAGTTTTTATTGATAGTTTTGTTTTTACATAGGCTAAATTCTTCCCCTGTATTCTCCCTTCCCCCTCCTGAAAGATACAACAGATTTTTTTTTAAAGGAAAAAGAGAAAGAGAAAAAAACCCCAGCAGAATTGATGAATACATAAAAAAAAAAATTGACAACACACGCAATGTTCTGCACTGGTGGACCCCAGCCCCCTTATCTCTGCACAACAGCACAGAGATCTCTTTTTGGGTGCCAAGCTGTTTTATTGGGGGGGGTAATTTTTCAACATTTTCTCCCAGAAAGCCATCCCATAGAATAAATAATATTTTTTAAAGAAAAAGTAGAAGAAACAAAAATAAATCAGTAAGATCAATCAACACATTAAAAAAAATTCTGAAAATATATGGAATGTACCATACTTATGTATCTACCAGCCCTGCAAAGGAGTGGAGTGGGAGTATCTTCTCATATCTCTTCTGGGAAGCCATATTTGTTCTTTGTAATTTTGTAGAATTCTCTTTCAGTAGCTTTGTGATTCTTCTTTCCATCTACATTGTTGTTATCATTGTGTATATTGGCTCTGTTTATTTCACTTTGTGATAGTTCATGCAAGTCTTCCTATGCTTCTCTGTATTCATCATTTCTTACAGATCAATAATAATCCTTTATATTCACGAACCACAATTTGTTCAGCCATTCCCCAATCAATGGGCATATACTTTGTTTCCAGTTCTTTGCTCCCTCAAAGTGTTGCTATAAATATTTTGCTGTATATGAGGATTTTCTTCTTGTCAATGACTCTTGGGACATAAGCTTAGCATACACTGTCTACCAGTGGAATCTCTGTGTCAAGAATATGGATATTTTAAGCTACTTCATTTACACAATTCCAGATTGCTTCTTAAAATGGTGGTACCAATTCACAGGTCTACAAACAATGCATCAATCAATCAACAAGCACTTATTACGCATTTACTATGTGTGAAGTATTACGTTAAGCATTGGGAATATGAAGAAAGATAAAAACAAATCCCTTGCCTTTAAAAAGCTTATACTCTAATGGGGGAGACAAGAAGCAAACAAGTATATACATAAAAGGTTCATACATATATTCAATTATATACATACAATATATTTGAGGTAAACTCAGAGGGAAGGCACTAACAATGGGGGGTGGGATGAGGGCAGGATAGGGAGAATAAACTTGGAAAGGCCTCTTGCAGAAAGTGGAATTTGAATTAATTCTTGAAGGAAGCCAAGGAAGACAGGAGGTAGAGATAAGGAGGAGGAGCACCCTAGGCATAGTGGACAGCCAATGAAAAGGCAGAGTTAGGAGATGGAGTGTTTTCTCCAAGGAGCAGCAAGAAAGCCAATAATGCACATATTTTTCCACAATTCCAACACTGACTATTCTCATCTTTTGTCATTTTTGTCAATTGACTAGAATTATTTTTAATGGGGAAAGAGTAAACATATTTTTCGATGTAGTTAGACTATGTCCATTATAATCATTATTACTTTATATAATTCTAGAAATCTTAGCTATGGCAATAAGACAAGAAAAAGAACTTGGAGGAATAAACATAAGCAAAAAAACAAAAACAGGCAAAATTACCTCTGCTTGCAGATTATATGGTTAACTTAGAGAATCATAAAGATTAAATGCAAAATTAATCACAATAAAATAATAGTACAGAAAATAAACTGACAAAAATCATAAGCTTTTCTGTATATTACTAACAAAACTAAGAAGGAAGGGACAAGAAAAATTCTATTTAAAAAAACCAATAAAATGCACAAAATACCTAGGAGTTAACCTACAATGACATATTTAGGACCTATGAATATAAGTACAAGATACTTTTAGAGAAAATAGTTGACAAATAATTTGAGCAGTATTCATTTTTCATGATTGATCTGTGGCAATATAAAAAAATGACAATATTTCCTAAATTAATTTACATGTGGAATACCATGTCAATCAAACTCCCAAGAGATTCTTTTAGAGAATTATAAAAAATAATAACAAAATTCATCTCAAGGAACAAAAAGAAAATTTTTTTTAAAAAGGAGGAATGAAGGGATACTAGCATTATCAAATCTTAAAAACAGAATCATGTTAAATTTTAGTATTAATATATATTAAAATATTAATCACCATAAGTATTTGATCCTCTATCACAAAGCAGTGATGAAAACAATTTGGTTCTGGCTAAAAAATAGAGTGGTGGATCAGTGTACACAATACACAGTAGTAAATTATCATACTAACCTAGTGTTTGATAAACCCAAAAATTTAAGCTTTGGAGGTAAGAACTCACTACTTAAAAAAAAAAACTGCTTGGAAACTTGGAAAGCGGTTTGGCAGAAACCAAGTATAGACCAGCATCTCACACTGTATACCAAGATAAGGTCAAAATGGATAAATGATTTAGACATAAAGGGTGATATCATAAGCAAATTAGGGGACCATGGAACATTTTACCTGTCAGATGCACGGATAAGAGAAGAATTTATGACAAAACCAGAGACAGAGAGGATCACAAGAATTTAAATGGATAATTTTGATTACATTAAATTAAAAAGTTTCTGCACAAACAAAATCAACACAGCCAAGATGAGAAGGAAAGCAGGATTTCTTTTTTTTAACAGCACGTTTCTCTGGTAAAGACCTAATTTCTCAAATATATAGAACGCTGAGTCAAATTTATAAAAATCCAAGTCATTCCCCAAATTGATAAATGGTCAAAGGACATGAAGAGGCAATTTTCAGAAGAAAAATAAAAGTTAACAATAGTCATGTGAAAAAATGCTAAATCCCTACTTATCACAGAAATGAAAATTAAAATAACTCTGAGGTACCACTTCAACCTAACAAATTGGCTAATATAACAGAGAAGGAAAATGACAAATGTTGGAGGAGATATGGGAAAATTGAGACACTAATGTATTATATTAGTACAGTTGTGAACCACTATGGAGAACAAATTGGAACTATGTCCAAAGCGCTATAAAACTGTGCATACCCTTTGACCCAGCAATACCATTATTAGTTGTGTATCCCAAAAAGATCAAAGAAAAGGGAAAAGGACCTATTTGTACAAAAATATGTATAGCAGCTCTTATCAAGAGGATGCTCATCAATTGGGGAATGGCTGAACAAGTTGTGGTAGATGATTGTGATGGAATACTATTATACTCTAAGAAATGATGAAGGGGATAGTTTCAGAAAAACCTGGAAAAACTTATATGAACTGATGCAAAGTGAAGTGAGCAGAACCAGAACACAACAATGTTGTAAGGACAATCAACTGTGAATGATTTAGCTATTCTGATCAATACAATGATCCAAGGCAATTTTGAAGGACTTAAGATGAAGAATACTTTCTACTTCCAGAGAAAGAACTGATGGAGTCTGAGTATAGCTAGAAGCATAAATTTTTTACTTTATTTTTTTTGGCAATATAGCTCATATGTAAGCATGTTTTGCATGATTTCACAGGAATAATTGATATCACATTTTTTTGCCTTCTTAAGGGGCAAAGGAGAAGTTGGAGGGAGGGAAAAAATTTGGAACTGAAAGTTTTTTTTTAAAAAATAATGCTAAAAACAAGTAAATAATAAAATTTAAAAATCCAATTATTTGATCATGGTTTAAAAACAGAAAAGGTGATTTGTGGAACAGACTAAGTAAGTAAAGCCCACAGATAAGTGAACATACCAGCCTTTTGTTCAGTAAACCCAAGAACACAAATCAATGAGGTAAGATCTAACCAAGTGCTGAGAAAACAAAATCGTTTCATGGAAATTAACTCATATAACACACCAAAGTAAACTTCAAAATGATATAGTGACCTAAATGTAAAAGGTTAAATGATTTAAAAATTTTTGAAAGAGAATGGAAGGAAATACCTTGCATAGCAATGTCTAGGGGGAGAAATCTTAACTGGACAAGGGATAGACCTAATAAAAAATACAAAATAGGCAATTTCTATCACGTAAAATTTTTAGAGCTTTTGTAAACTTTGCAATGGAAGGTTTTTATTTGAAGGGGGAAGATTTAGGGACAATGAAAGGTAGTGATAGTAATGTAAAAAATAATAGAAAAGAGAGAAAAGAGTATCAGTTAAGTATCTAAATGTACACAGAAGACAGCAGAAATTCAAAAAAGGTCATAGGAAATTAGGTACTGATGCTCCAATAACATCCTAGGACAGGGCTGTCCAACTTGAGGTTTTTATTGAAACAATAGACAATATATTTTGATTTGCCATTTTGGTGAGAGCTCTGCTGGAGCTCAGCTTCATTTCATTTATGTAAATTTCTTGTAGGCAGGCCACGTAAAACACACTGCGGGCCACATTTTGCACAGCCCTGTCCTAAGATATTATTCCATCTACTCTGACCTGACTACCTCCTCTTCTTCCCCCTCCTCGACTTCCCAATTCTTGAAACAGCACGTTCCTCCAGGAGAGAAACAACCTCATTCCCTAAGCAAATTAAGCCACTCATCCTGGGAATGCTACACTGAAGCTGAGTTGGGTTGGGAAGTAAATCAAACCAAATTCATTGATTCTATCTAGCTGATCAGGTCATCTTGGGACATCTTACCATCTGCCCTGCCTGCTATATGCATAATCTCCACCCCAAAAATCTGCCCATTCCACCTCTCCCTCTACTTTCTACCTCTTGCTTGGGAACAGTAATGAATCAAATCAATGTTGCCATTGCTTCTGGAAAGGATGTGAAAATCTACTGCCTATGATGTCACTCTCCATTCCAGTGACTACCCAAACAAAAACTTCCCATGGTTACCACTCCAATATTTATTATCTTTCTCTATTACAATGTAAACTCCTTGGGGGCAGGGATTGTCTCACTTGTCCTCCAAAGAATGTTATACTAGAACCATATAAGCTGTCAGGTGTGATATTGTACATGAAAGGGCAGAGGAAAAAAGAGCAGTAGTGGGTGATTCCTTGCTCAGGAGTGCTGAGGAAGTTATTTGTCAACCTGATAACAACAGAGAGATATGTTTTCTTCTTGTGGTATGCATCTAAGATATGACAGAGAAGGTCCAAAGACTCATCATGATGGATGAGAACTACCCACTTTTGATGATGCATGTGGACACAAGCAACCCTATTAGAAGGAACTTTAAAAATATTGCCAATGATCATGAAGTCTTTGGCAAGAAACTTAAAGACAATACAGGCATACAGATTGTGTACTGGAGGTAAAAAACCACTGCTTACTGGAGGTAAAAAACACGTAAAAGGAAAATTAATTTAGGAAGTGAACATACTGGCTAAGAAAGTAGTATCTGAGCATGAGATCTGGATTTCTAGATCATGACTTTCAATAGAAGGTTGACAGATTTTTGGCCAGAGACACAGTATACCTAACAAAAGCTGGTAAGAATATATTTGCCAGGTGTCTTGCAAATTTAATCAAAATGTCTTTAAACTAAAAAGGACAGCAGAAGACTGACTGTGTATATCCTCAAAGTTAGACACTTGTAGCATTAAAATGATTAAAGATCTTCCCCACCCATTCAATAGACCTTGGGTGGGGCTAGGTGGGAAAGCTTAATTATATCTTTGTAAGTAGGCCTAAAACCTCTACTTACCAAATTCTAAGCTAATTTGGGTGTGATGCCCTCAGGGCCCTGAGGGGAGTTGCTAAGACCAGAGCTAATGGTAGGGGCACTAAGTTTTAGTCAATCATGACTTTAGCCAATCAGATACTGCTAGGACTATATATAAGGAGAACCCAGAGTTCGAGAGAACCAGAACCGAAGAGGGACAGAACTGAAGAGAAGCAGAACTGAGAAGCAGACATCAAAAAGACATTGAGGTAGCAGACATTGAGAGAGCCAGTGTCAACAGAGCTGCAGAAGAGAGTGCTGAGTGGAAAGTTAGGATTCATGAGTGATTGTTTACAGGAAGGTCCTAGCAGAGGGGAGGGTTATAGGAAGACTTGGACCCTTGCTATAATATTGTGTTATAATTTCCTTGTTGCTACATTGAGGCTTACTGGTTTTGGAATATAATTACTGCTATATCAAATTGGAGTTATCGGTCTTGGGATTTTATCCTCTGGAGTCTAAATAAATATTATACTTCCTCTGCCTTCTACCTAGAGAGTTTTTCATACTTTCTGATTCTGAACCATACAAGCATGTTCACGGTCATCCTCGAAGTCATGAATCTTGCCTTACTTGCCTTACAACACTACAGTGTCAAAGAAGGAAGAACAGAAGCTGAAACAACCAGAAATTTACAGGAAATAAAACCCAAGAAAAAAAGCCAATAGTAAAAACATGTACCTTATCCACAAGCATTTATACACAAATATCCAAAGTTTAGGCAACAAAAAGGAACAAGAGATCTTAAGACAAGGAGGCAAATTTGACCTCATCCATAAGACTGAATTAGTGAGATGAAGCATATTATTATTGGACTATATTCTGGATGAGTACACTTTATTCAAAAGAAAATGGAGAGGTAAAAAGGACAGGAGAGTTGGGTAGTACCATACATTAAGAAGGAGAGATTCAATCATTTTCAATTGTATCCAACTTTGTGGCCTCATTTTGGGATTTTCTTGGCAAAGATACTGGAGTGGTTAGCCATTTCCTTCATTTTACAGATGAGGAACAGATGAGTCTTCCTGATTCCAACCCCAGTGCTCTATCCGCTGCACCACCTGCCTGCCCTAAGAAGGATACAACCTGGAGTAAGAAAATCTTGAGTACAAATCTGGCCTTGGATACTAGATGTGTGATCCTGAACAAGTCACTTAATCTCTGTTTGCCTCTGTTTTCTCATTTGGAAAATGGGAATAATAATAATAATAGCACCTACCTCCTAGCATTGTCGTAAAATCAGATAAGATAATTGTTAAGTGCTTAGCATTGTGCCTGGCACATAGTAAGTGCTATACAAATGTTATTTATTCAAATGAGAAAATCCCGGAACTAGAGCAGGGAAACATGATATTTGGGCAAAAGTCAGAGAGGGGAGAAACAGAAATGATTTTTTTCACTGGAATATACTACAGAACACTTGGACAGAAAGGAGAATCAGATCAGGAGTTTGGGAACCATCACAACTCTGGCACAGTGGCATGATGTAGTAGAGATGGGGGATTCAATTATCCAGACATCTGCTGGAGTTCTTGTTTGGCCAAAGACAGAGCAGCCAACTTCTTAACCTGCCTAAGTGATAGTTTCATCATTCAAAAAGTGGAAGAGCAGGAAGACAGGAAGATTCTGTCCTTGAATGAATTCTTATTAACAAAGATAAATGGTTTAGAGTTTATTATACTAGAGGGGGAGAAAACTTGGCTAGTCTGCCATGCATCCTAGATTTTGGGAAAAGATTATAGTGGGTTCAGAGCAAAGATAGGCAGTAGCCCATGGACTAAAATGCTTCAGGCTAAGTCAGTCCAGGATATTTAGAAGACCCTCAAGGCAAAATGTTCTAATGAAGAGGAAAAAATGGGATTTGCTTGAGAATGTGGATACGTACGTGCAAGGAACTCACCAGGCAATTTAGGTTTAAAATGAGAAATGTACAGATGATAGCAGTAAGGTCGGGTAATAGAGGATAAATATAAGAGCTTGACATGGTCTTCTATAACATCAAGAATGGTAAAGCTCAGAATAACCTGAGGCTGGTGAGATAAGGACAAAGGAGATTTTTTAGTTATATTGGGAGAAAAAGGAGGATCAAAAAAGGGAGAGGACCTTTGGGGTAGAAGGGATGACAATAATTGATAACCAAGAGAAACTAGAGCTGCTTACTTGTTATTTTGTTTCTATGTTCCCTGCAAAGGAGAATGACTTTTACATTAGAAATAAGAGAACAAAAATGACTAACAGGGAATTAGTACCCAATACAAGTAAAAATATAGTAAAAAAAAAAAAGCACTTAACTGTGTTTGATTGTTTCAAGTCAACTAGCCGAGATCAACTAGATTAGCAGATGCAGTCGTTAAGCCGCCTTCAGTAATATTTAAACATAGTAGCTCTTTTCCAATAAAGATCACAGAAATTGGGTGAAGTACACCAAGATTGGAAAAGGACAAATATCTTAATTTTCAAAAAATGTTAAGAAAAAATGGCCTGTAAATTATAGGTCAGTGAACTTGACTTTGATTCCTGGGAAAATTCTAGAGAGGATTATTAAAAAAATTGGGTGGCAAATATCAAGAAAGAGAAGTTGTAATTACAAATAGCCAGCATGATTTCATCAAGAACAAAGGCTACCAGATTAATCTCATTTTTTAAAACAGGATTACCAAGCTAGTAATTTAGGGGAATGCTGCATATAGAGTTTACCTAGATTTTAGCAAAGTTTTGATAAAACGTCTCATATCTCAAGGGGAAAATGGAAAGATATGATTTAGAAGGGCAATAATAGAATCAGATTCAGAACTGGTTGGCTAACTGGGCTCAAAAAGTATTAATTAATAGCCCAGTGTCAACATGGCAGGTCTCCAATGGAGTACCCCAAGGATCTGTACTTGACCATTTTAATGAATGACTTGGATAAAAGCACAGAAGGTACGCTCATCAAATATACAAATGACACAATGCTGGGACTGGGGGGAGCAGGGGAGAGGGAAGGAAGTAACACAGTGGATAATAAAGTCAGGATCCAAAAGGTTTGATAGGTTAGAGAGATGAACATTGGGCCGAATCTAGTAAGATACAACAGAGATAAATGCAGTCTTGCACTTGGGTACAAGAAATCAACTCCATAAACATAAGATGAGAATAGCCCAGATGGACAGCAAGTGGCCTGAAAAGGATCTGGAGTTTTAGTGGACTGCAAACTCAAAGAATGAGCAGTGTGATATGAACGCGAAAAAAGCTGATGCAATCTTGAACTGCAGTAGGAAGGGCATAGCTTCCAGGAATGGGAGGATAATAATCCTACTGAAATATGCCCTTGACACACTTCATCTATTCAGGGCACCACAGTTTAAAAAGGACACTGATAAGGCTATGGTTTATCCAGAGGAGGGCAGCCAGGATGATTAAAGGCATTGAGTTCATAATATGAGGATTATTTGAAGGAACTGGGCATGTTTAGCACAGAAAAAAGAAGATTCAGGTGAAATAAAGTAGCTCTTTTCCAACATTTGAAATGCTGTCACATGTAGGAGAGATTGTACTTTTTCTGTTTGGCCTCAGAGGAAAGAACCAGGAGCAATGGGTAGAAACAATGGGCATCATTTAGGATTGATGCTAGGAGAAACTTCCTAATAATTGCAGCTATTCAAAAATGGAATGGCTTTCCTCAGGGGAACATGGAGTCCACTCTCATTGGAGGTCTTTAAGCAGAGGCTGACTGACCACTTAATGAATATATTATAGTGGGGGTTCCTCCGTGTATAGGTAAGATTAGATAGCCAATGGGTGCCCTTCCAACTCTCCTGTGATTTGTATCACTATCAACTATATCTGGCACATATTAGGTGCTTGACAAATGCTTTTTAATTCTTTCATGCCCTTTTGATCCAGAAATCCCATTACTAGGCATATATTTCAAGGAGTTGAAAGTCAAAAGAAAAGGTCCTATTGGTACAAAAATGTTTATAGCAGCACTTTTTATGGGAGCAAAGAACTAGAAGGAAAGTGGTGGCCAAACATTGGGGAATGGCTGAACAAATTGGTATGTGGATATAACGGAATATGATAGTGTAAGAAACAATGAATATATAGAATTTGAACAAATTTGCATAAGTTAGTTCAGAGAAATGTAATTATAACTAGGAGAAACAATTTATATAATGACCACAATCTTATAAAGGAAAACAGCACCAAAATCTGAATTCTGATTAATTCAGTAACCAATATTGACTCTAGATAACTGACAATAAATCATTCTTCCCTTTTCTTGGAATAGGAGTGGTAGATTATGGGTAAAGAATGACAGGCAGAATGTTGACAGACATGTATTGGTTTATTTCATTTAACTATGCTTTGTTAAGGGTTTGCAAAGAAGGATTCTTCCAGGAGGAGGTGCCATCAAGAAAGAAAAACAATGTTGTTGTGTTTTTAACCATCAAAATATTTTATTAAATTTTTTTTCCTTAAGGCAATCTAATCTAGTCCCATTTCCTCCCCCCTGCTTAATTTTAGGCCGAGCTCTTTGTCTATCTTCAGTGTTTTCCACATATGTATACATATATACATACATACACACATGTATACGTACATAAAAAATGGTGGACCAGTTTTATGGTTATATGTCCATTTAGATATCTCAGTCTAGACTTCTTCTCTAGATAACAGACAGTCTTCATCCACTTGGTTTCTCCTGTGTGGCTAGTCAAAATCTTTTGAATAGTTATGGATTATGAATGTTCTAGGAGCAAAAGTAATCAGAACATCATCCCCAAGCAGAAGCATCTAGGGGACACCTCCTCATCTATAGGAAATACTTCTTTAATTTGGAATCTTTTCTTGATTTCTTCCAGGACAGTGGCAAACAACTTTGGTGATCACATCTCCTGTTTTATGCTTCATTTAATACTGACAATCAGAGAGTCATTAAACAAAGTTATCTGTTTCTACATCTTTTACAGAACATTACGTGATTCTAAGAACACCTTGTTAGAAGAAAGCTTTTTAGGAGGGCATTTTGCTTTCTTAACTCAAAAAAAATTTTTTTATATTCAGCAAACCATAGAAACAGTGGGATACTGTATTCACTGTGTCTTCCAGTCAACTGTGGCTAAAAAATATGATATGATGTTCCATATCATTTACCTGTTACTCTCTCAAACCTTCAACAACGATACTCTTGATAAGAGTGTAGATTATTCTCATAAAGATTTTGTAGACATTAGAAAGTAGACATATGATTATCTCCCAATAACCTTTTTTGGTTAGTAATAGGGCCAGGGATTTTTTTTCCCCAAGGGTATGCTAGGCTTCCTTCTTCCAGTTGTCTTAAGAGCTCTCAATGCTCTGAAAATTGTATTACTGCCAGGACAAATCTTTGTATACTTAGTCTGTTCTAGCTCCTGTGACATTAAGAGTTCAAAAGTCTGGGGCAGCTAGGTGGCCCAGTGAGTACAGCACCGGCCCTGGAGTCAGGAGGACCTGAGTTCAAATCTGAACTCAGACACTTGACACACTTACTAGCTGTGTGACTTTGGGCAAGTCACTTAACCCCAATTGCTCTGCCTTCCCCCACCTCAAAAAAATGTAAAAAAAAAAAAGAATTCAAAAGTCTTGGGTTTGAGACTTCTCTGGAGCCAAGATGGCAGAGTGAAGAAAGCTGAACCCTCTTAACATTCTCCTCTAAATTACTTTAAAATTACATCATGAATCGAATTCTGGAGTGGCAGAGTCAACAAAAGATCACAGTGAAACATTCTTCTAGCCCAAGACAACTCAGAAGCTTGGAAAGAGAGATCTATGACATGGCGTATGAGGCTGCCCCAGAGTTCACGTGGATAAAACACTAGTGGTGCAACTAGGCCATGGTGACAGAAGCAACAGGAGCTTCAGGGACCCCTGTGCTGGCACTGGATGCAGGACTACATGCTGTTTAGCAACTCCACTGTTTATACCCATTTCTGGGTCATAGTTCAGGGGCAGAGAGGGGCACTTTCATTCAGAGGGAGTGGAAACCCTTGGGAAAGTATCACTTTTGGTCCCAAGGGATCAGAGACTCTGAGGAGCAATACTGATTGCAGTGCCAAGGGAGCAGGGCCCCTTCCTGGGTAAAGACCAGAGTGCAGACCACCAGGACAATGACCAAACCTCTCCCCAAGTCACACTACTTTAGACGCACCAAAAACTTCCAAAACCCCTAGAATTAGTTCCGAAAACAGTAGTGCAAAAAAAAAAAAACCAAAGAAAAACCAGAAGCTTGAGATGGTGCACTTCCAACTTCCCCACTGGTAAAAGAGTCCAACATTAACACAGAATTCCAAATCAAGTGGAAAAATAGTGGGAAAAGAAGCTAACAACAAAAAAAGAATGTAACCCTTAAAAAAAAAAAAAGCTACCATGGGGAGAGTAAAGATCAAGACAAACTCAGAAGAAGACAATGAAGTCAAAACAGCTACAAGCAAAGCCTCAAAGAAAAACATGTGAATTGGCCAAAGCCCAACAAAAATTCCTGGAAGAACTAAAAAATTATTTTCAAAATCAAATAAGAGTGGTAGAGGAAACATTAAACAAAGAATAAAAGCAAAGGAAGAAAATTATGAAGAGAGAATTAACAGCTTGGTAAAAGAGGCACCAAAAAATACTGAAGAAAATACCTTAAAAAACAGAATTGGCCAAATGAAAAAAGAGGTACAAAAATTCACTGATGAAAATATCTCCTTCAAGAGTAGAATTGGCCAAATGGAAAAAGCGGTTTAAAAGATCAGCTAAAGTTAAAAA
Organism: Phalanger gymnotis; assembly: GCA_028646595.1. NCBI lineage: Eukaryota > Metazoa > Chordata > Mammalia > Diprotodontia > Phalangeridae > Phalanger > Phalanger gymnotis. Next base: position 126,529,385 of record CM053627.1, on the reverse strand, counting down.
GGTAGGGGTAGCAATCATGATCTCAGACAAAGCAAAAGCAAAAATAGAGCTAATTAAAAGGGATAAGCAGGGAAACTACATCTTGCTAAAAGGAACTATATACCATGAAGTAATACCAATACTAAACATATATGCACCAAATCACATAACATCCAAATTCTTAAAGGAAAGGTTAAATGAATTACCAGGAAGAAATAAACTATACTACTGAGAGACCTCAACTTTTCCATCTCAGAATTAGATAAATCTAACCATAAAATAAATAAGAAAGAAGTCAAATAGATAAATAGAATCTTAGAAAAGTTAGATATAATTGACCTTTGGAGAAAAATGAATGGAAATAGAAAGGATTATACCTTTTTCTCAGTTGTACATGGTGCCTTCACAAAAACTGACCATATGTTAATTAGGGCATAAAAACCTCACAACCAAAGACGGAAGACTAGATTAAAAGTTAATTAGACACTAAATAATCTAATCCTAAACAATGAGTGAGCCATAGAACAAATCATAGAAACAACCAATTATTTCATGAAAGAATGACAAAAATGAGAAAACAAAAACAAAATTTGTGAGATGTAGCCAAAGCAGTAGTTAGGGGAAATTTTATATCTCTAAAAATGTACATAAATAAATCAGAGAAAAAGCAGATTAATGAATTGGGCATGCAACTAAAATGAAAAATGGACAAAGAACAAATTAAAAAATCCCTAAACACCAAAACGGAAATCCTGAAAATCAAAGAAGACATTAATAAAATTGAAAGTAAAGAACTATCAATGAAGATGAAACTAATGTAATTATTAGGAGTTGTTTTGCCCAACGACATGCCAGTAAAACTAACAACCTAAGTGAAATAGATGAATATTTACAAAAATGTAAATTGTCTAGATTAAAAGAAGAGAAAATAGAATACTTAAATAACCCTATCTTAGAAAAAGAAATTGAGCAAGCCATCATTGAGATCCCTAGGTAAAAATCAACAGCACCAGATGAATTTACAAGTGAATTCTACCAAACATTTAAAGAACAATTAATCCTAATACTATATAAACTATCTGAAAAAATAGGGAAAGGAGTCCTAACCTATCCCTTTTATGAAACAAATATGGTTCTGATATGTAAACCAGGGAGAGAAAAAGCAGAGAAAGAAAACTATTGACCAATTTCTTCAATGCATTTCAGTGACAAAAATTTAAATAAAATACTAGCAATGCAATTACAGCAATGTATTACAAATATCATTCATTAGGACCAGGTGGGATTTATACTAGGAATGCAGGGCCAGTTCAATATTAGAAAACTTATCAACATAATTGACCATATTGATAACAAAAATCATATGATTATATCAATTGATGCAGAAAAAAACCTTTGAAAAAATAGAACACCCATTCCTATTAAAAACACTAGAAAGTATAGGAATCAATGGAGCCTTTCTTAAAATAATAAGTAATATCTATCTAAAACCAAGAACAAGTATTATCTGTAATGGGGATAAACTTGAAACCTTTCCAATAAGCTCAGAAATGAAACAAGGATGTCCATTATCATCAGTATTATTCAATATTGTATTAGAATTGTTATCAATAAGACAAGAAAAAGAAATCGACGGAATAAAACTATGTAACAAGGAAACAGAACTATCATTCTTTGCAGATATAGTATACTTAGAAAACCCTAGAAAATCAACTAAGACACTAGTTTAAACAATTAAGAACTTCAGTAAAGTTGCAGGATATAAAACAAACCCACCTGGATCATCAGCATTTCTATATACTACCAACAAAACCAAGCAGGTTTCCATTTAAAATAATTGCTGGCAGTATGAAATACTTGGGAATCTACCTGCTAAGACAAAACCAGGAACCCATTGACCAAACCCATTGAACACAATGACAAAACACTTTTCACACAAATAAAGCAAATCTAAACAGCTGGAAAAATATTAATCGCTCATGGGTGGTAGACTGAGTCAATATAATAAAAATTACAATTCTACCTAAATTAATTTACTTATTTAGTGCCATACCAACCCAACTACCAAAAATTATTTCATAGAACTAGAAAAAATAACAAAATTTATCTGAAGAACAAAGGGTCAAGAATATATCAAGGGAATCAATGAAAAAATGTGAAGAAAGGTAGTCTAGCAATTCCAGATTTGAAACTATATCGCAAAGCAATAAGCATCAAAACAATCTGGCACTAGCTAAGAAAGAGTAGAGTGGTGGATCAGTGGAATAGATTCAGTACACAATACAAAGCAGTAAATTACCACAGTAATTTAGTGTTTTACAAACCCAAAGATCCAAGCTTTCGGGGTAAGAACTAACCTTTTGACAAAAATTGCTGGGAAAGCTGGAAAGCGGTTTGGCAGAAACTAGGGATAGCCCAACATCTCACGCTGTATACCAAGATGAGGTCAAAAGGCATACATGATTTAGACATAAAAGGTGATATCATAAGCAAATTAGGGGACCATGGAAAATTTTACCTGTCACATCAATGGATAAATAAGAGTTTATAACCAAACAAGAGATAGTGAGAATTACAGGATGTAAAATGGATAATTTTGATAACATGAAATTAAAAAGATTTTGGACAAAACTAATGCAGCCAAAATTAAAAGGAAAGAAATTGGAGAAGAGATTTATAGCAAGTTTCTATGATAAAGGCCTCATTTCTCAAAAATATAGGAAACTGAGCCAAATTTATAATAAGAACCATTTCTCAGTTGTTTTCAAAAGAAGAAATTGCAGCTATTACTAGTCACATTAAAAAATGCTCTAAATCACTATTGATCAGAGAAATGCAAATTAAAACAACTGTGAGGTACCACTTCAACATAACAGATTGGCTAATATAACAAGAGAAGGACAATGACAAATGTTGGAGGGGATGTGGGAAAATTGGGACACTAAACACGTTGTGTTGGTAGAGCTGTGAACTAGTCCGACCATTCTGAAAAACAACTTGGAACTATGCCCAAAGGGCTATACAACTGAGCATACTCTTTGACCCAGAAATACCATTACTAGGTTTTTATCCCAAAGAGATCAAAGAAAAGGAAAAAGGGACTTATTTGTACAAAAACATTTGTAGCAGTTCCTTTTGTGATGGTAAAGAATTGAAACTAAAGGGATGCTCCTCAATTGGGGAATAGCTGAACAAGTTGTAGTATGTGATAGTGATGGAATACTATTGTGCTATAAGAAGCTACAAAGGAGATCGTTTCAGAGAAACCTGAAAAGATTTACATGAACTGATGCAAGGTGAAGTGAACAGGACCAGGAGAACAGTACACAGTAACAATAGCGTGGTAAGGATGATCAACTGTGAAAGACTTAGCCACTCTAATCAAGACAATGATTCAAGACAATTCCAAAAGATCCATGATGAAAGATGCTATCCACCTCAGAGACAGAAATGATGAACTCTGAATGCCAAATCAAGGATTTTTCTTAAACTTTCCTTATTTTTATTATTTTATTTTGTGTTCTCTTTCACAACATGGCTAAATAAAATATATTTTGCATGCCTTCATATGTATAATCAGTATTAAATTGTTTGCCTTCTCAAAGAGTGGGTAGGGGCAAGAGAGAGGGAGGAGGAATATTTGGAACTCAAAATTTAAAATGATGAGTATTAACAAATTTAAAGATGTTTACATGTAATTGGGACATATTTAATGAAATAAAAATAATTTTTTTTAAAGTCATGGGTCCACTGTCACTGATGAACAAGAGTTTGTAAGATGTATCTCAACAGGCATTTAAAAAAAATCTGGTTGTTGTCCTTCCAGTTTCATCTTTAAATCTTCTTGGGGTGATTTAATTTACTCTAAGGTGCTATTTGCCTTAATGAAAAAGTTTTTTTTTTTTAAAAGGCATGTATATGAGGGGGACAGAGAAGATTTGCAATTGATTAAAAGTTGGTATTTGGGAATTTTTTTTCTTTCAAGTTTTGGTTTAGAGGCTTTGGTAGGAGATTGGAAGAAATAGGTAATTTTGTAGATCTCATTCACTACTTGATTTCCCCCATTGGATTAGAAGAATATTGCCACAGAAAGTCTCCCCCTCCCCCCCAAGCCCAGGCTGGGAGATGGAGATGAAAAGAGAAGAAAGTAATGTACAGCTGGCAAAGAGCAGAGGAATGACTATATCAACTATCCCTTAGCTTTCTCCTCTCTCTACCTAAGTTAGTTATTCAATGTGCCTTTAATTTAACCCTTTGCCTGCCCTGGCAAAGACAAAGTCCATTATACTCAGAAGAACCTTTGTTCTGGTTACTGAAGATATTTTAAAATATATGTATGTATGGGAAAATATTTGGAGATAACATGTTTCTTGCTTTCTTCTCAAAATATTCATTTTATACATACACACATATTACCACATAAACAACAGTAACAAAGCATAGATTATGATAGTAAATTTTCTTGTATTTTATGGTCTCAATTTCTGGCCCAGGCATAAATGGAAACCATACCCTTGGAGTCATTATCACTATACCTTAGTACTAAACAGTCCAGACCTACTTATGGGCCTTTCTTGATTTAAATAAGAAAAAGATACCAGCCTGAAATGAACTGCTAAACTGAGTAGAGTGTTGCTTATTTTATAGTGGAAAGAAACAATCAGAAAGGGCTATTAATAGTAGCTATATTCCATGCTAACTCATGGCCTACCTGGTTTTATAATGGATCTGATGAGTGCAGATACAGTGGTGAGATGTTGCATGGAATTTGCTTTCCAGCATAACTATTAAGCATTCTTCATGTGTACATAGAGCTATGGTTTCAGGAGCCAGTGGATCAGGCTGGGGAAAACACTCTTTACAGAGAGAGAGAACTTAGGTACCAAGGGGTTAGTCACAAGCAAAGAACAACCGCTATGTGTGGAGTAACAGACAGAGGCAGGGTTAAACCAATGATCCTGCAGCATGCCACTAAGAGGCTCCCTAAGGAGGAAGTTTATGCATATTTTTTTCCAAAGCTATGCCATGTACAGCTTCTAGAAATATAAAAGCCTGCCAACTAGCCATTTGCCTGTTTTGGACATGACTTCCTAGGAACTCCTCTTCTTTCACTCCCTAGCTTTTGATCCCGTCCAAGTGCCTTTTTTAAGGTCCCTAATCTCACAAGGCCTAAAGCATCCCACTTGCCCTGCCTCTGCCAAGAGTGACTCCTTCTTTCTAATGCTGGCCGTCTCTATAGTAACAGGCTGGAAAAGCTGCTACAGCATGAAAGAACTGTTTTCAGCAGTAGTTTTACGCAAGCAGTGGGCCCAAAGGCCAGAGACTTGTTAGAGCATCCTGTCTTACCTTCTCTTACCACCACCAGTGTGCCCCATGAAGGGAAGCTGTTGAGAAAATTGTGAAATCTTAAACGGGATGGGTGAAGGTGGAAACTGAGCTTGGGAAAGAGAGGTGTGGCATTTGGGAGGGACTTAACTTGCAAAGGTTAAAAAATATGCAGAATTTGAGAAAAACTAAGAATATGGATAAAATGAGTGAAAAATAATGATTAAAGATTTTCATCTACATTTTCATCTACACAGACTGGGTAGATTATGTACCATGGTCCTTCATAATATTAACTTGGATTATATTCAAATTTTGAAATATGTTAATAAAAGCAGTTAATATTTTTTACAAAGTACTGAAAAGGCAAACTGTACTTGGCTACAGAGTAACGATTATATACCGTTTCTGCCCTTAATAAGCTTATAATCTGCCATGGGTAGAATGTAAGCTCTTTAGGAATAAGGACCATTTCCTCCTTTGTGTTAATATCTTTTATGCTAGGACAATGACTGCATAATGGAAGCATAATAAATGTTTTTGATTGGTTGGTGGTAAATGAGTAGAAAGGAAATGAACTTGTGATTTCTTGGTTTAGGGAATTCTCTATACCAATATAGGCTGGCATCTCCTCTGCAAGCTGTAGTCTCAGAACTGCCAGCAATGAGATGTTAAGTGATTTGTCTAGGTCACACACTGAGATCTGAACCCAGGTCTTTGTTTTAAAGTTGTCTCATTAGACATCAGTAAATAGCCAATATCTAAATATAGCAATACCTTTATTAATAAAAAGGATTTATTTCAAAGGCAAGTCTTATTGTCAGAAACATTGCTACCAGAAATAGAATATAGGATAGTACAGTGATCCATTTTAGCACCCAAATTCTCTCCTTACCCCTGTTTTTGGAAATCTATTTTCTATTCCCTCTATGCCCAAGTCCAATTTTATTAAAAAGAAGTTTCATTTCCAGAGGATTCATTGATAGAAACATCACTAAAAACATATTATTTTCCCAAAGGTTAAGGTTACTTTAAATTCAATCTGTAGCAGTGTAATGAAGTAAAAGTAGTAGACTAGGTTTCAAAAAACCTGTGTTTTAGTTCTAATTCTAATTCTGCATCAATGAGTTTGCTTGGGCAAATCACTCAGTATCTCTGGGCCTCAGTTTCATCATCTCTAAAATGGGGATAGCAATGCTGGCCCTGCCAGCCTTTGAGGCTGTTAGGTGGCAAAGTGGATAAAGCCCTAGGCTTAGTTAGAAAGACCTGAATTAATAATAATTACTAACATTTACAGAGAGTTTACTATATGGTGGGAGTGTGCTTAGCCCTTTATAATTGTCATCTCATTTGACCTTCACATTATCCAACAAGCTAGGTGCTATTATTAATAATCCAAATTTTACAGATAAGAAAAATGAGGCAAACCGAGGTTAAGAAATTTTTCCAGGGTCACACAGCTATTAAGTGTCTGAGGCCAGATTTTAATTCAGGTGTTCCTGATTCCAGGTCAGGCACTCTATGCGTGATACCACCTAACTGCCTAATTTGCTGTATATACTTACTAGCTATGTGACTCTAGGCCACTTACTTAATGGCTCTCAGCCTCTACTTCCTCATCTGGAAAATAGGGATGCAAGTAGGCTAATAATAACATTTATTTCACAGGGTTGTTATTCGGATCAAATGCGATGATATCTCTAAAGGGCTTTGCAAAATTTAAAGGTTTATACAAATATTAATAATTATTACTATTAGTTTGTTATAGAGATTAAATAGGATAATGTGAAGGTATTTTGAAAGCTATAAAGGTTACTATCATTACCACTAATAATATATTTGTTTTTCAATGTTTTTTATATTGTCAACTACATTAAGTTCAGAAAATCTGTATGCAACTAAGCACCAGAAAAATCTCTATCTTATTTAAAAAATTTTCTCAGATATTGGCAACTTGTCTTCTATAAAAGAGAACACTCATTCAAAAAACATTAATAAATACTATATGCAAAGCACTATGTTAGGTGCTAAGAAATATAGAGCTTAGATAAGATATGGTCCTTGCCCTCCTAAGGCTCACAGTCAAATAAGGGAGAAGACAGAGCTCACTATAATATAGAATATTGTATAAATACATTCGAGAGCATGAGTAAAGACATGCCACCTACATATGCACATGTTAGCTCCTTCAGATATATAAGAAGCTTCTTTAAAACAAGCACTACTTTCACTTTTGTTTTTGTATTCCCAGAGGCTAGCATAGTCTCTAGAACACACTACAGGTACTGAATAAATTACTGATTACCTACACAGGGAACAGGGAAGGCTTCATAGAATAGGTGTCATTTGAGTTGGATTTTGAAGAATGAGTACAGACTCATCCAGAGGTTCCCAAACTTATTTGGCCTACCACCCCTTTTCAAAAAAAATTATTCAGTGCCTCCCTGGAAATTTATTTTCTTTAACCCTTTAATGTTTTTTTTTAAATTTGCATCTTTTCAAAAAATATAAAATGACACATCTTAAATTTAATAATTTATTGTAGATTTGTGGGTTTTTTCCTGCATTGAAATTTTGATGACACAATATTGCATCATGTAACCATAAAGTATCATATTGTAAACAAGTCATTACACACACATATTCCTGCTAATACATGCTAGATTTCCCAACAATGAGTGACATATTTGCCTGCCAACACTTGCTTGTTAAGAACTGTCAGTAGACTTGACCACTGATTGGTTATAACTTGTATTTTGTGTGTTTATTTGGAAAATAATGTAATCATGATGACTTTAACTCCGTTACATAACAGATGAAACACATATGAACAGTTTTTCAAAATTTTCTTCTCTTCTTATGCTTCCACTGCTTCCTTATTTTTATTCAACATCCCCCCAATTGCACCAAAGGCTACTACCAATCCCCCCAGTCCTCCTCGCCCCCACCCCCCTGCCTAGGGAGCAATATTGCCCACTTTGGGAACCTATGGACTCATCAAAAAGAATTCTAAACCTAAGAGGTACCATAAGGGTGCATATGTGCATGGTATATTTGGGGAACAAAGAATAGACCCATTTTACTTATTATATATAAAGTGCAGTGCATTAGCTAGAAGGCTGAAGAGGTAGGCTGATACCAGATTTTGGATGGCTCTGAATGCTGAGTAAAGTGGCTGAACTTTCTTTGGAAGCAATCAGGTAAGCCACTAAAGATTTTTGACATGACAAAGTGACAGACAGGACTAAATCTATACCTAGGAAAGATTATTTTGATAGCACTATAAAAGATGGATTGGAAGGAAGAAAGAGAGAGAGCAAAGGTGAGAAAATGTTAAACAACATAAAGACCACACCACAGACCAGGAGGGAAAAATCTAAAAAGAGAAAGACAAAAATAGAATTCTGCATAGCAAAGACAATTAGGATGGTGCTACTTTTCTTGTGAAAATACCTGAAATAGCCAGGCATTGAGGTTTTATTTCCTGGTTTCATGCCAGTCCAATTCAGTCCAATAAACATTAAATGCTTACTATGTGCCAGGGATAGTACTAAGTGCTGGGGATAAAATTAATAAAAAGACAGTTCCTATGCTCAAAGAGCTTACAATCTAATAGGGGGAGCTGGCACACAAAAGGAGGTAGGAAAGAGGGGTTGGGGTAGAGGTGAGAGACCGGGAGGTACTCAGTGGTGAGCATCTTGTTCTATGGAATTGAAACCAGGAAAGGTGGTAGATGAAGAGTAAATGAGCCCCAAAGTCTAATTTCTGCCCTCTATAAAGGAAAGCACTGGGAGGACTTTAATACTCCACCCTCCAATCATAGGGGAGAAGAGGCTAAAGAAGGTGGTATCAGTCACAGCTTGAGTTAGTAGCATAGCGATGAGACTAGAGGCGATGAACTTAACCTGGGATGGAAGTCTTGTCTTGTTCCAAGGAGTTGAAACCAGGCAGAGCAGCAGATGCCATTTTAGTTCAGTCAACTTTTTCCTTTCATAGAATTTGGAATAGAATTTATCTCATGTCTCATGTTCTTATAAATCCTCCAAGTAAAGCCAACAAGAATTTATTAATCATCTACGACATGCCAAACACTGCTAGTGCTGGGGATACTTTTGTTGTTCAGTCGTTTCATTCACATCCAACTCTTTGTGACCCTATTTGGGGTTTTCTTGGCAAAGATACTGGTGTGGTTTGCCATTTCCTTCTCCAGCTCATTTTACAGAAAACTGAGGCAAAACAGGATGAAGTGACTTCCTCAGGTCACACAGCTAGTGAATGTCTGAGGCTGGATTTGACCACAGAGAAATGAGTCTTTCTGACTTCAGGCCTGCCATTCTATCTACTGTGCCACCTAGCTGCTCTCTGGGGCTCCAAAAAGGCAAAAAACAATCCCTGCTCTCAGGGAGCTCACAGCTTAATTGGGGAAGATATAACTAGCATTAATTTAAGGCTTCAAGGTTTGCAAAGGGCTTTACATTTCTTATCTCATTTGATCTTCCACAATGTTAAGTTTTCAATAGCATACTGAACCTTCTCTCTTGAATGTGGGATGCCAGCCCAAGAGACAAGAGCTTCCTCTCTAAGGAATGCTAATGCTAAGCAATGATTGACTCCTAGTCTCAACTAGCACACTGGTAAGATAATACCAATGGAATACTTAACAACATGAACATAAACTCACAAAAATCCTGAAAACGAAGTTACAGCTGCAGGTTCATAAGAATTTGAGCTAGAAAAGGGCCTTAGAAAAGAGAGCCTAACTCACTCATTTTATAAATAAGGAAACTGAAGCACAGGAATGTGAAGTGACTTGCCCAAAGTTATACAGTTTATAGGAGGCATTCTTATATTTTGTGTGTGTGTATGTGTAATAGGCCCCTTTTGCAGGCTATGGACCATTTCTCAGAAAAATGTTTCCAAATAAAAGAAGGAAATGCTCAATTTGATCTAGAAGATACTGAAAATAAAGATACAATTTTTTTCCCAGCCAAATTTGTGGATCCTGTGAAATTTTCAGGTGCATGGACCTCAGGTTAGAAGCCCTGGTTCTTACAAACCCTTGGTTTGTAAGGTCATAGGATGTAGAGTTTGGAGGTCATCTTGTCCAATCAATTATCAAACATCTATTAAGTGCTTTCTAAATACCAGGCACAGTGCTGAACACTGGAGATACAAAGACAAAAGCAAAACAGTCCATTCCCTCAAGGAGCTTACATTCTAATAGAAGAGGCAACTTGCACATACATAATTTTATATGACACATATAAAGCAAGATGCACTTTATCCTTGCATAGGTAGGTACTGGCAGCTCCCAGGATGAGAAAAGGACTCTTGCAGAAGGGGACACTTGAGCTAATTCTTGAAGGAAACCAGGGATAAGAAAGTAGATAAGTGAAATAATTTGCCCCAAGTCACGCGAATGGTAAATTACAAAAATGTATTGCAAACTCGAGTTTTCTGATCCCCAATCCAGTGTTCTTTTATTTAGCCCTATCTTATGTAGTACATTTGTTTTTTACCATCATGAACAAAAACCAGCCTGCAAAAAACACAATTCAATTAACCTGAAATTAGTGAGGAGGTTTTGGGGAGAAGGTGATAGGAAGTTTCATATGAGGAAGGCAATAATATAGCACAGACTACATAGTCCCCAAAGCATAATGCTATATTCCCATACTGGGTGCCTAATAAATGTTGATGATCATGGTAGACTGGTTTGAGGGAATTTGGTTACCTATAAATTGTGAAGTATAAAGCAATGAGCACTTATTAAGTGTTTATTGTGTTTCAAGCACTGCGAATTACAAATTTTGTCTATTTACAGGTCACTATGCTGGCTGACTATATAATATTTGCCAGTTTCATATAGGCAGGCTCCTCTAGTTGCATATGCTAGTAGAAATACTCTTCTAGTAGTATATCTACCCTTGAATTACTTAAGTTTCATTATTTATCACTCTTTACAACCTGAGATTTTTCCTTGAGAATCATATAGTAGTTAGTTAATGAACTGCTGGCTCTCTTGATGTTTAAAAGCAATGTGGTGAGATAAAACTGAAAGAGGAAAAAAATACAGGATAGCAATGGAGAAGAGGGATGGATGCTGCTTACTATAGATTACTATAACCAGACCAACAGAGTGATCCAATTTCATAGTTCTCAGAGAAAAATTGGGGGAGAAGGGGTAGCAGGTTCCCCACCCCTGGGGTAGGGGTTCAAAGCAAATTTCTTAGGACTTGGTTCTGTAGATTGGTCCATTACTCTATCAGAGAAGACAGTACCACAATAGATCACTCTCGTGCCAAAAATGTTGATTACTAAAAAAAAAAATCTTCAATCCTGTTGATTATTAAAAAAAATACCTTCAGTTCAGGGGTAGTATTTCACCAGGATAACATACTGAAAATTGAGGAAATACACTATTACTGTAGTTGCCTCCAAGCATAAGGAGAGAAGCCCAAATGGCATAACATGAGGAAAGGATGGCTGAGTACAGAAAAGACAATCATTACAGAGCAAAGTGTGACATTTTAGCCTGTAATTCTTAATACAAAAATCTTAGAATGATAAACACCAAAATCAAGATGACATTACAACCCTGCCTGTAGAAAGGCTAGTTGTAGACTGCTTAAATGCCCTTTAAATGATCTTAGAGTATGTGCATAGCTCTTTGCGTGTAGTCTTCTTCATTATAATGTTAATTCCTTGAGAGCAGGGATTGTCTTGGCTTTTCTTTCCAACGCCAAAACTGAGCAAAGTGTCTGGTACAGGGGTGGGGAACCTGCGGTTTTGAGGCCACATGTAGCCTTCTAGGTCTTTGGGTGTGGCCTTTTGACTAAGTCTAAGTTTTACAGAACAAATCCTTCTGTGAAGTTTGAATTCAGTCAAAGGGCTACATTGAGGACCTTCTGGGCTACTCAAGGTGGAAGGTCCCCACCCCTGGTCGTATACAGTAAGTTTTGTAAATATTTGTTCACTTGATTTATATGCAGAGAGCCACTTGCTGATGTCTAGACCTGTGCATAAAGGTGAGATAGGGCCTGGACTTAAGATTTTGTTTATATAGGGAAACTCCAGACAAGGAAACTCCATCTACAGCACATGTTGGCAGTTTCTCTGCAATTTACTGTTTCAGAGTGTTGACTAGAACCCAAAGAAGTTAAGTGAGTTGCCCAGGGTTACAACAACAGTATGTAACAAAGGCATGACTTGAACTCAGGTCTTCCTGATTGAAAGGATGGATGGCTCTCTCTCCACTATACCATAATGCTGCTGAAATTCTGGTAACTTTGTTTTGTTTTTAACAGAAAAAGATGCAACAATAATCTAACAATACCTCACAAATTCAGCTACCGCATTTGTTAAGGGCTTCTATCTCTAACTTTTGCTTCAATCCTTTTCTTCAAGAATTTTTTAAATGTGAGAAAATCATGCTAAATGTTCTGGTTCTAAATCATTTAGCTTCCTAAGAACATCAGCCATGTGAAGAGAAAAAAAAATGTGTTAGTCAGTAGAAACCACTGTTAGGAGAATAAAGAACTCCATCCATAACAAAGGTAAAGGAGGAGGTAATTGCATCTTTTTCCCTTGGAGACGCCAATTATCAGGATTTTCCCCTCTTCTTTTTTCCTCCCCACAACAGATACATTAAGACAGAATTCACCACTGGCAAAACTTGCCATATGTGTGTATACATGCGTGCATGTATACATACACACACACACACACACATACATTCATCCTTAAAATAAAATGAAACAAAAAAAGCCTTTGACTCTAAGCTTCAAGGAGGAATTATCTATATCCATTATCTATACTTCCACAGGAACCATTCATCCATAACATGTGTGTATATGTATATACACACATATCTATCTATGGAGAGAAGATTAGTTTAACAAAATTAAATATTAAGATGATAATTATCCCAACTACAAAAAGATACTCCCACGTGGTAAAATGTAATGGATTAGAAGTAGAGACCTGAATTCTAATTCTGACAGCCATTACTAGTTCTGTAACCTTGAGGAAATCATGTCTCCAGTCTTCTTCTTAAAATAAGAGGCTTAGACTAGTTGATCTCTAATGTCATTTCTAACTCTGTAATTAGAGCTATAGTGTTCCAAAAATAGTATGTGCTCATTGAAAAATGATGCTCACACTGGGAAATAAAATATACAGGCAATGGGGTATAGACGTCGATCTTGCCCTACAAGAAAGTAAGGGTGAAAAGAGATAAGAGGGGGGTGATAGAAGGGAGGGCAGACTGGGGGAAGCAGTAATTAGAATGCATGCCATCTTGGGGTGGGGGGTAGGGGAGAGATGAGGAGAAAATTTGGAACTCAAAATCTTGTGGAAATGAATGTTGAAAACTAAAAATAAATTAATTAAAAAAAAAAGAAAAATGATGGTCATTTTGGTACACATGGTGATGTCTCCTCAAACAGTCATGACTCAAAGTTCATCAGTCTCAATCCTCATGACCTGTACTTTTTTTCCAACATCCCAGTAATATTTTTGTATTTCATCATCAGCATTCAGTATTCCACTTTCATGTTCTAAAACCCTGAAATTTCTTTCTGACCATATAGACTCAGTCTGCTGTCTGCCAAAATGACCTACTTGCTATTTGACAAACTCAGTATATTCCATTTCCCATCTCCATCCCTTTGTACAAACTCATATCCCATACCTGGAATGCATGTCCTCTTCCCCCTCACCTCTTAGAATCCCTAGGTAGTTTCCTTCAAAGCTCAACTCATCTGCTAACCTCTTGTGGGTAGGACTTCATGATTTTCATAATTACCAATATACTTTCCTTTCTCAAAATATATCTATTTATACTTCCATGTTGTATGTCCCTAGAATATAAAATCCTCTAAGGCTAGAACTATTTTTTGTTTGGGCTTTGTATGTTCAGCACCTAAGCCAAGTGCCTTGGAGACAGTCGGCACTTCATAAAGGGTTGTTGAATTAGACTTCATTAAAGCCTAATTGTTCTGAAACAATGGTTGTATGATAAAAAAAAAAAAAAAGAATTATGTAGGCCTTAACAGGTCCCTCCAGAGACTGAGGGGTAGGAGGTACATCTTGTCTCACATGAGCAATTGCTAGACTAAGATTGTTCAATAAATACAATCTTTCTCCCACATGTGGCAAATTTATCTATTTTGGTTAATTGAGTCTCTGACAGAGAAAGAGCTATTACAATGTTTGTTCACCAATCTGAAATATCATCAAATGGTCTTTCTCTAATTTTGCTAGCCTCCTTCCACCGTATTAATTCATTCGTGCTAATTCATTCTTCTCCTTCTCAGCACTCCCTTCTCCCCCTCTCCCCCAAATATCCATAGGTTTACTCTAACAAGTCTCGAATTATTGTTAGCTTTCAGGTGAGTATCAAAACTTACAAAACACCACCAAGAAATAACAGTGCTTACAAACCTTTTGTTGTTCTGAGGATAGACATGTTAAAATGTTATGGCACCCCTAAGGGTTAAAGGAGTTGTTTTTTGATCATTCCTTCATTCAGTAAAGGTTTCAAGAGACTCAGTGCACAAGGTATTGGGCTAATTGATAAGGGACCAGTTAGAGTCAACAAAGAAGAATAGGGCAAGAACTCAACCAAAATGGACCTTCTAGTGTAGTGGGGTAGATATACACTTACACAAATAATCTTCTTTTTGACCTTTTGTTAATTGAATTTTGAATGGGGAGGGGGATGGTATTGGTTAAGAATTCAAGAAAAGTTTAAGTCTTTAAAACCTTCAACCTATGATAATTAGGGCAACTAAGTGAAGAAGTGGATAGATGGCAGAGCCTAGAGTCAGGAAGACCCAAGTTCAAATATGGCCTCAGACACTTACCATCTGTGTGACCTTGGATAGAACCAAGAACTTTACCCTGTTTGCCTCAGTTTATTAGAGAAGGAAATGGCAAACCACTCCAGCATCTTTGCAAAGAAAACCTCAAATGGGGTCATGGAAGAGTGGGACATGACTGAAAATGACTCAACAACAAATGATAATTAAGAAAGAGAATAGAAAATCTGGGCCAGTAAGGAGCTGGTATTATAGGAAGATGCCAGCTCACTATGATAATCAGTGTGATCTTCAAGAGACACAGGAAATGTGCTATCCTGACACAGCTGAGAAGTAATGAAGGAAATGGGCTGAACTAAAGTTGAACTAGTCAGACATTACTCAAAGGGAGCCAACTTTTCCCACTCCCCACCCTATATAAGCATTATAATGGAGTTTTATGACTTAATGAGACTTCCTAAGAATGTGGAGACTTTCCCATCAATTTGGCTTTAAGGCCAGGCTCTTTTCCTAAGTAAGATAAAAAAATTCTTTGAGTTGGATTTCACTCCATTTTTAATGAGTTCATAATTTTATACTTACAAAACAACGGGGAGGAGGCATGGTACCAGTGGAAAGAACACTGGCTTTAGAAAAGAATGAACTGGATTCGAATTTAAGCTCTGCCACTTTAGACAAATCATTTAAACTCTTTGGGTCTCAGTTTCCTCTTGTGTAACGTGAAGGGGTTGGTCTAAAATCAAAATTACAGATCAGAGTTCTTCAGAGTGTATGTGTGTGGGGAGGGCGTAGACCTTCCTTTGGGAGTTTGGTGAAGCCGATGGACTCCCTTTCTATTTCGGATTGGTAAGCAAACACTGTAATAGCTTTTTCTTCAAATATTTGAAGGAAATGCTAAATATCCGTTAGCAGTTAGTAAAAATAAAAGTGTAATTTTTTTTTCTTGCCAAGTTCACCCAACTGCAATATCTATCTACAGGAGTCCATGGACCCCAGATTAGATCCCCTACTCTAAATGATCTCTAAGATCTCTTCCAGTTCTAAGCACACGATCCTATCACCTAGAATTTCCCTTAGGGTCACTACAACAGTTTGGAAATTTTATTTACTATTATTAAGACATTTACAGCAAGAAAAAAAAATTTTGTTTGCAGTGACATTTTACATTTTATATATATACCCAGGGTATCTTTCTGAGCAGGGGGCAGCTTCTACATTTATTATAGTTTTCTTATCAGTCAGCTTGTCAACACAAAGGATAACTATCACTTATATGGGCCTATCATCAACATATGGTACCACTTGCAGTTTGGTTTCATTACTCTGACTCATATGCTGTATGTACTAACACCATGAGGAAACCATTTTGGCCAGTTTCTGTAAGTGGCAGTTAAATGCTTTTGTAGGTGACACACTCTCCACTAAGCACCAGATGGAACCTAACCTACCTTACTTTCTAGGCTGTGAGTACTGAGATAAGCAAAAATATGGATGAAGGAAGGAATCCCTTCTTCAAGAACCAGATCTTTGGAACTAAAAAAATCTTGCAAAGATCATCAAAATCAATCTTTCTGGGTATGAAGAACAATACCTATTTAAATTCAAACACATGTATTTTTGCAAAGAAATTGCCACAGGATTTTGGAGCTAGAATGGGTTTTAGGGAAGATCTAGTTTATTTCTTTGGAAGGCTGCGTGTGTGAAATGTGGATTTGGAGGCAAAGGGCCAAGTTTTAATCTTGGCTTTTTTACTTACTACCTATGACCTATGTGACCATGGGCGAGTCTTCTAGAATCATTAATTTCCTTATCTTTAAAATGATGCAGTTACACAAGATGGCTTCTAATGCCTATATTTTTAATGTACTAATTTCATGGAGAATAGAGAATAAACCTATGATTTCCCTGATACAAGGAATTTTCACATGGGTGAACTTCTAGGTTTGCACCTTCTTTGCAATTTATCGTCTTAGAGAGTTGCCTAGTGGAATGAGAGGTTAAGTATCCAGGGTCCTTCTACTAGTATGTGTGAACATTAGGACTAGAACCCAGGGTCTTATTACTCTAAACCCAGGATACTTTCCACCATGATTCCTATAGGATATGTATGAGATTATTTTATTTTAAATTTAACTACAGCTGGGTAGTTTTTGTCATGAATATTTTAAAACAACGCATGCTTTGTGATTGGATTAAATGAAAACTAATTTTCATATTAGTTTTGCTATATCAGTAATTGCTAATAAGTTAAAAATGGTAAAAACCCACAAGATATATTACGAGCACCTTCTTTCCCAAGATTAAAAAGTCCTTATTAGCAGAAAAGGGTTATAAATGTAATTAACACTGGATAAGATTTGGGCATGCAGAGGCTCCTTCGACTGTCTCTGAGGGCTAAAAACATGTCTAAAGTTACTAATAATTTGGATCCTAGATTATGAATTATATCTAATGGCTGGCAATGCTTGCTTGTCTTTTTTGCTTTTCTCATTTCTCCAATATTCCTCTTCTCGCCCTTCTAATTTTCACCCCTACCCTCTTTATTAGTAGAGCTAAGGAACCTTATTACATCTCTAACTTTTGATTTAGGAAAGGCATTCTAGAACTGGAAAGACTTGGATAGGTTTCTTAACTTGGGATTAAATTTTTTTTTTTAATATTTCAAAATACTTGGATTCCTTTGTCATCTTATGTATTTTATTTTAAGCATTTAAAACATAATTCTGCAAAGTAGTCTATAGGCTTTACCAGACTGCCAAAGGTGTTCTTGACATGAAAAACGTTAGGAACTCGCAGAAAGGGGGGATTCTCAGACTTTAGAAGATGGTAGACCTGTAGAGATCCACCCATGCGGAGAGCAGCTGATTATCCCCATTACCTCAAGTTAGGAAGGTAGCTTGTTTGCTAAAATATCAAATATATTCACAAGGAAACTTCCCCTATGTGTATGGTTCACATTTACTAATATAAATATTTCTGTAATGTATATGTATGCATCTGCTGAACTCAACAGAATCCTTAAATCTGAGAGGAAACAGCGCAGATAAGCTTAAATAATGCACAATTAGTAAAGTCAACGTTCTTTGCTCTCCTCCCCTCCTTTCCTTTCCCCTTTCTTTCTCCACTCCTTTTCCTCCTCTCCACTTTCCCTTCCTCTCTGCCCTTTGCCCTCTGTTCCCCTCCACTTCTTTTCCCTTTCTCCTCTGCCTCTTTCCCCTCCTTTCCTCCCTCTCCCTTCTCGCCCTTCTCTCCTCCCCTTTCCTCTCTCCTCCCTTCTCTCCTCTCCTCCCCAGTCTCCTCTCCTCCCCAGTCCCCTCCCCTCCCAGGGCCCCGGTAACTACTGGCCGACACACCCTGCGTGAGAACAGCGTGGAAACAATCCCGTGGGCGGAGCTTCCCGGCTCTCCTCGGCTCTCTCCCCCCGTCGCCCGCCAGCCCGCTCCGCTCTGCCCCGCTCGGCTCCGGAGGAGCCCTCCCCGGCGTTCCTCCCAGGCTGTCACCCGGCTCACTTTGTTCTCCGCCTTTGTCCTCGCCTGCGCCAGCAGGTGGAGCAGCCGCGAACCTTTCGGAGCCCGTTCAGGGGAAGGGAGCCCATCTTGCTCTCCGCCGGAGCAGGAGCTGGAGGAGGAGGAGGGTCAGAGCTCAGCGTGCAGCCAATCGGGGCCCACGCTGCTAGTTAACCGAGCAGAATGGGCTGTAGTTGAGTGAAATAGGAAAGCTGCAAAAACACTGTGGAGTTGTTTCCCGGTGTAAATAAAAAAGAAGAAGAAAAAGAAGACGACGACGGGGAGGGAGCGATCACCAAAAGTTTCCCAAGTCGCCGCCGCCCGCCGTTGGCCAGGGGCCGGTGCTGGAGCGGGGGCTTCGCCCAGCCAGAACACGTTGGACTCGGCTGTGCTGCAAGAACACCCCGTTCCCATTGTTTGTGTGGGGTTTCTCTCCCTCTCAAAATATGGCAAAGGTTCAGGTGAACAATGTAGTGGTGCTGGACAACCCTTCCCCCTTCTACAACCCTTTCCAGTTCGAAATCACGTTCGAGTGCATAGAGGATCTGTCGGAAGGTGAGTAGACCGGACGCCGCCGGGGGGGCTTCAGCCCGGGGCGCTCGGGGGCAGCTTTTTCTCGGCGGAAACTTTCCTAAGGCCTGGTGTTTTTTTTCTTCTCTCCCTCCACTCTTTCCCAGTTTTATTCTCCGCTGCATCTAAGGGAGAGAGGGAGGGAGGGAAGGAGGAGGAGGATGGGCTGCCGCTGCTCCTGCTGCTGCAGACCTGCAGCTCCGGAGGGGCCGGCGGGGCTTCGGCCGGGGCGCGCGGCGGCCGCCGCTGCCCCCGCTGCCGCTGGAGGGAAACTTGAAGCGGGTGCGTTTCACCATTGTGTCCTTCGCCCCGGCGGGGAGACCGAGCGGGAGGGAGGGGAAAGCCGCCCCGGTTCTCCCCGCTGCCTTTTTGCAAAGCCTGGCTGA
Source organism: Phalanger gymnotis (assembly GCA_028646595.1). Lineage (NCBI taxonomy): Eukaryota > Metazoa > Chordata > Mammalia > Diprotodontia > Phalangeridae > Phalanger > Phalanger gymnotis. The sequence continues at coordinate 126,509,798 of CM053627.1, read as the reverse complement.
AGTTGCGAGTAACTTGTTTGAGTGGTGGTAGCCATGTTGTCAGCTTTGTCTGGGTGTGGGAGAAGGGTTAACGGGAGGAGAGAGGAGCCCCGCGGTCACCCCCGCCAGCCTCAGTGTCCCTCGGCTGCTTCTAGACGAGGAGTTGGCTCAGCCGAGAGAGCAGTGCGGAGGAACCCGCGAAAGGAGAGGGCGCAGGACCCCGTCTGTATGGCCTGGGACTGGGGGGGGGGGGTGAGTAGTGGAGAGGAGATTTTTTTAAAAAAGAGCTGAGTCTGGTGTGTGCGCGTGTCTGTGCTCGCCGGAGAGTTCGAAAACGGAGCCATCTTTTACCCAAAGAGTGGAGATTGAGCTGTGAGCCCCTGGCGTCAGCAGCCCCCCCGCCTGCCCCCCCCCACCCGCCCGCTGTAAGCGCCTCGAACTCGGAGCACCTGCCCACCTCCCCGACTCCCACTCGCAAAGGCCCCAACTCCCGTAAAGTTGCGCGACTTCATCCCGGGGGCCCTTGCTCCTCCTAGCCTAATTAGACCGGCAGGAAGAGCCGGGGCAAGCTCTCAGCCTTCCTCTCCGGCTTCCTGAATCGAGCAGGGAGGCGGGTACCGACACGGGCATCCACACGCTCCCTCCCTCGGAGCTCTGACACCCGCCCCCCGCCCCTATCGAGCCCGGGAGAGGGCAGGGTGCCGAGCCGTCTTCCCCGGGGATTCTGAGAACTGCAAATAATTGGCGAGGCTCTGGAGGGAATCGCCTCCCAGCAGCCTTGGCTACGAGAGGATGTCCAGGGCCAGGGGACTCGAGGATGCCGATGGAAAGAAAGCTCTTTGCAAACATTAATGCGCTATAAAGGCTAGCCGGCTATTATTACCAATAATTCTTGGCATAGTAATTAAAAGAAAAAAAACTTTAACTTTAGGAGAAAACATTTTCCTGTATGTTTCAGAAGGCAAATAACTGCAGACCCTCCAAAGTTATGTGGAGCACACTGGCATTAATGAGTTAAAGATGTTAATTGTAGGACTTCATGTGTGGGCTCGGAAATGGGACCTGTTCAGAAGCCGGTTAAGAGCGGGGGAGCTTTCCCAGTGGGTATCTGGGCTGCCACCTACTAAAAAGACCACACTCAGGAACTTGTTAACACGCTATTAAGCTAAGAGCTCATCCACAAGTGAAAATTGTACTTAAACACATTCACATATTAAGAAAAGGGGGTAAGGGAAAAAAAGTTTTAAGTGCTTAAAAAGATCTTAGGCTTTAGAGGCCGAAGGGATCCCTAGAAGGAATAATTTAGTTCAGTGCCCTCGATTTACAGACCAAGACAGTGAATCCAGAGAGGTTAAGTGACTTGTTCAAGGTCACGTGAGTAGTAAACATTTTAGGGGCTTAAAAATATTTTTCAAAGATGAAAATTTCATTGTCTTTATTTTCATCTGCATGGTATGTAGAATAAATGCAATTTCAGAGAGCATAAAATTTACCTCCAGGGTCTTTTAAAAAATTCTTTCGAATTTTGTGAAATCTTTAGTTTCCAAAATATGAGATCTATCACTGATGTACTATATTGTGGGTGCTAAATTTTTTATTGAGAATCGCTTTGAATTTCTCATGTGGACACATCAGAGTGAACTTCATAAAGTATCTTTTCTCTTGATTATTAACTAACATTTCCTGGAGTTTTTAAACTAGTTGTTGATCTTTGTACACAGGTTTTGGAACTTGATGGATCAAGAAATGGGCCAAGTTTTAAAAGTTAGCAGAATTAAAATAAAATAAAGCTAAATAATAGCAAAATACAGGATTGCTTTTCTGTTTTCTCATTCAAAAGCACCTTTTTCGTTTTGGACAGCTGTAGCCTCTCAGCCACCATCGGTATTAAATATAAAGCGAATGAACAGGTTAAAAAAGGGGGTGAGGGGATATATCACCACAAGAAGCGTTACTTATTAGTTCATTATGAGTTTCCCAAGTCATAAACAGTTTTTGGTGGTGCCTCCTATTTTAGGTCTCAACTAATAAGGAATATAGGATATAGATAAAAAGCCTCTCTGGGGTCATGATCTTGGATAGTTGAAAGCACTGTACTATGACAGGCAAAGCAACATCTTAACTTTTAATTGACATCCATTCAGAAACCAGTTATAATATTGAGATTTGCAGGGTTGAGTGTCAAGGATACACCAACTATCACTTAAGGGGCATCATTTCTCTGAATAAACATTTGAGCTGAGTCATAATTATCCCTACCCCCAAGGTGCCAAGGAGTTCCTTGAAAATGTGGTCTGCTTGAGTGGATTAAAGGAACCTCGTGTATTCGATACATACTTTTAATAATGTAAGTGCCACAATGGAGCTAGTACTCTGATTTTCACATGTGTTTAATTTGGCAATCTCAAAAAAAAATTAACTGTTTTTTTTTAAAAGTTTTCTTTTAAAGTAACTTGTAGTTGGCAGCTGTTATGGGAGGCAGTTAGGTGGCTCAGTGGACAGATAGATTGCAAGTCAGGAAGACCTGAATTCAAATGTGGCCTCTGACACTCACTTGCCATGTGACACTGAGCAAATTACTCAACTGTAAAATGGGGATCATAATAGCTTCTACCTCTCTGCCTTGTTGTGAGGATCAAATGAAGAGAACTTTTGTCAAGCACAGTACCTGGCACATAGTAAGTGCTTAATAAATGCTTGTTTAAAAACAATAGCTGTATTTTAAACATTTTATTCCTACAATCATAGGATTTGGAGCTGGAAGGCCTTTAGATATCATCTATTTCAACCTCTTCATTTTCTAGATGAGGAAACTGCAGCCCAAAGAAGTTAAATTAACTTGGGCAAGGTTGTACATAAAGATTTTTTAAATAAATTACTTTATTTTTAGTTTTCAACAGAGTAAAGATTTGAACTCAGGTCCTCTGACTCCAAATCTGCCTCCAGGTCTCCTGCATTTGGATGTAGTAGTCATTATACTACCTAATACTATAGGTGGACTGCTTTCCCTGGTAGGGTTGGTTACTGCTCCAGAACGATACTGTTTTGTAAGCCTGGACAAGCTTTTGGAATATTCTGACCTAAGAAAAGAGTGGTAGTAAAAATGGTAACTCAAGAAAGTAAAGTGAGGGGGCATGGCAGTAGTTAACTAGACTGTGGACCCCAATGATCTTCCCTCATACCATTTTTGGCATGTGTTCTCTAAGTTGTCACCATATTGACAGGATTATCATAATCAATTGGTAAAATTTCCTATAAATAAAAAGATTATCTGATTGAAAACTGTAACCTATGAAACATTCCTTTTTCAAACAAGTACAGATTATGCAAATAAAATCACCTGAAGTAATTATTACTCAGAATATAAAGTGAAATAAGTGATTTTTCTTAAAGACATTAAGAAGGTATAAACAACACCTATTTTCATAAATTCAAATATATTCATTGTTTAACTCAACAGGAATAGCAGATATCTAAACAGGCATATAAATTCACGTAGACACAATCCCCCAATTAATGAACATTCCATATATTATTTGAGGTTTTCTTCAGTTCCTATACAAAACCAAGGAGAAGAGATGTGTTTTTAGCCCTACCATATTCCTTTCTCCTGTGTTGAACCTATGTTCCCTTGTGGTCATTTTCCCCATCAAAACCACAAAAACTGAGTACAAGTTAGAGCCAAAATAGCATAAATTTGCTATGAAACAGTTAATGCTAATAGTCCTGTATGTAAGAACAGTTCTATAGGTGTAATCATGTGCCTATCTGAGAATAAAGAGAAATAAAAAAGTTGACTGTTAAAATGGGAAATTTCGTTACACAAAGTAGAGTGGAGTTTTCCAAAATAATGCTATAGGAGAAAAAGCTGTTCAACCAGCTAGATCCCAGCTAGATATGAATCATCATCAATAAATATTTGTGTACGTAGCAGTGTGCCTTGAATGCTCAATAAATGTTTGTGAAATGAATCAGTCTCTCGAGAATATTTAAGTCCAATTGGGAAGATGAGACGTTGGCTAAATAAGTAACGTAGACAATAAGTGTCAGGAGTTTGTATATACATAATGTGAACATAAAGGTTACCCCCAAACAAGCATACCCCATTGAGCTCTACCCCCACATGCCTCATTTCTTAGGGTTTATTATTTCGACACAAAGGATAAATTTTACCTATGGGATGTTCAAAGAAAACATATTAACTGTGCCAATAGTTGGTTCAGGTGAATGGTTCCTTAGTAGAAGGTAAGCTTCTCTAGAGCAGGCAGGAGTAATTTTTCAAAATCTTTATCTTCTCAGCACACAGTAGGCAATTAATGTTTGCTGAGTGAATGAATAAAGGCAATGATAGTCATTAAAGCTGAATTGGGCAGCTTACAAATGATTTTCATGCCTCTGATTATAGCAAACTTAAGAAAGCCTTATGGAAATATCACAGTTGGCTGATGTGTTCATTTTGTTGAATTGCCATTTTCCCCATCTTTTTTACTCTTCGTTTTAAGGGTTGACTCTCTTAAGTGAGAGATTTTGCAGGAGGAGCAGGGGATGGAAAGAATTAGATTCCCCAGGAAACTGAGAATCTTTTTTGGATCTTCTGCTATGGCAAGGTGGATTTTAGGGACAACAGATGTGAATCAGTTGATATTAAAGGGGGTATTGGAATTTCAGTGTTGTAATCCTTGAGTGTAAAATAATGTGTATTGGTCTTTAACTCTAGACTTGGAGTGGAAAATTATCTATGTGGGTTCAGCAGAAAGTGAAGAATACGACCAAGTTTTAGACTCTGTTTTAGTGGGCCCTGTTCCTGCAGGAAGGCATATGTTTGTATTTCAGGTAAGACTACTGTTAAATATTTGTACCAATAAGTTACCGGAAAGTCCATTTTGTATTTGTAAAATCTCACTTTTATTTAACACCATGCCTCCATTAATAATAGCTAAAAGTAATAGCTAACATTTATATACAACTTGCTATGTGCCAAGTACTATACTAAATTGTAGCCCTACAATTGTTATCTCATTTGATCCTCACAACAACACTGCAAGAAGGGTTCTATTATCCCCATTTTATAGATAGAAAAAATGAGGCAAACAGAGGTTATGTCTACTTTTGCCTGAAACCACAAAGTGCTTGACTGTTATGGAGGGAGTGTTTTTAGAAGTTACTCTCCTTTTGTATTATAGATGTTTGTCATTAAAATGTCACCAATGAAGAATAATCTAAATAAAAGTGTGATCGACTTGTGCCAGAAACAAAAATATACACATTGTTATATTATCAACTTGAATATGACAAAAGGCCAGACCTATGGAATGACTCCTTGAATGATGCTCATGGACCACTAACTTTCTGCTGACCTCACTTTGAGCATCACTAACATGTTAAGCCTTATTAGGGATGGCAAGGGCTATATATAGTGGATTGACAGGTGATTAAAATTTAAAATAAGGTATGTAGCAAAGTGTGTAGGTCTTTTGGGGCTGTGGAAAGTAGAAGTTAGAGATGTGAGGATGTATATCAAGGAAATAATTTTTTGAGTGCCCTATAATCAAGTTTCCTAGCACATCATCTCATTGTACTAATTATCCATCCCCAATTCTACCAGCACTAAAATAATCACTTTACTAGGTAAACACATCAGTGTATAATTTTTCTGAGCTGAGAATACCACATAATGGTCCTTGCTAATCACTTAAGGGGATAAACTATCCTTCCTCTCAGTTGACTCAGGACCATGTTTTTGACTGGTAACACCTTCAGTTATTTTCCAACATGAACAGAAGCAGAAAAAAAAAACCCTTAAGTGAGTTCTTGTGTACTCCTATTCAAAAATAAGTCACACCCTCTGACTTAGCACTATCTTTGCATAAGTGCTTGCTTTGATCTAGGACAGTTCTAGGCAGAACAATTCAGCCCTCAGTTATCCCAGGCAATGGAGGGGAGTATAGCATTGTGAAGTTCTCCAAATAATAAATTCTTAGCACGTGACTTTGGAGCTTGGTATCTCTTAACAAATTGTAACACTCCAGGCAGAATTTATATTGTGAGTCCTTAACTTAGAAGAACATGGAAATTTTTTTCTTTCCCATGCTTAACACTCATCTTCCCTTACATTACCCACCCCTCCCCACATGGATGACATTATAATAAATATAGTAGGTATTATTATAAAAGGGCAGCAGATAAAGAGTTAAACCTCAACAAATAAGTGAATAAAAAAGAAGTTGGTATCATTAAAGGGGGAAGTATTTGTCCTATTTCCTGTGATTTAAAGATTTCCTTAAGAACACATGAGCAGTTGGAACTTATTTTGACAAAATTTTTAAATACCTGGGAGGCTATTTTCTTTCCTTTTCAGTTTAGTAAAGCCTTCTCTGAAGTTTCTTTGTGTAGAGAAGTAGAATTAGTTCTGATCCATGAGGTGAGCCACATGGTCTGTAGAGGATTCATGGTGTGGCAAAGGCTGCTGCTGACCCATGCTAAAATAGGAAATTGCCTATTGCTTTTTCTATTTTATTTTAAAGTAATAGTCCATGTTAGGCTGCTGCAATCATGTACTAATAAAAGGGTCTACATATATTTATTGATGACTTGCTTTACATTCAACAAAACCTGTAATGGAACCTTTCTTGTGTATTTTAGGGTAGGGAAAAGGACTAGGCCTATGATTTCATTGATACAGCAAAATCCTAGGTGAGGAAACTCCCTCTACAAATGTTTACTGGCACCTTCTTGGTAATGGATAGTCTCAGCAGTGCTTGGCATATAATAAACAGTTGATAAATATTTCTTGGCTTGACTTGACTTGACTAGAGAGTTCCCTAAAGAACTGAGAAGTTAGATGACTTGTCCCGAGTCATACAGTCAGTTTGTGTCAGAGGCATGTTTGGAACCTAGGTCTTTCTAGCTTAGAGGATGGTATGCTGTCCACTATTGCCACACAGCCTTAAAGCTATTAGAGAAAAAAGCTGCACCAAAACTTTTGGGACACCCCGTGCTATTAAAAATATCCTCAAGTTTTGGCTGAGTGAGTGGATCAGGGACGTCAAATATGCCCCAAAACTTTTGGCTTTAGGATGTGGAGCCAAAAAGAACAGATGAACTACAATGAGAATTAGGTCATGATTTTAAACTTGTGCATATAACAAACTCACAAATATAATACTTTAGGTGTTTTAATAATAGGGTAAAGTATGGTTTTCCCAGCAATGATCAGCCTCAGGAATACGTCAATTTTCTGTCACTTCTTGGTTTGCTAGCATATAATTAAAAGATTTTTCTTAATGGCATGTCAGTAGTGAGATAGGTGAACTGATATGAGAAGCAATCTAGCACTGTGGAAAGAGCCCTAGACTTAGAGTAAGGAGACCTGGGTTCTAAGCCTGGTTTTGCCACTACGCCTATATGACCTTGAGCAGGTCACTTCTCTCTGGGCTTTAGTTTCTTTCTTTTTAAAATGAAGGTATTGGATTAAATGACTTCTGAGATCTCTTCCAGGTTGAAGAGCCTCTGGTTTAAAGTAGATGGCAAGAAGACCAAACAGCTGTGCAGAGGCAGCTGGAGTAAAATGTCTCAAGACCCCTAGATCAGCTATGCTATCCATACTGTGCTGGCTAACCAAAGGGACCTCTGCAGCTCCTCCAACTAGCCCTATCTCAACTAAATATCAAAATGCAATCTAGAGGAATATCCAGAATCAGTTTGTTCATGGAAAGCAAGGTATGGACAGGGAATGACTTTCCAGTTCACAAAAGGGTATCTTCCTTCATGGTTCCTACTCTTAACCAGATAGGGAAATCTTCAAGGACCTCCCTGAGTCAGTCTGACTACTTGAGTGGCTGTACTTCCAGGCCAAAAGCAGACCTTCCCTTCCCAATCCTGCCTCAAAATATCATTTTTTTTTCATAAAGCCTTTCCTTGCTGAATACACAAAAATACACGTGAATACCCATCCCATTTCTGCCAGTGACTTAAATACCAGGCGTAAATCAGAGAAGCAAGTATAGCCTATAAAGGAGCACCAAACTGCACATTATTAATGAGGGAGGGGGATAGGGAGAGATGTGGAAAACTGAAGGAACTGTAGCTGAATGACTTTTCTCTCTAGATTTTGGTTTCTTAATCTTTTTTTTTAAAGTTGGGGAGAGGAGTTGGACCAGATCAGGGGAGACTGACTTGAGTTCAGTGAACTTGTTTTTAAAAACAAATTTTATGCATTTAAAAACATTACTCTGGTTTGGGGGTGGGGGAATGAGTCCCTAGGCTTCACCAGACTGTCAAAGGGGTCTATGACATTAGAAAGGTTAAGAATTCCTGGACTAGATGATGTCTAAGAGACCTTTAAACTCTAGCATTCCATGATTCAGATTCGACCCAGAGAAATACCCACTCCTTCTGTATTATAAGTCTCTTGAGAGTAAGGGGAATGTATTAATAACTCTATTTTTTGTACAAAGCACAATGTCTTAAACATAGTAGACACTCGAAAAATATTACTGATGATCAATCAGAGTAGAGGTGCTCAACAGAGGCATATTGATATGTATTAGGCTGTAGTAATTACTGTGACCTTCTGTATGACCAGTTTTCCCTGGTATTTACTAAGCTATATATTCCTCAGCAACTTAGAAGATCAAGTTCAGCTTTCTTACTGTGGCATTCTAGGTCTTCTAAACTGGCCCCACTGAACTCATTCAGCTCCATTTCTCATTGTCTAGTGTACAGTGTACTATAGACACCAATCTCCCTACCATGTTTTGCATATGCTGTGCTTATTTTCACCTCTGGGCCTTTTTTCCTCCTGCCTGGAATCTCTTCACATGCCTTTTTTCCACCTTTAAAAATCCAACCCACTTGGCCCTTTGTGAAACCTTTGACTAGCCCAAAATTATTTTTTTCTTTTACTGAATTTTTGTGAGTTTGTACATCAGTTTGGCACTTGGATTACATCTTGCTTTGTGTTATTCTTATATATAGTTTTTATATATGTACTTACATACAGTCAAGTGGGGCACACAATAGATGCCATAACATGTTTTGGGAATTAATGTGTTAGTCCCTTCTAAAGATGATCCTGAGATATTAGTCTGTTTAGTTGCTTTAAATCTAGACCAATAAAATGGCTGTAGGTAATGGGTGTTGAATGAGAGGACTCTGGGTGGTACAGGAAATTGGCGGGATAAATCTTGTTCAGACAATCTGTGTGTTTTTGGATAATCAAATTGATGACTTTGGTAACTTTTATCTGCAATTGCTTATTTGGCTAACATAACATAAATCCTTGATTTTGGATGTTGCCAAATTCTTCATGAAACACCAATACTGGGGGAAGAATGACAGGAATCTCTAGATAAAATGATGCCTTCAAGGATCCAAGGGTACAGAGGTGCACCATAGGGAGGCACATGAACTCTTCCTTCTAGCTGTAAGTCTCAAAAATAAACATTTGCCTTCACAGCACGATTGCAAATATCTTCTAGATCTTACTGCTCTATCTTCATCTGATGTGCTCAAGGTAACTAAAATCCTCATCTTGCCTGCAGTTAACCTTTCCTCCCCACCTTCTTTTTTAATCATTCTAGGCTGATGCACCAAATCCAGGCCTTATTCCAGATGCAGATGCAGTAGGTGTAACAGTTGTGCTAATTACATGTACCTATCGAGGTCAAGAATTTATTAGAGTTGGCTATTATGTAAATAATGAATATACGGAGACAGAATTAAGGGAAAACCCACCAGTTAAACCAGACTTTTCTAAGGTAAGTAATATTTCAAGCTTATCTTTTAATTAATTGGCTTTTACCACATAATTCAAAGGTGACAAAAACTGACTTCTGGGAAGCTGCAATTTATTTTACATTATGTATGTAGCTTTTATACTAAGAAATAGTTACGAGTCAGATTCTGAAGTTTTGGTGCTAGTTGAAGTGCACAATTGAAGTCTGTCTGCAGAATTCATGATGACTGTAATTATTGTCTTTCCTTGTGAAGCTTTGGTAATTGATGTTTGTAACATGCTTTTGAGATCCTAAAACAAAGGGGACTACACCTCTCTTGGCTCAGCTAACTAAATTAGACCTGTGGCCTTTAGGCCTACCCAGCGTTTTCATTTCAAAGGTTTTAATAACCTTTCCTCATATTCAAAGTAGTGTTGCCCTCTAGCAGTAATACCCATATGAAACAGGTGAGTTTGTTACTTGACTTGATAGTGCCATGTCCCAGGGGATATTTGGTTAATGTTCTTCATAATAAAGGCCACCTCCTTCCTCATCCTTGTGTGTGTGCCCTTCCTGAATAAGCAATCGAATTCAGACCATTGTGGAACCACACTTAACCAGCTACTTTTTTCTCCCTGTAATGTTCCTATTTTGCTTCATACTCTATTTTTACACATGCCAAACAATGTAATTTGGTTTCTTATTTCATCCAAGGATGAAGATCAGTAGTTTAAATCGTGGAAGAAAAATGTACCTAAGAGCCATAATTCAATATTCTAGAGCTCCTAGTCGCAAGGATATGTACAGAATATTCAACCCCTTCATAAACTTCTTCCAATTTTTTGGAAGTTACATGACATTTTAGGCACTCACTGCTACAGTAATCCACCTCTTAACAGTTTTGTTGCTACAACGAGCCCTGGATTTGGATTTTGAGACCTGTGTTCAAATCCCAACTCTTCCACTTAATATCTGTGGGACCTTGGGCACATGAATTTCCAAGCCCCAGTATTTTCATCTTTCAATGAAGAGGTTGGACCAAATGGTCTCTTAATGGCATTTCCAGTTCTAAGGGCTAGCAATTATGCAATACATTGGTCTTGGAAAAATAAAATTTTTTTATGACCCAAAGAGCAATTAATTAATAGAATTATGGTATCCATATATAAGCTGTAACATTTTACCAGTGAAAATGAGAAACAGTATGTGGACAGTAGCATGGTGTGGTAGGAAGAATACTGCCTCTGGTGTTAGAGCCCCTGGGTACAAATTACACATCTGATGATTATTTCTTGTGTGATTTGGGTGTGTCATACCCTCCTAGGTCTCAGTTTCCTCATCTGTAAATAAAGGGGCAGTCCTAGGTCTATGATTTTGTTATCTGATGACAGCTGAATGCTAATAACAGGAAAGTCTATGAAAGGACACAGGGTTATGTGGAATAGGTGAAAGTGTGGAGAATGTATCCACACTTTTGAGATAAGTACTTCCCAGTACCAGAGACCTTTAGTTTTTGATGCCAGAAATTGAGATGGGGATGAAATGACTTTGATTCTACCCTTTCTTCATCTCTACTTAATCTTTTCTGCTTCCTGCAACCCAGTTCATTTTCTGCTCCTGGCCGAGAATTTTGTGACTATTGCTGTGGACAAAGAAAGCATCAAGCAGATTTCTATTCTAAAGCCACTTCTATGTTTGAAAAAAATTCTGTCTCATAACTAACATTGTAGTTAACCTACCTCATAACCTATAATTGTAGGTTTGCTTGTCAGAACTTGAAATTGTGTCAGAACCCCATTCTTTTAGAATCATGGTAAAGAAAATCTTAATTTTCAAAGCTTTTGCTCATATGTAACTTGAATAAATAGTGCATTTAATAAAATGTAAAACCTAAATAAATTGTAAAGAATAAGTTAAAAACATAATGCAATAACATCACCAACAGAGACACTATTGTTACTACAGTTCCCAGTTAAAACCAAGTATAAATGGAAGATAGAGCAAAGACCTTGAATCCAAAATTTAATAAAGTCTTCCTTTGTGAAGGAAGACTTAAGTTTTTTTTTTGGTAAAGAGCTAAGGATTCTTCTTATTTTTGTATGTGTATATGTGTATATACCTTTTGGAATAGGTAAAAAAATATGAGGAACCAAGGACCAAGATGAGGAAATGTTGGGCCTTGAGTCTGATGGAAGTAAATTTATTTAATGTCTTTTGTTTCTTTTTAAAAGAGCTTCTACTTCCTAACTATTAATGATTCTTAATATTTACTTGTTTTTTTTTATTGTATAGGTAAGAAAATCTTATACTTTTCCCCTCCGTATGAAAGACCAAAATGATTGTATAAATGAGAGGTGTGCAAATTCGGACAGCTTTTCAAAAAGTTGGCTACCTAGATCTAGCTAGTCCAACTGTCCTTATTTTAAAAATGAAGAAACCGAGTCCCAATGAGTTTAAGTAACTCGCCTAATGTTACACAAATAGTAAATGGCAGAGCTGGGAGTTAAACTCATGGTTTCCTGTGCTTTCTTTAATTTACTCAGATGGAATACTATTGAAATAAACTGCATTGAATCTAACCGGTAATGTTTTCAGTGAGGGAAAACAAAAGTAAGTGAGGTTGAATATAAGAGCAAATCTGTCAGACCAATTCATAGGAAATACACAGCAATAGAATTCATTCATATGGGTGAATAAAATGATCTTTTTTCCCCCCTCACATTGGCACATATATTAGATAAAACAGATTAAACATTTACTGTAGGCCAGGCACTATGCCAAGCACCTGAGATAAAAATATAGGCAAGCAAGATATCCCTGCCCTCCAAGAGCCTATATTCTAATGAAAAGATGGTACATAAAGACAAACTAGACAGTGGGTGGATGGTGGTATACTTATATATGTCAGATGTTGCAGAGATGGCCTGGAAGGGGCATGGGAGCTTGGTTCTGTGTAAGCCAAGACCAAAACAGAGGGAACAAGGGTTGGAGTCAGGAGGAAGATGAGCACTGGGATTTAATGAAATTTAATTTATTCCCAGTTCCCAGCAGGAAAAGATGAAGAAAACTCACCTATCAGATGGCCCAGTTGTTGGCAGTTGGGGGTGGAAACAAAGATGTAAGATGGGTGGGATCTAATGAAATTTTATTTAATTAGTTACATATTATGCACGAAAGGCAGCATATGATAGTGTGGATAAAGTGCCTGCCTTAGACTTAGGAAGACTAGGGTTCAAGTTTTGTCTCTGACACATGGGCAAGTCACTTCACATCTATCCCAGGCAACTCCAAGCTTCAGAGGAGTTACCAGTCTATCAGTGGAGGAAGTTTACACACCAGGAGTTCCCTCGATGAAATTGCAGGTTCAGACCACCAACAGCCCCCAAACCTGGTCTATAGGTTAAGGTTTGTATAATAACATTCCTTTCCTTTTACAAAAGATGAAAAAAAATTCAAGTTTTTTTTTCTTCTAAGAATGAATCTTGCTATTTAAATGGCTGAGAAACCACTAATGAACAGAGGCAGATGGTAGAACAACATGGAAGTTGTTGATATCGTAATTCTTGTTCTAATGTACATATTTTCCATAATTAACAGCATGAAATTCCAAACTTGGAAGATCATTTTGAAAATTGATCTGCCCTTTTTAACTCTACTACATGAATTTTAAGCATTTTAAACAGATAGGGCATAGACCATTGCTACCTTTATTGCCTGTCAATTCTGAATTTAGGAAGAAAGGGAATAATCTCAACATGATAACACTATTGTACGAGGAAACTTAGTAGTGAAGTATTGTGACTGACCTTTTAGAGGGTGAATGAGTGGTGAAACTACTTGACCTCCCACATAGTAAGTGCTTAATGAATTCTTGTTGACAGATTGACTGTAGAAAAAGGTAACTATTAATCCTATTTCTAAAAAGTACCAGAACATTACTTTTGGATTAGATGAAGCATTTGAAAAACATAAGAGAAATCTTTCCTTGATCTGCAATATATCTTTATTATTATCAGATGGTCACTTAAGTTTTAAAAAATGTTCTTTTAAGCTACTATAGTCGCTCTCAATAAGCCATCTCACCAATGGAACAGATAAAACAAAATGGCCTAAACTAATTGTCTAAAATATTCTTTGTTATTCTCCCCTCCTCCCCTTTTTATTTTTTTATATTGTTTTATTTTAGTTTTTTGCTTTTTGGCAGGGCAATTGGGGTTAAGTGACTTGCCCAAGGTCACACAGCTAGTAAGTATGTCAAGTGTCTGAGGCCGCATTTGAACTCAGGTCCTCCTGACTCCAGGGCCGGCACTCTACTCATCCCCCCCTTTTTAAAAAAGGAAACTAAGACATTTAAACATTAAGTTTTTTAAGTCACTTCTCCTGATTCCCCATTCATTGCTCTTTCCATTCACTCCTAATCGCTGAATTCATTAGAAAAAGCTATCCTTTCTAAACTTCATTTCTTTGCTGTGGCTGCTTACCTTTGTAATTCACTAAACTTGATTTACAGTATTAAAGCTGACCCTGAAGACCTCTTGGTGAACAAACATCAAGACATTTAAAATAATAATAATTACCAACATTTATTTAGTGCTTAAAAGTTTATACGTATACTGTGAACTTTATGTAGGTTTACCTATATTACTATCTCATTTAATCCTCACAACAGTTCTGTGAGAGTAGTTCTTATTATTATCATCATCACCCCTATTTTACAGATGAGGAAACTGAGACAGAGGTTGTGTGACTTGCCCAGGGCTGGCACAGCTAGTTAGTGTCTGAGGCAGAATTTGAACTTGAGTCTTCCTGATTCCAAGGCCAATGCTTCAGCCCCTATGCCACCTATCTGATTATTTATTAAGAGCTTAATTGCATACCACATTGTACTAAGTGATTTAGCCCTTACCATCTAAATGTACTTTTTCCTTCCTCACTTCTAGCTTCAAAGGAATATTTTGGCATCTAATCCCAGGGTCACAAGATTCCACATTAACTGGGAAGACAATACTGAAAAACTGGAAGATGCAGAGAGCAGTAACCCAAACCTACAGTCACTTCTTTCAACAGATGCATTGCCTTCAGCATCAAAAGGATGGTCAACATCAGAAAATTCATTAAATGTCATGTTAGAATCCCATATGGACTGCATGTGACTACCTGCCATGCCTTTAGTACATGTTAAGCTATAAAAACAAACAGAACTATTTCCCTGAAATTCCGTAAGTACATAGTCGAGACAAAATGTGAAGAATTTGTTTTAAAAACATCCTGTAGAAAGTTTATAAGAACCAGTATTTGATCAAATTGTGAAATATAAATACAACTATTTTTAAGTAATTCTTTTTTCTCTAATGTGTTATTTTATTTGCTCTAAAACTAATCTGATTAAAGTATATATATTATATTTTCTTCTTCTCCTCTGTAATACCAATCCAAGCACCAACAAGGAAAAATATGAATCCTTAGACCAGGATGAAAAAAAATACGACATGATTTCGTGGATAAGATGAATAAAGCAGACTACAGTTTCACCAGCCATTAATAACAGGTTGGAATACTTTAACCAAATTGAAAAGAAAAAAAACCTTTCTCTTTATTAACCTAAAATGTCTGCTTCTGTGAAGCCATATAGTGAGGTACAATTTTGGGAGCAAATTTCCATTTCTTTTAAAGCACATGTTTATTCCTTAAAAGAGGAAATTTGAAATCAAATCTCTACAAAGGATTTTAGCACATGACCTCTCTCACATGACATAGTCTTCTTATTGCTCAGCATTGAGCAAATGATTTAGTGTAGGGAAAAAGAGCAAAATATGCCAACAGTTTAATTGTTTACAAACTTACTTAAAATATCTATGGAAATATAAACATATATTTTTAAAAACAGGCCAACTTCCTAAACAACCTTTCCTGCTTCAAATCACTGTGACAAATTAAACATACTAAAAAGAAAAGAAACCAGAGCCCCTCTTACTTTAATGGACATGAGGCTAGGTTAGCTCCCAATTCTTCCACTAGGTATCCAAAACAACTGTTTAATAGTTTTTTAAAAATGCATAACAATACATTTATGACAACACGATTATAAAAATTAGGAACTCAACAAGGGGGTCTATGATTTTATAACACTAGGTAATTAGTTGCTGTTCTGAAAAGTATAATTTTCAGACATACTGACTTTTCTCCCATTTCTACACTAGATGCAGACAAAAAATGAGGTTAGGTGTATTTAGAATTGAGATTCCCTAAAGGTGTTTTTTGATGGGAATTTTAAAAATAAATCTTCAAAGAGATACTAATTTTAAATGATAGTTCTTTTCATGGGTCCTATAGATCAGGGCTGTCCAAAATGTGGCCTGCCGCAGCCTGCAGTGTGATTTATGCAGCCCGCCTACAATCACAGAAATTTACACAAATGCTTTAGTAAATGAAGCAGAGCTACCACAGAGCTCTCACTAAAATGGCCAATCAAAATATATTGTCCATTGTTTCAATAAAAACCCTGCTATAGATGATCTTCCCATTAAAGTTATTTGTGACCATTTCATAGATCCCACAGACCTAGTTTTACAGCCATACGAGTGCCTTCATATATGAAACTTCATGCCACAATTTTTTTAAAGCTGTTCTGAGGAAGAGGAAATCTAAATATGAGTACTATATTTTACTAATGCTTATTGTCACTTTAAAAATAAAGGAAGTTTCTTAACTGGATAATTTTGCAAAATGTTACATAGAGTCATAGTTTTTAGAGCTGACATATAGGACCTTAGACTTTCCCCCTTCCCTTTAATTTGCAGAAAAGGAATGTAGGTCTCAGAAGGTAAAAAGGAAAGGTTCCAGGTTGCATAGCCATTTAGTGGAAGAGTCAAAACTAGAACCCACATCTTCTGACTTCACATTCAGTGTTCTCTTCCCTATGCCAGGCTATGCCTTTAAAATGTGATATCCCAGATTATCAAATATTCATTTATAAATAATTTTAAAAGCTATATGAATTAATGTCCAGTATACTTCAGAAATTCTTACTCCCTAATTTAATTTTTTTGAAATTATCTAAATAACTAAGGATAGGGAACAGATTTCACTGGTATGAGAAACTTCCTGACAAGGAAACTCCTTCCAGCACATATTAACAACAGTTTCTCTATAACTTACAATCTTAGGGAGATGCCTAGAGCAGGGCTTCTTAAACTTCTTCCACTTGCAACCCAGAAGTGCTGGCCTAGAGCAGAGCACCTGCCCAGGACCACAGACAGAGTCAATGCTGGCCAGAGGCTGCATGGAGGAGTGAAAAACCCAGGAGCACCAGACTTCGAGTCTTGCTGCTGACACAGTGCTAGCTGTGAAACCGCAGGCAAATCACTTCACTTCTCAACAGGCTAGGCCAGGGGTGGAGAACCTGTGGCCTCCAGGCTAAAAGACTAAGACTAAAGGATGAAGGGAAGGTGCCACGCTGTTGGTGGAGGGCAGCATAGCACCTTTTTGTAGCTCCCTACACCAGTGAAATCCCAGGGCCAATCATAGGAATATCCACTTGGAAATGAATCAGCATTTTTGTAGGGAATGATCAGTCACCAAACAAAAAAGAACTTTCAAAACAGAAATTTAGAATGTTACCTTCTAATAGTTGATCTCTCTGAAACTATTAAAACTACAATGTCTTTAAGTATATACTTGGCACAGTTCTTTCTGGTTACTCTAACTAATATGAAAATCAGTCATATATATAGTTAGAAATAAAATTATGAGGCAAAATAAAAAAGAAAGTAATTTTATTACTGACTTTTGATTAGGAACATAAGAGTGATCGGTTTGTAATAAGATTCAGCAAATTTACCAAAATTTGTAAATGGCTCATGTTGTCTGAAAGCAGTATAGAGCCAAAAGCTGAAAAAAAAACAAACTATTAAAATCTAAATCCCACAGTTAGAAAAAATGATTTTAGATCATGAAGTTCTAAGTGACATAAGTAATTTCTAGGTGTCATAACTTTGTGGTTATAAAAAGGCAATTTTTAGACTTTAGGTATAAAAAAAAATTTGTATCAAGCAATTTTTTTCTCCTTTGTACTCACATCTGTATTTACACAAGTTATCCTAAGCTGTACTGAAACACATCTGAGAAGTTGGACACTAAATTATTATTTTTAAATATTTAAAATTTTTTTTACTCCATTAGTTCAAATAATTGTGTGCTGAGAAAAGAAGGCTGAACAGTTTACTTATGCAATTGAACAGATGGATGAGGGGGTGGGAGAGAATGAGGACAACCATTTGAGCTGATAAAACACCAGCAAGTGAGCAGAAAGCATGGGTAATCCATATGTAGATCTTGAGATTCTTCTCACAAAGTGACAAAGGATGCAGGTGGGGAGAGTCAGGTGGGTTTAAGGAATTCTCAGCTTATGAAGATGAAGAAGAATAAAAAGGGCAGGGTGGTCCTTCAAATAGGAAGGAAGAATTTTTCTATATTCTTTACTGTATATTTGTTATTCTCTACACCATCTTCTCTCTCACATGTTTTAAACAGGATACTGGCACAAAACTTAGAAAAAAATTGCTGGTACAGTGAATCAGCAGCTGTTCACAGCCATAGGGAAGTCTCCATATCCATCTTAAACTTTGTAATGTGTATCCATAGACTCTCTTTGACATTACTAATGCCTCATACAACAATTGTTTTTCTTTGGCAAGCTGGAAGAGAAGCACCATTCTGGCTTTTGCTGTTTGTCTCTTTGGTAGCATGTTAATATATAATTTTACAGAGAATGAGGATAGCTAACATTTAATGCAGTGTTTTGATTTTCAAAGCTTCTTTCTTACATTATCTCAGCTGAGCTTCACAACAGTCCTAGGAGGGTAGGTACCACAGGTCCATTTTACAGATGAGAAAACTGAGGCTCAGGTAATGTGATAAGCCCCAAAATTAGTAACAGTTGGGAGCACAAATTTCAAAACCAGGCCTTGCTAACTTCTGGCCTAGCACTGTATCCACTACAGAAAAATATATGAAGACTTAGAAAAGCATACAAAAAGCCACTGTTAGAAACTGCCTGTTTCTCATCCAAAACTCGTATTTCTAACCCTTTTCAATTCAGAAATCCCTATCTACTTCAATATTTGCATGTGGAATGTAACAATGAGTCATTTAAAAAAAATTTTGTGTTCTCTTATGTTCCTTAACTTTGGTCCAACTTAGAATTTAAAATTAGTAGTCAGGTATGAAGCACTTTCTGTCTAAGCTTCCTAAAAGAAATTAATTCCATACCACTGAAATCCAGGCTCATGTTGGAGGTAACAAATGATAGTCGTGTTATGCAAGGTATTTTAGGTGGGAGGGACTCAAAGACTAAATTTCTCTAATTAAAACTGTAGCAGAAATCTAGAGTGACAGCAAAAGACTTTCATGATCAAATTTCTGTCAATGCTAAATTTCCTACATAAAAGAAATATAAAAGCAGAATGAGTAATCTTAACACATCTTACAAAGTTCTTAATGTCTTTTGCTGAAGGATCATTATGAATATAAAGCTAAAAGGTGCACTTTACACTGTAGTAGTTAAAACTACTGCTGCTTTCCTTCTATGGAAAGGTGGTTTCCAATTTTTTATTAAAAGGCAATTTCATTTCCTAAAACAAAGAAGTATATGTATCTACATAAATCTGTGAATGCCTTCCAGCAAAGCTGGCTATACAAGCCAAATTTATTTTGCTACTAATTCCATTCTGGAATCAGAAGGTGTATGTATATCATCATAGAAAAATTCCCCTAGCCCACAGATCTTTGGTGACAATGGGGTTAAGGTGATTACTAGCCACAATGCAGTATTATGTTAATATGGCTCTACTACTTCTCCTTTCCAACTCTTTCTGGTATCTTGAATTCTTCTTTGACCATCAAGCCACCCCTCAGAATTATGCCCCCTTTTGTAGTACTGGAATTTCTCTCATGCCAGGAGTCTCTTAAATACTAAGTTTCCAAAGCTTTACCTTGCATAGTATGTCTGGATCTTTACGATGTCCGATAGAGCCTTAAAATTCCTTAAGGATCTGATTATTTAAAATCAATTGAGTTCCCTGCTTCGTGTGTTCATGCAACAAGTGTTTACTTGCACTTTGGGGATACTGAGATGATTACGATAGCCCTGTGTTCAAAGAGCTTGTAATTAATGGAGAAAGGCCACATCAGACAAGTTAGACAAGTACTACAACATAAGGCTGAATATGAAAAATGCCATTGGAGTTACAAACAAATCAAGGGAATGAGAGAGCACAATCATTAGGGAGAAATCAGGGGAGGCTTCAAGAAGGAAATGCCATTTGAGCTGGGCATTGAAGGATGAATAGTTTCAAGAGACAAGGAAGAAAGCCATTCATGTAAACTAAATAACATCTGCAAAACATGTGGCCTGTTTAGGGTATAGCAAATAATCTGGTTTGCGTAAGGGTAGGGATGCATTTAAAGGGGTAATAGAAGATAAGAAAAGAAGGGTTGGTTGGGGCCAGAGCATGGAGACCAGTGTAAGGAATTTGGACTTGAAAGTCTGAACCAGAGGAATGACATAACCAGAGCTATGCTGCATTAGTAATTTTAAAATGCTATACGTCGGGTTTAGTTAGAATGACTGACACTTGTAGTAATGTATATTTTGTCTCATAAATGCATCTTTAAAGGTCATCATTAAAATGAGATGTAAGAACAACATAAGAAATAAGTATGTTTTTCATGCAGAAATAATTTAAAATACATAGATCTTTTTAATATTTTTCAAAGGATAGCTAAAAGAATCTGCCACTAACATCTCACTCTAGTGCCTCACTGTGGCATGGCCCTGAGTTCTTGAAAGTCTTGGCAGGCCTTGTCAAGTTAGAAAGGCCTTGAATATGGGCCTATGAGTATGTACATCTGCCATCTGAGGAACAATCCAGCTTTTAAGTACAGAAAGGCTCATCACCAGGTGATTAGTTTTTTTTTTTTGGCTTCAAAAACTCATTAAGGTCATCAACCAAGACACAGGGGTTGCAATGTGAGTTACCTGAGGGAATGATGACAGTAAGAAGGTATTTAAAAGGATAGTTTGGTTGTTCATTCTGAATATTTCCCTCATTTCTAGGTCAGGACTGCTAGCCATTTTCATGCTGCCAAAACAAAAGAAACTATAAAATCTCTATTTATTAAAATAAAAGTGTACCCAAATTTCCTAGTCTTGCAAAAATATGCATTTATTTTACATACCTGCTTATATATGTGACTTCCCCTACTGCTTTTTCTTTCTAGCCTATAGACAAATCCAGGAAGCTCTGGTACTGTCATATAATTCAATACTGTTACATCAAATACCTGCACTGGTAGATCCAATTCCTGTGGTAAGCACAGATCTCGGAGTAATCTTTGCTGCATATTTGAGAAACTGAGATTTCCCTGTACCAGGGTCTCCAACCAGTAAAAGATGGGATTCACCTAGGAAAAAGTAAACATGTAAAGCTTCACATGGCTATGAAAGACAATGCAGGATACTTTTAATTGCCTAAAAATTTTTTTTAGATAAAGTGAATTCTGAAAACTAACAACTTAATTGGGGGTGAAGGAGATTAGGTCCTGGATCTATGGACTAGGGAACATCTAGAAAGAAAACTCCCTCCACCCATGTAGATCTGCAGCTTGCTGGTAACTTAAAAGTAATAAAGTTTTCTGGGGGCAATAAAAGGTTAAGTGACTTGCTTCTGGTCACAAAGCTAGAATGTATGTGTGAGAGAGGTCTTCCTAACTCTAAAGTTGGCCCTCTATTCATTCTGCTAAGCTGCCTTTCATGAGCATATAATGGCAGAACAGCATTCAATTCTGGCATGAAACTTAGATATCAAATTTTCTCCTTCAATATAGACATTATGATGCTGTCATTTTATACTGAATATGATATTCAAAAACCTGTACCAAAAAGTTTTGTTCCATTGTTTTCCAGCTATTTAGACCTACATGTAGTGACCTCTCTTTGTCAGCTTATTTTTAAATACCCATCTACTATCTCTGTCTTCTTACTCTTGAATACCTAATCACTGTTTCCACATTTCAGAAATTAAGTAGTAGGAACAGAAATATTCTTATATGTGCATACATGTACACAAAAATAATAAAATAGGAAATATTTCAAAATAGTATTTTAAAACATAAAATATCCATTTGCGTGTCTAAGAGAGCATACACTTCATTGATGCAATACTTAATCCAATCTGACTTTAGCATTATTAGAATTCAAAAGCATTTCTAAAATTTATTGTAATATTTGTATAACTATGTGGAAGTTGTAGAATTAAGATCTTAAGAGTTCATCTAGCCCAACTCTTAATTTTACAGTTAAGGAAACAAGCCTAAATAGGTTAAACAACTTGCTTAAGGTCACACAGATAGTTAGGAACCCAGCCAGGATTCAAAGCAAGATCTAAGGCTTCGAATCCAATACTTGGTCTACTGTACCACACTGCCTCTTTCTCTAATTCAGATACAAGCATAATACAGTAAAGCTTTTGTTTTAATATTGTTCTAGGAGCTACACCAATAACACTGATTTAAAACCAGATTCTTTTTTGTATGGAGTCAGAGATAGACCCATCACACTCAATGTAGGTGCAGAGAGAGCTGTTAAAGCTAGCATACAGTGACACTGGCAAAACTATAACATGCCCTTATAATAATCTTTGAATCTGTGACCTACAGTAATGTCTCACCGCAGATGGTTCATTTACCATCCACTGGCAGAAGGGGAATCAGCAGGCAAAAAATTTGGAGCAGCAGGTCTATGGGACTTGTGCTAACAGTCACAGATGGAGAGTGAGCTGGTCGTGTGACATTAAAGAGTATTATTTACTTTCTTGCTCTCATAAAGAAAGGCCGAGAACCCAAGTACAGACTCTACCCAAACACACTAATGGGAATGTTAATGGTTTATTTTGGGGGACCTAAACATCCCCACTGAGAAAGTTGTTATATCTAAGCCTTTCTGGAATTTCATTAGTAAGGTTTCGGTAGAAGTTTGAAGTATTACCAGAAGCACAACTGTGTGAGGTTGTCAGCAATATTGCATTTAGACAGTTGCTGATTTAAAAAGACGGTCAGAAAGAACTCCAATCTTCACTAAAGGGCTTTTCATTCAGGAAAACAGTTGTGCCCTCTGTATCGTTATGTGTTCCTTGGAACATAAGAACAGGGACTAACCTCGGATCCTTGTTCCAGTAGCATCAGTCCTTTGGACGCCACCGGCAAGCACCATGGCTACAGCAAGCTTTACCAAATACATCCCAAAAACTTGAGGACATAAGCTAGCCAGGATTTCATTCCTTCCTAGGAGATAGGGTAAAAATAAGAAGTCAGCAGCGATTTTCAAGAAGGGCTTACATTATAATCCATGTCCCCAATGATTCCTATGAACAACCATTTCACCATCTTTAGATTGCTTCAGCGGCCTTTGTCTTTTGTTCTTTTTGATCTGAACCTGTGATTTCATTGGTCTGGGGAACTACTGATGTCAAAACTCCACTGATGCAGTCTGGCAACTTAGCTGCAATTTCATAAACTTTGAGTGTAGATTGGTGCCCTAAGAAGATAAGGGACATGTTCATGGTCACACGGTTGTACTTTTCCTAACTCCAAGGCCAACCCTATGTCAAGGTCCATTCTGCAATGGTGCCTCTCAAAGACCATTCTATTATAGTTAATAAGCAATTAGAGAGATAGAATAGGAGGCAGAATCACTTTGTTAAAGTTTCAACTCCCAAGTTCCCTATCTCCTAACTTCATGAAAGAAATTGAGTTTTTCTGGTGCCATCTGTGCATCAAGTTTTAATAAACTCTAACAGGAGATAATGGTAAGGTGCCTTTTTCTCTTATTTATAGACTTTAAAAATAGTTCCTGCCTCACTCTATTGCTTCTTAACCATCTTTTCCTATCAAGGCTAGTTCAGGGTGAGAAACCCTGTGGCTTACATAAGAGGAAGTTCATTAAACTTCTCACAAATGATACAACCAACAGTAGAAACCCAAGTCTCTTTGAGCAATGCTCTATTTGTGGCCTTCAGAACTTTAGGGAGGGGATGGAATTAGCAGTAAACTAACCCTTCTGGTCAATCTAGATACAGTTTTGAGAAACTGTATTAAGTTCTGATCTGTAAAAAAGACTCAAATTTAGCACTGGCTTGATAGGAGGGTGAGTAAAGAGTATGTATTTCAAAACCTGGGTCATTCTCTTGTATACCAAATTTTACATCAATAATGTCAAAATACTTAATCTGACAGTTTTGTTTTACTGGCAGAGTAGACAGACAAAGCACTGGACCTGGAATCATGGAGACCTGAGTTCAGATCCATAACATTTACTAGCCCCATGATTCTGTGCAAGTCACTTACTGCCTGCCTTACTTCCCTCATCTATCAAATGCAGGTGATAATAATAACACCCACCTCCTAAGGTTGCTGTGAGGATAAAACACAGGTAATATTTGTAAATTGCTATGCAAAACTCAACTCTCTATATGAATGCTATTACTATTATTAAAAAGTCTTGAATGAATTAGGGTATGAAATGAAGACTGGTTACTGTGCTTGCTTACTTACTCCAAAAAGGTTTTTAGAGAACTTGTATTAAGAAACTTTTAATGAACCTTGTAAAACTGACTATTCATTATATTTACACTTGTAATATTAAGGATAATCCTCTTGTTGTATATTAGTGGCCCTAGAGGTTTTCAGGGATTGATTAGCATTTGCTGTTACAGGAACGTTCCATTTAATGTCACTGAATGGCTCCAAAAAAAGACTGTTGGTGAAACAAGATTGCAGGGGTAGTCCGATCAACTTCAGTAATGCTCAAAATGGAAGATGTGGTTCTAGGAAGGCAAAACCAATCTTTGCTTTTGAGAGACTTAAGTCAACAAAAAAAATGGGGCAGAGATGTTTGGACCCAAAGTGTGGGGTAGACCGAAGAGCTTAAGCACCAGAGCATCTCCTGAGGTCTGGAGCTGGCAATCAGTAGAATTGAGAAGGGTAGAACAAAGGAAAAGGAGTAGCTGGATAGACAAGACTGAAATCACACCATACAGAAGAGATGGGGAAATAGGGCTCCTCTCATCCTTGGAAATCCTCACCTCCAATTCAAGATCTAGGAGGAAATAATTTAGACACTTTATCTTAAAAGATTGAAAAAATCCATTGCACACAGCTGGGGAAATTATAATCCATATCCTCAGAGAATCTGAACAATTAGAAAAGCACTAAGTTCTGCTGCAACAAGTGGAATAGGGAGATTGATTGATGAGAGCATGCATCTTTGAGACATTGATAAGGTGACCCATTGGACTGTGACTTTGAACATGCAAATGTTGGGCTGACAGTTTAAGAAACCTTGAA
The DNA here is from genome assembly GCA_028646595.1 of Phalanger gymnotis. Classification (NCBI taxonomy): domain Eukaryota; kingdom Metazoa; phylum Chordata; class Mammalia; order Diprotodontia; family Phalangeridae; genus Phalanger; species Phalanger gymnotis. Next base: position 126,484,701 of record CM053627.1, on the reverse strand, counting down.
AATTTTCTTGAGTTTTCTTTTCCTTTGTGTTTATTAATGGGACGGCTCCAGGTAAGGGTATGGCCCTTATAAAGGAGCCACTTGTACAAAGTGCTTAACATCTCGGTCAGTGTGGTTTATGTAGTGAATAGAGACCTGAATTTGGAATAAAAAAAATCCCGGTTCAAGTCTGTCTCTAGTACATACTGACTGTGTAATCATGCTTGCAAATCATCTAATGTCTAAGGGTCTCAGGAAATTTTCAGAAAATACAAACTTTAGACAATCAGGAAATCCCCACAAGTCTATATCCAAATATTCCAAAAATTTTAACAGCTCTATGATATTTAACAGGTTAGGAAGAGAAGAGAAACCACGTCACTTCTCTCTGTGATACTTAGCACTCTAAGAGAAGAACAAAGACTCTAACTAGGCAGAGGTCTTAGCTGGGATTGGTGATGTAACGTGACCTGATTTTAGGGTGGAAGGTTTGGCTAAAATGTATTAACGATATTGGTCAGATCATAGGGTATATCTATATTCGGTGTGAGACTGTTGGAACTTGCTCTTTGCCTATGGTTTTTGTCACTTCTTTAGGAGAGGAAAATAAGCCAGCCACTCCTGAAATTTCAAGTCCCTTCTGCAACCTTAGGAAATAAAAGCATGACCAATCATTCCTCTCCTCTGTTTGTGTATTTGTGTCCCAATTCCCTTCTCTAGAGGTGAAAAAATCATCAAATGTACGGGTGTGCTTTGGAAAACTAGTTTTTATGATGATCCGGATCGACTAAGAAATGACTAAGCCACAACGTATGTAATGTTGGGCAGCAGACATAATGAGAAAAGAAAACTTTAGGAAAAAAAGGGGAGGGGGATGTGAAAGTAATGGTTTGATACAGGTTTGAGATGGTGCAGGGGGCATGAAATGTCCAGAGAAGAACTAATGAGAGGAGGGATGATGGAACACAGGGACAGGGAAGCACTGGGAGGAGAGAGGAAGGGAAGAAGAGAGATAAAGAAGAAAGGTTTGCTTAAGAAGTAATATATTCATAGGAGAATAGATTTAGATGTAGAAAAGACCTGAAAGACTACCTACTCCAGTCTCTTCATTTTACAGATGTGAGGTCTAAGGCCCATAGGCAAAGTGATCTGTCCAAGGTCTTTAGAAAACCATCCAGGAAAAAGAGGTAGAACCAGGATTTGAACTCCAAATACAGCACCCTATCCACTCTCCCACAATGCCTTTTTGGGGGGGAATGGTCAAACAAGTTTTGGTACATAATTATAAAGTTACATCTATGTGAGCACAGATACATGATCATCTAGCCCATAATGGATAGAACATTAGACCTGGAGTCATGAAGATCTGAATTCAAATTCTGCCTCAAACAGTTGCTAGGTTGTGTGACCTGGGTATGAAGATATTTATGTGAACTGATGATGGGTGAAATAAGCAGAACAGAGAAAATGATATATGTAATGACAATAATGTAAACAGAACCCAAAAAAATGTAATTATAGTGAATGACCAAACTTAGCCTGGGAGAAGAGTCAAAAAAAAATGTACCTCCTTCCTTTCTTTGCAGAGATAGAAGACTATGGATGTGGAATCCTGTGTATACTGTCAGACACAAATTGATCTGTTGACTGGTTTTGCTGAACTGTCTTATTTTTTCCTTTTGTTTTCATTCTTTGTTGTAAGAGATGGGTAGAAAAAAAAGGAAAAAAGAGAGATGGGTAGGCAAGAGGTATGGATATATTAAAAATGATAGTAATATAAATGAAAAAGGATATAAAACTTTTTTAAAGAGGTGTTAGACTGCATAAAAAAGGACTCCTATCTCAAGTTCTAGGAATCTCTGGAAAGGACAAACTAAACTGGAAATAAAGGAGTTATAATTGAAGGCTACTAACAAAGATCTAAGAATATTCAAGATACAGGGTTAGGAATGTGCAAGATGGCCTGAGGGAGAACCAGGAAGGAACTATTAATAACTAGATGCCTGTATTGTTGAGTCAAAATGGATTTAATGAACAAGCTAAGAATCTGTGTTAACCACTTGTATAAATATTCTGTACCTCAAGATTTCCTCACACTATATTACAGCATTTTTGCCTTCTAAATGGCTAAGCACGTGATATTTTTCAGACTCTCTTGGAAGTGTTACCAAGAATAGGTAGAGAGGAAAGTCTATGCTCCATAACAGAAGATCCTTAGGTCTTGGTTTGGTGGCAATGAAAATGATCAGTGACCAAATAAAGAGTACTTTATATTCAAGGGTTTCTGAATAGTTTAGTCATAGGAGGAAATGCAGTGGATTGAAGACTATTTTACCCCATCACTGCCAAGAGAAACTGGTCTGGTTCAACTCTAGTTGTGTGGATTTGGCCTAAAGAGAACCACATGAGATGTATGTGAGAGGTTTGGAAAAACCTTAAGTCATGATATAAATGGCAGCTATTATTGTTAAACCTGCATTTAGAATGTAAACAATGTTAATTCCACTTTGGTCTAAAACAGCCTGTAAAGTCTGGCATAACTATAATTCAAACACCAATCTGAAGTGGAGCACCCCCAGGAGCTAGCTGCTTAGAGGGTCTATTTGGTTTGTTTTATTCCACAGTGAGTACAGAGTGGCCTTGAGGACTCAAGACCCTTGGCAATGAGTAAGCCAGTAATGAAGAGTCTTGTACAAACCTCCAAATATTGGTATAAAGCCTAAAAGTGCTAGGTTCAAAGTAGTCAAGACCTGTGGAGTTTAAAAGTAATCTGAAATTGAGCCAGCCAAAGGGAAACAGTTAAAGAATGGGGCACATGAGTAATTTACAGTATTTTCAGGCTTTTTTGGCCAACATAATGATCTTCTTTGTCAATCTAAAATGGGTCCTTTCAGGGTCACTCCCTCTTATTTTGAGTTAATGATACCCAGGATGCTATTTTACGTTTTGTGTACTAAGAAGGCTTTACCAGTTTATGCTAAAATGTTTGCTGTGTATCTGTCTGGCCTCAGTTTCCTCATGTGGAAAATGGGGTTAATAATAGCATCTATCTCCCAGTTGTTATGAGGATAAAATGAGATGATAATTGTAAAGAGCTTTGCACACCTTAAAGTACTTTATAAATGCTAGGGATGATTTTAATTATCCCCAACTATCATTTTCTTTTATTTCCTTCTCGAGGATACTGTCTTTGATGAGGAAGGACTTCTCCCCTTCTGGGTCATCTTGTCAGTGTTATACTACACTTTAATTTTTGCATGCAGTGACTGAAGAATGCTTTGATAGTCTCCTTCTGTGAATCACCAATACAGAGCACTTCAGGATGACAAGAATGGACTTGATTATCATGCTTTACCAACATGCAGAACTGAGCAATAGTTATAGTAAGCAGGAAGTGACTTTGGTAGTTAATATGGAAGCTCTTCTAAACAAGTATTCAAGTGGTTTATGAAGAATATCAATGAAATTTACTTTCTGAAATTAAAAAAAAATCTTTCCGAAAATTTGACCATCATACTGAGTGTGTGTCTGTATACACACACATAGACACACATATGTACAAACACACATAAAATATATACAGCGTGTTCCTAAAGTCTGGACACAGGCAATTGACTGCAATGTGGAGTTATTGCATCGAGTTCACGTGACTCTTGCAAAGCGCATCAACCTTTGCATCACAAATGGTAGAAAGCATATTGAAGATGTTATTTGTTAATATTCCAATTAAATAAAATGTGGTTGAAAATTTCGTTCATTTAATTTCTTGAAAATATGCATTTTTGCCTGTGTCCAGACTTTAGGAACACCTGTATTTTAAATTTCAGAGTTTGTTAGAAAGAATACAATTATGCAAGAAAAATGGTTCCATTTATATATACCCCATTGATATGATAAGGGAGGTATATATACCCCATTGATACGATCAGGAGTAAGTTGTCTATACATACAAAAATATCAGCATTAGTTGCACAAACTTTTTAAAAGACTACCAATATTTAGTATTTAGTGAGATGATGAATATCTGATTAAAATAGAGTATGTGAACAATGATAATACTTTTGTGCTTAGAATATGCTATGATTTTGACTTAATGACAAATAAATTCATATTAGATTTAAAGTTGGGCATGTCTCAATAGCTAATCATAAAATTTCTCTTACTAGCTCTTCCCCCCCCCCCCCCAGAAGATGCCTCCAGGAGAGAATTAATGGTGAAGATCTGACATCTCAGGAGTTAAAAGGTGTTGTACCTATTTTAAAGTTTTAAACAAGATAATGTTTTTTTTAAAAAAGCCTTAATATGATATTTTAACATGTGTAAATTATAGCATAGCAATTTATATAAAGACAGAAGACTTCTGCTGTGTGATGAAACCTTTTAACTGAATTGCACTAGTTTTTTCACTAACATCTGCTTTTCTCCCCCTTCCTATCCTCTTCTGTCTCTCTCACATACATATACTCTTTCATTCAAAGACTCTAGGTAAAAGTCTTATGAGCTACTTATGCACCAGAAAAAGAAATAACCTTACAGAAATATAATATTATAGAAGAACAACAGAATTTGTTTTAAGGAGATATTGTGTATTTAATTAGAGGCTGCAAATGCATTCCTTCTGAAACTTATGACAAAACAAAAGGCACTCTTCATCTATAAGAAGTTAAGAGTTTCATGAAACTCAACCTTAATTTCCCAAGAAGTTCTTTCAACATAGATGATAAAAGGCTTGCGACACAGAATAAATGTAGAGGCACTGATTCTGGCCCTATATTAACCTAGTTGTTGAATTACACAAAACACAAATGTGTTCTAAAAATATTCATAATATTCAAATAACAAATGAAACATCAGTGAAAACTACCCTCAATCACAAACCTGCCAAGGGATCATTCTTATAATGTTTCCAAAAATTCTCAAATTCTTTGCGAACTTCCTCATCAATGATGTTGCTTGTGGACTGTTCGTTATTCACTTGGACATAATTGGCTTTCAAGACTATCTCCACATCACATCGAACATCTTGATGGAAGGGGTTCCACCGCTGCATCACTACTCCATAAATGGTGAGGTCATCACCTTGGGAAGAAAACCAAATTAGTTAAAAGAAAGCATCTCACAGGATAAATCATTGTCCCATCTAGTTTTTAGAATTCTAGGGAAATTTTACAATATACTAAAAATGAAGTAAATAAGCACATAATAAGTGCCTATTACATGCCAGTCTCTGTGCTAAGCATTTTATAAATTTTATCTCATTTAGTCTTTGCAACAACTTTGGGAGGTAGGTGACATCCCTATTTTATGTTTAGTCCCTATTATCTCTATTTTACAGTTGAGGAGGCTGAAGCAGACAGAGGTTAAGTGACTTGCCCAGGGTCACATAGCTAGTCATTGTCTAAGGCCACATTTGAATTTAGATCTTTCCAACTCCAGGCCCAGCACTCTATCCAGTGAGCCACCTAGCTGCCTTGCCACTAGGACTCACAATTTCCATAGAAAACTATATTTGCAAAGATAAAAATGATGCTAATGTTAAAAAAAAATCCAAGTCTGTAAGAGCACTAAAATATTACTCTTTACTGGAAAAGTATTTTGTTGAATGATAATTCACTTCTTCAAAAGATCCATGATTTAATCTCCTTCCACTGACACAGAAATCAAACCGCACCCCATGCCTTAGCTGATGATCTTCATTAATTTCTGCATCCCCCAAAAAACCCCAACCAAAACAACTCATCATGTGGTAGCCAACCCTGTAATGATAAGCCTACGAATTTAGCTAGTCTGGTCTATGGATGACATTCTGTCGCTTGGCTGTACTACTAGCTTTCTCTATATTGGAAAGACCTGCCAAAAATTTATGTTTCATTGGGTGAGCCTTTAAGAATCTAAAGTCACCTCCATACCCTTTGAAGCGCACTTAAAAATTATATCATCATCATAATTATGTGTGGAGTACCTTTCTCTGAGGCTCTTAAAACAAAGAATAAATAAAATGATTTGTGTTAAGAGACGTAGAAATTGAGGCAAAAAGAGTTTAAATTACTATCAACTTGATGGTGGGAGAGAAGAGCAGAAGAAAGCTGTTTTCTCACCATGATGTGTTTATTTTCAGAGCTGGTATCTCCTTTTTAGATAAACCCCTTAGTTTAACTGATCCCTCATTATGCTTCAAAGACCTTTCACATAAATTTTTAAGAGCATGGGATCAATTAATTAATTAAACACCTCTGTGTCAGGCACAGTGCTAGGCACTGAAGATACAAGAAGGTGGGAAATCCCTACTCTATTTTATCACAAGAAACAAGTACACATAAGGAAATACTAAATGCATACAAAATAGATATCAGGTGATCTTGGTGGGACCATGAGGGGACCCTGGCAGCAGGGGAGTTGCTAATCTAGTCATTATTAAGCTTTGATAGTTCCTTGGCATTATGTGGTCCTTATTTCATTAATTTCCACCTAAGGAGTTCCTCTCTTTAAATTTACAGGTATTTTCTTCCTATAGCACAATGCCTGGCACATAGTAAGCACTTAATAAATGCTTGTTGACTGACCCGAGGTTTGCAGGATTTCAGATTTAGAGCCAAAAGGGTCCTAAAAGGTCTACTTCAAATCTTTAATTTTGTAGATGAGGAAAAGGTATAGAGATTTAAGTGACTTAAGTCATGCAAGTACTAAGTAACTACACCAGAATATGAACCAAGATGCTATCTCCCCACTTATCTTAGATTTCAAATTCCCCATCTGCCATTTTTGTTCAATCCTCTTTAGTCCAAAGATTATTATTCTTGCAAGACAAAACAGAAGAAAAACAAAAGATAAATAGTTGTATCTTCAGTTACCATTTTCCAATCCCGACACCTTAATCCTGAGGGATTAGTGGAATGGAAGCTCGCTGTGATTCTACACGGTGACGAGGTATCCTACTGTACAGAACAAGGAATGTGACACAGTATTGTCATACTCAGCCTTTGTGAGACCACATCTGCTCAGTTCTAGGTTCCATGTTTTAGTCAGAGGAGAGTGCATAGGTTGGTAAAAGGACTCTTAAAACTGAACCATACAACTACCAGTTGAAGAAAGTGAAGATGTTCAGATTAGGGAGGGAGAGACATGATACCTGTTTTTAAATGTCTGAAGGGCTTCCACATGGAAAATTAATTAAAAAATTTTTTGAACCTAAATGAAATAATAATAATAGATATGTATGTTTGCAAAGCATTTTTTATATAATATCTTATTTGAAAGGGAAGAATTAGAAGCAGTGCAGTGAAGAGACAGAGAAGAAGATTTCAGCTTGATATAAAGTTCCTAACAATTAGGGCTATTTCAACAGGCTGCCTTGGAAAGTAAGGACTTCTACTTGAATTCGTTCCTGGTCAGGTGCAGGTCACTCTGAGGTCACTTCCAGCAATGAAATTCTGTGTCTTCGGCAACCTGCCCATTCATTTGCGTATCACAGACTGGAAAGGTGCTTTTAATTAATTTTGTTTCTCCAGTATGGATGGTTCAACCAGTATTTGTACATTCTGATGGATTACACTGAGGAGGCTCTGAAGTACTCTTGGGTCTTAATGCAATTAGTATGATGTCATCTAAAAATATTTGAAGAATTTGAAGGATTTGAAGAACCTTGCCTTTAATAAGTCACCATTCTTTGGTTTGGACTTTGTGTCATATTTCCTGTGAAAATGGCAAGTTTCTGGGCCCCAAAGAAACATATGATTGCAGAAATGCTGGCCCGTGGTGGGGACATCTGCACAAAAAGCTCAAACTTAAGGAGATACTGTACTGCCAAATTAGCCATCACCAGCAAAGCCAAAGCTTGCATCCTGAACCTCCTTCTGGTCTCATCTACAAGTTCTCTGGGGATTATGTGGCTTATCTATATCTCTGGCCAAATTCTCTGAAGGACATTTGCAAATAAACAGCTTTTCACTATTTTGTGAGATTGTAACTTCTTGTTGTCTCTCATCATCCACTATAATGTCTGGGTAAAAGTCAGTGTTTTGCCTTAGTTAAATTTCCCTAAGATGGGACCAGGTAAATGCCATTATTTTTGTCCATTTCCTTTTGGTCTGGGTTGACAGTTTGTCAAAACTGACCTGATACTTTAATCGGTGTCTTCTCCCCTACCTGACGGAGATTCAGTTTCATGTGCAATCCTCTCCTTCTATTTCCAATTTATATATGGAAATGCTAATTTTACCTGGTATTTGTGAAGTTCAGAATAAAGAGAATATAAATTGGAAAAAAAAATCAGTGCCTTCTTATGTTCCTCCTTTGTTCTAACTTGCTTTTGTACCTCTGCTCTAATGAGTTAATGATGATGACCTGTCTGCACACAGAGTATTTCTAAAGCATTAATAATAACAATGACAACCAAGCAGGCAAGCAATCAACAAGTACTTATTAAGTACCTAGTGTGTGGCACCTAGTGTGTGCCAGGTGCTATGCTAGGCTCTGGAAATGAAAATACAATGAATTAAAAACCCCTACTTGAAAGAAGCTCACATTTCAGCAGGGAGCTAACAGGCCACATAGAAATAGAACAGACATTTCTATTGTGCTTTCAAGTTTGTCAGGAGTTTTGTATTCATCATCTCATTTGAGCTGTACTTCTACCCAGGCAGGCAGGTACTATAGATATTATTACCATTTTAAAGACGAAAAAAACTAAGCCGGATTAAAGTGACTAAAACTGACCTTTGTTGACTTTTAGCACCTGAAAATAAGACTCGGTCAATCAATTAGCAAGAGCTTACAAAATGCCTCATATGTCATTGTCATGGTCCCTCTGGGCCACCCCCAGCTATTCTACATGTTGTCCAGGATATAAAAAACAAAATGTAAGATATCACTGCCCTCAAGGAACTTATAACATAGTTGAAACATAGGGTGTTAACCTCAGGGTTCAGCTCTAAATCCTGGCCTAGTCCTTATTTTACACAGATGCTTCCTCTGTGCTAGGAGTTTGCTATTCTTCATTTCTAATCCTATGTCCTCAGCTCCTAACCCTATATACTTAATGTAGTGTCAGTGCTGCAAAATGTTTTCCAGTACTGTTAGTGCCAGAATAATGTGCCATTCCTAGGCAGCTTCACATGCAATCTGCAGGCAGAACTTTGGCATTTTGCAAAAAGCACTCAGTAAATGCTAAATATGTAGAATTCATGCTGCTGACTCACACACATATATTTCTAGTCAGGGGGAGCTTCACACAAAATGTCAAGAAGCACAGTGTTTAAACTATGGAGTGCCTCACACATATACTAAAGATCTTTCCAGAACTATTGCTCAAAATATTGATGAAACTTAATGGGAAAAGAAATTGGCTAATTCTATAACATCACCTCACTAGCATTTTATGGTGCGGGAATCAATATATAGCAAATTTATTGATTGACATCACTTTACATGCAGCATTCGGAGAATACTAAGGGCATTTTAGTTGATCTTTCTGGTTGAAAAGATTGCCTTTCAGATCATTTCTAAACTGATCAAATAAAGCTCTTAGATTTCACATATGGCGCCTACTGGAGAATGACTATATTTTGTGTTGTGTGTTTTGTACAGTAAATACTAAATAAGGTACAGGAACTCAATTGCCATTTCCGGAAATAGGTTTTTAACAAGTCTGTGACCAAGTTTCCCATCACCACTGTAGTTTCCCCTGCCTCCCAACTCTTCCCTACACTCCATGGGACTACAGTGATGTTGCATCCAATGCCAGTGACAACCTCTAGTATATTACTACGAACATTACCCTTCAATAATCTAGTGCTTTATGCTTTTCAATCTCTTTCAAATGTGTGTGTATTTATTTATACACACGCACACACACACACACACATTCACACTCGCTTTTCACTTTCTCCAGACGTGGTCACCAAGACTCAACTGCCTTCTTACCCTGGAACTCCCCTAGGTGCCTGGGGCCTTCTCACCCTGGTTCATCTCTCCATCATGCCAGTCCCCTTCTCCAGACCCTCTGTTTTGGGGACAGAACCTGGCCAGCAATGCTTCATTCCTCTTTCAGTCCTGCTTCACTACCATGCAGATCCCTAGTCCCTAGCTTTAGCATTTCAGCTCCCTTTTATGTTATTGTCTTCCCCCATTAGAATGTGAGCTCTCAGAGGGCAGGCTTGCCTTTCTTTTGGCTAATATTAGTATCACCAGTGCTTAGCATAATGCCTGGTGCATAATATGCACTCAATAAATACCCACAGCCTGGCCTTGTTGCCTATCTCAGGATCTCTTCACAATAACCCCATGAGGCAGGTAGAATAAACATATGTTAACTTCGTTGTTACTTAAATTTCTTACCTGCCTCAGGCCTACTTTCTTTCTGGCCCAAGTAAATTTGCATTGCTGTATTATCACATGATGATTATCAAAGAACAAAACTTAGGTAAAAAGACTGGGAATCATTAGCACAGCTTCTTGACCATTCTACAACTATACTTCAAAGACCTTGAGGTCCCCTTGTACCACCTTACTCCCCATCCTAGATATATAGAAACAAGATCTAGATCTAGGAGTCATCTTAAGAGATCATGTAGTACCATCCCCTCAAGGCCCCCAGAGACATGGAGAGACAGCATCCCAAAGATATGGGATGAATTGAGCAGTTTAACCTTTAGAAGAGCAATTTCAGCAGAGTGACAGGGTCAGAAACCAGAATATAAGGGGCTAAAAAGTGGAAGCAACTATATTGACAACTCCTTCTAGGTCTCTGGCAGAAAAAGTTAAGAGAGAAAAAGATGCTAGAGCCTAAATGGAGGCCAGGATCAAGTGACAGTGTTTTTTCAAAGGATGAAGAAAACCTATTGGTAGCAAGGAAGAAAACAGTAGACAGCAATAGCTCGAAGAAGAAAGGCAGAAGAAGAGAAAGTGACTGATGGGAGAAGTTCCCTAATGAGATATAAAAGGATGGAATCAAGGGCATCCCTTGATGAGTGAGAAAAGCCTACAATCAGTCACATGAAAATAATGTAAACATATTTTCTTCCTTTCAAAGAGATCTCATTTTAGGGGACTGGTATATGTTACATCCAACATATTTAATCTGATTCTAATAATGCACTGTGAGGTATAAAGAAAAGGAAGCTGTGTGACTTGTCTAAAGTCAACCAGCTAGTTTATGACAGAATCAGAAAAAGAACTTGGGTCTCTTCCTGTAACTATTCCTTCCTCTGGAAATGGCAGATGACCAGAAGTCCATGAAGCATGGAAGTTTCTGGTTATCACTGCTGCTTTTTGTCATCATTACATCATCATAATAATATTAACAGCAGCTAACATTTATATAGTCGGGCTATGGTTTTTATTGGGCTTTACAAATGTAATTTGGTCTCTATAAGAATCTTGTAGGATAAATACTACGGGTATCATTGTCTTCCTTTTATAGATGAAGAAACTCAGATTAGGGAAGCTGAAGTGTTTGTTCTTGGTCACACAGCTAGAAGGGCCAGGTGAGATTCAAATCAAGTCTCTCCTAACCTCGATTCCAGCACTCTTTTACACTAAACTACTCTAATTTTCCTAAGGGAATGAGCAGGGAAGGCTCTATAACTGTACCCACGACCTTTCCTTACTCCTATCCATCAATATATTTTATCTTCCATAGATGTGCATTACATGAGACATACCAACTCACAGTCAATGGAACATTCAATTTGAATGCAGATGATTTTTAAATTAGTGATAATGGATTTATGCTGAGTTATCCATACTTTTTTGGTTCCCCATATCACAAACAATATATCCATTCTCAAGACAGCTGGAGCAGTTTTTCTCCATTAGAAGCTAAATGGTTGGCATGGGAATCAAATTCATAATCTAACCAAACAAGCTCATTGGTCCAGATTTATCTGCATTTCTGTAGACAAAAGCCCCTAAAAGGCACAGCAAAAGACACAATCAAATGACTGTCATGCAAGAGGATGTACTCATTGAGAAAAGGAAGGGGAGAAGTATCAGAGACCCTTTACCTGGCTAAGATTTCAACATAGGTACAAGAGGCTTTTTAATGTATTGTCCCCTTCCTTGGGTTAGGATTTTTTTTAAATTTTTTTTT
>CM053627.1:126450650-126472134 GCA_028646595.1 Phalanger gymnotis | reverse complement strand
CACCCGGCTCCCAGCTCCATGCGGGATAGACCTTACCCAGAGACCATCCAGGCTGTCCTATGCTAGAGCCCTGGTTTCCTATGCTATTTTGTGGGTTCTGCAGTTCTAGAATTGGTTCAGAGCCATTTTTTATAGGTTTTTGGAGGGACTTGGTGGGGAGCTCGCACTAGTCCCTGCTTTCTAGCCGCCATGTTGGCTCTGCCCCCGCAATTAGAATTCTTAACGAGGGCAGAGGCCATTCTTCTATGACTCCCTCTACATTAAAATAATGAAATGAAGCAAAAAGTTCCTTTTACTCCTAGAACAGACTTTTCCCCCAGACCAGTTTCCTTTTATGGGTACAGAGCCAACTTCTAACTGAAAATCTTAAAGTAGCTTTTCAAGTCAAAATCCAAGTAATTTCCCACATCACAAAAAACATTTCTATCTCCTCTTCTTAGTTTTACCCCAACAACTCAAACTGGAATATCAATCAATAACCACTTCTTAAGAGCCTACAATGTTCCAGGTACTATACTATGCACTGATTATACAAAGACAAAATACACAATGATCCTTGATCCCAGGGAGCTTCCATTCTGCCAGAGGAGACGACACTTGTAGCTTGTTGCTGCAGAATGGTGGTGTAAGGGCAGGAGCACGGTGCGCTGGCAGAGACTGCGGCAGTAGCAGAGAAATTGCTGAGAGTATCCTGGAGTATAAGCTGATGGGTAGGACTATGATGCTCCGCTAGAGAGCTTGGGGATGGTAGGGCAGGAGTTGCTGAATGAGCAGGTTAGAGAGTAGTCTTCTCAGCCCTAAATTCATTAAGTTTCTCCCTTGTTAGTCAGCTTGATTTATTGACCTGTAGATATGGCCAATACTTTACATTTTGTGCATAATTCCTATTTGAGAGAGTTTGTGAGGACTACAGAAAATGTTCTAGTCTTCCATCTGGCTGGTGACATAGCCTGCCCCCTCTGTACCTTTTCACTTTCCATTCCTTATACTTAATGCACTCCTAAACCTCTACCTCATAGAATCCCACACTTCCTTCAAGACTCCACTTAAGCATTCCCTCATAAACGTAGCCATTCCTGACTGCTACTGCTACTCTTTCCCTAACTACTTTATATTTATCTTAAATTTATTTTGAATTTATTCTATATGTTGTATATGCGTACATGTTGTACACATTTATTCTCTATATACATATATGTCTGTGAATTTAAGGAATATAACTTTGTCAGCTGTGTGGAACATGGACAACTAAGGGAAGATTTGAGGCAGAGAGAGCAACAGTAAGCCATTTCTACTTTTTGTAAAATTTCACTGAGGAGGATATTAGAAGATAAAATGGTAAGAAGCAGTTAAGAGAAAAACAAGAAATCCAAGAACAGATCATTCTAAGGATCACTTAGAGATGAAACTGGAAGAAAGACAATGTGCAAATTTAAAAAAAAAAAAGATTTGTCAAAATTTCTGTAATAAAATTTTTTTCTTGCAATGCCAGCAAAGCTACCACATTTGAACTGTAATATCACAGCCCCCAGTATATTGCATGAGGAATTAGAAATGGAACCAAGGAAAATAGAGACGGAAGAGACACTGAGCTAGAGCAGACAGGTGTTAGAAGCAGTACAATTTGGGAGGCAGTGAGTGAACAATTCTTATAGCTGGAAGGGAGTACTTGGTCAATAAAAATGTATTAAGTGCTTACTATGTACCAGGCAATGTGCTAAGCACCTGAGTTACAAAGAAAGGCAAAGCATAGTCCCTGCTCTCACAGTTCGATGAGGGACACAACAAACAACTATGTACAAACAAGCTATATATAGGACAAATTGGATATTGGACAAAATAATCAAAAGAGGGAAGGTGCTAGAATTAAAAGGGACTGATGCCAAATATAGAACTTAGAAAAAAAATCTTATAATACCTAAAAAAAGGAACTGGGAAAATATCAATATCAACCTATATGTTTACTTCCCCATTATTTTTGAGAATCAAGTATATCATTGAGAAAACTACATGTAAGACAGGAATAGAGGGGCTTTCACAAACAATATTCTACAGCAGACGACACTTTGACAAGCTCACAATTGACTGAAAGACGTTTGAGATTTAAAGCCCTTCACAGTCAGGTTCCAAACTAGCTTTCCCAGCTGATTACACATCGCTTCCCCTCACATGTTTTACATTCCAGCCAAACTGACTTATTTAATGCTTCCTGTCCACATCATTTCATCTCTATGCCTTTGCACAGGCTGTCCCATCATACCTAGAACACTCTCCTGCTTCATCTCAGACTCTTGGAACTCTTAATTCTACAAGGCTCAGCTCAAGCGTTATCTCCTAACAAGAAGCTTTTTCTGATTCCTCCTGTTGTAAATGTCCCCATGCCTAAAATAAGGTTGTCCTTCTATCCCCAGCACTTAGCGTAGTTCCTGGTACATAGCAGGTGATAATTGCTTGTTGATCTGAATTGAAAGGAGAAGAATATGAAATCACATCAAGCTGATTGTCTGATGAGCATAAAAAGGCATCTGATTTGATAAAGCAAATGCCACCTTAAAAGACTCCTTTGACAAAATGCCTCCCATGGATATGTCAAAATCATACATGGTTTCTTGAGATATGTAAAAACATAACTGCTCAACAGCCCTCGCATTATTAATATCAAGCAAGGCGTAACACAAGGTGACACGCTCACTAAATGTGTAAATGCTGTTATGGAAAATTTCTAGCACACAGTCCCACTGGAAGAGGGATTATACCCGTGCACATGTGTAATTGCAGGCAGGTAGTGCAGTAGATAGAGCACTAGACCAGGAATCAGGAAAATCTGAGTTCAAACACTACCTTAGACACTTAGCCATGTGACCCTGGGCAAGTCTAACTTCTGCCTCAGTTTCTTCATGTATGAAATAGGGATAATAATAGCATCTATCTCCCAGGGTTGTTGTGAGTAACATTTTTAAGCACTCTGCAAACCTTAAAGCACTACAGAAATCCTTCTCCTCTTTCTTTTTCTTCATAAAACACTACTATGGATGGTGAGGACCTTCGGATGTCCCTGTTTGTGGATGACTGCATAGAGCCCTAGAATACTGCAGAGTCTCTCCAATGAGATCCATAATTGCACTAAATGATCTTTTAGGAACAGTGTTAGAATTGTTAAAGCTCAGAATTAGCTGAAGTTGGTAAGGGAAGCTAAGAACAATCAAAGTGTTTTGGTTTTGCAGGTTGGGGGTAGATTTTGCTGTATTAATGTGAAAGCATAGTTTTGAAAATCTTATTTTCAGTTTCTCTAGAAATGATAAGAAATAATATATTTTTGGTCTAAGAACCTTTCTAGTCTTATCCCTTTGGGAAGGTAGGTTAAAGGACAAAAAGCCTTTTTAAAGGAAATAGATTAGGGGAGGGAACCAAACCTAAAACAAAGTGTTGTTCAGTCATGTCCAACTCTTTGTGACCTCATTTAGGGTTTCAGGGCAAAAGTACTGGAGTAGTTTGCCATTTCATTCTCCAGCTCATTTTATAAATGAGGAAACTGAGGCAAACAAGGTTAAATGACTTTCCCAGGGTCACACAGTTAGTGTCTGAGGTCAGATTTGAATTCATGAAGGTGAGTCTTCCTGACACCAGGCCCAATACTTTATCCACTGCACCACCTAGCTACCCCAAAACAATGAATACCTCTTATCCTTTTAAGATCCTAGTCTTTTTCCCTGTCTCCATAAGAGCTGAAGTAGGACCCACCTTTCTCTATTCAGAGAGGACTGAGATATTGCTCATAAGGAAAAGACCCTTTCCAATCATGGAGGAGACTGGAGGGACAAGCAGCTTTTAAGATCCTACTATGTGCTGGGCTCTATACTAAGTGCATTACTCATTTAATCCTCACAACAACCAAAGTAGGTCCTATGGTGATCCCCATTTTATAATTGAGGAAACCGAGGCAGAGAGAATTAAGTGATGACAAAGAAAAGGTAGAACAGCTCATTTCTTATCTGGCTTGCTTTCTCTGCCCAGGAGAATGATTTCTGGACCAAACAAGAATCGACAAATATGGCAAACAGGAAGATGATGACCAAGACGCACAAGGAAATAGTCAAAGAGCACTGAGATCACCCTTGGTAAGTTCAAATCAACTGGCACAGATGAAATGTATCCTCAGGTGCCGAAAGAGCAGCCCAATCAAAGAAAGACCACGGAGGAGGAAGGAGCTGACGTAGAACTGGAGAAGGACAAACATTATCCTAATTTTCAAAAAACTGAATAGAATGGAGTCCACAAACTATAAACCAGAGAGTTTGATTTCACTTCCTGGCAAACATCGAGATGATTAAAAGGATGATTTGTGAACATCTAAAAAAAAAGACATAGTGAGCACATAGAGCCAGACTTGTTTCATCAGGTCATGCCAGATTAATTTTTACATTATTATTATATATCATATTATTATAATTTTTATTTATTTTTTATTTATGTTTCTAGAATGTTAGAGCAGGGAGCAAAATGTATATATAATTTTAGATCTAAGCAAAGCCATGCTTGTGCAAAAGATGGGGTCAAAGAGAAATAGCCAATAGCATAATTAGATGGATTTAGAACTGGTTGAATGTTCAGACCCAAGGAAGTGACATTAATGGCTTACTATCAGTTTGGGAAGTGGTCTCCACTGGAATACCACAGAGATCTGTAGTTGGTCCTTTGGTGTTTAATAATTTTATTAATGATGTTGGATAGGCATATCTTTTAAATCTGAAGTGGAAAGAAAGCTGGGGTGGGATAACTAATATACTGGATGACAGAACAAGGATTTAGAAAAATCTTGTTAGCCTAGAACATTGGGTTAAATGTAGTAAGTATGGTTAAATAGGAGTTGTGGAGAAAAAACTAGGGGGTTCTAGTGGCCAGAAAGGTCAATAAGTTAGGCATATGATACGGCAGCCAAGAAAATTAATTTAATCTTAGTGTACATTGAGCCACAGCTTCTAGGAATAAGGTGATAGCCCCATTGTACCCTGCCATGATCAGACTATACCACATTGAGTTCAGTTCTTGGTAAAAAGGCACACTGTCTCTTTAGGGCCTTTTTCATAGGGAAGAAGGTGGGGAAATAAGCATTTATTATATGCCAGGTACTGGGCTTTGCAAATATTATCTCATTTTATCCTCACAACCCAGTGAGCTAGGTGCTGATATTATCCCTACTTTACAGCTGAGGAAACTGAAACAACTGGAGATTAAGTGACTTGCCCAAGGTGACACAGCTAAAAAGTGTCTGAAGCCATATTTTAACTCAAATCTTCCTGACTGGCAGGAATGATAAGAAAGGTAGAAAAGGTTTTTGGGTTTTTTTTGGTAAAGGAATTAATTTGTATTTATTGTCAATGGATACAGGATGTCATGGATGTTTTTATTACTAATATAAATGTAAAAAGATTTGTTTTGAACTGCTAAAATATGTATATTTAATTTACTAGGAACTAGAGAAATACTAGAGTAAAGAAAGTTTCAATGGCACCATAGAAATGCACGACCATCAGCTAATTTACATACATGTTTTATGACTAGAGGATAAAATTAAGAAAACGAGCAACTATATAAACATCTAGAGACTTGGGTATGATAGAAAAAGCACTGTTAGATTTGACAGAAGCAAATTTGGGAAACTGTGACTGTTTTAAGTAAAAGGTGAGTCATTGAGAGCCTAGATTCTCATTTAAGCCACTGAACACCACCCAGATGGTCAACAGGCATCCCACAAGACAGCAGCAGATGGAGAAGAGGAACCTGTTAGAAGCAGTCAACTGAGAGGCTTCAGCTCAGTAATTCCCGATTGGCTAGAGGAAATTGATGTCATTGGTCAAGAGTTCCAGAGACAGCTATTGCACTTCAGCACCACCTAGAGTTGGAGAAAGGTGAAGCTTTTCATAAGGGCTTGTTTTCTGTTGCCACCTCTGGATTGAGGAGAAAAAGCAGAGATTTTGTAATTGCTATGTCTTGGGGAGCTGGTTTACAGAGTGAACCTGAATTGTGCTGCTGTGAGTTTCTTTCTGATTGATCAGGGCAGCATCCAAATGAATGGCTGATCTGTATAACCCAGAAAGATCCAGTCTAAGGAGCTTAGTCGTCTGGCTGAAAGAGAACTGCTACTCACATTAAGAACTTAAAACCCTTTTAATGGTGATAGTGGACTGCTAGGTAGCCCAGTGGATAGAGCACTGGGCCTGGAGTCAGGATAACCTGAGTTCAATTTCAGCCTCAGACATTTACTAGCTCTGTGACCCTGGGCTAGTCACTTAATCTTGCTTGCCTCAGTTTCCTCATCTGTAAAAAGGGCAAAGGAATGGCGAACCATTCCATTATCTTTGCCAAGAAAATCCCAAATGGGTCACAAAGAGTCAGACATGACTGAAATAACTGAACAACAACTAATGGTGATGGTTAATTGAAAAACTTAAAAAGCTATGTTGGAGAAGCACAGTGCCTGGCTCTTAGTAGGCACTTATTAAATGCCTATTGACAGGCAGAAGTAAAGAAGATTCCCCCAGCTGAAGAGTGGTAAGGATCAATAAGCAAGCAGTGAGTTGAGAAGCAGTTTCATGTGGCACAGATGTTTATGAATGGACCAGTAATACTGAAACCAGCAGTTTAAAGCTGTGGCACCCTAAGCATTAGTTTTCCTCCATTAGATGTTTCCACGCCTCTAAATGTGTGCCCAATCTTTGCCATAGTCTTGAATGCACTGAGTGTGATATGAGTTTATATGGGTACTGTGATGTCTTTTATTCTTCATGTATTTGCCTTTAATATTGCACACTGTGTGGATGCATTGCCTTCTGAGTGGCTGATTATGTGGAAAATGCATGAGATGAGGGCCTAAGACCTAAAGCAGTGGATAGAACAAGTATAATTACCCTCAGCAGGGTTACCCTTAGGACCCTGAGAGTCGTGGTTGGTGGTGGTCTATCCCTTGCAACTTAGATTTGCTTAAGATGGGAGCAGTTTGAAGAATCAAGCTAAATTCAGAGAAATAATGGGGTTTTGACAAGTTTAGGTGTTGGACTGCATCTGATGACATCACCCCAGGTAGCTGTGCTCCACTGGCACCACTTTTAAACAAGGACAGAAATAAGCTGGAGTTGTCCAAAGGTGGGAACCTATGATTATATATATGTGATTCTATAAATATGATTTTATATATATAAAATATATATTATATAAAGAACCTATATATGTACATATACATATATGATTATATAAAGAGTTTATGCCACGTAAGGGTAAAAGAAAATGGGTATTTTAACCTAAAGAAGACTTGAGGGGGGGAGGGTGTATGTTGTATGTGCGTGTGTGTGTATGTGTGCATTTAAAGGGCTCATGTGGAAGAGCGGCAGACTTGTTCTCTGGTCCCATGAAGCAGAATTAGGAGTTGAAGTTCCAAAGGAGCAAATTTAGGTTTGATGCAAAAAAAAAAAACTCTCCTAACAATTAGAGCTACCCAAAAGTATAATGCACTGCCCCAAGAGGTAGTAGGTCCTTCCTCATCAGAATTCTTTAAGCACACCAGGTTATGTAATCACTTATTCTATACATTGTAGAAGGAATTCTTTTTTCAGAAGAGGGTAGGACTAGATGACTTTTAGGCTATCATCTTAACATCTGAAACTCAGTGATTTAAGGGTCATACCTAACCATCCACTTAGGAAAATTGGTATTAAGAGTGGACTGGGCTATGGGAAATTGCATAGTGCTTTTAATGACTGCAAGCTTCTCCCAGAAATCAAGTCCCATTTTTTGAACATCCACATTCTCTTAACGACATTGTATTGTAGGAGTCATGGAATAATATCACAAGTCTGAAGCACTAAAGTTGTATATCAGTCAAAAAGAAATGGATACACATGGAGTGGAGAGGGAGTGAGGAGAACATCTGAGGGGATGTAAGTAAGCTATAACACATTACCACAGAACTGTGCAGAAGCAGTTGATTAAAGACAAGTATCAGAGAGAGATGCATGCCTGGAAGAGAAAAAAGACTGGTCATGCAGCAGGAGAGAGGGATAACTCCTG
This sequence comes from Phalanger gymnotis, assembly GCA_028646595.1. Taxonomy (NCBI): domain Eukaryota; kingdom Metazoa; phylum Chordata; class Mammalia; order Diprotodontia; family Phalangeridae; genus Phalanger; species Phalanger gymnotis. The sequence goes on along the minus strand of CM053627.1, from coordinate 126,464,070 downwards.
CTTGTATCACTGGAAGTTAAAAGATGGAAGAAGGCCCTAAAACAGTGGGCAGACCTAAACATGCTCCCAAGTTCTATCTGAATCCAATTAAAATGTAATTGGGAAAATTTAACAAAATAAATAAAAATACAGGAGAACACAGTTAATGTTATTACGTAGTTTTCTAAGTCAATATATGGCCTGCAGGCTTCCTTATGGTCTAGTGGCCCTCTATTTGAGTAGAGGAGTTATGAAAGGATATACAAAAATCACACAGAACGAGAAGACACAGATTGCATATGATTTGCACGGATGAAAGGAATACTTGGATAAGATTCACAGATCCATTGAAATACCAAAATTTTATGTCCCAAACAAGATTGTTTGAAGGCAGAAATTATGCCTTATACTACTTCAATATTCCCTAAAGAACTTAGTATGGTTCTGAGAACATACTGAAGTCCCCTCATTCTTCGCTATTAGTTACACTTGAAAGGGGGAGCAGAAGGTCCTATAGAATGTTAATGGAGACAGAATCCTGTTTTCAAAGAATACCATTACAACATTAGCTCATTTCCATTTCTAAGCTGACATCCCATACTAACAATGTTTTGGTAATGTAGCTATGAAAAATTCCATTTGAACTGGAAGTCTGACATAAAGGATGACTGCACAATTTTTTTTTATTTTAGCACTGAATTATCAAAAATTTTAGTTTCACTATGTTATCTATATGAAGTAGTTATTCTATCTATACAATAATATTATGTATTTTAAATGAAATTTGACATGCTTTTCAAATGTGTTGGCTATAAATATATGCATACATGTATGTGTATGTGTATATATACATATTATATACACACACACATTTATGTATAGATATATATATCTCTACTGGCAAACAATGTTTTCTGGTCACAGGTGCTTAGATTGGTGGCTTCGATGGTTCCTAAGTGTAGTAGCAATTTAGATGTGAAGCTCTTTCCCACCCATTAATAGGCCATGTGACCTGCTTCCTTCACAGGAAGCCTAAGACATGTGGTGGGAGGAGCTTCCAGACAGGAAAAGGAAGTTACGTCACAGGAAATGCTGAGAGAGAGAGCGAGAGAGCAGTTATGGCTGCTAACGGCCATCCTCACGAGGGTCAGAACTCAGAACTGCGCAGGCTGCCTTAGCTGTGCTGTGAGGGTGTCTTTGGGAAGACCCAAGCAGAGGGTCAGAGAGGTTTGGGGTGGCGAGGCTCCAGGCTGGGATCTGGTGCGTGGGATGTTTTACTGCTCTGATAGACGGGATAAATGGCTTGTGGGATCTGGTCCTCTGGTGTCTGAATAAACGGTTTACCTCTTCTACCTTCTATGTGGAGAGTCTCGCATACTTTGCGATACAGAACCACATCATCTATATTGTTGTTATTGCCTTAGTGGTACACTAAGTAATCATTTTAATAAAATGTCTGCTCAGGAGTCATTCAATGTCATGAGCACCTGGAATAGTAAAGGGGAGAAAGAAGGAAGGACAAAATATCCTTTTTCAGCATACTATAGGGGATGTCTTAGATCGTGCAAAAGGAAGCTGTGGATTAGGATAAAGTGACTAGACATCCTAGTTTTAAACCTCTGTTTGATTGGACAAACTCTTCTCCTTGCGTTTGGTGTGAAGACATAGGAATTTGGGTAGACGTTTGTAATGTGCAAGTTGGAGAGGGGTGAGGGAAGTTGAAAGGTAATGGATGAACAAAAGGGCCGTGAACATTTGAGCTATAGTTAAACTACAGATGGCAGGGTGTTAAGAGTAGAATAGCAAATCCTGCCTCTGAGCTACTTACCTCAGTAAGTGACTTTGGGCAAGTCATGAGGCAACTAGGTGGCATAATAGATACTGGGACCTTAAGTCAGAAAAGACTTCAAATCTTGCCGAAGATATTTACTGGCTACTGACCTAGGGCAAATCATTTAATCTCTCCTAAGTCTCAGTTTCCTAATCTTTAACATGGGGTAATAATAGTTACTCATGGGATTGTTGTGAGGATCAAAATGGGATAATATATGTATCAAGTGCTTTGCAAACCTTAAAGCACCATATAAAAGCTACTGGCTATTACTATTATGTCATTTTATCCCCCTGGGCCTCAACTTCCTCTGCTGCAAAATGAGAAGTAGATGGACTCTAACCATCTATAGCCTGTTCTTTCTCTTTTCCCCCTCCCCACCTTCATTTTTAACATCACAGTAAATTATCTAGTTGCTCAATAAAGAGTATAACCTTCAGTGTGGTTCCTGATACTTGGCTTGGTCAGGGAAAGGGGAAAGGATCAGCATTTCTTCTATTCCTCCCCCTAGAGAGGTAGGAGTTAGGGCTTGGAACCTTATGGGAGGAATGGAGATCCAGGTCTGATGGAATCAAATTTCCATTCTATTTCTAAAGCTGGAAATGTCAGTCCCAAGGAGAAAGAAGATCACAGGATCAGAAATTTAGAACTAGAAGAGACCTTACAGGTCCTCTAGTCCAACACTGTCCATTTACAAATATGGAAAGTGGGGCAGCTGGAAATTAAGTGATTTGCCTGAGATCACCCAAACAAGTGGTAAGTGGCACAGCCAGGATTTTAACTCAGGCCCTCTAAATTGAAATCTAGCACTCTTTCCACTAGGCTGGGCTATGTCCCCGAATAATGCCTACTTATGCTCTAATGAAGCTTAAGAAAGCTGTTGTCTTAGAGCTGGTACTGCCTCCTCAGGACCTTCAGTAAATCCCACAGAGTGGGGTGTAGCAGTGGCCTCTAAGAAGGAAACGGAAAGCGAAGAGGCAGGTGATAATTTATTTATTAATTCTTATTTACCTCCTTGGAAGGTGCTTTTGAAAGTTTATTGCTCTGCTAGCCCTGAGATTAGTTCTGAGCGGAACAGCGCCTTATGTTCTAGCTCCCATCAAATGGAGTAAACATTCTTTACCGACATACACACACACACATATGTATATATCTGGCCCCACTCCAGAAATCACCAACACTACATGTGAAAAAAGCAAATTTTATTTAAAATATCTGAGAGTGCATTCAAATACAGTTACCATAGAACACAAAATAGCATTTATTCTCTCAGGCACTATGGCTCTTATGTAACATCCTCCAACTTATTGGCTTGAAAATACAGTCTATAGCTAATGTGTTCTTAACGTAGGTCAAGAATTTTTTAAAATGTGATTTCCTCCTGTATAGAGCACCAAAAGCCTTTTTTTTTTTAAAACATGTGGAGACAATGTAGTAATTTTAAATTTCTTCCAAACTTATTAAAAGAGCATTCTACCCAAAAGTATTCTTTTAATAATGAATGTACTAAGAGGAATCCTCAAACCATAGAAAGCAATGTTTTGGTCCATCTTGAATGCTTATCTGATAAATCTCCAAGTGAGATGCCACAACCACAAACTTCACTCTGAATTATGTCAAAATTCTCAACTGTCAATCTTAAGCACTTATTAAGCACTAAGTACCACACACTGTGTTATATGTTAGGTGGCACAGGAGAGATTACAGTGCTTAGAGTCAGGAAGACCTGAGTTCAAATCCAGCTTCAGACAGTAACTAGCTGTGTGACTCTGGAAAAGTCACTTAATAAATGTCTGTGTCCATTTTCTCATTTTTAAAATGAGGATGCTACCACCCAGGGTTTTTGTGAGGATAAAGTAATATTTGTAAAGTGCTTTGCAAAGCTTTAAGTGCTGCTATATAAATGCTAGCATTATTACTATTGTTACCAGCCTATAAAATCTGTTCCAGCTCTAAATCTATGATCCTATAAAGGCTTCACTTCCCCTTCTCCACCCCTGATTTCTACCACCCCCACATAAGGGTTGATAACCTCAAAGGCTCTGGAAAATGAAAAGTTCTTTGCAAAAAGAGCATATATTGAATAGGAAATTCCCCTTAATTCTCACCAGATTTACAACTGTCTACCAAGTCATCTTCTAGGACGACTTTCATAGATCGTGGAATACTTCCCACAGATAGCCTTTGGACCTAAAGGAGAAAAAAAAGAAAAAGGATATTTAATAGGTTTACATAAAAAGCCAGTCGTAGAGTCAGGAAGACCTGGGTTCAAGTCTGGTTTCTGACATATCTTTCATACATATTGGCTCTGTCATCCTCAGTGACCTAGGCACCTTTCTAAAAACATAAATTGGCAGAACAGTTGGCTATCTGTATTGATATAGGGAGTTCTATACCAAGAGTTTTCCCAAACCAATGAAATCACAGATCTGGAACCAAGGGAAAAATGTCATCTGGTGAAATCCTGATAGTTCTATTTGTCAAATTAACGAATCCATCTCTCAAAGAACTGTTTGTCTAATATGAATCACAGTCAATTTCAAGATTGAGGATTATTTTATGGTATTTTTATTTCAAAAATTTTCAAGTCCTTACTATGCGTGAACCACTGTAATAGATATCAGAAATACAAAAATATGACACGGTCCCTGCTCCCAAAAGGGAGTCCAAAGCAAGTGGAGTGGGGAGAAAAAGCAGTAACAAACGTATGTAAGGAAGAAGTCCAGGGAAAGTGCTCTGAGAAGTTTTAGGATGAAGAGATTACCTTCAATTGTGGAAGACGGAAGTCTTTGTGAAAGTAGTACCTTCTTTGGACCGTGAACTGAAGGGAAGAACTTCAATAGAGGGGGATAAAAAGGAAGAGTCCATTACAGGCGGGGATGGGTGAGGCAGTATAAGCATAGGCACAGAAATGAAAGAGGACAAGACAAGAATGGAATATATAGGATATGGCAAGGAAAATGGTATGACATAAGGCCAGAAATGCAGTTTGAATCTAGACTAGAGGGAGCCTCCAACTAAGATCAGGAATTTATGCTATTTGATAGGAAACAAGAAGCTGGTTTTTAAGAAGAGCAACAATCAGATAAAAAAAACTACCAAGACCATTTAGGAAGGAATTAAAGGTAAGTTAGAGAAAGGAAAGACTGGAGGCAGAAAGACAAGTTAGGAAACTATTATAATAACCTAGATGAGAAGGGAAGAAAATATGACCTAAGTTAAATGGGAATAAAAGAGAAGGGAAATCATACCAAATTAAAGTCTCAAAGTTTATTAAAGCTGTAGATGAATCGCTATATAAACATTCTGTTACAAAGAATACTATAAGCTACATGAGGGCAGAGACTATTTCAATTTGGGGGTGAGGGGGTCCCTGAAACCTAGCTCCACACCTGGCATATAGCAGGCACTATGTAAATAAATGCTTGATGACTGATTCCCTCAAGGACTGTTTTCGCCTTTCCTCGAATCCCCTGCCTAAGTGCCTGGTACACAGTAAGCACTACTAACATGCTTTGTGTGTATTATCTCATTTATGTGTCTAAACAACTCTATGAAGTGCTAGTTATTAGTACCCCCATTTCAGAGATGAAGAAAATGAGGCCGAATGACAGTGACACCTTTAATAAATGTCTGAAGCTGGATTTGAACCCAGGTTGTTGTCATCATCATTTTCTTCTCTGTCATCATCATTGATACAATTTATATAGCAGCTACTATGTGCCAGCCAGCATTTTACAATCATTATCTTATTTGAGCCCAGCTCTCTATCCTCTTAAAAAAAAAAGTGAGAGCCTTGCTATAATTGAGAGCAAAAAAGATTGCACTTCTTCAAATTAATTTATGCCCTTCCTTCCTATTTCCCAGTTTTCTTACCTGTTCCTGAATTTTTATTTCTTGATAATCTCTACAGCGTGTGGGAGAAGATGCTGAGCCTGAGAGACAAGTGAATTTAGAAGAATTGCAGCCTTCTTTGTTGGGGCATGATGACGGACGGCAGAATGTATAATATTGCCCAAAGTCAGCCGTGACAACAAAAACATGTTTGCACTTGTTACACATGTAATCCCGTTCATACTCCAGGACCTTCACCATACTGGTACGAATGACTGTTCCAGTGACAGACAAAAAGTGTCCCACATCTTTGGTTTTAGGAATACGCTCTCTCATCAGTTCAGGACAGACTGGTAGACCTGATAAGCGAAAAGTATCAACAGTCACTTCATCTTGTGATGTCTTACCATATGTGAAAAGTATATTGTTCAAATTTGGAGGCAACATTCTACAGATGTCTCTCAAACAAAAATATCTTTGTATTTTGCTTGAGAAACAACTTTAAAAGAATCATAGAATCTATTTTATTAATAGAGAAACCACTTCTTTCACAACATGACTAATGATTTGCATAAGTATGACCTATATCAGACTGCTTGACATTGGGGAGAGGGAAGGAGAAAAATTTGGAACTCATAATCTTATAAAAAAGATGTTGAAAACTACCTTTAAATGTAATTGGAAAAAATAAAATACTATTTACAAATTTTTTTTTTAAAAAATAGAGGAACCATTTGAACTTTTTATTTTCAAAAACTGAACACAGATGCTAAAAGCCTATAGCTAGATTTTACAGTGAATGTAATGAAACCTAATACTCTACAACTTCAAAAACATCACAGAATTCTGCAAGGGAGTGTTGCTACCTCTGAAAGAACAAGGCCTGAGTTTGACAAACATATCTCCCCTCCATTACAGACAACTAATATATTCCTTATGCCCCCAAACATTACAACAGTCAATGATTTAGTCACTGAACTACCAAGCTGAGTAACAATGTTAACACTTTGAATAAGGAAATGGCACTCAATGTTCTCAAAAGCTATTGTTTCTTTTAGTTTAAATCAAGTTTCTGCATAAATTTGGTTGCATGTTTTTACTAACTAAGCAGAGAAAGTTTTGCATTAATTTGCAGGTTTACCCTTGGCACCACCTTTTACTTTCATAAGCTTATGTTTTTTTTATCCTTCAGAAAGTGAAGGCTAATGATACTATGGAGAGAGCTACAGGGCTTCATGTGCTTAATGAAGAAAGTGGGAGGAGAAACACAGGAACAAATCAAAGAGCAGGAGGGACAGCAGCAAGGTACAGTGAGGAGGGAAAACCAAAGTATTTTTCATTCAACATTCACTCTATTCATTCTTCACTACTATTCCTGGCATACACATGTCTTTGAAAGCATTTCTGTGTATTAATATAATGTTGTTAATTCAGTAAATCCATGCTGGTATTCCTTATGATACAACTGAATAGAAACACTACAATTCACAGAACTTTTCCTTGAAACCAGACTTTGTCCTAACATTCACACGATTTCTATTCTAGGTAAGACATCATCTCTTGGTTTCTTGTTGTGTGTAGAACCCCTGTTTCACAAATAATACACAGGAGGCACTAGAGTTTTTGGTCTCCAGTCTCTAACAGGTTTACTCTTGATCTGTTCAGACAGGAAGGACAAGAAGACAGCTTCAGAGGGGTTAATGAGCTTGCTTTATTAGTCTACTCAAAAGGGTTGCTGATAATGGGAGCACCAACTCCTACAGCATTCCCTAATCACCCTTCTTGCATGCACCAGTGAGAAGGGTGAGGGGGAACCAACTACTCCAATGTCTCAATGAAGTCAACTGAGATAGGCACAGCATTCTAGCTTGTGCGCTCCCCTAAATTCCCTCCACTCTCAATTCAGGCTGGCTGAGCCAGGCACATGCATTCCTCTATGCATTACCCAAATCCCCAATGGGTTCCCCAGTTACTGACCAGTGCCTGCTTGCTTTATAGGGCAACAGATAAAGAAGGCACCTTGCTAGCAATAGCCTCACTGGTTAACTTTAGCGCAATATTGTCATTCAGCACAAGTGTAGTTAAGTATCACATTATGTCACCCTTAGATCTCACTGCGCAATCGTGGAGATATTTACAAGTCATAAGCCTGGGAAATATTATCTAACACCTGGAAACTAGAGATTATCATGACCATGGCACCTGGGAAACTAAACTCTAAAAAGGATAACAAAATCCTCCTTACTTACAACTCCCAAAATGGTCTGTTGCTTAATTTACCTAATCAGAATAAATAATGTCAACATAGTTCAACAATTCTGGTAGTCTTAGTTATTCTTCTTTAGTTCCCCAGACTTTCCACTGAAGTTTGGGAGTAAATAGCATTTTAAAAATAATTTTCAAATAGTCACTAAATGTCCGCAAATATAACAGCTGATTGATACTAAAATGAAAAATGTGATAATCAAATCTATTCTCTAAAGTATCTGAAAATCTTCCCACAATTATTACTAACATAATTATTACTTCTCACAATTCTTATGACAGAAGAGAAAAGGAAGCAAAAAGATCGAAAAAAACACAAACAAATTAGGATTTCTCAAATTGGCCACTATTCTCTTTGGAACATTGACTCATGAAGCCCCATTCTTGTTTCCTTCCAAGTTTCTTCATTTGAACTCTCCTTAACCACTGCTTCCAGTGTAAACCAATTTCCTTAGGATCTGACTTTTATAAGCCTTGAATTCACATTCTCTCCCTAACCTAAGTTTGCTCTCCCCAATTCATCCCTTCTGCTAGCTTCCTTCTACCATGCCTTGTGGAATTCCTGTAGGCAAATCTCACAACTTTTCCTTCTCTCTTTCCCTCACATCATTATCTTAACTGAAACCTGTTTTGTCTCCTGAAGAGTTATCATTCCCAGCTGTCTACTCATGCTGAGAGGAAGAAGGATCAGTCCAATAGTAAGCTTCTTGGGGGCAGGGAGTTTCATTTTTTGTCTTTGTATCCCCAGAGTCCAGCACAGTACCTGGTATTTAACAAATGGTTCATAGAATCTTAGATCTAAAGCTGGGGGGGGACCTCAGAGGCTAGCTAGTCTAACCACTTTCAAGTGGAGGGGTGAATGCCCTGAGAGATTTAGTGACTGGATCTGAGTTAAAACAGATTGTAAGTCTTACAAGCAGGGTTTGAGCCCCAGTCTTCTGATTTCAGAATCCTCTGGAATCATGCTTATCACTGAATTGATCAGAGTTCCTAAGTCTTTCAAAATCTGTTTTTACAATACTGCTATTATAGTATGAATTGTTCTCCTGGTTTTGCTCACTGCACTCTGCACCATCAGTTCAAACTGAGGTTTAAGAAATGCATTTCTCCCCCCTCCCCTTCTTTGTTTACATAAACGTATACTTTCATCCCTTGGTAAGAAGCCTCTCCCCATTTCTTCCCTACCTTTTTAAAAAAAAATGTATCTCTCCCCACATATTGTCCTTTTACTTTCTCCTTTTAAGATAAAGCAAAACAGAAACCATGCCCAGAGCCTCTATCTTATTTGATTCCTTCTATGACCCTTGCTGCTATCACTGTTCTTATAGGACTCTTGTATCATTTTCTTTCCTGATCTCTATCCCCCTTGAATGTAAACACTTCATCCTTACAAAAGTCTTTCTGATTGCTCACTTGTATTCATCTTTTTACGATTCTCTTTACTCCTGTGTTTATATTTAAAAGTTTCTAATAAGCTCTAGTCTTTTCATCAAAGATGCTGGGAAGTCCTCTATTATGTTCTATTCTACTGTAAGGTTATACTGTTCTTCTGGTAAATTATTCTTGATTGTGGACATATACCTTATACTTTCAGGAATATTGTATCCCATACACTCTGCCCCTTTATGGTTGCAGCTGCTAAATCACACATGACCCTGACTATAGTTTCTTAGGGCTTAAACTCTTCCTGATTGCTTATGGTATCTTTCCTTTGACTAGAAACTCTAGATTTGGGCGGTAACATTCTTAGGAGTTTTCTTCTTGAAGTTCCTTTCGGAGTGATCAATGGATTATTTCTTTTTTCACTTTGCCCTACTTTTCTTTCATGACTTCTTGAATATGATATCCAGCCTCTTTTTTTTTTTTTGTTTTGTTCATTACTTTAAAAAGGTAGTCCAATGATTCTTAAATTCTCTCTACTTGATCTATTTTCCAGGTCAATTATTTTTGACATGATACTTTACATTTTCTTCTATTTCTTCAATCATATAACTTTGTTTTATTACTTCTTATTGTCTCATGTAGTCATTAACTTCTGTTTGGTCCACTCTACCTTTTAGTGAATCTGTTACTTGGTAAGATTTTCTATCTCTTATTCCAATTTTCATTTCAAGTCTCTCCTCCATAGCTCTTACTTCTTTCATTTTTTTTTAAATCAATGAAAGTCCCTCTTCTCTCCCACCCATGTCCTCTTCTCCCCCAATGAGAAAGAAAACCAAGACTCTTGTTACAAATCTGTATAGACGAGCAAAACAAATTCCTATCATGGCCATCTCTGAAAAAATGTCTCACTCTGCAATGAGTCCATCACCCTTACTGTGAGGCTGGTAGCATGTTTCATCAACTCATTTCTTTTCCAATTCTTTCCTCTGTTGCTCTCATTTCATTTTATAATACCTTTTAAACTCAATTTTAAAAATATGTCATTTTTTCTAAAAAGTCTAACTGCTCTTGTGGGCAAGCAGTATCATTTTTTCCAGAGATCTGCTTTGGACAATCCACCACTGATGGACTAGCTAGGGCTGAATCTGTGAACATAGTCCCTCTAGGAGACACCCTTGTGCTGCTTTCCTAGATCTACTCTGAGTCCAAGATCTACTCTGGTCAACACTAAGCTAGGGGGCCATGAGCCCAGACTATTGGACCCTCTGGAGGACCTGTCATTGTAGACTTGGGATTAAGTTCGCGATTGGCACTAGGCATATTAGTGCTACTAGCCTAGCTCAGAGCTTGGGGCACTGAGTCTTTCTATTCTATATCTATATGTATATATATATATATTCAGATTCAGAATATATATATATACATATATATATATTCTATATCTATAATATTTCCTATTTATAGGGCTGGGCATCCTGCTGACCTACGTCAAAGTTTTGTGTGACTCCTTGCTATTGGCTTGGGCCCAAAGCTGAGTCTATGGTCAGCTTTGTGCTCTGAGCTCTGGATGCTGAATCCATAATCCTGGCTCACCCTTGTTTTACAGTTCCTGGTTTGGTCACAACTATAAACTGAAATTTGTGATTTGAATTGGAAAAATCACCTACTGTAGTTTCTCCTTTTTTCTCCCAATCACTACTCTGTCCAACATTCTTCTTATATCATTACTGGAGTAGTTGTAGGGGAGCTAGGTTCTATTGCTTTCTTCTATTCTGTCATCTTGGCTGATCTCCTTTCTTTCTATTCTTAATATCACCGCTACAGCCTAAGTTCTTATTATTTCATGCTTAACTCCTGAGATAGACCTGCCTCCAATCTCTTCCCTTTCTAAGCTAACCTCTTCTAATAGATCCAAAATACCACCACTAGATCAATCTTTCTAAAATACCTATTTAATCATGTCATTCTCTTGCTCAAAAATTTTTTAGTAAGAATCAGACACAATTGAAATGACCAAGCAACAAAACTGCTTACAAGATAAAATACAACTCTTCAATCTGCCACTTAAGGCCCTCCACAATCCAGCTGTACTCTGCTTACCCAACCTTATCCCTCCCATTCAAGATCAACGAATCAACACACAGTTATTATTATATTATATATTGTACATGATGTATATCATGCAGATATGATATGATATGATATGATATGATATGATATGATATGATATGATATGTTATATGCCAGGCACTGTTAGAGGTGCTGATGACCTCTCTGTTTTGGTCAATCTAGACATGACCCTCCAGAAATCATGTTCAGTCTAGACTCCAAGACTAAAGTCATACTTCTCTTTCCAACTGAACTGTCCTTTCTCCTCATCTAAATCCTATCTATCCCACAGATCCTAGCTCAAGTTTTACTTCTTTTATAAGACCTTCTTTAACAGATCCATTCACCCTCTAGTTTCCTCCTCTTCTCAAATCTCAAACTAGGTATTATTACTTAACTGTTTCACTTGTGTACAGTGTTTCCCTAACTGGATTGTTTGTTCACGTATGGAAGGTATAACATATTATATTCTTTTGTATTACAATGCCATTCACGGAATCACAAAATTTGAGAATTGGAAAAGACTTCAAAGTCCGTCTAGTCCAATCCGTACATAAAAAGAATCTCCAACAAAGAGAAAGAATATATCAAGCAAGAAATCATTTAGCATCTGCTAGAAGATCTTTAAGGAAGGAGAGCCCAGAAAATCTCTAGATGATACACTCTATTTTTGAATTAGAATAATTGTTTGGAAGTTTTTCCTGAAATCAAACCTAAAACTGGCCTCTTTGTAACTTCTATCGATCACTTCTTATTCTGTCCTCCAGAGATAAACAGGATAAGTCTAATTCCATTTCCACATGGCAACCCTGCAAATACTTGAATATGGTTATCAAGTCCCTCAAGTGTTCTCTTCTCCAGGCTAAACAAGCCCAGTCTCTTAAATGATTCACACATGGCACAGATTCAAGATCTATCAGAATCCTGGCTGTCTTCTTTTGAACATTCTCTAGCTTACCAACATCCTCTTTAAACCATGGTGCTCAGAACTGAACACACCACTCTAGAAAAGGTATGACAAGGACAGAGCACAGGGAAACTATCACCTTCCAATTTCTAGAAGCTAGTCTTCTCTTGACTTCCATATCACTGCTGACTCATAATGATTTTGCAGTTAACCAAAACCTCCAGATCTTTTTCAGAATGCCTATCAAACCATGACTGCCCCATCTCATACTTGCAAAGTTGATTTTTGTACTCAAGACTAAGGCTTTACGTTTGTCCCTATCAAATTTCATCTTCTTTGATTCAGTCTAATGCTTTAGCTTGTCAACAACTTTTAAGATCCTGTTAACCACCATGTTAGCTATGTCTTTCAGCACTGTGACATCTGCAAAACTAATGACAATACCATCTATGGCGTTAGCCAAGTCACTGGTAAAAAAGTGTTAAGCAGCACAGCAGCCAAAGTAGATTCCTCAGCTACCCTACTACTCCTGCCATGATGACACGGAACTGTTAATAAATACTCTCTTAAAGTATGATTGCTACCCAACTAGTTCAGAGTCTATTTTCATTTAATCCACATCTCTCCAAAAGACTAGCATAAGATCTTTTATCAAAAAAGCTTTGCTAAGATCTGGGTTTACTACATCCACAGCATTTCCTTCCACTACTAGTTTAGTAACCGTATTAAAAAAAAGTTAATGACGTTAGTCTGACAAGTCTCAGTTCTTGAAAAAGCAATACTGGTGCTCTGTAATCACGGCTTCCTTTTCTAGGTATTCACTAATCATCTTATTAATGGTTTGTTCTAGAATCTTCCTAGGAAACAAAATTCTCTAGTGTATAGTTTGTACTCTGTTCTCTTCTCCTTCTTTTTTTTTTTTAAATTTATTTTTAATATGTTTAGTTTTCAGCATTGATTTTCACATGCGTTTGAATTACAGATTTTCTCCCCATTTCCATCCCCCCCCACTCCAAGATGGCGTACACTCTGGTTGCCCTGTTCCCTAGTTTGCCCTGTTCCCCAGTTTGCCCTCCCCTCCGTCCCCCCATTCCCCTCCCATCCCCCTTTCC
>CM053627.1:126432422-126450150 GCA_028646595.1 Phalanger gymnotis | reverse complement strand
GTCCCGCTGCTTTCCCCACTAACCTTTTGCTGTTTGTGGGTTGTGAGGTCTGGTACATGCCACACTCAGTAATTCTGCGAGCTGGGGCCCCCTCCGCTCCACTCCAGGTCTCGTCGGTCCGAGGTCTGCTGCCCCGTGCCGCGCCGCCTCGCGCACTGGGCTCTGCTTGGCTCAGCTCCGCTCCCCTCCCCTCGGCTGAGGGCTGGGAGTTCTGTTCGGGACAGACCTTACCCCGAGACCATCCAGGCAGACCTGGGCTGGAGTCCTGCTTCCCTCTGCCCCTTTGTGGGTTCTGTAGTTCTAGAATTGGTTCAGAGCCATTTTTTCATAGGTTTTTGGAGGGACTTGGTGGGGAGCTCATGCAGGTTACTGCTTTCCAGTTGCCATCTTGGCTCCGCCCCCAAGGCCTGCCCTCTTCTCCTTCTTAATAATGGGATCCTACTTATCTTTCCTTTGAACCATTTGAAATATGCTTTCCCCAAATCTAGAGTGTTTGCCAGACTATGCCCAGATTTTCTTTCTTTCTCTATCACAAACTCTAGGAGGGAATGATCACTTACCCTGGGGTTCTCATCATTTCTATCCTAGCAACCAATTACTCTCTGTTACTGACAATCAGCTCTAGGACAGAATTTCCATTTGTTTCTTCCTCCACCTTTTAAAGGATGCAAATACCACTAAAGCAAGGCACATCATGGCACGTGCTTAATAAAATACATGAGGGAAAAAAAATGACTAAAAGGCCTGGGAAAGAAGAAGAAAGAAGAAACTACTGGTCAGGGCACAAAACTCAGGAGGAATACAACCACTAGAAGTTGTGATATAAAAATATCTTCCAATAAAAGATAATCTCTCAACCTTTGGGAATTTGATTTATCTTTCAGCGGAACCACTAATCTTAAAGCTCTCCAAGCTAAAACCTTTTTGCTTAGTAGGAAAAGAACCTGGATACAACATTAATATGGGGTGTACCTGAGATTTCACCTCATACCCAGCAAATAGACAAAGATGAAATGTATATGATAAATATAGAGGAGCATGAAGAAAACATGAACCAAGGCACAGTGAAAGAAGTAGAGCCTGGAAAACAACACAAACAATAACTACAATGATGTAAATGGAAAGAACAACAAAACAACCAAAACCCAATAATGAAAATCATAATGACCAAGCTTGGTCCCAAAGAAGAGAAGTGAAAAAGATGCCTTCTCCTGCTTCATACATACACACACACATACATAAGCATACACATACATACATATATACATATAAATGTGTGTATATATATATATATGTATGTGTATATGTATGTATGTATCAGTAATTAAGGTGGGACTTTCTTTTACTGTTTTCTCTTTCAGCACTTGTTTAATCAAGTGCCCTTGAAGAGTCTAGCCTTTGTTTCTTTGATTGGATCAGGAATCTCTGATGACCTCCTTGCCTCAAGGGAAAGCCTGGTTTGCATGGGTTTGAGTGGCATGTTTTTGATGCCAGAGGCTTTTAGGCCACATGAGTTTCAGTCGAATGTTGTGACACCCTTTGACCCTGAACAGGATATATAAACCCAGAGGTTGGCTTTTTCCCTTGGGGCTCTCAGTCACTGGAAGAGTGGTGTGGGGCTCTGGGCAGCTGTTTTAAGAGCCCCCCTGGCTTGTAAACCTAGATATTGATGCTTTTCTGGTAACTATGAATTGTGATTTGGTCTGTTTATATTGTATATGCTTGTAGTTTGTTTGTATTTGCTCTGAAGCTCCTGAACTAAGTGAATTTATATATATACACATATATATGTATATGTTTGATTAAAGTAGGATTGTTAACCCCTTAATGTCGCTTTCCTTAGTAAAGCAGATCAAAAGAACCTATGTCGGCAGCTTTCTTTGTGCTGGTTGTTGTACTACAATATATTAGTTTCAAGTCAAAGTTCATCTTTATTTGATGTCTGGCAGCCTCTTATTTTTTAGATATTTGGGGAAGCTGCTTTTTGGGCTGGCCCCTTCTAGCCTTAGGCTTTCAGATCCTTCTGATCTGGGCTTTCTTTTAGCCCCTGACATTCTTAGTGGGAATCTTTTTGGTACGGACCTTTGGTAGAAGCAGGTGCTGTCTTCTAGGCTACCCCCACCTTAGGATATGTCTTTGAAGCAAATTGTCTTTTGGAGCTTCTTCATACTATGCTTACATTCATTCATATTCATATTATGCTTGATATTCGTTTCACATTTTTTTTGGCCTTCATAACTTTTAAAAAAATCTCTCATTCTGACTTTCCTTTCTTTAGCTGCAATTTTCTTGGCCTACCTTGTAGCTGTCTATTTTGAATTGATAGTTTCTTTCAAGTAGCCTAGACATATTTCTGACAAGCACTGTGTGGAACTTGAGAACAAAGTCTGTGAGATGCATACATTTGAATGGCTTAGCCTGCCATCTTACAACATTGCAAGGTACCAACACCAAAGCCCTGTTCTGATGATGGTGATGATAATGAATAGCAGCTGGCATTTCTATGCTGCTTTATGATTTATAAAGCACTTTACATATGTTATCTCGTTTGATCTTCACAACAATTTTGTGAGGTAGGCACTTTTATTAAAAGTACATTGTACAGATGGGGAAACTGAGGCTGAAAACAGTTAAATGAATTACCCAGAGTCACAAAACTAGGAAGTGTCTGAGGCAGGATTCAAATTCAGGTAATTTGTCCCAGGTTACACAGCTAGTAAATACACGTGAACCATTCTTACACCTGCCTTCAGCACTTATAACAGCTACCAGTTTGACAACACATGACCCAAAGGAAATGTAAACCACCAGCCAATTTCTACTTAATGCTTAAATACGGGCTGTGTGCTATCAGGCACACAGTTAATACACTATTAACTGTTCTGAGCCCCATGTTTCTCCTCTCTAAGTAAGGGACCCAATCAGAGTACACTGTCTCAGATAATCTGTGCTACCTAGAATCCAGGCCTTCTCCTCTCCTCCCATGCAAGCCTGGGGCTGGTACTGGGGATGAGGTTAAGTACCACGGCTATAGAGGTTAGTTCTGTTTAACTTTTTTCTTCCTTTTAAAAATTCTTCATTGTAACGAATGGCTCTCTAGGACAATGAGAGAAGGAGACAGTGAGAAATGTAGAAGTAAAAACAAAACACATTATTAATTTTTTTTTAATTGAGGGTATAATCTCTGACAAGTCACTTCATCCTTTTGTGTTTCAGTTTCTTCTGAACAATTTCATCTGTAAAATTAATATAACTTCCATATCCATTATAAGAATAATTTTAAATATAGAATTAGATTTACATTCAATCTGCACACATGGAATTTTAAAATTTTTAATTAATCAAAGTGGTTTGCTCCAGTATGTAGTTCATATTCCTCCAGGTCACTTGTATGCATTCATTTCAAGATCTGATTGGTTTATTTTATTTTGCATAATGAAGCAGCTGTATTAAGACAAGCCAATAATAATTTAGGGAAGGACATTTTTGAATTTTCAGCTCTTTTTTTGTTAAGACTAGGATCTCACAGTTACTTTAAATCAAATTTATTAAAGAAAGACACTGAAATATGCTAGGAAAAACTGATCTTTCTCACACAAAAACTCTTCAAATAAGAAGGCAATGATGAACATTAATTCATTCTAATCCTACTAATGTCTAATTGCATATATTCTTCAGATTCTACAATGAGGCAGAAAAATGTCAAATCTCCAAGGTCAAACACTAAGCCATCATAAGAACTGAATATAAAAACTGTTAATCCTCTTTGGCATATAGGCTATCAGGCAGAGGAATTACAGGCATTTCATAAGTTTTATCATGTGAGCTAATGACAGAAGTACATCCATCATTTTAGATAACACATAAATGTCATTTCACCCCCATTTACTTTCCTCTTCTCTTTACAGTTCAACACCTTTCACAGAAAATCACATACTCTGAGCTGGAAAGGCCTACAGAGGTTATCATCATCTTAACTGACATTCACAAAGCAATTTAAAGTTTACAAAGTACTTGACATTCATTATCCTATTTTAGCCTCACAACAATCCTGTGAAGTAGATATTATTACTCCCATTTTATGGACAAGGAAACTTCATAATGAACTGACTTTCCCAGGGACATACAGCTTGCAAATACCACAGTAAGTCCTCCTAACTCCCAGTCAATCAGCCAACAACCAAGTGGCTACTACGTGCTTTCAGCACTGCACTACGGGCTGGGGATACAATGGGGGGTGGGGGTGGGGAGGAAGTCTCTGACATCAAGGAACTTGCATTCTAAAGCAGGTGAAAATGTGTACACATACTAGTATATGCAAAATAAAATGCAGGGTTAATGGGGTGAAGGAGGCACTAGTAATTCGGAGATCACAAAAGACCTCATATATAAGAGATAGTGTTTGAGCTGAACTTTGAAGAAAATTTGAGGTATTTCAAAAAGCAAAAGTAAGGATGAAGTGCATTCCAGGGAGGTCGGAGAGTTTGTGCAAGGCTGGAGATAGGAGATGGAAGGTCATGGGCGAGAAACAGTTTGGTTGGATTGAAGAGTGCACTACAGGGAGTAATGTATAATAAATCACTCCAGTAAAGACAGGTTGTAAAGGGCTTTAAATGCAAGTAGGGGAGTATAACATAATCACAACACAGCCACGCCTGCTCCTACTGTGCTACTTATCCTTTCCTACCAAAAAATGAAACACTTGAATGGAAATGGCTTACTCACCAACCACTGTCTGACAGTAAAACTTCCCTGCTGAGGGACCCCTGCTGCAGCCAGGAGGCGGAGGGGCAGGGGAAAGCCTGTAGCTGCTGCAGGGTACCGGAGAGGTTTAGGTCAGACCCATCTTAAGGGGCCCATTCCCACAGCAGTCCCACAGGAGCCTGGCAGCAAGAGGAGGGCAAAAAAGCTGAATGTTGAAGGTGGCAGTGGAGTTTTGCTAGAGATAGGCTTAAGATTGGCTATGAGAAGAGAGCGAAGAGGGATTATAACCCTTCTTCCCATCCTCCAAATAACTGATCATATACCCTGAGTCATTCCATAGCCCTCATTTGAAAACTACTGATCTACTCCATATCCTTCTATCTTTCCCACATGAATATCACGAAGACTTTAATAAATGTTTCACCAATCTATATCTACAGCATTCCCCTGCAGTAACTATCAAAAAAGGAAATAAATTAGTCTCACATGGCCTGTTTTGCGGCACAGTGAATAGAGCATGGACCTAGAGTCAGGAAGATTTGAATTCAAATCTCCCTTCGGATACTTCCTAGCTATGTGACCCTGGCCAAGTCACTTAACTGTCTACCTCAGTTTTCTCATCACAAAATGGAAATAGTAATAGCGCCTATTTCCCAGGGTGGTTATGAGTATAAAATGAGATATCTGCAAAGCTCTTTCAAACCTTAAAAGCACTACATAAATGGTAGCTATCATGGTGATGATAATGAGGAAGCCAAGCTGGCTTGTTTTTATAATCACGGCTTCCTTTTTAAAATGTTCTCTAACCATTCCTTTAGTAATACACTCTAGAATTTGGCTAGAAATCGAGGTCATGTTCACCGGCCTATAGCTTGCAGATTCCTTCATCCCCTCTCCCTTCCTGGATTTCTTTTTTAACATCAGGATATTTTTTCCTCCTCAATTCTAATACAAAGACAATTCCAACTGTAGCTCTGAGGATTACTGGGGCAACTAGAATTTAATTATCTCAACACAACTTAGATAGCCACCTAAGGTTGTGACATTTAAAAAACTACTATCTGAAAATTATTAAAATTCACCTTAGTTCCCCTGAATGCCAATCCATGTGCAACCCTATTACAAAGGAAAAATTCTTAATTTCAGTTCACAATGACCTAGTGCTCTGATGGATGAAAACTAATCATGCTCGTAATTTTTATTCCAGCAAGAAAATTTCCAGATGCTTTTATTTCACTTAAATCAGGTGGCTCATCTTTTTTGGAATTTTACTGAATTAATTGTTCCACAATATCTTAGAACAATCTTTTTACACCTGTAACACTATATCACTTATTTTATTTAAGCAACACTTCCCCACTTTCAATAAACTGGTATGGCACATGTTTCTCCTTTAAATGAAACAACCTATCTGTTGTTCACACGTGACATTCCATCTCCCATGTCATCCCAGGCTCCTGCCCTGGCCATCTCCATATGTGAAAAGAACTCTCTCCCCTAAAAATCCCCATTTCCAACCTTGAAGATATCCTCACTTCCTTCAAAACAAGCATCAACTTCCACATGAAAGCCTTTCCTAATGCCCCATCTGTTAGTACCCTCCCCCTCAGCAGTCTTATATTTATTTTGCATTTATTCTACATATACATTTCTCTTCCAGTAGAATTTAAGCTCCTTAAGAGTAAGGACCGTTTCATTCTTTTTATGTGTATCCCCAACACTTAGCACCATACCTGGCACACCGTTGTTCAGTTGTGTCTGACTCTACATGATTGTCAGTGGGGTTTTCTTGGCAAAGATAATGGAGTGGTTTGTCATGTCCTTTTCCAGTGTGGCCCCATTTTACAGATGAGGAACTGAGGCAAATAGGGTTTAAGTGCCTTGCCCAGGGTCACACAGCGAGTATCTAAGGTCAGATATGAATTCAGATCTTCCTAACTCCAGGCCCAGTGTTCTATTCATTGTGCCTCTTAGCTGCTCACCAAGCACACAGTTTGTGCTTATGCAATAGTTGTTGACTGATTCTCTTTCAAGGCAGCCTTGCATTTAAGGGCAGCATTAATAGTTAAGGGGCAGCTAGGTGGTGCAGTGGAGAGAGTGCCTGCTCTGGAATGAGACACATCTTCCTGAATTCAAATCTGGCCTCAGACACAACTAGCTGTGCGATCCTGGGCAAATCATTTAACCCATTTAACTCAGTTTCCTCATCTGTAAAATGAGCCGGAGAAATGGCAAGCCGCTCTAGTATCTGCTAAGAAAGCATCAAATGGGGCTATAAAGAATCAGACACAACTGAAACAACTAGTTGTTAAATAAATTTTCCCTAAATTAATATGAAATATGCAACATCTCATTGCTCCTAGTTCTGGCTGCTGGGGCCAAGCAGAAAATGTCAAAGTCCTTCAAATATTTGAAGATATCGGTTACAGCCCTTCCTTATCCCATATCTTTTCTTCTCCAGGCTAACTGTCCCCAATTCTTTCAACTAATCTTTACAGGACATAGTCTCCAGGAGCCTTACCATCCTGGTTGCTTGCATATGATTTATAGCTGAAAGGAACATCAGAAATCATCTAATCAAACTTATTTCTTTTATAAATGGGAAATTGAAGTCAGAGAGGAAGTCACGTATCCAAGATCATACAGACTGAAAGTGAAAAAGTTGGGATTTAAACCCAAGACCTCTAATTCTAAATCATTTCACTAAACCACACTCTTCACAATTGAGGTCATAAAATATTTGTGACCTAAGATTAGAAAGTAATTACTTTTCTACTTCTTCACTGTTCTTGTTTTTAAGATCCTCCTAACTACCTGAACAAAATTCAACTGAATTCTCAAACTACTGACAAAAAAGAATTAAATCCAATACAAAAGGGGATCCAGAGGTACCAAGTTTCATCAAACCAAGAAACAGTGCATTTTCACAAAATCTCATCACAACAAAACAATTTGAATTGATGCTTACTTAGGAGAAAAGATACTACAAGGGGATCTTATTTGGAAAAAATTAAGAAAATAGTCAACAAAAATCAAGGGAAACCTAAGCTTTTTTGTCTCAACATTTTAATAACTTGAGATAGGGTCCCCTTTAAGCCATGGTGCCAGAAGGGACTACCTAAGTGGTCTATCTGCATTTGTTGCCATGTGAGAGGTGTGCCTATTTAATCAGTAAAACTGAGATTCAATTGAATTAGCATTTATGAGGTATCTACTATGTATATGTGTAACAACAATGTTGCTAGCAGCTGCTGTGGAGGTGAAAGACCAACATCAAGAGCACACAAGAGGAATGCTAACACAGATTCTTTGATCTGCTTTTCTAAGGAAAGCAACTTTAAGGGGTTACAATCTTACTTTAATTAAACATGAACATATCATCCACTTAGTTCAGGGGAGAAAACCAGCATCCTGAACTTCTGAGAGTATACAAACAAATTATAAGCATACATTATATAAACAGCAAAATAACACAAATCAGCAGACAAGCTTCTAGCTGGCTGATCAAGACATCACATACATAGTTACCAAAACGAGAAGCACCAACATCTGGGTTTTCAAAGCTGGGGGTTCTTAACAATGGCTACCCAGAGTCTCGTCTGGTCAAATCACATGACACTCTTCCACTGCATGAGAACCCCCAACAACCTCTGATCTTATATACCCTTCTCAGGGTCAGAGGGTCCCACAACCATGCGACTCAAACTCAGGTGAACTAGGCTTTCTTGTTTTTAAGCAGGCCATCAAAGGCTCTTGATTCAATCAAAGAAACAAGAGCAAGACTCACTAAAGGCATCTGATTACCTAAGTGCTGAGAAACACTAAAAAAAAAAACAACAACAAAAAGTCCCACTTTGCTTGCCTTTACAGTTGAAAGGCAAGACTCAAAGGTACTTGATTACCTTAGCATTCCAAAAGAGAAAACAGTAAAACCATTCCACCCTTCTTACTATTACAATATGCTAAGGGATAGGGATTCAAAGATATTTAAAAAAGCAGTTCCTACCCTGAAGGAGTTTGTATTTTATTGAGGAAACCACATAAACCATTGGTCTATTCAAAGTGCTTTTGGGGAGGGAAGAAAAGAGAAGGCCTTGTGTAAAAAGTGGCATCTGAGCTGAATCCTGAAGGCAATGAAGCATTTCAAGAGGCAAAGGTGAGAAGGGGGTTCCCCAGACATAGAAAACAGCTTGTGTAAAGTGACAGACATGGGACAGCCTGTATGAAAAACATTAAATAGGCCAATTTGGCCAGAATGCAGACTGTAAGGGGGGGAATAGTACATTAACTAAGCTAGAAAAATTACCTAGAGCCAGATTATAAAGGGCTTTAAATAGTAAACATATGAGTTTATATTTTATGCTATAGGTAACAAGAAGCTACTAAAGTTTCTTGAGCCAGGGGAGTTATATTGTTAAACCTCTACTTTAGGCTACCAATGATTGAATAGAGAAGGGAGAGACTTAAAGCAGGTGGTTATTGCAATAGTTCAGGTGAGTGGTGATAAGGACCTGAGCAAAGGCTATGGCTTCATAATTAGGAAGAAAACAGTTATGAGAGATGAATATAGATATAGAACTTGGCAACTGGGGCGAGGGGGAACGAAGAGCAGAGGATGGCTCCTAGATTGTGAACCTGGAAGACTGGAAAGTGGTGTCCTCAAGAGAAACAGGAAAGTTATGGGAGGGGTAAGTCTAAGGGGAAAGGATGGTGTGTTTTATTTTGGATATGTTCAGTCTGAGAGGCCAAGGGGACAGCCAAATAACAAAGAGTAGGAAAAATCTTAGAAATTTTTTACATTTTCATGAATTCAATTAACACAATCTTCCTAAAACCAGACTACCTTTGGCTCACTGGCAATAAAATGTTTACTACTGTCTAACCAAAGCTCTTTTCCCTGAGAGAGACACCAATGGCGGGGCTGCACCAGAGCAATTACACTAAAACGTACAGAGATTTCAGCCTTAGGGGTCAAATACAAGGAAAAATGCATGTAGAATAAAAGAATGTTCTTTAACTTAAAAAAAAAATAATTCTCTCTATAACATATCTGAAAACATGGTTATCCACCAATGAATAAAAACACTACCCACCTCCTGAGAGAGGAGTGACAGATTCAAGGTGCTGACTGAGATATACCTTTTTGAACAGACAATATGGGAAACTGTTTTACTAGACTACCAAACACTGGTTATAAGGGGTTTTTTTTTCCTTTTTTTTTTTTTTTTCCTGAGGGGAGGGGAAGTGGGAGAAGGAAGGAAGGGAAGGAATAATAATTTATATAGAACATACTATGTACCAGACACTATGCAAACTATACTACCCACTTTGACAAATATCTCATTTGGGGCAAGGGCGCTGGGGATGGGATTGCAAAAAAAAGAAAAAGGAAAGAATGAAAAGTGGGTCATTAAAGCACAGGAAAAAAAACAAAACAGAAAGAAACAGACCAGCCAGACAGCTTTACGTGTTGAAATCATTATATACTTAAAAGAAAAAAGAAGCTATACTTAAGAGAATAAGCTATACTTAATTCAATTACAATCCTTTTTATCTGTCTATGTACAGCAAAATGTTCATTTTAAAAGTTCAGAATAAAAATTAAAAATGTTCAAAGTGATCCAATATTTGCTTGAAGAGCTCCAAAAGTGAGAAGAGACCATTACATTTCTGGATACATTTCACTGCTAGGAAATTTTTTCCTTATGTCAAATTTCTCTTCAACTTTCATGCATTTTTTTATGATGGCACTTTCAATACTTGAACTATCGTATTCCTCTCCTAAAACCTTCTCCTTTCCAGGCTAAACCACGCCCCCCCCCAATTCCTTTAACCATTCCTCATGGAGCAATTCTTCATGAATATCCACATCAACCTTATTAAAGAGCTCCCTCTTTTTTTCTTCATTGGAATCATTTCAGTTTGTTTTCAGAATTTTATCCTTGAGAGCTTCCCATCCTCTTGGATCAACTTTCTCTCTAAAATATCACACCATGGGATCCCCATCTATCTCTTATCTCAACATTGTGAAGTCTACTCTCCCAAAATCAAATTAGACTACAACTGACTTTCCTCTCCTTTATGCAATCCACCCTCCATACAATCGTGAAAGTGATATTCCTAAAGCACTAGAACTGACCATGCCACTCTTCTGCTCAAAAAACTCCAGTGGGGCCAATTATCCCTTGTACAAAATACAAAATCCTACTCTTTCTATCCTCTTCCACTGATCAAATTTCAGAAACCTCTTCCTGTGTTTCCTCTTCTCTACTTCAGCTCCTTTTTAATCAGAGAATCTTAACATTTAATAATTGATCTGGTCACATTTTACAGATAAGGATAACAAGGCCAAGGGAATTGAAAGTGATTTGCCCAAGTTTTGTTAGTATCAGTCCTGAAGCTCAGGGTTGTCTGCAATGTCTACAGAAACTTTGAAATTCTTTTACACCTCCTTGCCACCTTCCTTCATCTCCACTCTAAAGTCCCACTCTCCTGACCAATCAACCAATAAATATTTATTAAGCACCTACTATATGCCAGACACTGTGCCAGTGTTTCCAAAGGACTCTCAGGCAAGCTCATTTCACTTCCAGACTTTTCCATGCCCTTGACAGCTGCCTTGCCCCGTGTGAACACCCTTCCCCCTTCTACCTGATTTCCAGCTTCCCCCATTAGAATGTAAGGGGGAGACTGACTGTCTTTGCTAACTAGTATTTGTATTCCCAGTACTTAAGACATGGCCTATGGATAGCAATGCTTAATAAATTCTGTAACTAGCCATCTAATGTCAAAAATAGAAAGCTATCTTTTAACAAAATTTTGTAGAAGAAATAACCTTTATCAGTCTATGTGTCCCAACTGGATTTTGGAAAATTTGGTCTCTGAAACCGTATCACAGGCCCTCCTTTCTAACGCAGTTCTCACAAATAAAACAATCAGTTATTATAACTGATGCTGTAAATGCCATAGAATCCTCAGCCCTCCCTCCCTCAAATCAAAGTCAAGTGCAAGTCAACATTTCCCTGAAGTCCTGGTCCTCTTCAAGAATGAAGGACAAACACAACAAGCCATGGAATCTTATCTATCTCTTATCTTAAAACAGTAACAAGAAACACTAATTAATCCCTTAACTCTTTTTATGATATAGGTATTTCAATTATAATTTAAATTCAGTAAATATTTCTCAACTACCTACTGTGTACTCTGCTAGACTATGACGTCCCCCACTCCCCCGCCCCTGCCCCAAACTACAACATCCCTTTCTTTGTCAGTGGATTTTTCAATGTAGTAGAAAGCCAGAACACATAAATTCTTTCTAAGAAAGGAAAGATTACTAACTGGAGGGACACTGGGGAAGATAAGTGACTTACCTGATATCCTAGCATGAAGATTCTGCTTCATACAAAATTCCCCAGGTTGTGAAAGAGACTGCAGAATTGTCAGGGCTGCCCTTCTTAGGGCACTGTCAAAAATAGGGAGTACTTCATTGGGGAATGCATTGAAATACTCCCCAATTTCCATGTTCGTCTCAAAAAGAGTCATGGCATCAACCAGTACAGCATAGTGAGTATCTTCATCTCTTTCTTTCAGGATCTGTAAGACTTCATTCTTGTGGTATTCTGAAACGTAGGATTCAAACACCTGACCAATCAGGGCCACTTGATCTTTATTCATCTTGGACCTGGGAAGATAGAGAAGGATTTTAAAAGAAACATCAATTAACAAAAAAGTACACTTCTCTCATATTTTTAAAGTGAAAAATATACAATCTTAGAAAACTTATGGGTCACCATTTTGCATCAGTTCCTATATAAACAAAATGTGTTCATTAGCATGTTAAATTCCTTGATTTTTAAAATAACATTCTCAAGAATAGCTTAATTTTCTATCAGAATTAACGAGCATCTCTTTAAAATCTGGAAACTAGAACCTAAGGGAAAGAATTATTACTTCGGTCAAAAATTTGATCAACTATGTTTCCCTTCTTCGGGTTAATTTACCTTCTTGTTAACTTTTTTCCTCACCTCCTTAGTATCCAATTGAGTCTATGATACACTAAGTACAATTTTGTTTGTTTGTTTTGCTTGGCCACATTTTGTACAGAGAATTAACTCATATTTACACAGGGCTTGAAAGTTTGTAAATGCTAATGTTCTGACTGGTTTTTTACCTTGTGGCAGGCCTGAGTATCTAACCTTATGGTTCCTGATGACCCCTTGGCCATATGACAGATTGACCTAAATGCCAATAAATACTGATGTTTATATAGTGCCTTACTTATTAAGATCTGCAAAGTGGTTTTAAGGAATCATTTAGTTGATTCTGAATAAGCACATTATTATGATGCTGCCTCTGCTTACAACCATTTTACAGGTACTGTGAGCCTTAGAAACTTATATTTGGAGATTGAGTTCATCCTTAGTCTAATGCATATGGAAAACTGTAATGTGTTTTGTCTTTTACCTCATTTTTTCATAACTATATACTTGCAAATTCAAATAACTTTCTTCCTAATTCTCTTTATTATATACACAAAGGTTCATAAATTAAAGGCAACTAATTCTCCCTATGGTCACATTTGACAAATTAATACTAAAAAACAAGTACATTAGATTTTGAAATTCATGTCTATAATTTTTGAGGGGAGCAAAGATTGTGAAAATGTACCTAGTCATGCTAACACTAATACATTTTAATATTAACATGCTAGCATCTTCCCCCCCCCCCCCCCCCACCGCCAAAGCAACAGCAGAGTGTGAGAGATGTCAGAAGGAATTTGGAGAGAGAAGAAAAAGAAATGATTTTGTTAGCTGGTAACTAGCATCTACATAGCGCTTTAAGGTTTGGAAAGTGCTTTATAAATATCTCATTTGATCCTCACGACAACTCTGGAAAGCAGGTGCTATTATTCCCATTTTATGAATAAAGAAACCAAGGCTGAGGTTAAGTAACTTACTCAGAGTCAGACAGCTATTAAGTACCTGAGGGAGGATTAGAAGTCAGGTCTTCCTGACTCCAGGCCCAAGACTCTTATCTATTCACTGTGCCACCCACCTGCCTCCGTACAAGCCAATATGGGATTGGGGTGGGCAATCCAAAAAAGGATAATAATAATTAATTACGCTATTAATAATTCAGATTGCTGCCAAGAGTTAAAACAATATAAATTCTTTTCCCTGAAGATTTAAGGTCATATGAGCAGAGATATGAATAGGTTGTGGACTTCATCACAGGAGAAAATACCTACATGGATGAAATCACAGATCCATGTAACTATGGGCGCAATAATATGGGACAGCAAGGCTCGCAAATAACTTTTCTCACGACTCCTTGAGGTAGGTAGCAAATGCTTTTATCCCTATTTTATAAATTTTTATAAAAGACACACTACTAGTGTTTAAGATTTGAACCCAGATCTCAACTCCAAATTTAGTCTTACTAGTTAACTGGGTGGATTTGTTCCTTTAAAAAAATCAATTATAAGGGTTGATGTCATGTGATTCCAAAAGCATGGAAATGAATGACTGTCTACGAAGTTTACATCTTACGTAGTTTTTAATTAAGAAAAAGCGAAATCGACTGAGGCAACTGTCAAAACTCTGCCGAGTCCAAGAATGCCAACATAGGGTATATATAAAAAATTCCCATGGGAAAACCTTAAATGGATCGAAATTATATCCTTGCAGGGTTTAAAAAAAAAAATCTACGTTTTGGAGATTTGCAATATCACTTCAAACTGAGGACAGAGAAAAAACCGCAAAGAAACTTAGGAGCTCAAAGCAGCCTGAATTCCTTCTAGAGGGCCCAGCAATTCTGACACTCCACCATGCATCAGAAATTCTACCTCTGCACTTAGTTTCAGTGCAATACTAAGAATGTAACTTAGCTGACAACTTCCTGAGGCTCATCGGAACACACTCAAGTTGAGTTCACTTCGGTCCTTTCAAGGCATTAGCAGGAAAACGATAGTTCGCTAGATTACAAGAGCCCACCTTTCTTACTAAGCGAGGGGAGGGGGAGCAGTGAAAAGTAAAATCTACAATCATAACTTTGTCTTCATAGTCAGCTACGCTACTTTCATCCCACCTACCTCTCGTTTACAGGGAGCATTTAGACAGCGCTTTACCAGTCCTCGCAATGGACTATCAGAGTTCGCACAGCTGTAAGGGATCCCCGTGCCATGATCCAACTTGGCCAAACTTTCTGGCCCCGTAGAATCGCATCCCCAAGGCACAGGCCCTGCTAGCCCAGCCCCGCCCCGCCCCCTTCCCCATGCCTCTGCACCCACCAGTGTGCGCCGCGCAGCGGGCAAAAGCGCCCCCGAGCCCAGCACGACCCGCCACCCGCTCAGCGCATTCCGAACGGCACCAGGGGCCCGCGGCCGACAGAAAAGCAGAGAGCCGAAGGAAGGCGGAGGAAGCCGCTTCTTTTCACTTGCAGTCGGCCATCGCTGTCTGGAAGCCGCGAAGAGCAAGACACCTCCGCGGGCTAAGCGAAAAGTAAACGCCGGCTTCGCCAACCAAGTGGCACGGTCTGTGCGCGGGCGGGCTGGCAGGCTGGCAGGCGCGGGTGCAGAGAGAGGAGAGCGCGCGGGTGCGGAGAGAGGGTGCGCAGAGAGGGTGCGCGCGTGGACAGAGGGCGCGCGCGCGAGCCTGAGCGGGCACCAATCAAAGGCCCGCGAGGAGGGGGCCGCGGCTGTCGCGCGGCTGCCGCGCTTTTCCCTGGCGGCGCTGTGGTGGCGGCTGTTCACGTCTCTCACGCGGCGGCCCAGCGCGCCCGGCTGTTGGCCGGGCCCTTGAGGCGCACGCGGCGTTACGCTTTCCCGGCCCAGAGTGGGCGGGGAAGGAGGGGCCTTTCCCGGCTGACGCGGGAATTCACCCCGAAAGCCGCTCTGCGGGTGGGCGGGGCTGAGCTGAGGCATCCAGCGGAGGAGGGAGGGAGGCGCGGCCTGGGCGGTACCTGGCTCTCCGCTCCTCCTCTCTCTCCTTTACACCCGGAGCTGTCCAAACAGCCCTCATGATTTAACAAATGTCATTCCCATTGCTTTAATTTGCAAAAGCTCTCCTTCACTCCTGTGAAGTGATGCAGATATTACCCTTGTTTTTAAGATGAGGAAACTGAGGCACAGAAACAGGTGAACGACAGGAAAAAGCAGTAAGGCGCTTTTGGAGTTAGGAGGTGAGGGTTCCACGCCCTATTTTGAAGCTCGAATGAATGAAGTCACTTCTTAAACAGGCAGCTAGTGATTGAGTGGTGTCATTAATACGACGGATATCCACCAGCTCCCTCCCTGCCCCGCCCCCACCTCGTCATGGTTCAGGCTAGTATTTTCCCCTAAAAGGTGACGGACGAAGCTGTGCCCAGGTCGGGATGGACCCCTCCTAGCCTCTGATTCTACTGATGTGGCCCCCTGGTCATCTAAGGGTAGATTTCAAAACAAAACCAAAAAAGCCTCTTCATGGGTGAGTGTCCTGAGTCACCACATGCTGTTCTGCCGATCAGGTTCAGTATCATATGGAGAAGGGCATCAAAGTGGATGGAGCACCAGGCCTGGAGTTGGGAAGACTCATCTTTCTGAGTTCAAATTCGGCCTTGGACGTGCTAGCTCTATAACCCTGGGCAACTGACATAACTCTTTTTGTCTCAGTTTCCTTATCTGTAAAATGAGCTGCAAAAGGAAATGGCAATATACAAGAAAACCCCAAAAGGAAGAAAGCTGTCTGCCCAAATAAAGCTGTCTACTATCTTTGGTTTTGTTTTAGTTTATTTTCGAAAGAACAACTTTTTATTAACCAGTCCGTCTCAGTAACCTCCTTCTCCACTTAGCAAATTAAAAAAAAAAAAAAAGAGGAGGAGAGAAGGAGAAGGAGAGGAAAAAAGGAGAAGGAAGAAGGGGAAGTTGCACTAATCAGAGTTCTAAAGTCTTTAAAAGTTTTTCTCTATAATGTTATCAGTGTATAGATTATTCTCCTAGTTCTGCTCACTTCATTCTGCATTAGTTCATAAAGGTCTTCCCAGTTTACTTTGAAATTGTCAAGTCTCATACGACAATATATTCCATTACATTCATATAATTCAACTTGTTTAGCTGTCCCCCAACAGGATTCCTTCTCAGTTTCCAATTTTTTTGCTACCATGGAAAGACCTGCTATAAATCTTGTACATATCCATTCTTATTTCTTTGATTTCTTTGAGGTATAGGCCTAGTCATAGTATAGCTGAGTCAAAGGGTATGCACAATTTAGTAACTTTTAGGTCATGGTTACAAATTGCTACAAAAATGACTAGCTTGACTGGTAGCTCTATCAATAGGGCACTGTCTTCCCACAACCCTTCCAACATTTGTCTTTTTCCTCTCTGACAGTCTGATGGCTATGCTTTAAGTTGCATTTCTCTAATTATTAATGATTTAGAGCATTTTCTCATATGATTGTTGATTACTTGGATTTCTCCCTTTGAAAACTGCCTACTAATAACTTTTGGGTATTTATCTATTGGAGAATGGCTCCTAGCCTTATAGATTTGAATTAGTTCCTTTTATTTTTCTTTAAAATAAGCCTTTATTAGAATAACTTGTTGCAAAGATTTTTTTTTCCATTTAACAGAGTGTTTGCCTGAACTAAGGCCTGTCCCTAACAAGTGGACAGAGTGCTAGATTTGGAGCCCGGGGAGACCTGAGTTAGAATTCTGCCTCAGAAGACTAGATGTTTAACTTTGGGCAGCTAACTCAACTTCTCTCAATCTCAGCTTTCTCATGTATGAGGGAAGGGAATGTGCATTTATACAGCCCCTACTATGTGCCAAGCACTGTGCTAAGCACTTTTTACAAATATTAAGTCATTTGATCCCAACAACTCTGAGGTAGGTGCTGAAAGTGACATTGGTGACCTACTCTCTGCAGCGCATGTACTTAGATTGCTTTTCCTTGGACTGCTACATGGTAACTCTTTTGGCTGTTGTGTTTGTCCTTTGTTCTCAAAGAGGACCATGACATCAGGGAAATGATGACATGATTTGCAGTTGA
>CM053627.1:126405650-126431922 GCA_028646595.1 Phalanger gymnotis | reverse complement strand
TTTTTTAAGGTGTTATTTTCTCTTGTATTTTTTGGGGGTCTCCTTTAGCAAGTCTTTGACTTGTTTTTCATGATTTTCTTGCATCACTCTCATTTCTCTTCCCAATTTTTCCTCTATTTCTCTTACTTGCTTTTCCAAATCCTTTTTGAGCTCTTTCATGGCCTGAGTCCAATTCATATTTTTCCTAGAGGCTTTTGATGTAGGCTCTTTGACTTTACTGACTTCTTCTGGCTGTATATTTTGATCTTCTTTGTCACCAAAAAAAGATTCAATAGTCTGTGTCCCTTTTCACTACCTGTTTATGTTCCCAGGCAACTACTTGACCCTTGAGTTTTTTGTCAGAGTACAACTGCTTGTAGAGTAGAGAGTGCTTTGTCTCAAGCTTTAGGGGCTGTGCTGCTGTTTTCAGAGCTACTTCTACTCCACTGTCACCACAAGCTCTGCCACAGCAATGCTCCAACGACCCCCCCCCCCCCAGCAAGAACTGCCAACCAGGACAGCAGCCCAGATCCAAGCAGGGCAAAGCAAGAGAATCCTGCCTCTGTGCCAGCAAAGTGCTCCCTGCACTCCTGCTCTGATCAGCTGCTTGATTCCTCCCACCCGGTGGGCCTGGGGCCAGAAGCAACCGCAGCAGGAGCTCCGGAAGCAGCTGCAAGGGCTTCCTGCTCCTGCCACTGCCCTGGCCACTGCTTCACTTCCTCTGCCCCCAGGGCTGGGGCCAGACCCACACTTCTCTCTCCCTGATCCAGCAGTTTTCCCACTAACCTGCTCTATTGTCTTTGGTGTTTGTGGGTTGAGAAGTCTAGTAACTGCTACAGCTCAGTGATTTATGGCCCCATGGCCCCCTCCGCCCCATCTCTTCAGTGTCTGGTCTGTCCTAGTGTGGCCCACGCTGGGCTGGGAGCGATAGACCCTTCCCAGTGACCATCCAGGCTGTCCTGGGCTAGAGACCTGCTTTCCTCTGCTATTTCGTGGGTTCCACAGATCTAGAATTTGTTCAGAGCCATTTTTTACAGGTGTTTGAAGGGATTTGGGGGACAGCTTAAGTGAGTCCCTGCTTTCCAGCTGCCTTCTTGGCTCTGCCCCCAGTCCTGTTTTTATAAGAGAATTTCTTCAGAGGTTAGCTTTTTCTTGTGATGGGGAAAGATGGTTTGTTTTACTGGGTCCACTCATGAGTAGTTGTAGGGAAAGGTAGATTGTCTCACTGGGGCCCACTCATGAATTATATTGCTTGGCATAGTGTCCTAGGGCTGGGGAGAAAACTGTCAGGGATTGTGCTTTGAAGCTAGGGAGAAATGTGATCTTGGAATTAGGGTCCAAGCACAAGCACCCAAGTACCCCATCAATACTATAAGAAATGATGAAAGTGATAGTTTTAGAAAAAACCTGGGAAGATTTATGAACTGATGTAAAGTGAAGTGAGCAAAACCAGAAGTATAATTTGTACAATAACAGCAATATTGTAAAGATAACTTACTTTCAAAGATTTAGTAGCTCTATCAACACAAAGACCCACCACAATTCCTAGGGACTCATGATGAAACCTGCTATTCACCTTCAGATAGAGAGCTGATAGATCACAAATGCAAATTGGATCATATTTTCCTTTCCTTCCTCCCTTCCTCCCTCCCTTCCTTCCTTCTTTCCTTCCTTCCTTCCTTCCTTCCTTCCTTCCTTCCTTCCTTCCTTCCTTCCTGCCTTCCTTCCTTCCTTCCTTCCTTCTTTTCCTTCCTTCCTTCTTTTCCTGTTTCCTTTTTTGGCTAGAGCTAATGTGGACATTTGGTTTGCATGTTTTATTGCTTTTTCAGTGGGTAGGAGAAAAGGAGGAAGAAGAGAAAGCATGCAAAACTGAAAATAAAATTGAATTTTAAAAAGAAAAAAAAAGCAAAGAGGGAAGGATAACGCCATTAACAATGATATTTATGCCGTACTTCAAGGGGTGTCTAGTGACCACTGTTATAGCTTTGAGCCCACAGACAGCTTCCAAACTTGTGCTTTCAGAGAACTCAGTCTCCAAAGCCATGGCTGGCAACAGCTATTCCAAATTCACCCTTAGGCATATCCTTTCTGCCTACCTTAGGATGTAACTTAACTTCTTACTTCACTTAGAAGACTGAAGTTACTGATCTGAGCACTGTCAGCTCTGACCTCAACTCTCTTCCTCAAAACTTATTAGCATCATCACCCATTCTTTCCTCTCATTACCCAAGAAGTATGCCTTCTTCCAAAGGCTAATCCCTTTATATGTGCTCAGAATCCTATTCCCTCTTGTTCTTTTAGGCTATTTTCCTAAAGTCATCCAATCCTCTCCCATGTATCTTCAGCTTCTTCCCCTCCACTGCTTCCTTCTGCTCTCCCTATGAACACATTCAAGCCTCAGTAATTTTGGAAAAAAAAAAACAAACCTTCATTGAACCTTCTGGTGCATCCAGCTGCTTTCCTATCTGGTTTTGTTACTTCACCCCTTTAACTATTAAAAACTTCTTTAAAAAATGCCTACTCTTCCATTCTCTAAGCCACACACAGCAAAAGGGTTGGCAGTGGACTAACCAAGGATCCTCTTCCTCTTTATAAACGAAAAAATTGAAGCCATTCAATATGAACTCTCTCCTACTATTGTCTTCTTCTCAGAACCGCTTGACACCATCTCCCCCATCTCCCATCCTTTCCTTTTTTCCTCCGTTCTCTGACAAAGGAGTGGTGCTTCTACTTGTCAAGCCCAACCCCTCTACTGTGTCCCCTGTATCTTTAATTATCCCACCTCTCTCTTTTAACTTTTTGTCAACAGTTTCCTTCCCTACTGACTTCAAATATGACCAATTCTGCATCTTTTAAAAAACCTTCACTAGGCCCTCCCATCTCCTCAAGCTGTTTTCTTATATAGGGTCATACTGGTAAATGTTTAAAAACTAAGGTGGGAAAACATGCACACATACTTTTAAGTTTTATCTGCATTATTAATGATTTATTAAGTCTAGATTATCAAAAAAAACAATAAATCAAACTCTGATTGTAACAATTGCTGATTTTTGAAAATTTTACCATCTGTTCTAGCAAGCCCTTCTGAGACACTCTTCCCTTTCTGAACCAAACTTCTTGAGAAACTGTCTACAATCATTGCTTTCCTCTGACTCCTCAACCCTTTACAGTCTGGCTTCCAACCTCATCCCTCAATTGAAACTGCTCTCTCAGTCTCTCCATAAAGACACGGATACAAAAAGGCAGTCACTTAAGGAAATACCTTCAAAGAACAAGACCTCAGATAGCAAAGAGAACTGACATTGGACTCAAGGGTGAGAGCTACTCTTGGCAATTGAGAGATGAGCTGCAGAAGGAAGCAAGACTTGAGAGCTGATCTGAAGAAACTGTCCAGCAGAGATGTTGCACCCAAGTTTTATGTGGACCCTATGAAGAAAGAAAGGACCTCCAGGCTCTGCACTACCAGGAGTTGTAATTTGCCTTTGCCACACATATATCCTACATGTGTATCTCACTTGAATTTACAAGTTTTAGCCCAGTCTTCTCATTGATCTTGGGTTGAGGGGGAGGGGAAGGGTGGCCAGCGAGGAGGTGTTGCAACAATTTGGCTAGCAGCTGCTGTGGGGGGTGAAAGACCAACACAAGCCCAAGAACAAGAACGCTGCCAGCACAGGTTCTTTTGATCTGCTTTACTAAGGAAAATAGTGTTAAGGGGTTAACAATCGTATTTCAATCCAACATACAAATATAATTCACTTAGTTCAGGGGTAAAAGCCAGCACCCTGAACTTCAGAGCAAATACAAACAGACTAAAAACGTACATTACTAACAGACTAAATACAATTCACAGTTACCAAGCAATCATCAACATCTGGGTTGAGTTGGGAGGCTCTTAGAGCAGCTGCCCAGAGTCCTGCACCTCCAGGAGTGAAAGCCTCAAGCAAATAGCTCTGTTCTCTCTTTTTATACACTCTTTACCTGTCATCAGGTCATCTGAGCCACCAGAACTCAGGCTCCTACTATTGGCTCTGGTCTTAGCAACTCCCTTTAGGACCCTGAGGGCTTCACGCCCACATAGGCTTAGCACCTAGTAGCTAGGGTTTTCAGCCTGGGGCTTTGCACCTAGTAAGGCTCAATCAAAGGAACTTAATTTATCATTCTAAAACAGTAAAAAAGTCCCAACTTAATTGATATTACAGGAGACAAAGTAATCCCTTCTCTGCATGGCCTACAAAACTTTCCATAGTGATTTCCTACTGTTAGGTTGTATCTATTTATTGTTGAATTTTGACAATGTTACTTTATTCTCATTATGAAACAAAAGCCACATCTTTAGTTGATAGTACATGATGATCATTTAATATCAATTTAATAACTTCAGTAAGGGCCAGAGCCTGAACTAATCAACTAGAAGAAGAGCCTGACAGCCTCTTTGTTCTTGGAGTTTACTCAGAGACTAACTCTTCCTATGTCAACAAGGCCAGATGGGGCTGCCTTACTAGCATTCTTTCCTTTGTGGTCATTAAGGGTGAAACCCTTAACCTGAGACTTGAATCTTAAATACTGTGCCTTTTTCTTATCTTAATATTTTATAGACATATACTATGTTATGGTATGTCAATGGTAAATTAAACACAGAGATCCTGGGTTGTAATTTCAATTGACACTTTGTCAACTCTCTTATCTTACTGTATTTACAACCTATTAAATTTAGAAAAGTCCTTTTCTTGTATCGTGGTTAAACGTACATGGAGATCATAACATCGAGTAACAAATGTTTGCCTGAGGCCATAAGCCTTTCATTATAGCTAGGCCTAAATTTAGTTACTCTTAACCTAGCTTAGCCCTCCATTGTTCTACTACTTCCCATCCTTGATCCTATCAAAGTGCCTAAGCCCAAATCTGTTACCCTTAACCAACCTAATCCTATCTGTTATCTCCAGGTAGCCTTCAGCTACTTCCCACCCTTAATCCCATTCCCTTGGTTCCTGGAGTCTGACCTCACCCTAGTCCCATCAAGTTCCTCCTTAGACTCCTCTTCAAGATCCTCCTGAAACCCCAGGACCACCTTAGATCCCTCCCACAATCTTTCTGTATATAAATCTCATCTTGCCTCCATGAAGGTGCTCAGATTCAATCTAGCTCAGTAGCTCTGGCTGGCTCCTTCAGTGTCACAAATGGTGAGCTTTCTTAAGACTACCCATTACGGCAAATCTTTAATAAACTTTATTTTTCTCTTTGGTTGAGAAGGCTTGAGTTGAATTCATTCGAGCAGGACCTGGGGTGTCAGTATTTTGGGGTCTTGAGCACCCCTAAACCTCATCATCTCCACTCCCACAGACTTACCATATTGCTGTTATACTTAGTTTGGACACCTAATCAGCTTGCTCAGAACTCCTGAGCTCAAGCAATTCACCAGTTTCAGCCTCTCCAAGGAAGGTTTAACTGGAGCAGATTTATTTTTTTTGACTATGCTTATTTCTTATGAAGATTTGTGTTTTTCCATTTTTATGGAGGAGGGTGGTGAAGAGAAGCAGAATTTAGGTAGGAAGACAGAGCCAGCAATAATGTTGAAAAAAGAAAAAGATCATTGAAAAATCTTTTTAAAATGCACAGAAGGGAATTTAGAGGGAAACATAGACAAGCAGGATGGTTTTGAAAGTAACATATTGAATTTATTATATACTTTTTAAAAAAGCAAGCTGTATATGATAGAGATTATGTATCATATCTTATTCTTCTATTTTGTATATGGAAATGTTCTCTTTTTTGTATGGTACTTGTTAAATCCACAGTAAAAAATAAAGTAAATTATCTTTGAGAATAAACATATCGCAGTAATCTTAAATGTTTTAAACAAGAAAAAAGATCCTGTGGTTCATAATAAACAACAAAATCACATTTTATGCTGAGACACTTTTAAATGTTAATGGAATAAAATGCTATTCAAAACTTCAGGAAAGAAACACTTTTTTTTTTTTTACTTTGCATATATCACTATAACCCTAAAGTAGAATTGCATTCTTGATTTATGCATATATATGATGTGTGATGTAATTTGTATATTAAAGTCACGGTATAAATGAAAATTAACTTGGCAGGGTGATAGAAATAATTGAGCATATTTTAATTAGTACTTACACACAAATGTTGATAACAGCATGATGTAGAAAGGTGAAGAATGACTACCTTGATTAAATTTGATCATTTAAAAACCAGAGTGATTTAGTTACTTGACTTGTTTGTGAATTATTTAAATATATTTAGCTTAATTTTTTAATGAAAAAGTTAATAAAAGAAAAAATAGCTTTAAAAGAAAGATGTTAATGCCACTTCAAATGGAGATAATTTTATTAAAAAAGCAATTCCATGAGAGAAAATACACTTAAGACAAAGCCTATGAATGGAAATAATTTGACATAATATTTTGATAACAAATTTACATGATGCGATGTGTCAGAAGTGGTGAATAATGAAAGGACTGAGGGAAGGGCAAGAGATAAAGGGAATAATCTGAAATGGGAAAGGTATTGAATATGCATAAAACCAAAAAATTATATAACCAAATAGAAAAGGTCTCATTCAGTTGAACAGATATTAAGCATGTAACAATGAAATAATTCTTGCCCCCAAGAAGCTTATATTCTACTAGGAGTGTATACAATATATATACAGACAAGTACAAAGTAATTTGAGAGGGAAGAAAACATTAGCAATGGGGGTGCTTCATGGACAAAGTAGTACCTGGGGTAAGCATTGAAGGAAGAGAAGAATTCTAAAAGGCAGTATTGAGGCAGGGAGGTCTTACACAAATGCAAGAGGAGATAAAATGTCAAAGTTAAGAGGATATAATTAGAAGCAAAAAATAAAGGTTATTAGGACAAGGTCTAGATCATGTAAAACGGTAGGAAAAAGTCACCTAAATTAATTTGCAACACCTTTAATTGAAAACCTTTAACATGGTTATCTTTATCTTGTCTAACCTCAAAACAACTGGAAATTTAAAGTTTACTACTGTATATACTTTGGAGGCAGCTAGGTGGCTCAGTGGATAGATTGCTAGGTCTGGAGTCAGGAAGACCCTGGGGTTCAAATCTGGTTTCAAACCCTTACTAGCTGTGTGACCCTGGGCAAGTGACTTAACATTTTATTTTTTTTTAACCTTAATCCACTGGAGAAGGAAATAGAAAACCATTATCAGTATCTTTGCCAAGAAAACTCCACAGACAGTGGCACCCTGTAGTCTATGGGGTCACAAAGTCAGACATGACTGAACAACACTTGAGTCCTGTCCTGGTTTGCTGAGAGCAACATTGATCCTCCTCTTCTCTTAGTACATACCTTTTACAACCAAAGTTTATCTGTTTCTTATATATCTATTTAGTCCCTAAAAGCTATTATTAAGGTAAAATTGTGGTTAGTCTAATATATTACTTGGCTTTCATGTATTTCATTTGCTCAAAAGCAGCTGAGAGAGAAGGCATGGCCAGTCTTCCCCAGGTCTTTGTCACCTCAAGCTTGTGGTACTATTACTGCAAAGTTATTGTGTCTTTGCTTCAATTCTTTCTCTGCTCCAACCCATCCTTCCCTCATCTACCAAAGGGATTTTCCTAAAGTGCAGTTCTCATGTTGTCCCTCCTACCCCACTCATCATTACTTTCAATCATGTATAAGATCCTCTGCTTGTCTTGTAAATCACTTCACAACCTGGCCCCTTTTTATCTTTTCACTTTACTCTTCCTGTCCATATTCTGTGGCAATGGCCTTTGTTATCAATCTGTGGAAGTTTGGCTATCTCCCATGCCACTTATGTTTCCCTGGCTTCCTTTGATACTCAGCTCAAATCCCACCTTACTCAGGTCTTTCCTGGTCACCCCCTCCCACTAAGCTCCCCACTTTTAGTGCCTTCCTATTGAGATGATCTTCCATCTACTCGGTATATATCTTGTTATGTATAGTGGTTTTCATGCCTTCTCTTCCATTGACTCCTTTAGGGCAGGAACTGTGTTTTTGCCATTCTTTGGCTAATCCCCAGAGCATACCACAATGCTTACCATATAGAATGCCCTTAATAAATGCTTGTTGACTGACAAGACTGTCTAATTTGTTGGGATCCCCAGTTGGGAGCTCAAGATGAACCAAAGAGATTTTCATTGATACTTTTCATTGTTTTCCAAAAGCAATCAACACCTACTATGTGCCAGGCACTCTGCTAAGCAGCAAAGTAGGGAAAAGTTTAAATAAATCTAGAACTGATGCAGGAACCTGGACACAAAATTAATCAGCAGTATTCTAGTGATAGGAGGGTCTGGTAAATACAGGCATACCTCAGAGACATTGTGGGTTTGGTTTTAGACCATCCCAATAAAGGGAATGTCGCAATAAAGTGAATCACGTGATTTTTGGTTTCCCAATATAAAAGTTATGTTTATACTATACTGTAGTCTATTATAAAGTGTGCAATAGTATTATGTAAAACAAAAAGATGTATAAAACTTAATTAAAAATACTTTATTGCTAAAAAAGCTAATTATCATCTGAGCCTTCAGTGAGTTATAATCTTTTTTTTTTTTTTGGTTTGTTTTTTGGCAGGGCAATTGGGGTTAAGGGACTTGCCCAAGGTCACACAGCTAGTACATGTGTCAAGTGTCTGAGGCTGGATTTGAATTCAGGTCCTCCTGACTCCAGGGCCAGTGCTTTACTCACTGCACCACCTAGCTGCCCCGAGTTGTAATCTTTAATGTAATCTTTTTTCTGGTGCAAGGTCTTGCTTTGATGTTGATGGCTGCTGACTCCTCAGGGTGGTGGTTGCTGAAGATTGGGGTGAATGTGGTAATTTCTTTAAAATTCCTAATTGGCCTAATTTCAATATTGTTGTGTCTCAGGGGAGGAGAGGGAGACAGAAATGAGGCAGATCAGTGAAACAATCACAATACACACATTTATCAATTAAGTTTGTAGTCTTATATGAGAAGAGTTTGTGGTGTCCCAAAACAATTACAGTAGTAACATCAAAGATCACTGATCACAGATCACCATCACAGATACAGTGAGAAAGTTTGAAATATTGCTAGAATTACCAAAATGTGACACAGAGACGTGACGTGAGCACATGCTGTCAGAAAAGTGGGGCCAACAAACTCGCTCAATACAGGGTTGCCACAATTTATAAAAAAAAAAAAAAGCACGATCTGCAAAGTGCAATGAGACAAGGTATGCCTGTAAAGGAGTAGAATCACTTCCCTTGAAAGCAATGGCATCAGGCTATTCCCTCTCTGATTCCCATTCCCATGTACACAAAGCAACTCTTGCCCGGCTCAGGTGTCTACAAGGGCATGACTTTTCCCTTAAGTCACTGCTCTTCACCTCATCCTTCAGGAATAGGAGGATGAGATTTTTAAAACTTTCAGAGAAGAACAAAGGGGAAGGAAGTTGCCTAAAGCCACTGCCTTCCAGAAACAGGATTCCAGTTCTATACTTATCAAATCTTTTTCCTAACAGAACACTGTTGACTCAAAATATGTCAGTTTCTTTTTGGTCAGTATTCATGTCATCTTTTTTCTGCTCTGGGGAATCTATAATTATAGGGGTTCATAAAAATCTCTTTGGTTTATTCCAGTAGCAGCATGCACTAGATAGAGCCTTTGACCACTCCACACCACACTTGCACAATTTCTGTCTCAGATTTCTGCTCTCCCCTTTCTAAATGACAAGAGGAAAAGTATCTTTTCCCAGGGCACTCTCAGCCTTCTATGGCCTTTGGATCAGAATATATAGATTTCTGTCTCATCCTATAGACATACACCAGTAATTTGGGAGCATTTTCTACATCTGTCTGGAGAAGTTTGGGCAGAGAGTTCACTGCACTGCTTCTTGCTACTCTGCCATCTTAGTTCCATCTCTACAGGAGAAAGGAAAATTTGTCTGGCAGGTAAAGCTATTTACAATTTGATCCCTTCCAACCTTCCAGTCTTATACTTGCCTCCCTTCCTTGCATTCTCCAGGCTTTTCTTCCATTTCCCGATATATCTCTTTGCCCTGGCTGTCCTTTCTCACCTCCACCTCTTGGAATCCCGAAATCCTTTCACATTGTACACTCATATTGAGCCTCCAATATAGATCTTTTTAAGATGAACTGCTCTCTAACCAGAAAGAAGAAAATAGGGTCATTGTAGCATTTTAAAAAATACACAGAAGGAAATAGAAGAAAGTTCAGCAGGAAACACAAGTAGGACCGCCTTGAAGGTAACATGTTAAATGTATTGCATTCTTTAAAAAAAAATCAAGCTGTATATATAGAACTTCACAGTTTCACAAATAATTCTTTTTATGTTTTCTTGTATTTGTTAAATCCAGAATTTTAAATGGTAAAATAAAAACAATATAATTACTTCTTATTATTGTTATGCTACCTTTACTTTGCAGGCAAATTGTGTTTTTCCCAAAATATCTGCTAACTATTTTTCATCATTCAGTAAATTTGGAACAATTTAACAAGAAAAATGTATAACTCACCTTTAAGTACAACAACTATTTTAAGCCCTTTGCCACAAGGGAACTTGGCAATATGAAACTAAGAATTTTCATGTTGCTTCGAATCTCATTACATTGACAAAACTCTTGCTTGTAGTTGACTGTATAAGCTAGAATTAGTAAGCATATCTAAAGGAAAAAAAAGGCCTGGTATGTCATGGGGAATATGGTGGATTTACAGTTATCTTTTTAGTCAGTTATTAGGTATAGTTAGTGTGATCGACGTAGATAGGCAAAGATTCATTTTCTGAATCTGAAAAATCACTCCTTCCTACAAAAAATGGGAGCTAGGCTGGGAAGGCATTTTCTCTGAGGCAGTAAATGAACATAGTGCGGGTGCGTGTGTGAATTCTCCCACTGGGACCTATGTTGCTGCTGCAGGTGTCCCGGTTTTGATCATAACCACTTTAAGTAGCTGACTTCTTATGCAGAAGGGAAGAGGTGGGAAGTTTGTGCATTGGTTTATTTAGGGCAGTGACGGGACAAAATTGGGCAATATTGGCTGATAATAGGTAGATAATAGGTAGATAATAGGTAGATTGATGGTGGGATTGTGTTGAGGTGAGACGCAACTGATTTTCTGACTGGCTGGTCCCACATCCTTTGTGCTTTCTCAGACACCTACTACAGTGTTCCGTCGTACTTTGGAGACCACTGGGCTAGATGCCTGTACTATTAGATGAATCTGGAACTGGCTGAATAGCTAAACCCAAAGAGCAGTCATTAATGGTTCAGTGTAGATGTATAAAATCTCCAGTGTTGTTTAACATTTTTATTAATGAACTAGATTAAAGGCATGTTTTTCAAATTTGTAGATGACGCAAAGCTGGATCGTACTCCTGCATTAATGAATGTTAGGGTTCAAAAAGGCTGAAAAAATGGTTCAAATTCAAGAAGATGAAATTTAATAAGGATAAATGTAAAGTAGCATACTTGGGTTAAAAAAATCAGCTTTCCAAGATAAGACAAGATGTTGCCAGACAGCAGTTTATATGAAACAGATCTGTACTGCAAGCTCAATATGAGTCAGTGTGTAATGTAGTTTTAGGTTAGCTTAAGAGAGGCAGATCACCC
Organism: Phalanger gymnotis; assembly: GCA_028646595.1. Lineage (NCBI taxonomy): Eukaryota > Metazoa > Chordata > Mammalia > Diprotodontia > Phalangeridae > Phalanger > Phalanger gymnotis. The sequence continues at coordinate 126,420,336 of CM053627.1, read as the reverse complement.
AAGTCCAGATCCAAATACAGAACTTCCACATAGTCTGAATTTAATGCTTCACAGTACCATAGAGGTTATCCAGGACTCTCAAAGCTTATTACAGAAGGGCACAAGATCTGGCAGGTTCAACCACATGAAAGATTTTGTGTAGAGTCCTGGTGAAAGACTGTTTCTGCTTTCTGAAGACACAACTATCTAAGGATAGAAAAGCCACTTAATGATGAGTTCTTTGTTCCTGTCAACCCATGAGATAAAGAAAAATACAAAATGGCCCTCAAAGCTGTGTAGCCCCCTTATGCTTCCTGAAGAAAATAACCAAACTTTATCAATGCCTTGTTTTTACATTTTTCATTTCTGAATATTGCCTCCTTCCCTGACTTCGTCTATCAGCTCTTGCAATATTCCACACTGCCATAATCCCTCACTTCTCATCAACCCCAAAATGTGCAAAAAGTCAGGCAGAAGTCCAGGAAAGGGGGCCACCAGGAAAGCCTGTGCTAGTGCAGGGAAATAAGCTGGCAACCCAAGAGATGGGGCGTGTGTAGCCTCCTAGGCTCTTTGGCTGGAGGCAACAAGAGGAGAGCTCCCTTAATAAAGTCCCAGTGGGGTCAAAAAGTCCCATGGAATGGAAGTGACCAGTGTAATGTGGAAGCATTCCAACCAAAACAAGCCATGCAGTCTGGGGCCTCAAGGTTGCTAAGATTTTGTCCTGAGATTCCAGAGAGAGCCTAAAGATCTAGTTCTCAGCAGCTCAAGGATACAGGAAGGCCTAACTATGAGAGGTAGCGATTAGTGCAGGAACTCTGGTAATCTGTGGCAAGAATAAGCAAGGTTCACCAATTCAACCAACAAGCATAGCAGAGAGAAGGGCCTGGAGCTGTCACAAAGCCCCAATTGAGGGACTAAAGGTAGAGAGATAAGAGATCCCTAAAAGGAGGGTAACATAAAAACTGTAAGCAAACCCAAAGGAAAAAATGGATTTCCCACAAAGACTAAATGAATAGATGAAGCAAGTGATGAAATGAAATGAAAGTTGAGAAAAAGAACTAGGAGGAGAAATAAATAGCTTAGAAGAGAAAGTGGTAAACCTTCTTCATAATGGACTCCCTTAAAACTAGAATAGACCAAACAGAAATTAATGACTGCATATAGCAGTAAGAAACATTAGAATTAAAAGAATGAAAAAAATAGGTTATATAACTATATATGTGTATATAAAACATTATAAATATCTGAAATAAAAAAATGGAATAAGTCAAAGATGAGAGAACTTAAGAATCATTGACTCTCAACTAACTTTTTTAAAAGCCTAGACACATTTACAATTTCAAGAAATCACAGATGAAAAATGTCTAGCTATGACAGAACCAGGGCCAAAGAGGGGTTGAAGAAGGATAGTACTGGAGAAAGAATAATCTTCAGCAAACAAACTTCCTAATTCCTCCAAATAGGGGATTAAAAAGAGGAAAAAGAAAATCAAATAACCAGAATGTAAGGATGCCCTCAGTTACAGAATGAAGAGACAATTTCAGAAAACACTGGGTAGTATGAATTGATGGAGATTAGAAAGAAGTAGGAAAGCAATTTATACGATAGGATAAAAAAAAAACTTTAAAATACTTGAGAATTTTGATCATTGAAACAATCACGTTTTTGGAGGACCTATGATATCTATTCCTGATAGAAAGGTGACTAAGGTGCAAAAAAAGATATATTTTTTGGACATGGCCACTGTATTTGTATTTTGCTTGACTCTGCTATTATAATTTTTTTTTTTCAGTTTTTGACTTGGGGAAAGGGAGGTTTGGTGATGAAGGGAGAAATGGTTTGGTGATGGTGATGCCAAAGAAAAGAGGACCAGTGAAACATTTCTAAAAATGCATAGTGGAGAATGTGAAGGGAATATCAGAGGCAAGCAGAGATGAGAAGGGCAGTTTTGAGAGTAATGTGTGGAATTTGTTATACACTTAATGAAGGATGCAAGTGGTACATGAATATTATGGAATAGTACTGTGCTTTAAGAAATGTGAATAAAAAGAAACCTAGACTTAGTTGAACTGATGCAAAGTTAGCAGAGTTTAGTACTACAAATGGAAAAAAAACTCACAAAACAAAGATGGCTATTTCAAAAATACAAGAACAAGCTCAGCCTCACAAAAAAGAGAAGACAGCTTACCCTCAACCCCAACTCCTTTGCAGAGCTGGGGAACGGGGAAGTCTATAAATGTGTAACACTGCATATAGTCAGATTTATTTCAAAGTATTTATTGGCTTTACTGACATGTCTCACAGAGAGCCAGCCAATGTAACTAAGAATCTCTTAAAGAAAAAGTGAGGTCAAAGGGGGAAATTTTGAGTATATAAGAATAAAAAATACCAATAAAAATTTCTTTTAAAATCAGGCACTATGAGGTGTAGATTCGTGGTTTTTGTGTGCAGTCCCCTTTTTGAGTTAAGTGCATACAAAATGCTTTTCCTTGGTGTTTAAATTCAGAATTAAAACAATTAGAAGAAAAAGAAGGCATCTGGAGGCCAGTTATATGGAAGGCTGATTTGTTATGCTTTGTGCCAGAAGGAAACGTTTGGAATTTGCAGAAGACTTCAGGTGTCAATAAGGAAAAAAATCCCAAACTAGAATGCCAAAGTAGAATGGGCTGCTTTAAGGACTCTTCAAGCAGAGGTGGAGAATAACTTGTAAATACATAGTACAGGAAATTCCTTCTTGGTTATGGGATCCTGAAATTCTGAGATTCCTTGATTCTGTGAAATTATTCAATGGGAAACAATTAGGCGATCTGAAGTGTAAGAACTTTCAGGCCACTAGTCTGCCAAGCTGTATAAAAGCCTGGCTTATTGATTTCCTCCTACATGCTGAACACTGTGCTAGACATTAGGGAATGTTTTGGCAAGACATTATCTGTGTCCTTTTGGATCTTACAGTCTTTTAATGATGATCTGTTAAAGACACATGAAAAGAGAATTGATTGTCTTGAAATTCTTAATATGAGGTTGTAAAGACAAAACATCTGTCCCTGAGGAGTAAAATGCATTGAAGAATATAACTCAAAGCCCAGAGTTTTTTTAAGTGAAAACCAAAACTGAAAATACTCCCAACAGCATGGCTAGATTTTTATCAAAGTTCACCAGTTATATTAAGAATTCTAGTATTTGCCATTTTTCTTTGATGTTGATGTTAAGAATTTTAAAAAACTAAAATTTTTTTTTAAAAAGCAAAATTTCTGAAAGGCAGCTCTGTGGAAGAAGGATGACTTGTTACATTTACTCCCAGAAGGAAATGGTTTAGCGAATGCAGTTAATGTAAGTTACACATGCCGATGGAATAAATCAAGACAATAAATTTCCTTAACCTGCTTTTAGCATAATGACTGAAATGAAGTATTTTGATGTATTGTATCATGTTGTAAAGCTTTTTGGAAAAATCTAATCTGAAATTTCAAAATGTTTTTAAAAACTACTAGAAATAAAGGAGAATGATTAAGTTTGTTTTAACAAAATTTATTATGCAGTAATTACAAAGGTTAAAGATTCTTCCATTTAAAATAAAAATAACAAGTATAATTACACACATAATGTAGTACCTTGTAGAGTGATTTCAACAAATATCACAGGAAATACAGTGTATTTTCAAATTGGAGAGACAAATACTTTCTCATTCATAGTGTTTGACATTATAGGAAAGCCTGTTCATATAATAATTTGTAATAAAGTCATGCTCTTATTAACAGTCCACACAATGCTGTGTCAAAATAATTCTCTCAGAATGTGAAGTACCGGGCAAACCATTCCTGACGTTGGGGATCTGGAGAAGCCACTGGTGAAGCTTCACTCTGAGGAGGGCTAATTCATAAAAAAAAAAAAGAAATTAAACACAACATTAAGCTTTCATACAAAACAAACTGAGACAAAGGATAGTAATACAGAACTTAACTGATTCTCCATATCAGAAGCTATGTTTGAGCATTTTACAATCCATCTGGCAACATCCACTCCATTGGAGTGCATCAGCAGCTCAGATGAGAGTAATTAAAGAGCCAAAGTATAAGAATAAGAATAAGTACACTGAAAAAAACAAGATGTCAATTTTTTTATTTAAAAAAGTCTGGGAAGAACTATAGGAGAGGATATAGTATAAGTATACTCTTCAGCATCTGTCTCCCACTTAGTTTTAATTTGATTTTCTGAATCTGATAAGGCATCGGATTCTTAAAAAAAATTGCTTACATACTTCAGTTAGTAAATGAACCAAAGTGTGCTATTATTTCACAAATATTTTATAGTTTTGTACAATCTTTAAAAAAATGATGTGTTTAAATCCAGTTTACTTTCTTCCCAAAATTCTCTAGTTATTATTATGATAGGTAGAAAAAATGGTTGATAAGAAACTTAATACTAATTAACGGTTTAAGGAGCTAGTCAATAAAACAAAAGAATCCCTACCGTCTTTTGGGGAAATTATAAGTCACGCAACAATTTGTAATGAGAACTCCAGTAGTCATATTCCATGAGCTCATGCACATGCATCTTACTGATTCCTGAACATACTCATGCACAGGGAAAAATAAGCAACACAAAATATTTAACAGAATATACTTTATTAACATGAATTAGAATGTTTTTATGATTTTTTTACTCTTCTATTTTAAAGTACCTGTCGCTAACCATATGGTTAATTATTCACTTGAAACTCATTTAAATATCGATATTTGAAAGTCTACTATTATTCAGTGTCTAAGGCCAGTGAATATATCTGCTAACAGAAGGAGTCAAATAAATTAAAAGTAACAATACTTCTATCATTTTTTAAACAAACAGAAAACTGGCAGTGCACAGAAGTTTAAGTTATGTAGGAACTAAAAACTTGAATTTCCTTCATAATTCACTAAATTACATGATATGCAACCAACAACTACAAGGTAATTTATTTTTCTTTAGACATCTGAGTGATGACATTTTATCCTGAGTAGTACTTCATTAATTTTTCACAGTTTGTATGTTTCCTATTTTGGCAATAAACAAACTAATAAACTACTGAAGTCCAACTCATACGGACAAGAGAAAAAAGAAAATACTTTCTTAACATTGAAAACAATGTTATATAAAAACTATTACCAATTGAAAAAATTTAAAATTTTACAATAAAAATTAAGTATTAAAAGGCAACTGGTAATACAGCTATAGAGTTCATAGAAAACACTTGGAAGCTTAGGAATTACATTAAATCCTCTTTAAGATTTTAGGAAATTGGTTCATAACTTAAAAGTCATTTAGGAAATATAATTTAAAGAAGAAAAAAGAAGTGCCATAATAATGAGGCTACAAACATATAAAATATAATTTCACAGAAATATTGGTACTCCTAAGCTATTCTTATACTAGTGAATTTCTGTTATTAAAAAGGCAAGTTGCTTAAGTTAAAAAAAAATCACTGGTGAGGCAATGCTCACCTCAAAAACGTCTTGGGCTCTTTGGATGGCATGACTGTCTGTGGAAGTGGTTTGCTGCTGTTGAACTCAATATCATGGATGGGCGAATTAGGAATGGGATCCAGGCGGTTAGGATGTCCATTGCCCACTCCACTAGGTTCCAGAGCACTTAGATTGGGAACACTCACAAACCTGTTTGTTGATTTATCATTCTTCTTCTTTTGCTGCATTAAAAATAACACACTGTGAGGAAAGTCCCTACGTCAGGACAGATGAGAGGATATGGGAGTAATAGAAGAAACTTTTCCTGGGAGTATTTTGGTAATTTCATCTTAAATTTGAGTGTCAGGCTGGTGTTACCCAAACTGCAGTCTGGGAAACTCTTGGGAGCTTTCTCCAACAATCTCTTTGGAATCCTCATAGCCAGGAAGGAAGTATTTACAAATTGGGAAGAAATGGTAAGGAGAATTAAGGGGAGGGAAAGGCATATTCTGGGGGGGAAAAGAATAGATTGGGAATAAAACAGGAAACAAGAGGAACTGTAGATCCCATTATGTTAAAGGGTATTGACTAAATAAATATCAGGGGAAAGGACACTTACGTATAACATTTAAAAGAATGGAGTCCATGAAATTTAATCAGCTATTGAAAGAAAGAAGTCTTTGGCTCAGAAAAATGTGGAATAAGAAAATGCTTCAAGCCATCTGCTTTGATACATAGAGTCATCATAACTCTCATGAACAATGGTTTTGACTACAGTACCCACGTTGTTTCATAAGGACAAATTTAATTGGGAAAAACTAAAATTCATTATTTCCACTCAAGACAAGTAGCTGAGTTATAAAAATGACCATACTTTCAAATTCAGTGAAGAGTATTCATGAAGACAGGCAATTAAGTCTGTCTAATTAGATCTAATTTACTAATTAACAGATAATGACATTAATTTGTACAGAACATTAAAAACCCTGTAGGCTACAGAACCCACAGTCAATCTACATTTTTTTCATTCTTCATCCCACAGGAATCTTTGAAATTATCAATGGTAAAATGAGAGATCAGTTCATGAATCCCCAATATCTACCAATTTGAAAATAATTTAACACTAAAACCATTATGATTCCTAAGCAAGTTCTAAATTAGTCTGAAGATGGGCTTCAGCCCTGTTTTCTCTTGTCTAGCCTGTATCAGACCTATAACTTATAACTGGTGCTGTTTTTCCAGTGTATTCCCCTCATCCCATTCTCCACATTCCCTTAGCCATTATTATTTAGGGGAATGGCCTATATTTGGATTGACATAGTAACTTTTCACTTTCATCACTAGAATCAATGAAGATTATTTTGTTATACTGTAGTTAATGATAAGAATTAATATACAGCAAAAGATTACAGTCAACTATTTTACAGAGATATTAAAATACAATAATTATAATTTATGTAATAGTTTCTGAAAATCTGGCATAGTAAATTATTTGTAATTTCATGTTAAAACGAGATATGCAAATTAACTATTAATAACTAGTTAGGGAAAAAGTGTTCTAAAATACACTTTGTCAGTAGATACAACTACTACATATTTGTGCAGTAGTTAGTTTCCAACTATTTAGCCATCTTTATAGTTGAAGTAGCTGAATCATATAGTCTCAGTAAACATATTATTCAGGCACAAAACAACAAAGGCAGAACATCTTTTGTCGTTAAAGTAAATAGTGACGACTAGGAACACAGCAAGTTAAAAACTTGATGGAGATTTAAGTTCTGAATTTCCCTTTTATAATCACCAAGTAGTACGACAGAAACTTTTAAAATGTATCTTTCTATATCGCAGGTTGTTGGGATCACTGAATACTATTGAAGTTATAAATTCGTTCTCAGTAAAATTAATTATAAAAGAAAGAATCTCATCCCAAGAGTATCTACTTTCCTCAAATCTTATATCTTTACTTTGAATGCTTATCTCAATTTAGGAATTCCCAATGGCTAAATTTTACTGAACTTTATATATGAAATACCTAAGTCTGAACTTAGGACAATTTATCTTACCAAAGAGAATGATGGATATCTGGTAGGAATGAAGTTCTGTATCCTAATGTGTTGCAAACTGCAGACCTCAGTCATGAAAAATTAATATAGGCTTCTGGCTGAGAGTCTGAAGGAAATTTGGCCAAACCACTGCTGGGCTACTCAGATTAATAAAATCTGAAAATATTGTCTACAGTAATAGTTTACAACCTTTTTGCATATGAGGATGTCTTTTTAATGTAAAAAAATGTCAAAGGCTCCCACATAATAGTAGTTATGTTAATGGCCATTTATTGTAGACGCATGATATCATAAAATGACTACGAATATGGTAATAATTTTACATGAATTTGTACTTTGTCATAATAAAATCTATATTTGTTTGAAAAATAGTAATACATGGAATGAAACATTATTCAGTCTATAGAAAGCAGACCTGCTCATTTTATTGTGTTGTCATTTAATGACATGGACTCTATGCAACAACCCCTACAGCAGGAGTACTTAGCTCACAGGCTGGCTAAGAACCACTGACCTATACCACTATTACTATTATTATTAGTAGTAGCACTATTATTCATACTAGATAATAACATAAATAGGTTTTTTCATTCTTGATTTTAAGCCCTTTTGTTACTAATATTGTTCTCTGTCTCCACATATATTATCACTATGTAAATAGTGTTAAAACTGACAAATGTTCAATAGTTATTAATTATTTCCTATACACAGGTCACTGCAACGAGATATCATATTCTATATGGCACATGATTCCACGTATATGTGATCTGTATCAACTTCATTTATCTTTGAGGTTGCTCTATGTGAGAACCAAAGATCATAATACATATGCAAGTATAATCTTCAGCAAAGACCCATAGGATGTTGAGGGAAGAGCCTCAGCACCTTTCTTCAGTTTACATCTACCACAGAGTACATGTTCTGATCAGGTACTCTCATGGTACATCTGAGGCTTTAGGTTATGAAGAGCTGAGTAGTATCTGGGTTTAGAAATACTCTATTAACGCCAACAGAAGATCATAACTTACTTCAAGGACTTATGATAGCATCAATATGGGTACTTTCCCTACTGTAGATCACAACATTTTTATAACTTAGTAATTTTTGAGAGCTGCTTTGGGTGAAAAATTAATCATTCTGTGGCCAACCTCCTGATAAGCTTCTTTACACTTAACTAGGCTGGTCCTTGGATAACACATACGCAATCCATCACTGAGTCCAGACCTGAAACCTTTCAATACAAGCTGGGCCAGCTTGTATTTACGCCCTTAAGATAAGTCTCTGAGAACCCAGGATTACCCTCTATGCCACAATGAAACACTGGAATTGGACTATGGTATAGTAGGTCTTTAGCAGAAGACACAATATGGATAGGTAAGGAAAATGTTAAGAGATTATCTTTAAGGGGTTTCTTTTAGAAGAGACTGGAAAACAAAACGAGTGTCCTAAAAGTTTAAGAGTTCTTAAAGCATTAATGTAGAAATATCAATTATTAGTTTCTCTTCAAACTCTTATGCTAATACCTCATTGTGGGGCAGCTAGGTGGTACAGAAGATACTATATTGGGCCTGAAGTGGGGAAGACATCTTCCTGAGTTCAAATCTGGCCTTAGACAGTTACTAGTTGTATGATCCTAGGCAAGTGACTTAGTCCTGTTTGCCTTAGTTCCTCATCTATAAAATGGGATGGAGAAGGAAATGGCCAACCACTCCAGTATCTTTGCCAAGAAAATCCCAAATGGGGTCATGAAGAGTTGGACATGACTAAAACAACTCAACAAAAACATATCTCCTTGTGCTATTGGGAGACTCTCAGTTCTCAAAAGCTGTATCACTGGAGTGTAGTCTCCAGCAGGTTTCACCATGATGGAAAATCTTTGACTATCATCTAAATGACAGATTCTGTTAAGGATTAATTTAAGTAAGTACAAAAACTTCAATTAGTAGGCTGGTAACGAAGTAGTTAATTTTCTTTGTCTGTGGAAACTCATGAAACAATATTATTACATAATGGACTAAAGCTGCTAGTAGCCAAATTCGAAATTGGATATAGGCAAAAATGCATAGGTTTGGCTCTACATTATTTGAAAGGTCAAAAATATGAGACTGGTCTTCTTTAGGAACAAGTTTACTCTTGTTAATAACACTTACGGTACCTTTCCATTTATTAGTCAAGTTCACATAACACATTCTCTCACAACAGTATTTAAAGAACATACCTTCACAAGTGGATTAATAACACCAACGTTAGGATTTGCATTGAACACTTTATTGAAGTTAGTTTCTCGATTGACTAATTCCAGTTGATAAAATTTATTATCATCCTAGGAACAAGAAATATCAACATTTTAGAATACTTTCCAAATAGAGATTTAAATATCTAATTAAATGTTTTAAAACTTAAATATATAAATATTATTTTTTTACAATTTAAAATAAAAGCCATCTATAAGTGTTTATTATATGCTGTGTTTACTATTTTCTAGAGAATCAGCTGCCAGTGACCAAGACAGACAATGGCACCTAATTAAACTTAAAAGATTGCTGCTCCCCAACTCATAAATCTTTTTTTCCAACTGTTCAAAATCCTATTTCTTCATGGATTGAAAGTGAGTATTTTTTATTTGGATCTAGCCCTGTTCTATTGGTCTGGCTACATAGTTTCTGGCAGCTCTTTATACCTAAAGTACATGCTCAGTCTACAGTTGTCTCTAGAAAATCATGGTTAGATGCTCTCAGCCCCTCCCCTTACCCCCAGTCTAGCCTAACATGCCATTTAATACATGAATTCCCTCCAAAAGTTGTTATTCAGTCTCTGCTTGAATGTATTTGATAAAGGGAACTTCTTAATTTACAAAATGACAGGTTCAGACTAGATGACCTCTTTTAAGATCCATTCTAATCCTAAATCTATGATCCCATGATCTAATGAGGCAGCTCATTTCATTTTCTAACAGCCTGAATTGTTAAGAAGTGCTTTCTTATGTTGTTGTTCTGTTGTTTCAGTTGTAACTGACCCTTCGTGACCCCATTTGGGGCTTTCTTGGCAAAGCCATTTCTTTCTCCAGCTCATTTTACAGATGAGAAACTGAATCAAACAGGGTTAAGTGGTTTGCCCAGGATCACACAGCTAGTAAGTGTCTGCAGCCAGATTCAAACTTAGGAAGATAAGTCTTCCTGGATCCAGGCCCTGGCACTCTATCTACTGTGCTACCCAGCTGCCCGTATATGCTTCCTTATACCAAGCTGAAATTTGCTTTCTTAGATCTTTGATCCATTCATCCCAGTCCTTTCTCCTGGCAACTACACAAAATAAGTTTACTTGCATAACTTCTTATCAGATAGCTGACACTCTCCCAAGTCTTCCTCCACCAGACTATAAGCTCCGTGAAAGAAGGCAATATGTATTGTCTAAACTTTGTACCTATCTATTCTGTGGGTAGCACAGTACTCTGCATTCACTAGGTGCTTTATAAATGGTTTGAACCAAACATTTTGTTGATAAGGCAAAAGTGCTCCATAAATCAGAGCTAGGCGCAAGCTCTTTGTAAATGATGCCTAAGTATTCTCATATAGCGGTTAATTTCCCATATTCCTAGCTGAGAAGATCAATAAGAAAATTAGTGAATTAGCATTCAGTTTCTATTTCCATTGCAAAGGAAACTATGTGTTAGCTTAGAAAATAATGCCTGATTTACAAATGTCAATACATAATTTTTTTTCTGATTCCCTGTGTGAATCTCAAACATTATAAAATTCATTTACCTTTAGGCATTATTAATGCTTACTGAATGAAAGCAAACCTTATTTAAAACTAACAAGTGGTTAGCCTTAGCAATTGAAATATAAGCAAGATGCTAATTCAAATCTATGTTATTTGTTATAAGATGTTGTAGTTTTTTAGCAACACTGTGTTATAAGCACTTATTTTCAATAGTAGAATAAAACTAGTAAGGATATTTTATTAGAAACTGTGCATAAAGGTTCATTTATTTCACATTTCAACTAAAAAGAACACAGAATATCTTACAATTAGTTTCTTTATGACTTGATCTCTCTCTGCAAGCAAGGTTTTCAAGTCTGCAATCATCTGTAAATCTTCGGTTCGTGACTCTCTCTTTATATATTTTTCTTCCATGTCTTCTAGTCTTTTTATGAAAACAGTAATATCTTTAGTTTACTGCTGACACAAGTGAGTTCCCTTGCAATATCAACAATTTCAAAAGAGTCTAATTGGATAATAATAGAAAACATTTATTTTCCTCAAAAACTTTAGCTTAATACTCTTGTTTATTCAGGTATAAAATTGAGTTAAAATAGCAACATCAATTTCATCAAAATATTTAGCTTAAAATATTTTGTAGTGATATGAACAGTGTTAACACAATTATTTTAAGTAACTCAAAAGGAACTGGGTAGTTAATGTGTATGACTGGACTAAGAAATATGGGTTTGATATTTTAAAAGATGAGAATGCTTTTAGAGATAATTGTAAAAAGATTCCCATTACCTAAGACCTAGTGAGAGGGAGCATGGCAAATTGGATAGAAAGTTGGCTTTTGAGGTCAGGAATTTCAATTCCTGCTTCTGGACAGGTATTAGCTATGTGATTCTAAGGGAATCAACATCCTAGGCCTTGAAGCAACTTTCTAAGACTATAAAAGTTGCATCATGGTTGCCTAGTAACTACATTGGTGGGTAGAGTTTCCTCACTGCAAGCTCCTGACACAAATCAATCTACCCCCACTGCTCCTCTGAAAAAAGACCTGATAAAAGTTATTGAGAAGAGGGAACAAATACAGAAAAGGACACAAAGACACACACAAATGACACTATAATTTCTCAAATTGTATGAATAAATAGTATATTGCTGACAGGGTATTAAAGATTATACGTCAACCATGCTATGTGAGACAGGATACAGTTTTTTCAGAGATCAGGCAGAATAAAATTCATCCCAATTCTGACAAGGATGGCATTAGCAATAATAAAAAGAAATCATAGGAGACACTGAAGAAGTTATTTTATGAGCAAAGGCAATGCAGAAGTGTTAACAGATCCAAGGAGAAGACGGAAGAAGGATGAGGAAATTATGCAGACACACACAGACACACAGATGCAGACATACACAGACACAAACACACACACCCCTGACAAATCCTGAGCATGTTGCCTACAGAACTTACAGGATATTCTAGAAGGGAAGCTTAGAAATAACACTTCTTGTTTTAAAAAAACATTAAGTTTGCAACTGTTTGCTTTTAGTACTACAAAGTTCAAAAGTTATTTGGAGATGGTGAAAAATTTCCCAAATGTACATATTTAATTGTTAATAGAGGAAAAGTCAAGTTACAACTACCTTGGATTGGAAAAAATATTATGTTCGCTCTGGATGTTCCTCTAATTTTGGTTCTGTTTTTCATTGGAAGTTATCTTATAAATATTGACTTGACAGAGACAATTATAAAGCCACTGAAACAAATAAAATTGTAACTTAACCAGAATGTCACTATAAACATTCTTAAAAGAGTTTAGAGAAGGTAGCTAGCTTATTACCAGCCAGAGTTATTAGTCTGGCAGGGCGGATCAGGACCACTAGTCACAGGGTGATTGTTCTCCCTTTTTTCTGAGTTAAGGACAAGCCTATTTCAGAGCTTTCTAGATTAGATGTAGGGAGGATTTCTTAACATCTGAATACGGTAGGAATAGCAAAAGCACTCTCAACCTACTTATTGGCCTAGACAAGGTCTACATGTAAGACTATGGTTAGTATCTTTTATACAAGATTCTTTCTAGCCAAGATTCAAGTGATTATCTGCAGTATATTCTTATTGGAACCAGAAGATGTCACTGTAACATTCACAAGAGCAAAACATATGACAGTGAGTTTAATGAAGCAGAGGTGAGAGGGATATTAGTTTTGAATATTATTTATATCCAGGAATAGTGAAAAATCATTACAATCGGCTCACTCCACTATATGAAATCAACTCAGCAGCATCATTAATACGTTTATTAGCAATAAGATAACTGAATTATTAAAGGAAAGTAAGTTGGTTAAACTGAGGAACGTATAAGAAATTTTAAACATAAATATGAAAACGTTAAAGAAGGTAACACAGACACAATGCTATAAACTTGCAAACATTTCTTCAGCATTTTTTAGGCCTTCAAAATTCTATCAGGAAAACAGATATTTTAGCCCGAGCACATTTAACCCATGCTCCTTGGAATTATTATGAACTGATTTTTTAGCTTTAATAATCAATACCCTAAGATAACAAAGTATTTCTTATAAGAAGTACATGTCGAGGTGCCCCTGAAACAAATATCTTTATGAAAATTAAACATAAAAATAATCTTAAAGGGGAGGCTGCATTTCTGATTCTTCTCATTAAGTCCATTGCTGGAATCTCATTAAGCAAACACGAATCTCTTTTTAATCCTAGGCAGACTCTCCAAAAATTAAATGATGCTGAATAACTCTTTAAGAATACAAATATTTGCACAAATAGAAATAACCTGCAAAATCCTATCAGAAAGTTTCTGAACTGACAAACCAACAATGTTATCTTTTCAAAAGCCAAACAACTAACTGCAAATTTTGTAAGCACACTAAATTTCTGACCAAGTCATGTACAAAAATTTGGAACAGAATAAGGCCAAGAATAAAGCCTAGAGGGAGCAGAGCCAAGATGGCAGCTGGAAAGCAGGGACTAGCGTGAGCTCCCCACCAAGTCCCTCCAAAAACCTATACAAAATGGCTCTGAACCAATTCTAGAACTGCAGAAGCCACAAAATAGCATAGGGAAGCAGGACTCTAGCCCAGGACAGCCTGGATGGTCTCTGGGTAAGGTCTATCCTACACGGAGCTGGGAGCGGAGGGGAGCAGAGCTGAGCGGAACAGACCCTGGTATGGGCCGCGCAGACTGACCTGACCGGGAACTGGGCAGAGCGTGCCCTAGCACCCTGAATCAGTGAGCTGCAGCAGTTACCAGACTTCTCAACCCACAAACACCAAGGACAACAGAGTAGGTTAGTGGGAGAAGCTGCTGGGGACTGGGAAAGAGTTTGGGGTTTGGCCACTGTCCCAGGGGCAGTGGAGGTGGGGCAGCTACAGAACTACAGCTGCAGTTGCTTCTGGCCCCAGGCCCACCTAGTGGGAGGAATTAAGTGAAGGATCAGAGCAGGAGTGAAGAGCCTGCTG